>CM029021.1:22362757-23596974 GCA_016801055.1 Panax notoginseng
ATAGAGTTGTTATGTTATTATTATTTTTGGTACAGCTTACTTAGAACTGTTGATTCGTTGTAGAAGTGTCTTTCAAAGAAAACATTTAATTTCTTTCAGCTAATAAATATTATTGTTATTACTTGCTGGGCACTCAAATGCTCATTCTTTGCTTAATTTAAATGTTTTCAGTTAAGTTTGAAGAACCAGAAAGCTCGTGCAAAAACAAGAAGAAAGGAAAGCTAACTGAATAAGATTTGTGGTAGTTGCTGTAATAGTTTATATTATTAAGACAATGATATATATATATATATATATAGATATATATAATATATATATATATAATATCATATATTGTATGAAATGTACTTTAAGGTCTCGTACCTGGGGAGATAAACTCTGATAATTATGTAAATTAAGTTGTTATTATCATATTATTGTTTTTATTATTCGTAGAATTCGCTCATAGAAATGGTATCGTTGAAGCACCGAGTTCGGGTTTCAAGTACCCAAATTTGGGGGCGTCACAGGTTAGTATCAGAGCTTTGGGTTAGAAACCTTAGGTGGGATCGACCTTAGGCTTTAACTTTAGGATAGGGAGAAAACTAAAAGTTGATAATAAATAACTCATATAGAGTTTTAAAAGGAGATGGAAATTGAATAAATTCATCGTTGAAAAAAAATAAAAGATAATTTTATAAAAACTATTTGTTTGCTGTGTGTACATACTATATGCTAATCAGGATAATTTATGTGTGTAGATGTTGGTAGAAAAGGATTGTTATGGCTTATAACTTTAAGAAGAATCAGATCCATACACCCGAGCTAATATCGAAGCCAATAGCTGAAATAAAAGGCTCACAATGAAACAAATCGGACGAGGTAGTTATTGTGGAAAATGTAGTACCAGATCCAGAAATGGGTGGAACTGACAGATAGTGATTCTGGACACTAAAGTTGAAGCTGATCAAGCAACAACGGAGTGCAGGATTTGAGGAACAAGGTTTCTTCTTTGAAAAAGCTGTGGGAAATAGAAAAGCTGTTGAATATTCAACTGCGTCAGGCGTTAATAGAAACAATAGAAGAGCAGGATAAGCTTAAAATCCAAATTGATCAGATAGGAGCCTCAAGCAACACATCGTGTGCCAGCTCCGAGAGATAAGGAAAAAGAAAGATAGAAGACCATAATTTAGGAAAATCTGATAAAAAAAAGGGAAAAAGATATGTTACATTGCAAAACATGAGGGACATACCTCTCATCATTGTCCCGACTTTAATCTAGGCGTACGTTTTGTTTGTGGGATGGAAGTTCATCGATCAAAAGATTATTCAGAGAGAGAGGCTTAGTAAATAGGTAGTATAGGTTCTGTTGTGTAGGCATGTTTAAGGTAATATGTGTGATAAGTATGTTTGTATAATAAAATATTTTCAACTTTTGTGTTGGTCAATGTTGTAAATCCCGACTTTTGTAGTCATAAAGGGATAGCTGGTGTGTAAAGTAGTATGAGTTATGCTATGTAAATTATTCGATGAATGAATATGAATCTAAGTTTGAGAAATGAACAAGTTTAATATATTAATCTTATGCAATAAGGTTTAGAATGTAAGTTAATAAAGTATAATTTATGGTTTTACTTAACCAGATAATACCGCTAAGACGTCAAACTCGAAACCAAAGGGTAGAAGAATCTCTCAACAACACTGAGGAACAAAACAAGACCGATGCAAAACTTTACAAACATGGTAGCTCAGGCTATGCATCAAGGAATACCAGCCGCAGGAAACCAGCCAGATATCGCTTGGCAACATTTAAGACTTCAAAGCAGTAGGACCACCAGAATTCAGAGGATCAGCTGACCCTATAGAAGCCCAGACATGGGTTAATGAAATAGAAAAGGCGTTCGTAATTGCTAGGGTAGATGAGGGGCAAAAGACTGCTTTTGCCACTTATATGATGAAAGGGGAAGCCAACTTTTGGTGGGAGGTAAATAAAACTAAGGCAGGAGAAGGAGTAGTTACTTGGGATAGGTTTAAGACTTTATTTTTCGAAAAACCATCTCTCAGCTAGTATGCAAGCTAGGATGGAGGTGAAATTTCTAGAGTTAAAGCAGGAGAACATGACTGTTGCGGAGTATGTCGCAAAGTTTAATGAGTTGGCTAGGTTTGCTCCACATCAAGTTGATACGGAGGCTAGAAGGCAAGGAGGTTTGAGGGGCTTAAAACCCTGGCTCTACAATAAGGTGGAGTATTGCAAAATCAATACTTTTGCAGCACTCATGGAGAAGGCTATCATAGCTGAGGAGGAGAGTGAGCATGAGCCTCTACAACAAGGAGGAAGAAGAACAGAAGCAAGGCAGAAGGATCTTTAAAGGTGGAAGGAAATAGTGGAAATAGGGGTGAGAAAAGAAAGGGGAATTTTTCTGGGAATGTTCAGGTGAAACAGGAAGGTGTGAAGAAGCAGGTAGTGCAGTGCAAGAATTGCGGGAAGAATCACCTCTGGTGAGTGCCTGAAGGGTAAGTTTGTATGTTACAAGTGCGGGCAGGAGGGTCATATCTCTCCCAACTGCCCCAAACCCAAGGAGAAAACAGTGGGTGTTTATATGTGGATCGACTGAACATAAGGTGAAGGATTGTCCAAAGAGGGGAATGGAGGCAGGAAATGTAACCACGGGGAAAGGCAGTGGAACTTTAGCAATCACAGGACCGACCTCAACCAATAACCCAACAAAAGCAACTCCGAGGGTCTTCAACATGACGGTCAGGATACTGTGGCAGCTGGAAATGGAACTCCAGGTGTTATTCGAATAACTTATATATCTTATATGATTTTTCTTATATATATAGTAAATTAATTTATAAAGAAATTTTGAATGAAGAATTTGAGTCCTTTTAGAAATCAAACTTCTGTGTAATCAGGTAGACAAGTGTTATGCTGAATAGTAAAAGATCAGTTCGATCAATTATGATCGAGGTCTACTTGCAATGATTATATATGCTATGTACCCTTGTATATATAAGTTTTAAAACGGTGATTCCGGGGACGGAATCCTTATAAGGGAGGGTGAATGTAATAACCCGATTTTTTTATATAAATAGATAAGAAATTTTGCATATAATTTTTTTTTACAATGAGAATACGTGTCAAGTATTGTGATGTTAAATGCGAAATATTTATTACTTGAAAAATTAGAAATATTTTAGAATTATTAATTACTACAAATTATATTATTATGGTAATTAATTTCTGTAAGCAAAAATGTTTTTATTATTTATTTTCCATGAAAATATAATTTATATATTTTTTAAATAATATATGAAGTGACAATTAGAATTATTTAATAATAAATATGTTGTTATATGAATTGTTCAGAATATTTAAGTTAATTATTTTAACTTGATTATTGATGTTGTGTACGAAGGATAAGTCAGATATGGAATTCAAACCTAAACTTGGATTTTTATCCAGGAATGAGAATAATAATGTAATATTAATTATATTTTAATTTTCAGTGCTTAAATATATACCGTATATCTGTAGACTGTTAATGTTGGTCAATTGTAGTAAATTAAGTCATAACCTAATATGTGTTGTGAAACCCTAATTGTTAAATCAATTATGAGTTAAGACTGAGTAGTAATTGTGTTATATGAATTCTTCTGCGTATTAGAATTTCTGTAATTAGAAGAAACCCTAATTATTGTTTTATGCTGATAATTAGGAAAAACCCTAATTATTTATTTGAAAACCCTAATTGCCAAATTTAGAAACCCTAATTATTATTTTGTGAATTATAAAGATAATTAGAAACCCTAATTAATTTGGGACCCTAATAATATTTAGGAACCCAATTTAACAACCCTATTTCTATTAAAACCCTAATTTAATTAGTATGTTTTAAATTAAATTATATTACACTTTAAATTTTAAATTATCCAAACCTTATAAATTATTTGGGAAATTGTAAGATTTTCAATCTAGTGAATAAACCCTAGATTTAATCACCTTGTAAAAGAATGCCCTTGAGATTTTAAGTGAAATTACCAAAATGCCTTTTTTGTCTCTTTAGTGTATTATCAGTGAATTATTATGCATTATTGCTATCAAAGCATGCAAATATCATACCCTACCAATTTTAGCATCCAAGACTCAATTATATTCAGATTCAATCAACCATTTTGAGCATTCAATGCATCTAATTTGGTTTATATATAGATTGGAGAGAGAATTAAGGCATTTTGTACACTAAAATTGTCCAAACTCTCATCCTTGAGCTTCCCTCTCTAAATCCTACGAATTATTGTAGTATTTCAGTTCCAAAAAAACAAAGCCTACTACCAATCATAACAAATCATAAGCCAAGAATCAAGAATCAAAGCTTAGAAAAGGTATAAATCTAGCTGATTTTTTTTAAAATTTTTTGTTAGTTGTTATGTTTAAGTGTTAGAACATGTTGATTATAGTGTCTAAGGATGATCTGGGTTGCTAGATATTGGATCCATAACATTTAGAAGCTCGGATTTGAAGATTTCCAAAATCTAGAAATTTTATTTCTGTGATTTTTGGGCAAATGTCAAGCCTTATATCTCTGTGATCTTTAATGTATTTTGTGTTCTAAAAGTTGATATGTGTAGCTTGTTATGTGGTCTTTAATCTCCGAAACGAATCAGGTCCATATCTATTTTGGATAAAAAGTTATTTAAGGTCAAAGTGGGTTGGACGGCATTGACCGGCTGTTCTTCAAATCCAAAAATATTCTAAGTGTCCAGAAAATATTTTTTGGCAAATGTCAGAGCTTATAAATCTTTGCTCGATCATGATTTTTGTTGTTTAAAAGTTGTTATGTGTAGTCGGATATGTGGTCCTTATATATACAAAAAGAATCAAGTTCATAGCTTTTGTAGATCGGGAGTTATTCATGGTCAAAACCCGTTGACCGAAAACGCTGAAGAAAACACAACCCAGAATTTTTTTGAGCAGTTTTCGTATTGAAGTTTGACCAGATAGATCTTGCTCATGTTATGATGTTAATGTGTTATGATGCTTTGTAGTTGTAGTCCTACATGTTATCTACACACTCCAATTGATAGATCACACAAAACAATACACAGATTGGAAGTTATAAGGATCCAAAGTAGGCACCTCGACTGTTCCTTCCAGTCTTCTATCAGCGCATCTGTCAGACTTTTTGATGGCTAATAACTCTTAGATCTGATGATTTTTAGTCATGATGTTTGTTGGTAATTGTAGTATTACATGAGCACTACAAGATCCAAGTGTTAGATTTCCCAGAAACGTAATAGATTGAGAATTATAATCGGTCAAACTAGGCACCTTGATAACTGCATTGTCAGTGTTCTTGAGGCTCAAGAATACCTAAGCAACAGATAAGCGTCGCTAAAGCCTTTAGCGACGGTTTTGATATATTTTAAAAATTTTTAATTTCTGAAAATTTCGAAAATGATTTAAAAATTAGAAAAAATTAGATTTTAATTATTAAAAATACTTAATAAATTCTGAAAAATTATTTTAAAGTCTGAAAAATAGTTTTTTAATACTATTTGAGTATATTTCAAAAATATTTAGTATTTTTGGAATATAAAAAAGTATTTATTTATTTTATTATAATATTAAATAAATTATTTAAAAATGATTTTAATTCATGAAAAATTATATTATTGTGTTAGAAAATATTTTAAGTCATTTTTAATGAATTTTAATATTTTTTGATGAAATTTTATTAATTATTAATATAATGATGTTTAAGTTATTTAATAAATATATGAAATAATTATGAAAAATAGAATTAATGATTTTAAAAATCATTTATAGTATCATAAAAATATTTTGAGTTATAAAATATGACTTTGGATATTTTGTCATGAAAAATATTATTAATTTAATATTAATGATATTAATCTAATATTGATGATATTTAGTTTATTTAATAATTATATTAAATAAATAGAATATAAAATGGTTTTATTTATTTAAAAATCATTTAAAAAATTTAAAAATCATTTAAAAAGGATATAAATGAATTAAAAATATTTTAAGTTATAATAAATGACTTTTAATATTTGGATAAATAGTGCATTAATATTTTAATATTAATGGTAATTATTTAAAAATAATTTTAATGTTTTAAAAATCATTTAAGAGTAATATAAGTGTTTTAAAAGCATTTTGAGTTATTATACATAACTTTAATATTTTGGCAACAGTTTTATTAATAATTTAATATTGATTAAATGTTAATGATAATAGAATTATTTGATGTTTAAATCATTTAATTATGATTCCGATGTTTGAAAATTCTTGATAAATTATAATAAGTGTTTAAAAATTATTTTTAAGTCAATTAAAAATAATATGACTGATACTTATGAATATTGAGATACAGAATAGAGTCTTAGACTCAATAATTATCCAATAAAGTTGTCGGTACACCGACATGTTCAGAAATTCATCTAGACTTAGATATTTTGACTGTATTAATAATTAATTATGATTCAATGACTGTTGGATATGTGTGATAATGTGATTAGGTTATGTGCTGACTGCGAAATGCAGTACTATGTGTTATAGTATATTATTATAATCGAACGAATGATCTTATTACTGATAGGTCACTGTATAAAGATTAATCTAAGTTGCGTTATTGTAAGCAGCAGCTCAGGCAAGTATCCTACCTTTGCATTTTCTTTATGTAATGGACATAAGTAAGAAGCTTCAGAATTAAATTATTATTATGCTATATTATCAACTCTACTGCGACATATTCCATATCCGCTCATTGTTTATCAACATGTTAGTATATGGTAATTCAGATATATATTATGTTCGTCAATTTCTATAAAATGGTTATATAAGTATCCCACTTGGATAATCATTGTATTTAATCACATGTTGATATACCTTTGTCAATTACCCTTATATATATAGGTTGAATTATAGATTATTGTTGAACAAGATAAAACATTTACTTTAGAACCCAGACAAGTATGAACATCCCTTACATAGGGAAAACTTTTATGCGCCCAAGGCGGATAGAGTTCTTAAAATTTAGTATTGATCAATGCAGGACACAACGGGCTGATCACCCCGTGTCCATAAGTTATGACGGTTTGCAGATTAATTTCTGTTTAACATTTTTGAAAAAGAAAACAATGTTCATGATATGTCACTTAACCCTACTTATAGTCAATACGTAGTTTCAAAAATGTGAAAGAGAGTTGTTATATTTTTATTATTCTTGGTACAGCTTACTTCAGAACTGTTGATTCGTTGTAGAAGTGTCTTTCAAAAGAAAATATTTAATTCTTTCAGCTAATATATATTATTGTTTTTACTTGCTGGGCACTCAAATGCTCATTCTTGCTTAATTTAAATGTTTTCAGTTAAGTTTGAAGAACCAGAAAGCTCGTGCAGAAACAAAGGAAAAGGAAAGCTAACTGATAAGATTTGTGGTAGTTGCTGTAATAGTTTATATTATTAAGACAATAATATATTTATATATATATATATATATATATATATATTAATATATAATATCATGTATTGTATGGAATGTACTTTAAGGTCTCGTACCTGGGGAGATAAACTCTGATAATTATGTAAATTAAGTTGTTATTCATATTATTGTTATTATTATTCGTAGAATTCCGCTCATAGAAATGATATCGTGAAGCACCGAGTTCGGGTTTCAAGTACCCGAATTTGGGGGCGTCACAGGTGCAAGTTTCCTTCAGCGTTATATCTAATATTCCAGCCAGAAGTACTATTCTTTTGAGGTAAGGGATGTTATTTTTTTTATAGATGATATTATTTCTTTCAATATCATTATGCCGAAATATTGATATGAATCTTATTGTAAAATTTCTACCTTTTTGGTGTCGGGATTACTATTCACGTATACGACACTATTCACGTATACGGCACTATTCACCGAAAAATAAAATTTTCTCTTCTTTGTCCCAGATGTCTATTTTTGT
The DNA here is from genome assembly GCA_016801055.1 of Panax notoginseng. NCBI lineage: Eukaryota > Viridiplantae > Streptophyta > Magnoliopsida > Apiales > Araliaceae > Panax > Panax notoginseng. The sequence continues at coordinate 22,370,729 of CM029021.1, forward strand.
TATTGTCTTTGATTGTATCCATATTTTTGATTTTTATTTTTGAATTTTACTCCACTATGGTATATGATGGGGTATTTTGAACATGAATAAACTGAAGTACGAATCTCTAATATTTGTCATTTTGTCTCACTAGATTCATCTTTTTTAAAATACTTTTCATCATCCTCAGTCCTAAATGATGATATTACTGAATATTTTTGGCCTGTAAAGCAAAGATGAATGATTAACTGACGAATATCTTTGGCCCGCAGTGCAAAGATGAACAGGTGTTTAGATGAACATGACCAACTGATGAATATCTTTGTCCTGTAGTGCAAAGATGAATATTTAACTCAAGATGTATATTGATTGATGTTACAGGGATAAAATATTGATGATGAACTTTTAAATCTTAAAAGATAGTAGAATTCATTCTCTACTTAACTCTTCTAATGGATTGTTGTTTTCGCTGCAGTTATTGATCTAAAATTTGTTGTCCATTATATTCTATCGGATTTTTTCCTGTTGAGGACTAACGATAATTTGTTCTATATTATCTTAGTCATAATATTCTTTATTGGGCTAGTTGAGCTCACCTTTTTTCTTTTTGGTCTATTTTTCTTTTCAGGAGGCGAATATAGCGGGAACTAGTCGGAGTATAGAATGATGGTTCAAGATAGTTGTTTAGTAGTCCTCACTATTTTGTAAGATAGTGTATCAATAATTATAATGAGGATTTCATTTGAGTTTTAATACCGTCTAGATGACAATATTTGTGTTGTCGTATTTTGCACGATAATTGTAATAATACAGTTGTAGTTATTTTCTGTACCATGTATTGGCGACTCAGAATGGGTTGGGTGGAATGGACCTATTTTGGGGGAGTCACATGAGAAGTCACTCAGTTTTATTCAATTATTACAACAGTAATTGCTGCATAGCATCTCATATTATTGATTCAATTATTGTCACAGTATCATCTGCACAATATTTTATAATATTAAATCAATAATTGAGACGACAAAGTTATTTTATATTATTATTCGCATTACTGACAATGTCTAGAAAGTTCTGTTGAAAAAGGGGTTGGGTCACCTAATTACGCGTCAATAAGGAGAAGTCCTTATACATAGTCCAACATAGTATAAATTAGAAAATTTCTGCAGAATTCTCTACGCCCGTGAATTCTCCCGTGATGGTTTCACTGTTGGTCCATATATTCTAAAATTCAAATAGTATCCTGCCATTCTCCTATAAATAGGATGCTTAGTTTAGAATTGAAAATCACATCAAAATCAGTAAATTCTTCTTCTATAATATTGAGCGTATTTCTTTTGAGTTTAAGGAAACTTTGAGTGTAGAAAATAATATAAGTTTTCTTCAAGAATATCCCCGCCATACCAGTCAAAAATACTCTCCTTTTAAGGTAAGGGATATTATTTTTGTTCAATATTCGTAAGAAATATATTTCTTCCATACTCTATAGTATGTAAGTAATATTATTTCGTTTCAGATTTTGAATTCTACACTCATTTTGCTAAGTATTGCTTATATACTCCTTGAAATTAGTAGAATATTCTTGAAATTTGCGCTTCATCTAGTATCGTTTCACAAGAATATTTTTCTGAGCATTCTTATTAAATTTTGATCTTTTCATGCCGGGTACTATTCACAGGGTACTATTCACGGGATACTATTCACTCAAGTACTATTCACCCGGGATACTATTCATAACAAAAATTAATTTTTTTTTGTCCAAATTATTTTGATACATGAATATGATTCTTGAATTTACTCCACAAAGCAGTTATCATGTTGATAATTTGGACATTCTTGAACTCTGAATAAATTAATTTTTAAAATTTATCCTTGCTCTTACTTAATTGAATTTTTATATCATTGTCATTATCCTCATGCTTATATTGTGATGAAAGTCATTTTTGGCCCGTAGTGCATAGATGGACTGTTGATTGGTATGATTATGACTATGTATCGGTATAATCATGACCTGTAATATTACAAATAATGTGGTAAAAGTTATCATTGGCCCGTAGTGCATTGATGGACAGTTGTTTGCATGATCATGACCACTGGTGGTAATAACGAATATCATTGGCCCGTAGTGTATGGATTATTCGTGGATGTGATACTAATGAATATCCTTGGCCCGTACACTATAAGAAATCACACATTTTATGACAAAGTTTTTGCCACGCACAAAATTTTGTCACAATTTGTTAATTAATAATTACGAAATTCATAATCGTCACTAAAACTTTTGCTTTTGTGACAACTTCTACTTTTGTTACTATTAATCATTTATATCGTCACTAATTTACACATTTGATGACGATAAACAAAATTTCGTCACAAGTTATTTTGGAGGTAGAATTTTATACCAAAATTTTGGAGGGAAACCTTTTAGTGATATTTGTAATAATTGATGACAGTATTTATTGTCGCAAAATATTTCTTTCGATGACAACATAATAGTTTGTCATTAATTATTTGTAAAATTTAGTGACAATTTGCTTTCGTCACTAATGTTCACATTTAGTGACGCCAAATATAAATTCGTCACAATTTTATTTGGAGGCAAAATTTTAGAGGGAAATTTTTTAATGACGCAAAAAATAATAATTTATGACAATTTGTATTGTCATAAACACCAATTTTATATGACGAGATAATAGTGCGTCACTAATTAGATGCGTGGATAAGTGACAAAAATCGTTCGTCATAAATGCTTATATTTAGTGACAAAGTACGTAATATCGTCACAATTTTATTTGGAGGCAAAAATTTTCTGAAAAATTTTGGAGGTAAATTTTTTAAGATGAAAAAATATTAATTTATGACAAATTGTATTGTCATAAATATCAATTTTATAGGACAAGATAATAGTGCGTCTGTGACGCCCCCAAAATAGGTATACAACACTCATTCTGAGTTGTCAAAATACATGGTACAGAAACAACTATAACTTTATTAATACAACATAAAAACTGTGAGTTTAAATACAAATATTGCCATATAGACAATATCCACGCTCAAATAAGTCCTCTTTACAATTCTTGATACATTATTTTACAAAAATGGTGAGGACTACTAAAACGGCTTTCTAGAACCTTCATTCCATACCCCGACTAGTACTCGCTACATTCTCGCCTCCTGAGAAGAAAAAGGGAACAAAAGGAAAAGGGTGAGCTCAACTAGCCCAGTAAAGAACATTATGACTAAGATAATATAAAACAAATTATCGTTAGTCTTCAACAGGGAAAAATCTAATAGAATACAATAGATAACAAGTTTTAAATCAATATTCGCAGCGGAAATAATAATTCATTAGAAGAGTTAAGTATAGAATGAAATCTACTATCTTCTATATATGAATTTTAAAGTTTATCGTCTATCTTTTATCCCTGTAACATCAATCAATATATATCTGGAATCAAATATTCATCTTTGCACTACAGGCCAAAGATATTCATCAGTTGGTCATGTTCATCTAAACACCTGTTCATCTTTGCACTACGGGCCAAAGATATTCATCAGAAATCATTCACCTTTGCACTACAGACCAAAGATATTCAGTTATATCATCATTTAGGACTGAGGATGATGAAAAATATTTTTAAAAAAAACGAATCCAGTGAAACAAAAGAATAAATATTAAGGATTCGTATTTCAGCTATTCCATGTCCAAAAATACCTCATAAGTAATCATAGTGGAGTAAAATTCAAGAATGATCAAAATATAGATACAATCAAAGCTAGTATCCCGAATAGATATTTTGGACGAAAAATAAAAATTTAATTTTTCTGTGAATAGTGCCGTATTTGTGAATAGTGTCATATACGTGAATAGTACCGTATACGTGAATAGTAAGCCCGACACAAAAAATTCTGAATTTGATAAAAATTCAGATCAATATTTCGACATAATGATATTGGAAGAAATAATATCATTTATATAAACAAATAATATCCCTTACCTCAAAAGGATAGTACTTTTGGTTGGAATATCAGATATAGTACTGAAAAAACTTACATCGTATAGCAACACTCAAAGTATAAAAATACTCACAAAATACGCTCGATATATAGAGAGAGAAAGAGAGAGATATCTGTAGTTTCTGGTGTGATTTTCAATTCTAACCTAAGCACCCTATTTATAGGAAAATGTTTAGAGCACCGAAGTAGAAAATTTAATATAATATTAATATATATATATATATATATATCAAAATTTCCTACGCACTCCTTTGCCAACTGAATTCAGCCCCTATCACATGTTAATGATGCCCACAAAATGTAAAAAACGTTTTTCTAATTAAAATAATTAAACTTCTAAAAAGCAATTATTCCGGAATTTCAAAACTTCAATAATTCATAATAAATAGCCCTTTTATCAGAAAATTCGAATCTCACTATTTTTTATAGGAAATTCAATTCTCTATAACTTTGTAGAAGAAAAAGTTTTCCAAATTCTAAACAAAAATTGACCAAAATCCACAAACGGACGATTTTACAGGTTATAATCAAATTTTAGTCAAGAAATGGGTCCACCAACATGTTTAACATGTTTTAAATATTTATTGCAACAAAAATACTCTTCCTCCTCATATACTCATATATACCACATTAATTATTAAAAATATCACCATTATTATATTATTAAAATATAATAATAAATTATTTTATCAGAAAAGATAAAATTTTAATTTTCAACAATTATCACTTTAAAAAATTTTCTCCATCTATATCCACATAAAATGAATATTTTCCTTATCATAAAAATTAATAATTAATTATTCACAAATAATATTGCAGAATCACAATAATGACAAACAGACAGTTCTCAGGAAAGAGGGGGCTTTCCAATAAGGATTTCTCCTTACTGGCGCGTAATTAGGTGACCAAACCTCTCCTTAGACAGAACTTTCTAGACATTGCCAATAATGTTATCTAATAATATTATTCAGATAATATGAATTATTGCTTCGATAATGGAAAATACTGTGTAGTGATAATTATTGAAACAACAGTAATATAAAATATCAACGCAACAATTATTGAATCAATAAAATAAAATACTGAACAGTAATTACTGTAACCATTATTGAGTAGTGCCTTCTTACGTAAGAATCAATAATTGGTGCAATACCGTGTGCTACTGTGCAACAACGCGTATTACTGTGTTTTAACCACCGGTATTCTAACAGTATTAACGGTAACAACTACGCCGTTATTTATAAACAACTTATACTTGTCGTTTTCTTCATCCAATCGCTTTTCGTTATGGGGCCCACAAAAGACTGCGCCGTCGTACGAATATTCCCCGACGGCAAGAATATTCACGACCAAACTAATATTCTCCGACAAAAATGAATATTTTATAACCACTTGCTTATTTGAAATATTAGCGCATTTTACCCATAACTAACCACATTAATCAAATCAACCCTTACTATTTCAAAATAATAAATAGAGGATTTAAATTTTATTTATTAATAATTTGGGGTCTTACAGCGTCACTAATTAGATGAGTAGATAAGTGACAAAAATGATTCGCTATAAATTCTTATATTTAGTGACAAAGTATGCAATATGGTCACATTTTTATATGGAGACAAAATTTTCTTGTATCCAAGCGACGCCACCAGTATTCCTTTCATCATTTGCGGCCTCCATTTAGTCAAAAACCTCCATTATCAATTTTTAATAATATTTTTTTATGATTTGTTACGAACTAAATCTTTCGCAAAAGAGACGATCAATTAAGAATAATTTTTAATATTAAATTCTAATGTTAAATTTTCAGAAATTTTTATTTAAGAAAGGGGTATTAAAATAATTTTAATATAGAATTATTTTAATACAAAGCATTACTATGGGAAATATAATTTTCATACAAAGTTGCGAGTAATACTTTTTTTTTTAATATTATGTAAAATAAGCATAATATAATAAACATAATATATTATATTTTAATATTGTACATATGGAAGATAATAATTCGTATAATGTAATATAAGTTGTAAGTTAAAATAAAACTTTGACCATGAAAGTTAATTGGAATTTTTTTTAGAAATAATAAAAAAAACTTAAATATTAAGAAAGGAATTAAATTAAAATCAAATGAAGCACCAGTTTTTTTCTAAAACAACCAAACATGGCTTGAGGCTTGCACGTTCCTCTTTCTCTCTCTAGCCCAACCCTGCATCCCTCTTTCTCTCCCTGTCCCAGCTCCTCTGTGGCTCTGTCCTCCCACCTGCCGAAATCTCTCTCTCCCTTCCAAATTGAATTCCAGTTTTGCTCCGTTACGTAAGGAAATTAAAGCTAAGGAGGATTCCAAAGATTATAATCAAGCACAAGAGGTATATGTAATCTTGTTATGTTTTTTATGATTAAAAACTACAGATATGATTGTGATTTTAGTAAGAAGAACTTTTTTGTAATTCGATTCATAATAATTGGTAGCATGGTTGGCATGTTTTTACATCTTTTTTGATTATTTTGCAAACTCTTGAAGAATTCTTGAATGTCTAGTTCTCCTTTTTTGATTACTCCTTGTTTTACCCACTATCTACTGAAATTGATTTTGGACAAAGAAATAACTATATTTGTTTATGCTTATATCTTTACCTTTATATTTCCTCTTTTTCTTCCCTTTATTAAATTTATCAGCCTACTTCTCTGTGCTGAGTTTTGTCCTTGTGTTCTTTTATTCTGTTTTTGTAGTTTTGAGGTTATAGCTGTTTGGTGGAGGGGTGCTTATGTATAGCAGTTTTTATTGCCAAAAAATCTTATTACTTTTTTTGGTGTTATTTTTTTCTCCCCTGTCAGATTCATTTGTGCAGATCAAAGAAGAAAGTAATGAAGTTGACAAATCCAAATCCTTGGAAGCTATGCCTGCAAACCATCAGAAAGAGAAACGTCAGTTGTCAGGATTTAAAATCAAACTTTATCTGCAATCACCAAGGCAAGTTCAAGAATACAGTGTTGCTACCTTCGGCCTTTTTTAGCATTATTAGTTTTTTGCTATTGTTTTCGTTCTATTGTATCAACTAGCTTCTGTGGGGTATAAAATGGACAAGAGCTGGTTGCGTGCAATTAAATGGTCTAAGGCTTATATTGATAGGGTAAACGCTTTTATGAAATTTGTTGAAACTCATGTAGGTACAGAGTGCGACATTCGATGCCCATGTATAGATTGTTTGAACTTAATAATTCAAGATCAAAAATCAGTTAAAGATCATATTTTGGAGCGAGGGATAGATCCAGGGTACACAACATGGTTTTATCACGGTGAACCATCAAGTTCAAATAATTTAAGGAATCCACATATCAATGAGGGTGATAGGATTGATAATGATTTGTTTGAAGAAGATGATGGTGTTAATGACATGTTATTTGACCTTGGTCAACAACACTATCAAGCTGATGCTGAAAATATCTCAGATGACAATAACACCAATATTGGTGGTGTTCCAGCATATCTCGAGGCACTCATGATGGGTGCTCAAACAGAATTATACCCTGGATGTAAGAAGATTTCAGGGATTTCTTTTATCATACAATTACTTCACCTTAAAGTGTATAATAAGGTAAGTAATAAAACTATAGATATGATGTTGAGGCTGATGAAATTATCTCTTCCTGATGGTGAGACGCTTCCAAGTTCTTACTACGAAGCTAAAAAATCGTTGCGAGATTTGGGATTGGGATATGAATGTATCCATGCTTGTAAGTACGACTGTATTTTATTCTGGAAGGAGAATGGAAACGTGGAAACTTGCCCTACTTGTGGAACTTCTCGATGGAAAGTCAATGATGGTATAGGGAAGAAGATACCACAAAAGATTTTAAGGTATTTTCCACTGATACCTAGGCTTCAACGCTTGTTCATGTCCCAAAAAACATCTAAAAAGATAGTGTGGAATAAAGAAAAACGAATTGATGATGATTATATGAGACATTCGGCTGATTCAATAGCTTGGAAAGACTTTGATAGTAAGTTTCCTTGGTTTGTAAATGATCCTAGAAATGTTAGACTAGCTCTAGTTGCAGATGGTTTTAATCCATTTGGAAACTTAAGCACCACTTATAGTATGTGGCCTGTTATTGTAGCTCCGTTGAATCTTCCCCTTGGGATTGCATGAAACAACCATTCTTTATGTTATCTTTACTAATTCCAGGGAAGAAATCATCAGGAAAGGACATTAATGTCTACTTACAGCTGTTAATTGAAGAGTTAAAAAATTATGGGTTGAAGGGATAGAAACCTTTGATGTTTCTTATAAAAAAAATTTCAAATGCATTCTACTGTTTTATGGACAATAAACGATTTTCCTGCATATGGTGATTTGTCTGGATGGAGTACTAAAGGGTACATGGCTTGTCCAGTTTGTAATGACCAAATTTGTTCTCAGGGGTTGTGAAACAAGGTGTGTTACATGGGACACCGTCGCTATTGACCAAAAGATCATGCTTGGAGAAGAAGCAGAAAGTTCAATGGTAAAAGAGAAGATAACGAGGCACCTAGAGAATTAATTAGGGAGGATGTGTTAATGCAGTTAGGGAGACTAGATGATTTGACACCAGGGAAGCATGGTGATAGAAAGAGAAAGCGCAAGCTTGAGGAATTGAATTGGACTAAATTTAGTATTTTTTTGATTTGCCTTACTGGAGTAAGTTGAAGTTAAGGCACAATTTAGATGTAATGCATATTGAAAAGAATATTTATGAGAGTATATTGGGAACCTTGATGAGTATAGATGGGAAAACAAAAGATACAGTCAAGTCAAGGCAAGATTTGGAGGACATGAACATTCGCAAGGAGTTGCACTTAATTAAGAGGAGTGATGGAAAATATGTGAAACCTGCTGCATCTTATGTCATGAAAAAGAAAGAAAGGCAAGATTTCTGTGAGTTTCTAAAATCTATTAAATTTCCTGATGGGTATGCTTCTAATATCTCTCGTTGTGTTAGTTTGAGTGATCAAAAGATATCTGGATTGGAAAGTCATGACTGCAATATACTTTTACAACGGTTACTTCCTGTTGGTATTCGAGGATCGTTAAACAATGAAGTATCCGATGTACTAGCAGAGTTGGGTCATTTTTTTCAACGGTTGTGTTGTAAGAAGTTGAAGAAATTTGAATTAGAGAAAATGAGAGAAGATATTTACTTGATTTTATGTAAACTTGAAAAAATATATCCTCCAGCTTTTTTTGACATAATGGTTCATTTGCCTATTCATTTACCGAATGAGGCATTGATTGGTGAACCGGTTCAATTTAGATGGATGTATCCAATTGAAAGGTAAAAAAAACACATTCATTATATAAATTATTTCTAAGTTGTTATTGATGTCTTTGTTAATAATGTTTTTGTTATTTATGATCATTATGTGAATTGAAGCAGAGTGTGCGCAATAAAGCTCAACCAGAAAGTTCAGTTGTAGAAGCTTACATTGCAAAAGAGTGTTTAACTTTGTGCTCAATGTACTTGCGGGGAATTGAGACTAGATTCAATCGAGATGAGCGAAATAATGATATAGTAACTGACGATAGTTTATCAATTTTCTCTCAAATGCCGCCATTTTGGAGCAACTAAATATGTTGAGTTATTAGAGGAAGAGTTCAATGTGACACAATGGTTTGTCTTCCAAAATTGTGAAGAGGTTGAACCATATTTTGAGTGAGTATATAATTAGATTTTAAACTTACAAAAATAATATGTTAAGTATTTGAAATTTGTTGAAATGCATATTGATATTATTTATTACAGGAGGCATAAAGAGGAGCTTCGCTTAGCTAGTTGTGAAAATGTAGATCAAGAACATAGAGAGCAATTTCCTGCATGGTTCAAAAATCATGTAAGATACTTGGGATTTTGAATATTGTTTGCAATTGTAAAATATCTTATTGTCATTTTGTTAATTTTTAAAATCTTACTTTTCTATTGATGACTCAAATATATCATCATGAACCATCAGAAGCAAACGAATCTCTATATTCTTTAGCATGTGCACCACATAGGTGTGTAAAAAAGTACACTGGATGCATCGTGAATGGAGTTAGGTTTTTAACTAAAGAATGTGATGGTCGTCGTAAAAGTCAAAATAGTGGGATTGTAGTAGAGGGAACCATGGTGAAGATATCATAGATTTTTATGGGGTATTAACTGATATAATTCAATTGGATTATGTGAAAGATAGACATGTAACTATATTCAAATGTGAATGGTTTGATCTTGGAAAAAAAATCAGGGATACGAAAGGATGGAAATATAGTAAGTATTAAAGTTACAGGAATATGGCATGAGAATGATTCTTATATACTAGCTGATCAAGCACGACAAGTTTTCTATATTAATGATCCTAAATTAGGAGGTAATTGGCGAGTAGTGCAACCATTTCAACATAGGCATATATACGATGTTGATGAGATGCAAGAAGAAGCAATGGATGTTGACGACTTTTCCTTTGTGGAAGATGGAGTATATCAAGAGAATGATGTTGATGATGCATTTGAAGTTAGTCTTGGTGAAATACAATCGTTGAATAGAGAGGACATGGATCCTGAAGATGTTGAGGAGTTGGTAATTTCAAGACTACCTGAAGTTGTTGAGGAGAACTTAGAGGATGTCGATGAAGAAGATGAGTTAGATGAAACTTTGGTTGATTATTGTAGTACTGAGGATGATTCTCAGCAACAAAGTGATTCTGAAAACGATACTAATGATGACAATAGTTAACTCAACAGAACACAGGTGCTCTAATAAACTCATTCTATTCTTCAAACTTTTTCAGTTGCTTTGATGTATTAATGCTTACTAAAACTCACATTATTTGCAGGGAATTTTTTTTGTGTTGACAGCTCAGGGTGAATATCGAGTGCGCAGATACAGCTCAGGGTGATTTTGACTTTTTCTTGTAGATTTTTTGATGTAGTTTGTGCAGTTCTGTCATTGCTTATCGTTATATGATGTACCTGTCTAAATGTATGTGTATATGATATTTAATTTTAGATTAGGAGGTATTTGGCTGATACTGCTGTTGGTCTTCAGCTGGTTTTATGCAGTTGACTGCTACTGCTTCTGCTTCTGCTTCTGCTTCTGCTCTTGCTATGATACTGCCATAGGTATCTCTTTAGTTCTGCTGGGTTCTCTATGTGCCTGCTGTTGCTGGTCTAATCCTAATTCTGCTGTACTGTTGCCTGGTTGGGCTAGATATTTGGGTTCTCTATGTGCTTGCTGCGTGTTATAGTTGCAGCTATTCGGGTTTAGGCGAGCCCCATTTTTTGTTACAGTACTGCTGCTGGTGTGTGGCTTGACTGATGGGGCTGTGTCTGTTCTGCTAAGCAGGTGCAGCAGGTTTGGCTTCATGGGCTCTCCCGGGTTGATGAGGTGTGTTGGTGGGCTGGCATATGCCTTGCTTCTGTTACCTAACACTGTTGTTGCTTGCTTATTTTTCGCTTCTGATGTTGGGTTGCTAAAATTATGAATGATGTCTATATGCTGCTGGGTTGCACTGATGCTGGTTTGCACTACTGGGGGTGCACTGCTGGGGTGCACTGCTGCTGCGGGTTGTACAGCTGTTGCTGGTTTTGAGTTCAGATGAAAGATAAGGGTTATGGTGGAATTAGAAATTGTTTCAAATAGGTAAATATCTGTTGTGAGATAACTTGAATGAATGCTATTTTTCTGTTTTGCTATCTTTTCAAGTTATTGGTTAGTGTGTGAAAAATTTAAAAGGTATTTTGTATCTGGTTTGATTTTGTTGCCAATCATCTGGTTTGATAACTTTGGTTTAGGCTACAAGTTTTTTGAAAAATTTGGTTTGATTAGTTTTTAATTCTTGTTGGTCTGTTTGCATTTCTGACAACTAAATTTACTGGACTAAACTACTGTGGCTTTTCTGATAGTTTTGTGTTGTGTTCTTTTTTCCAGAAATGGGAGTAGCTGTTATGCGAATGCTTTTCCTTTAGCTGCAGATGCAGTTAATTTTGTAGTCTTTTTTGGTTTTGGAGTGAACCGTGTTATGAAATTGATATCTGAAATACCATTGTACATATAGACAATTATTTTGATGGAATTATGTTTTTATTTTTATTGGTTAATTTTACATTGTTCAAACTTCAAAGTGCGAGTGTTGTCTTGGATTTTTATTGTGTTGTTTTATTCTTGAGCTAAAGGAAAGCTGTTTTTCACTTTGAAGCTAAAGGCAGATCCTTGGATAGTGGAATTCAAATATTCAATTCTCTAAAAGAGATACCCTTCCCTTCACATTTTTGAGACATGCTGCTAGCTATGGCTGCAAATTTTGTTGCATTGCTTTCATCTTTCTCCCCTTATCACAAGTGGATAGTCTTGCGATGAAATTAATAAATCTCTTTTTTTCCCTACAATTTCTTTATATAATAGTTCTATGCATTGGTTTGGATGCACATTGACTTCTTCCTTTACTGTTTCCCCATTCATGTAGATATGACCAGAGATTTCAAGGCCATTATGGCTTGGTGGAGAGAGATGGCTCAAAGGAACAAGAAGTGTGATTTAAATCCAGTTCATCCTACATTGGAATGTTTTTCAACTGGGAAACTGAGCACCAACACTCCAAGTGAGAAAGCTTTAATTGTTTGCGATGAAAATGAAGTGAATTGTCTTCAAAAGAAAGCAGCATCAAGAATTCAACTTGGTTGGAGAAGTTTTATTTTATGCAACTCTGTTCGTCGTCCGTATTCAGCTGCAACTAAAATTCAGACTTATTACCGTTGTTGGATGCTGAGAAAGGCTTTTGTGAATCAGAAGCTTGAAGTAATAATAATTCAAAACATGTTTAAGTGTATAAAATGTTGGAGGGATTTTCAGCAGTACAAAATTGCTGCTGGTCTGTTGTCTGCTGTATGTTCTGCTATAGCAAGTGTTATAGGTTTGAGTTTCGAGGCTACTGGAAGCTGCAGATTGAAAGCAGGTGAAACAGGTACCCTTACAAGCTTGGGAGTTTTTGATGGTTTGCTTCTGTTTGGCTACCATGGGGCTTGCTGTCTGCTCTGTGTTCCAACTAAATTCTGTTGTTGTGCTACTTCTGGCATGGGCAGCACGTTGCTGTCTGCAGTTTGGAATGGAGCTATAGCGGGTTTACTCCGTCTTTACTTGCAGAACTCTATGTCTTTCTATCTGTTGATCCTCGGCAGCAACAGCTGCTGTTGCTGGGTCGGCAGCTGTGCTGCTGGCTTGTTGCTTCGGTCTTGGGCGAGCTGTTGTTGGTCGGGTTGGACTTTGTATAGTGTTGCAGAGTGTTTGGCTGCTACAGTTGGCTGTCAAATATTTGAGTTGTTTATGTCGGGTGCTAGGGCCTTGTAATCTTTTATAGTCGTGACATCGTAGGGCTTGTCCTATGATTTTTGTGTTATATCATGATCGGGGGTTTCCCACATGGTTGGTTGTACTTTCTCTTTATTTTAATTCAGTCTAAATTTAGCAAAAAAAATATTGTATTAGATTCATGAATTATATATATATATATATATATATATATATATATATATATATATATATATATATATTTGGAAAAAACACATTTACCCCACTGTGGTCGTTGTGTTTTAAGCAATTAGTCACTGTACTTTAAAAAAATTCAATTGGCCCATTGTGGTTTTTAAAAATGTTTAATTAGGCCATTCAACCAAATTCCTAGTACTTGAAAAACACTTTTATCTCATTGTGTTCGTTGAGTTGTAAGCATTGAGCTACTGTACTTTAAAAAATGTAATTGGCCCACTGTGGTTTTTAAAAATGCTTAATTGGGCCATTTCGTCAAATTTAGTGGATGTCTGTTTATTTATTTCTTACATGACATTTAAAAAAAAATCAAGGAAATGACATGGGATCAAATAATCAAACACAGGTGGATATGGTATGCAAATGCTAAAAATGAGGTAGAAAATATTTATAATATGTATAATATTAATAAAAATTAATATTATAATATTTATAATATGTATGTTTTATTTTAAAAATAAAAATAAAAATACTTTTATGTTTTAAAATACTTATAACTTTTTAAAATAAAAATACTTTTATTTTTTATTTTCTTTCTTTTTCTTTACCTAAAAATAAAAATAAAAATACTTTTATGTATAAAAATAAAAATAAAAATACTTTTAAAAATAAAAAATTAAAAAAATAAAAGTATTTTTATTTTTAATATGTATGTTTAAAAAATGAAAGTATTTTTATTTTTAAAAATTTTATAAGTATTTTAAAACATAAAAGTATTTTTATTTTTATTTTTAAAATAAAACATACATATTATAAATATTATAATATTAATTTTTATTAATATTATACATATTATAAATATTTTCTACCTCATTTTTAGCATTTGCATATCATATCCACATGTGTCTGATTATTTGTATTTTTTTATAGTACAGTGGCTCAATGCTTACAACTCGACGAACGTGATGGGGTAAAGGTAGGAAGTTGGCTGACTGACTTGCCACGTAGGAATTTTTTAACGTTAGTGAGTAAAATTTGACGGAATGGCTTTGATTAAACATTTTTAAAAATCACAGTGGACCAATTGAATTTTTTTAAAGTACAGTGGCTAATTGCTTAAAGCACGATAACCACATGGGGTAAAGGTGCTTTTTCCCTATAATTTTTTTTTAACATCTTTATGTACACAAAATATGCTTTCTATCTTTGTTTTCAGTTCATTTTCTATCATCTATACAATCAAGTATGAATTTCGAATCGCTCAAATTACATTCTACTATTCAACTAAACGTCCAAGTTTTTTAAAAAATCATTGTTAAAGCCATTAAACGTCCACATAATATAGTGGCAATATAGTTATGGGAGAAGGTTCAAAAATGCCCCTGACTTTTACCGCTATGTCTATCGAGCACCCTATAATTCTTTTGGTCCAAAAGTACACTTAACGTTATAATTTTTGTGTAAGACTCCAGCTTATTAATGAATAAAATCAAATTTTCTCTAAATATTATTGTGAATAATAAGGGGTTAATTTGATATAATACTTTGGTTATGAGTGAAATGTGCAAATTTTGCAAAATAAGCAAGTGGTTATAAAATATTCATTTTGTCGGGGAATATTTGTTTGGTCGTGGATTATTCTTGCTGTCGAAAAATATTCGTACGACGGCGCAGCCTTGTGTGGGCCCCATAACGGAAAGCGATTGGATGAAGAAAACGACAAGTATAAGTTGTTTATAAATAACGGCGTAGTTGTTACCGTTAATACTGTTGGAATACCCGGTGGTTAAAATACAGTAGCACACGGTATTGCACCAATTATTGATTCTTACGTAAGAAGGCACTACTCAATAATTGTTATAGTAGTTATTATTCAATATTTTATTTTATTGATTCAATAATTGTTGCGTTGATATTTTATATTATTGTTGTTTCAATAATTGTTGCTGCACAGTATTTTCCTTTATCAGATCAATAATTCATATTATTTGAATAATATTATTAGATAATATTATTGGCAATGTCTATAAAGTTCTGTCTAAGGAGAGGTTTGGTCATCTAATTGCGCGCCAGTAAGGAGAAATCCTTATTGGAAAGCCCCCTCTTTCCTGGGAACGGTCTGGTTGTCATAAATGTGATTCTGTAATATTATTTGTAAATAATTAATTATTGATTCATATGATAAAGAAATATTTATTTTATGTGGATATAAATGAGGGATATATTTTTGTGGTTAAAAATAAAGGAGTTAATGTTGAGGTTTTTATCAGTATTTTTGTCGGAATGGAGGTATTAAAAATCAGGATTTTTGAGATATTTTGCGGGGGTTATAATTTTTAATCCGACCGTTAGATCGTGATAATTTTTGGATATGTTATACATATATAAGTTGAGTATACGTCCACAAATTTTGAACCGTTAAAAATGAACGTATGATTTATTATGAATTTTACGAGATGACTGGTTCAGAAATTGTTGAATTTTTGGAGTTAATCATTTTGGTGAAAAATTCTAGAATTGGTGGGCCCCACTCTTGATTGGTGAAGAAATGTGCTGAGATTTTTATTCAAATGTGGTGGGTGGGAATAGTAGTAGGTAAAGCCATCAGGTTGCAGGTTAAGTCTGCTTCGGCGTGCTAACATTTTCCTATAAATAGAGGGCTAAGTTAGAATTAAAAATCACATCAGAAACACGTTTTTTCTCTTTCTCTCTCTAGATTATTGAGTGTATTTTGTGAGTATTTAGATACTTTGAGAGTTTTTATTCATCAGAGCAAGTTTCTTTCAGCCTTATACCGGTATTCCGACCAGAAGTACTGATATTTTGAGGTAAGGGATATTATTTTCTTCTTAAATGATATTATTTTCTTCAATATCATTATGCTGAAATATTAACATGAGTTTTTATCAAATTTGGAACTTTTTGTGTCGGGGTTACTATTCACGTATACGTTACTATTCACGTATACGGTACTATTCACGAATACGACACTATTCACCGAAAAATAAAATTTTCCCTTTTTGTCTAAGATGTCTATTATGGTTACTATCTTTGATGGTATCCATGTTTTGATCTTTATTTTTGAATTCTGCTTCACAATTGATTATTATGAAGTATTATTGATCTTGGATAAACTGTTATACAAATCCCTACTATTTGTCCTTCTGTCTCACTGGATTCGTTCTCTTTAAGATATTTTTCATCATCCTCAGTCCTAAATGATGATATTACTGAATATCTTTGGCCTGTAGTGCAAAGATGGATGATTACTTGATGAATATCTTTGGCCTGTAGTGCAAAGATGAACAGGTGTTGAGATGAACATGACTGACAGGTGATACAAATGAATATCTTTGGCCTGTAGTGCAAAGATGAATATTTGGATAAAGATGATTATTAATTGATGTTACAGGGATAAAATATTGATGATGGACTTTTAAATCTTAGAAGATAGTAGAATTCATTCTCTACTTGACTCTTCTAATGGTTTGCTGTTTCCGCTGCAGTTGTTGATCTAAAACTTGTTGTCGATTATATTTTATCAGATTTTTCCCTGTTGAAGACTAACGATAATTTGTTGTATATTATCTTAGTCATAATATTCTTTACTGGGCTAGTTGAGCTCAATCTTTTCCTTTTTGTTCTATTTTTCTTCTCAGGAGGTGAGAACATAGCAGGATCTAGTCGGGGTATGGAGTGATGGTTCTAGAAAGATATTTTAGCTGTCCTCACTATTTTTGTAAAATAGTGTTTGAATAATTGTAATGAGGACTTACTTGAGTGTGGATATTGTCTAGAAGACAATATTTATATTTAAACTCACAGTATGTGTTGTCGTATTTTGCACGACAATTTTTATAATGAAGTTGTATTTGTTTCTGTACCATGTATTTGGCGACTCAGAATGGGTGATGTATACCTATTTTGGGGGTGTCACAGTTGGTATCAGAGCTTAGGGATATGATCCCTGGCTGAGATGTGAGACAAGAACTAGGAGGGGAGAGACGGAGAATTCCTTCGCTAGTATGACCTGACTAAGTTTATTTGGTGTTTATTTGGTCGGTCAAAGTATAGGGATAATATATGACATGACAATTAACCCTTGTTTTATGGCAATGTTTAAGAATGGCAGCTGAGAACGTTAATAATGGAGTAAATTAGACCGTGGAGACACCTTTGATCACCACCCAGGGGAACGTGCAACAGGAAGGCAATATTCCTCCTGTAAACAACGTTACCGAGCAAACGATGAATGATGGAATGTTTAGGAGCTTTCTGCAGTTCATGCAAAATCAGACGAGGGAGACTCGTGTGCAGAATACAGGTGGAAATGATAACAACGCGCGGTTTATCACAGCCAAGCAGTTCAAAGAATTGGGACCACCAGAATTTAAGGGAAAGTCGGATCCGATCATGGCAGAAACGTGGGTCAAGAAAATTACCAAGATATTCGATGTCTTGGGATGCACGGAGGAACAGAAGGTTCCATTCGCCACCTTTATGTTCCGCAGTGAGGCAGGCTACTGGTGGGAGTCTGTGAATCGTACCCAGCCTGACGCACTCAACATGTCCTGAGAAATATTTCAAAAACTGTTCAATGACAAGTACTTTCCTGAAAGTATTCGTCATATGAAGGAGGTGGAGTTTATCAGACTGGAACAAAACAACATGACGGTGTCCCAGTACGAGGCGAAGTTTACAGAGTTATCCAGGTTTGCACCTCATTTGGTCGAAAATGAAGAACGAATGACAAGGATGTTTCTGAGAGGTCTAAAACCCGAGATTCGACAATATCTTATCTCTCATAAATTTTCTTTATATTCAGATATTGTAAACAGGGCTCAATTATTAGAGCGAGATAATGAGTATGTGAAACCGAGAGACCACAACCAGGGTCATACCGGTGGCGGCAGTCATCGAAGCAATAAAAACCAGCAGGGAGGAAAATATTCAGACAAAAGCGGTAACCACTCTGGTGGTAATCGTGGTCGTGATAATAAAAGGAGCGAGTCGGGAGGAGATTTCAAGAAGAGAAGGTATAACAATGATAATGTGAAGACGTCAGCGCAAACATCAACTGTTTCTAGGGGAGGAGAACGACCACCGGTCGTATGTTACAAATGTGGGAAAGAGGGACATATCAGCCCAAACTGCCCACAACAATCTAAGGTATGTTATAACTGTGCAAAGGAGGGTCATATAGCTCGAGAGTGTTCTGTAGCAAAACCAAGTTCAGCGGGGATGGTGACTCCAAAAGCTGTCCCGGATAAATCAAAATCAGCGGTTCCTGGAAGAGCGTTTGTCGTGACTGGCCAAAACGCGAGAAACCCGAACGAGGTGATCACGGGTAAGCTAATCTTAAATTCTTATGAAGTTTATACTTTACTAGATACTGGTTCTACCCATTCTTTTATCTCTCCTGCTTATGCTCAACGTTTGAACTTGACTCCGGAGAAATTGACCTTTGACTTATCTGTTGAAACTCCGTTGAGTGAAACCTTTGTTACATCTATAGTTTATAAATCTTGCTTAATCCAAGTTGGCACCATCACATTACCTGTTGATCTTATCTCTTTAAAGATACTTGCTTTTGATGTGATTTTAAGAATTGATTGGTTAACCACTCATCATGCTAAAATTGATTATTTTCGTAAGGTTTTTTGTTTTCATATTCCTAACCAACCTGTCATACGAATTTAAACTACTAAACCACTAAAATCAGTCACTGTCATATCAAGCCACAAAGCTATTCGTTTCTTGAAAAACGGATGTCAAGCTTTCTTAACCCATGTTATGGATTTGAACAAAGACAAGTCAGATTTGAATAATATTTCTATTGTTAGAGAATTTCCCGATGTATTTCCTGAAGAACTTCCTGGTCTACCCCCAGAACGTGAAGTTGAATTCTGTATTGACCTTGAACCCGGAACAAAGCCCATTTCTAAAACCCCATATCGAATGGCTTCTATTGAACTTCAGGAGTTAAAAGTCCAATTACAGGAGTTATTAGACATTAGTTTTATTCGTCCTAGTAGCTTTCTGGGCTTAGCTGGTTATTATCGGAGATTTGTGGAAGGATTTTCTCGAATCGCTACTCCGTTAACTCAGCTGACTCAGAAGGATACAAAATTCGGTTGGAGCGAGGATTGTGAGAAGAGTTTTCAAGAACTTAAGAGGAGACTCATTTCGGCACCTATTCTGACAATACCATCTGGTTCGGATGGATTTGTTATCTACAGTGATGCTTCAGGCAAAGGGTTAGGATGTGTTCTCATGCAATATGGGAAAGTCATAGCCTATGCCTCGCGACAACTCAAAGAATATGAGAGGAATTATCCTACTCATGATTTGGAGTTGGCAGCAGTCGTTTTCGCGTTGAAGATCTGGAGACACTACCTATATGGGGAGAAAGTGGAGATCTATACAGATCATAAAAGCCTCAAATATTTCTTCACCCAAAAGGAACTCAACATGCGGCAGCGACATTGGCTCGAGCTGTTGAAAGATTACTATCATACCATCCAATATCATCCTGGAAAAGCAAACGTAGTAGCTGACGCATTGAGTAGAAGATCATATGCAGGTACGAGTGCAATGTTGTTAACACAAAGGCCCATTTTGTATGACTTGCAAAGGATAGAGATAGAGATGAAGGCTCCAAGTACCCACATGATGATATCAAATATACGAGTAGAACCGACTTTAATCGATAAAGTTAAAGTTGCTCAAGCTACGGACATAGAGCTGATGCGTATGAAGAAGAAAGCGCAAGAAGGTGTTATTTCAGAAGCAAGAATCGATGAAGAAGGAATACTTCGAGTCAACTCCAGACTTTGTGTTCCTAACAATTTTGACTTGAAGCATAGAATCATGATGGAGGCACACAACACACCATTTGCAATCCATCCTGGGAGTACCAAAATGTATCACGATCTTCGACATACATTTTGGTGGAGCAATATGAAAAGTGAGATCGCGGAGTTTATCTCGAGGTGTTTAACTTGTCAACGTGTAAAGGCGGATCATCAAGTACCAAAGAGTCTATTGCAACTACTTAAGATCCCGAAATGGAAGTGGGAACACATTACCATGGATTTCGTTACAGGTCTTCCCAAGGTTTCTCAAGGTATAGATGCGATTTGGGTTATTGTTGATAGATTAATCAAGTCTGCTCATTTCTTACCGATACGTGAGACTTATTCCCTTGAACGTCTTGCTAGTATGTATGTGAACGAGATTGTGAGATTGCATGGCATGCCAGTATCCATAGTTTCGAATCGTGACCCAAGATTCACTTCACGATTTTGGGTTAGCTTGCAGAAAACTATGGGCACGGATTTACGATTCAGTTCGGCATACCATCCTCAAACAGACGGACAATCAGAGAGGACTATTCAAACTCTTGAAGATCTATTAAGACTCTGTGTCCTAGATCTCAAAGGGAGTTAGGATAAGTACCTACCAGTGGTGGAATTCTCCTACAACAACAGTTATCAGGCGAGCATAGGTGTGGCTCCATTCGAGGAGTTGTATGGAAGAAAATATCGTTCTCCAGTATGCTGGGACGAGGTGGGTGAAGCAACATTGTTGGGACCAGAGTTGGTACGCATGACTACAGAGAAGATCCAAACGATTCGATAATGTATACAAACGGCATAGGATCGACAAAAGAGTTATGTGGATCTTCATCGGAAGGACGTGGAATTTAATATTGGGGATCATGTATTGTTACGTGTTGCACCATGGAAGGGAGTTACAAGATTTGGGAAGAGAGGAAAGCTCAATCCAAGATTTGTTGGTCCATTTGAGATTCTTGAGCGAATAGGAAATGTGGCATATAAACTCGCATTACCTCCAAGCATGTCTCGTGTTCATAATATTTTTCACATATCTATGTTTCGTAAATATGTTAAAGACCCGAACCACATTATTGAGTTAGAACCAGACGATATAGCTGAAGATTTAATGTACGATGAGGTACCTGTTAAGATCTTGGATAGGAAAGAGCATGTCCTACGCACAAAGGTTATACCACAAGTTAAGGTTTTGTGGAGAAACCATGCTATTGAAGAAATGACCTGGGAGTTGGAATCAGAAATAAAAGCGAGGTATCCTCACCTTTTCGAAATATCAGGTACGTACGTCAATTTCGAGGACGAAATTTCATAAGAGGGGAGGTTGTAAGACCCCAGCTTATTAATGAATAAAATCAAATTTTCTCTAAATATTATTGTGAATAATAAGGGGTTAATTTGATATAATACTTTGGTTATGGGTGAAATGTGCAAATTTTACAAAATAAGCAAGTGGTTATAAAATATTTATTTTGTCGGGAAATATTCGTTTGGTCGTGGAATATTCTTGCTGTCAGGGAATATTCGTACGACGGCGCAGCCTTGTGTGGGCCCCATAACGGAAAGCGATTGGATGAAGAAACGACAAGTATAAGTTGTTTATAAATAACGGCGTAGTTGTTACCGTTAATACTGTTGGAATACCCGGTGGTTAAAATACAGTAGCACATGGTATTGCATCAATTATTGATTCTTACGTAAGAAGGCACTACTCAATAATTATTACAGTAGTTATTATTCAATATTTTATTTTATTGATTCAATAATTGCTGCGTTGATATTTTATATTATTGTTGTTTCAATAATTGTTGCTGCACAGTATTTTCCTTTATCAGATCAATAATTCATATTATTTGAATAATATTATTAGATAACATTATTGGCAATGTCTAGAAAGTTCTGTCTAAGGAGAGGTTTGGTCATCTAATTGCGCGCCAGTAAGGAAAAATCCTTATTGGAAAGCCCCCTCTTTCCTGGGAACGGCCTGGTTGTCATAAATGTGATTCTATAATATTATTTGTGAATAATTAATTATTGATTCATATGATAAGGAAATATTTATTTTATGTGGATATAAATGAGGGATATATTTTTGTGGTTAAAAATAAAGGAGTTAATGTTGAGGTTTTTATCAGTATTTTTGTCAGAATGGAGGTATTAAAAATCAGGGTTTTTAAGATATTTTGCGGGGGTTATAATTTTTAATCCGACCGTTGGATCGTGGTAATTTTTAGATATGTTATACATATATAAGTTGAGTATATGTCCACAAATTTTGAACCGTTAAAAATGAACGTATGATTTATTATGAATTTTACGAGATGACTGGTTCAGAAATTGTTGAATTTTTGGAGTTAATCATTTTGGTGAAAAATTCTAGAATTGGTGGGCCCCACTCTTGATTGGTGAAGAAATGTGCTGAGATTTTTATTCAAATGTGGTGGGTGGGAATAGTAGTAGGTAAAGCCATCAGGTTGCAGGTTAAGTCTGCTTCGGCGTGCTAACATTTTCCTATAAATAGAGGGCTAAGTTAGAATTAAAAATCACATCAGAAACACGTTTTCTCTCTTTCTCTCTCTAGATTATTGAGTGTATTTTGTGAGTATTTAGATACTTTGAGAGTTTTTATTCATCAGAGCAAGTTTCTTTCAGCCTTATACCGGTATTCCGACCAGAAGTACTGATATTTTGAGGTAAGGGATATTATTTTCTTCTTAAATGATATTATTTTCTTCAATATCATTATGCTGAAATATTAACATGAGTTTTTATCAAATTTGGAACTTTTTGTGTCGGGGTTACTATTCACGTATACGTTACTATTCACGTATACGACACTATTCACGAATACGGCACTATTCACCGAAAAATAAAATTTTTCCTTTTTGTCTAAGATGTCTATTATGGTTACTATCTTTGATGGTATCCATGTTTTGATCTTTATTTTTGAATTCTGCTTCACAATTGATTATTATGAAGTATTATTGATCTTGGATAAACTGTTATACAAATCCCTACTATTTGTCCTTCTGTCTCACTGGATTCGTTCTCTTTAAGATATTTTTCATCATCCTCAGTCCTAAATGATGATATTACTGAATATCTTTGGCCTGTAGTGCAAAGATGGATGATTACTTGATGAATATCTTTGGCCTGTAGTGCAAAGATGAACAGGTGTTGAGATGAACATGACTGACAGGTGATACAAATGAATATCTTTGGCCTGTAGTGCAAAAATGAATATTTGGATAAAGATGATTATTAATTGATGTTACAGGGATAAAATATTGATGATGGACTTTTAAATCTTAGAAGATAGTAGAATTCATTCTCTACTTGACTCTTCTAATAGTTTGTTGTTTCCGCTGTAGTTGTTGATCTAAAACTTGTTGTCGATTATATTCTATCAGATTTTTTCCTGTTGAATACTAACGATAATTTGTTGTATATTATCTTAGTCATAATATTATTGACTGGGCTAGTTGAGTTAACCCTTTTCCTTTTTGATCCATTTTTCTTCTCAGGAGGTGAGAACATAGCAGGATCTAGTCGGGATATGGATTGATGGTTCTAGAAAGATGTTTTAGCTGTCCTCACTATTTTTGTAAAATAGTGTTTGAATAATTGTAATGAGGACTTACTTGAGTGTGGATATTATCTAGAAGACAATATTTGTATTTAAACTTACAGTATGTGTTGTCGTATTTTGCACGATAATTTTTATAATGAAGTTGTATTTATTTCTGTACCATGTATTTGGCGACTCAGAATGAGTGATGTATACCTATTTTGGGGGCGCCACATTTTGGGTCGTCCGTGCCCCTCCGTTAAATTTAACGTTAAATTTTTTTCAATTACTAAAATACGAATATATTTAGTATTATATTTTACTAAAATACGAATTTACTAAAATTTAGCGTTAAATTTTTTTCAATTACAATTTTTTTTTTACTAAAATACGAACATATTTAGTATTATATTTTACTAAAATAAGAATTTATTTAGTATTTTAGTATTTAGTATTTTAATATATCAATTAGTTATATAACATATCATATTTACATCATAACATACTTTAAAAAAAAATTGATAACGTTATATCAACTAATTGATATAATATTTTTAAAATTCAAAATACTAAATAACTTTACATTACGTTAAACTTTAAATTTCTCTATAAAAATTTATTTTTATGATTATAAATAAAGTTAAAGTTAATAAAAATAAAAATAAATAATCAATTTACTTTAAATTTTATTTCAAGTACATAATAGTAATCTAAAAAAGTCATTTAGAGATTAATTTAAAGTAACTTTATTTTTTAGTATTGTATTTAAGATTCAGTTAAATAACAATTAGGGAGGGCTTCGCTCAATTCTCAGCGTGTAGAGTGTCTGCGCGAAAGGGGAGTCAAAATTTTCGCTCAATTCGTAGCCAACATAAAAGTTTAAACCAGATAGATGCTAGCTCTCTACCAATTTGGTTTCCCCTCCATTCCTTAGCCATAGTTTAGGCAGGAGAAATAAAAAAGTATCGCCAAATTTTGCCGCAATTAGAGAGACTGAGATTTGATTGTGTGGATAATGTTTCCTACGGGTGAAGGGATTATCATTAATCCCAAAATTTTACCCCAAACTTCATCTTTGCATCCTCAAATTTTCTCCTTCTGTCCCAATTGCAGAAGCCCTAAATTCGAAGACACAAAGACCCGTCAATTTTTTCGAATGTATATATTTTCTAACAACTTTGTTCATCCGTATTCCATTAGTTGCTGTAATGATTCATATATACAGACACATGTATGTATATGTGTATTTGTTTGTGTAAGAGACCAAGTTCTTATACTTTTTGGAATTTAGCTATAAATTGAACTGCTATGAATTGAAATAGAATAAAGGAGATAGGTTGGTTGTGTGGTGATATAAGGAGGCTAAAATGGATTGATAACACAAATAAAGAGGTATGAGAATGGTGATTTAAAATAGTGCATACATGGTGTTTGTCAAAAGTTCTCTATGGACTGTTTTGGTTAAAGACCAAATATTAGATAGAACCAAGGCTTGGGGTTGATTTATAAATTAGTTGTGATGTTTAATAAGGATTGCTCGTAAATGTTTAATAAAGATTACTTTGTGGTGTAAATATAGATTCTGATAACAAAAATGCAATTTTCTTTGACTGGCTTTTAGAGCTGAAAGGTTTAGCTTATGGCATATTGTATGAACTGATTTTAACCTTTAACAAGGTGGGTCAAGACAACAGAGAGAAGTAGTCTGAAAGGTTTAGCTTATGGTATATTGTATGAAGGTTTACAAGGTGGTAAAGACATCAAAGAAAAAAAATTATTTGCCAAATAAATTTGGACTGTGCACACATATGCACACTACAATTATAGCGTAGTTCATATAAATGTTAATATTTATACTTGTTGTTTCTTGGGTATTAGCATTTACAAGATTTATAGTAAAGTCATTAATTTACAATGATGGTTGTCTGATATGACCATGTCCTGAACAACCATTATGTTTAATCAAATGGCATATAGTCTTTATTATTAGTTAATCCAATTCTAATAGTTTTAATTTAACTTTTTTTTCCTACAGGTTTTATAAATGGCTCCTGGAAGTGGATACAAACTAAAAGTGAAAAGCAATGCAAACAAGACTAAACAAATTCTCATTGATCGTAATTCTAAGCCATCTGATTCGATAACTCGCAGAGGTATCAAAGGACGTTTTAACAAAGAAAATGTGGCTTCTGATGGTGGGAAATCTAATACAGAAAAGGAACCATTTGTAATACTTAAAGCCCATAATAATTCGTCCAAAGGCAGTGAACATGCTACTAAAAATCAGACCTGTGAAATTAATCTCACGGCACAAAACTCTACAGTTCCAACAATTCAAAGGATTGAAATTCCATTAAATCAGAGTACAGGAATTCCAACAACTGAAAATCATGAAACTCCAACAACAGAAAGTCTTGAAATTCCATCAAATGAGCAAGCCCCATCTACTGAAACAAGTCTTGAAACAGGTATGAATTCTCTTTTTTTTTTCTTAAAAAAAATTATACTAAGTTCTGAAGTAACTAATAATCCTATTTATAATGTATGCAAAACAAATACTATAACAATTATGTAATGTTCATACAGTTAGCTCTAAGAAAAGGAGTCGTGGTCCAACAATGGGCAAGGGGATTATGAAGTCATTTGTTACGTCAGGGAGCAAAATGAAGATCAATGTGGATCCATTCATAGAAAGTCCTATAAATGGAGATGAATCTGCAAAGCTTGCAAGTCAAATTGGCGTAGTAACTCGAGATGTCCTTCTAGTACCCAAAAGGTGGAAAGACGTAGATGAGGAAAAGAGTTTGGAACCAGGTTTTGATCATATCAATGTATATTTCGAAACTAATAACTTTTTTATTATATCAATTTATTTTTCTCGTCATCTAAAATATGCTAATATGATATGTAGATCCACATGGATGTTAATGTTGATGCTCCAAGAGTGAAACAATGTTTGATTGATAGGCTAAAATCTAGTAGCCGACAAAAGCGTTACAAGTTGCATATGCACTACAAGAAGTTTGCAACTTTGGTAGAGGCTAAGAATAACAAGCCTTCTTTTTGTCCTTGTAAAAAAAATTGGGAAGCATTGTGCGACTATTTTGCAACACCTAAATTTAAGGTAATAATACAAAAATTTAACATGTTTAAATGTTAAGGTTCAATGTTTAGGTTATAGCTATAGGTTTGTAACATTGCTTACAATGTTATTGTTCTTGTTTTTATAGCACACAAGTTATGTGAATGGTGGGAATAGAAGACAGGTGAGAGCTCCACATATTTTAAGCAGAAAGCCATTTACTGTTCGTCGACACGAGATTTTAAGTGTTCTAAACATGTACTTTTGTATTACTTTCATTCTAATAACCTTTAATTGAATATATCTTGTTTTGGGATATGGAAGTGGGGTCTTATGGGAGTTTTTTGGATATTGTTTTGCTGGAATGGTTATTGTTGCCCCAATTTAGATCTGTTTGGGATTTGTTTGGTAAACTTTATGTTAATGTTATCCTACTTTTCTACTGCTTCGGGTTTGCTATGGTTTGGGTATAAAGTGGATGTAATGGCTGGGTTTGGGTATAAAGTGGTTTGTATATAATAGTGTTACATTGCATGTCAAGTATGCTCAATAGTAGAGATTTCCATGTTATTGAGTTATGTGATAATCAAAAGAATTGCTTGATTATTCATGGGTTAGTAATCTAAGCAAGAAAGAAGAAGAGTAATTCTTAAAGTAAGCAGAAACATCAATTCCTTTATGCTTAAACTAAACATCACCAATGTTGTAATAGTTGAAGTTTCTAAGAATGCTATTTTATTCTTCATACATTTTAAAGAGTACATGTATATCAAACAACAATATTAAAAATGCTACATGCAGCTAAATATGTAACATCACTTACATGTTCTGTCAGATTTCGGTACTCTCGAGAATTCATAATAACCAAAGTCGGAGTTAAATACATAAATGAGCTCCCATGGACCAGTGGAAGTCGGGTACCAAAATATTAGTGCAATATTATGGTAACGCCAAACACTAACATCATTGTTGAAATGATAGTCGCTATATCCTTCTGTCATCATTAGAAAATAGAGATTTTAATATGTACTTAATCAACATCTCTCATCTAAGTTGCACAAGAAACAAGACATTATGATTTATGAACTCATCCTCATATCAGTTCCACCTATGGCAGGTACAATGATCAACGAGATAAAAATCATTGAACTAGCCAGTGATATATAATGCTGCAAACCGAAACATATAAGTGGTACTGCAGATTAAAAAAATAAACTGGAAAAGGTCAGTAATTAACCTACATTATAGTAAAAGGAGAATTTCTTCTACTCGAAAAAAACAATACAATTCCTGTATAAGTAAAAGTCCAATGGTGATGACTGATGACAGTAGGTGCAGCAACAGAGGTTGAGCTATATTCGTGTACCTTTCACTTTTTTCTGTAAATCTTTGAAAGACCAAGCCCAGTGTTGTGATTAATATTTGAAATCCAAACTAGAGGCAAGATACTTCTTCCCTACTATTAGGTAGTGTTTGTGGAAGTTTGATATTTTTTCACACTTTTGTCTATTGTATGTTTTCACTAAGGATGTTTTTCTGGGTTAATCAATCTCAAGCCTTGAGGACTATTGCCCTAGTCACATCAAACTAAACTAATCAGTGCCTTTAACCTTCAATCTATTTCAATTTCAAGTATAAAGTGTGCGGTCACTAATTATGCCACAATCAACATATGGAAGAGTATATTCATTGTGAATTCTAATTGATAATTACAAAAGACCCCCTTTTTCTACTTTAAATTGGTCAAAGTTCACAATCTTACTGGACTTCTCATATAATGTTGCGTCTCATGGACTTCCAAAAATAAATATAGCTCAAACAGCTCTCACATAATTTGTTAATGTAGACATAAGAATCTAATTTTAAGTTAACAAAATTTACACATTTAACATATAAGTAATGTGATTGGATGCATTAACAAAATGTGAATGAATAGTATTTAGCTCTCCCTTATTGGTAATTGGTCTAGTGATTGGATTTTGTGAGAAACTAGCTACCTCTGGTGCATCTCATATTGTTTTATAATGACTGTACATGTATTGTTGGAACCATTACAGTCCCTACCTCTAATTCCTCTGTTGTCATATATGAAGACTGCTTCGACATTTACCTTTAATTGATGCATAATTCTAATTTTTTTGGCCCACTTTTTCTTGTCCTAGTCTCAAAAGGAGCTAAATGGATATCCTTGTGATATGATTGGTTTTTATAAACGTACGCATTATTCAGAGGAAAAAGGTTGGTCATCCAAAGTGGCAGAAGAGAATTGAGTAACTTTCGTATCTATTTGTTTAAAATCTAGCTTTTTCTATGTTAATGATTGTAATTAACTATATATACCTTCTTACATCCATGTGTTTTAATAGGAGTTGATGAAAAAAAAGCGAGATCAATATAGAGACGAAGGATCTGAGAAGAACACGGATGAAATAATCTTGGAGGTTCTTGGCCATGGATCTGGTTACATTAAAGGCCTTGGGTATGGTCCAAAACCTCTAAGCAGGCGCATCACATCATCTGATTTAGCTACCCAACAAGTCCAAAAAGAACTTCAAGAGACACAACAAAAGCTACAAATGTCTGACTCTCAAGTAAATGATCTTAAGACACAAGTGGCTGAATTTGAGACTGAAGTGTCTGATTTGAAAACTCAATTGGTTGATCAAGGTGCAAATATCAACAAACTTGTGGCAATTTTAGCTGCTAATGGGATGAACATATACTAGAGAAAAATATCATGTAAGTAATAAATACTTTTAAACTTCAATTAAGCTTTCAATTAGAATCCGATTCTGCAGATCCTCTAAATTCTATGGATATTGATTTTGGTTGCTATAATGCTAGTATAGCTATATTGCTGGCAAATTCACAATTTATTATTTAAACATTTCTTTCTTTATATACATTTTTTTAAATTCACAACTATTTGACTGATTTATGTCTATATGTTTTTTTGATTTGCAGATGGAGTTTTTTCTGGAAGGTCAATAACCATAAGGTTGAAGGTTTTAATTAAGCATTTTCTTAAGATATGGATTTTAGAATTTTAGCTTTTTGGATTATATAATTTGGTTTTGTGGTGCTTCGATTATTTAAGCAACTGTTTATTTCCTAGCTAGTTGGGTATTTTGTTGAATCAATGAATCTACTATTTTTTTTATAAGATAATTACTTTTTATTTTAAATGTTTATTGTCTTTTGTCTCTTTTATTATATACAGGTGGAAAGTTGATTTAAAAAGCTCACCAAATGTATTATATTTTTTTATTGAAAATTATTAATACAACAATACATTTTGAATGTCAAACAACTTAATATGACCATCACGATTTATAATTATTTATTGGCAAATAATATTTGGTCAATGAAAATTAAAATTTAATGACAAATAATATTAACTCTTTAGAATTAATAGTATTGTCATTATATATATTCTTTTAGTTATGACAACATATATTGTCACTAATATTAACTATTTGGTGACAAGTTATGCTGTCTCTATTATATATCATTTAGTGATGCCTTTTAATTTTGTAACTATTAATAGCTCTTTATGTGACGAGTTCTATCGTCACAATAAATATTCAATTAGTGACAGAGAAAAATGTGTCATAGAAATTAACTCTTTGGTGACAAACTATATCGTCACTGTTATATATTCATTTAGTCACAACAAATAATTTTGTCACTATTAATAACTATTTCTGTGACGAGATGTATCGTCACCATAAGCATTCAATTAGTGACATTGAAAAATGTGTCCCGGAAAGTAACTTTTTGGTGACAAATTATTTTGTAATATTATTTAAAATATGAAATGACAATGACATAATTGTCATGTTAAATATATTATTAGGTGACGAATTGTTCTATCGTCATTTATTTTTTTTATTTTTGGTGACGATAAACACAATAACTTGACGAAATAATAATCATAAATATGACAATATTGTCGTCATTAAAATTAGATGATTTAAATAGAGTAACATATTTTCGTCACTAAAACAATATCATTTAATGACGAAAAATAATTTTTGTCATTTAATGCACCAAGTTTTGATGACGAAACATAATATAGAGTGACGAAAGTTTCATTCAAAAAGTGACACTATTAACGTCACTAAAAGTAATTAATTATAGTGACAATGATGTAGATCGTCACCATAAGTTAAAACATTTAGTGACGACATCAAATAGTGTCAAATATACCTAATACCACGCTCAAACGGTGACGGTCTCTGTGACGATTAACAATCGTCACCAAATATTTTAGTGACAAAAAATGAATTTTATGTGACAAATTTTAGCGTCATTTTTTGTGGGATTTCTTGTAGTGGTAGTGCATGGTTAATTCGATGAAGTGGATTATTTATTGAGCTATGTTACAGCGATGAAATATTGATGATGAATTTTTAAATCATTGAAGATAGTAGATATCATGCTTTACTTAACTCTTCTAATGAATTGCTTGTTCCGCTGCAGTTAAACTTGTTATCTATTGTATTCTATCAGTTTTATACTGTTGAATGCTAACGATAATTTATTCTGCATTATCTTAGTCATAATATTCTTTACTGGGCTAGTTGAGCTCACCCTTTGCTTTTATTGTTCTTTTCAAGAAATGAGAACATAGTCGGGACTAGTCGAAAAATGGAGTGACGGTCCGAGATGGTGGCTGTAGTAGTTCTCACTATTTTATAAAATAGTGTGATAATAATTGTAATGAGGACTCCATTTGAGTTTGGATATTGTCTGCGAGATAATATTCGTGTTAAAACTCTCAATTTATGTTTTGTCGTATTTTACACGACAGTTGTATAATTAAGTTTGTATTTGAATTCTGTACCATGTATTTGTCGATTCAGAATGAGTTGTATATACCTATTTTGGGATAGTCACATTATATATATGTATAATATAATATATGTTATAAGATTATAAATGGTATATAATAGTGTAAAATTCCAAAAAGCGAATTTATTGGGTTGTCACGGTTAGTAATGTTGGAACTTATATATATGTATGGTATAATATTATAAAAGGTATAATATTATAAAATTTAAAAATTGGTGTAATTATGTAGAACATGTGAAAACTGGAGTAATGGATGAGCACATTAATTATGCAGGACAAGTGTTGCAATATGAGAATAAAAAATGTCATACAATGGTGTTTTGTACTGGAATTTAATATATTTAATAGATAATAGATAATAGATAATAGATTGTATGGACAATCGGAATATGGGGTGTTTGAATTACGAATCCAAATTCAAATTCAAGATTTAATGAATTTTTGTTTAATTATGGTAATATTATTGCGTTTTTTTTCTTTAGCTTAATAATTCTGTCGTAAATAAACTAATTTCGTATTTTTATTAGCTTATAAGGCTTGTAGAGGACAAAATTCTACGTACTTTTTAAACTTTTTTATTTATTTTTGAAATGTTTAATATAATTTTATAGTAAGATACAAATCACACTATTAAAATATCAATAATCAAGTCTCGCGTTTATATTATTATATTATTATGTGCTAAGAAAGAATTAGTAAATTATTGGCTAAAACCAATATATCAATTGGCTAAAAAACAATTATTATATTATTATGTGCATTAGAACCGAAAATTTAAGAGCCCCTAGGCCAAGGCCTCCTTCCAACCTCCCTAAATTTGAATAACAAATGAACAACCCAAATTCTCTTGTGCTTAAAATTTGAATATATTATTGAAGTATTATTTTTTTATTTTTTTCACTAAATTAAATGTTCTTTTGAGTTTTATTTGATAGAGTATTCAATCAAATAATTTTACTATCTTTTGAATTAGTTTATCCAATATAATATTTAATTCTAATATTGTTTTATTTAAATTGTTTGATTCTATTTTTTCTTATTATACGCATTATAAATATGTGTATATATATAATTCTCACTCATGTTATAATTTATAACCACATTCCCAATTACAATAAATAATTTTAATTTAAACTGTTACAAATTAACCTATATTCTACAATGTTATACATATAGATTATGATTAGACCAAAAGTGATAGTCTAGTGATAAATGTCTCTTTTTTTAATGTTTAAGATCACATATTTGAGTCTACCATTCGACAACAATAAATCAGATTTTAGCAGGTACTTTTAAATGTAAGTTTTCCCTAGTTCTCTCCCTAGTCTTCCTCCCCCTAGGTTCCCCCCCCCCCTTCCCCCTTCCCCCCTTCCCCAAGCTCCCTCCTAGGCTCGAAATCTACCCTTAAATTTACTACATTGTAATAGTACAATTTCAACAAAAAAAAAATTAAATAAAAGACTATGCTTATTTACACCATGCTTAACAATTGTGTAGTATTCTCTAGCTACATTCCTTTTTGTTGTCATTTTAATGAATGTTTTTGTTTCTTTTACTTATCGATTGTAGATTTCAAAGAATATTGGTCACTTAACTTCCTATATTACCTCTAAATATTATTAACATATGGTTAAAACAATTCTTTCTTATATACGATAGACTTATTAAGAGAGTGATATTTGTTCCGATCCACGGATAACGACGAGATCAGATGCTAAGAGAATCCATTTAAGTGAAGTAGGAGCGTATTTTTTTCATTAAATTTATTAGGATAATGTTAATATTGTATACATATTTTAATCAATTAAACAAAAACAATAAATATCTTTTAATAAATTTAATTGCTTTTAAAATGTCAATTTAAATGCCCTAGTAAAGATATGAAAGGAATTTAGAATGTTATAAAGAGGTAAAAATAGTAAATCTCTTATTGCCCTAGTATAGATATAATAGGAAACATCACCCCATATTGACCAACAAAAAAAAGGATAATCTCTTTCTTTCCTCCGTAATAAATATTTCTTACTATATGCATGTATTGACATATATTTAATTAATTTATATTTTTTTTAGTTTTCCTTATTTTATATTTTCCCTACATTAAGTATTTATAATGTTTTTTCCTTTTTCCCATTCCAAAGATAAATTGAGTTTAATTTTTAACACTAATATTCTTAAAATGTTTTAATTTTATTTATGACTTTTGTATCTCTTTCCTTTTATTGTTAAAAATGTTATGGTCATATTTGTATTAATTAGTAATTAGAAATTAGCAATTAGTAGCAATGAATCTTATTAATTAAACATTAAGACGGACTATAAATACTTATAACTTGCTTCCTCTAATTTACTGACAAGACTTTTATCCCCAAACCACACAAAAATAAATAAATATATATATATATATATATATATATATATATATATATATATATATATATATATATATATGTGAAAAAAATATTAATACACAGTTTGTAGTACCCAGTCGTCTATCCATAGATATTCACCATAGCACGACTGTATACTATACAGCTGTATATATATATATATTTGAGGAAATATTTAAAATATTTTAGCTGTCATAATCTAATATTGATAATTACGGTAAAATCTTTAATTACAAACAAATTAAAGAAACCTATATAAGTAGGCAGCTCTGTTCACAAGAGAGAGCTATCTAATATTGTTTTGTCTCAGAGGTTTCAAAGTTGAAGCATAAAAGACAAGAAGATGGTCAAGCAGTTTCAAATCTTTTGCATATTTTTTGTCCTCCTTGCATTTGCTTCGGGTAAGTCTTTATTATTTTTATAAATCTTTTATATCCTAATATTACCTTTGGGTTGAAAAATTAAAATTGATTTTTTTTCATTTTATTGGAATGATTTATTCCATTTCTTCAGTCTAAATGTAGTAAATATTTCTTAGAACATTCAAGTGCGGCTTTAAGTTTCATTTCAAAATCTTTAGAAGTAAGCTAGCCTAGCTGAGTCTTGTTGATTAGATATATAGTACAAGATACAAAAATAAATGGGAATTGATATTTCTACAAGGAAAATTGATATTTTCACAAGACCTCACTCACATGAATGTGGGTCTCGTTTACTATTCATGTGAGGGAAGCCTTGTGGAAATATCAATTTTTCCCTTGTGAAAATATTAATTCCCCTTGTGAAAATATTAATTCCCAAATAAATACGTGAAATGCTATTTATGGTAAAATATAAAAGATATATAAGTTATTGTACAACGCTTCTTAATAGAAAATAGGCAATAATGCTACGTTTGGATTGAAGTAATAAAGGTGGAATGGAATGAAAAAAATTGTGTTTGGTTACGATAAGAATGGATCGAACTATTTTTTTGTTATTGCTATTTTCGACTAAAATTTAACATTCATGCCCAAAGCCTTATGGGTAATATTTTTTTATCATTGAGCCATGAGGGTCTTGGGGATAAGAGCATGAAATAATTCATTCTAACTAGAATGGAATGAATCATTCTAATCTCCATTCTATTCCTTCAATCCAAACGCAGCATAAGGGTTGTCATGGCAACCCTGTCTATCTTTGAGAAAAATATCAGACTCACTTGCAGTCTTATGAACTCATCTGTGCAAAATTAATAGAGTGATATCTGAACGTCCCTCCCTAGCCCCTCCCACCTTATTTATCCCGAAAAAAATAATAGCAAATTGATAGATTTATCAATTTCCCTTAATTTTTATCAAATTATATTTATCTATTGCACTTATTTTCTAACAATTAAGCTCAAAAGAATGATTTTATTATAATTTATTTATTTATTTATTTATTGTGGGAATTCTGTAGTGAGCAAGAAGGTGGTCATGGCCGATTGTCCGCAAAATGAAGATGAGAATGGTTTAACAGCATGCATAACTCAACGAGGGTCTTGCAGCGCTGACTGTGACGAGTCGTGTTGTGATTATAGGTGTAAAAGGGAAATGTATCCGTACAGAGTCAAGTGTGGAGAATGTGTTAGTATTTCCGGAACATACCAACGTGTATGCTCCTGTCATTATTATTGTTAGCCCTTAAATTAATCTCTATTTAAAGAGATAATTTAAGACGAAATAAATGAGTAATATAATTAATCTGCCGTTTCTTTAATTTCTAAATTTGTTTACGATTTGTTTTGAAGAGTTTTTATTAAAGAAAAGGATAATATTTTCACTCCGATGTTTACTTATTATGTAATAATTTCAATGTATTAAATAAATATTAAAAGAAGAAAAAATAATAATATTTGTACATAAAAAATATTTAAAGTACATAAATCAAATTCAAATTATTTTATAAAATTTATATTACCCTCAAAATGTTTAATTGTAGGTAGGGTCTATTATTTTAGAAATAGGAAATTTATGTTAATTTTTATTAATTTGTAAATATTAAAATATTTGTGTTCCATAAGAACTTTTGAGTTTAATAGTAATGAAACAATAATAAACAAAGATGTCATTTTATTATAAGATCATCAGTCGGAATTACATGCAACCGGAAAATCATGGAAGCACATATTCGTGGGTAAACAAAACTGCCAGCAAGAAATTCATGTAATTTACAGCTAAAGGTTGAAAAGGTTGAAGGTTGTTCACTTATCAACAACAGAATTTCACAAAATATTGGTTAACCATTAGTAATTAGCAATAAAATACGCGCTCCATTTCATAAATAGAGTCCCTGCAAAATGTTAGGGACTTGTTTTATTTTAACATTGCTGATGTGGTAATAAATCATGATGACATACTTGAAAAAAATTATTTCACAACAATAACTAACTCTTTACAAAACAAAATTTTATTGCAAATATGACTCTTTTCGTTATAAAAAAATTATATATATATATATATATATATATATATATATATATATATATATATATATATACGGTCCGGATCTTAAGCTCATTCCTTATTCAACTCACCCGAGCTCACCCCCCTTTAGCGACGGACCCAGCGACAGTTCGGTTATACAACCGTCGTCTATACTTTTAGCGACGCTATATGTTGTCCGTCACTAAAAGTATAGACGACGGTTGTATGACCGAACCGTCGCCGGGTCCGTCGTTAAAGGGGGTGAGCTCGGGTGAGTTGAGTAAGGTGTGAGCTTAAGATCCAGACTATATATATATATATATATATATATATATATATATATATATATATATATATTGTGAATGTTTATATCGATTTTTTAATTGTCAGTTACGTAGATAAGTATTAGTGATAATATTTTTCCCTCCTATAATTCATTTCAATCTCATGTATTGATAAGTTTCGCAATTGTAATTCGGCATAAATTTTACAATACATAGCAAAACTCTTTCGTTAATATTTAGTCTTACAGATAATTGAAGATGAACTTCCTTCAAAATTTTCTTCCTTTAATCCCAATTTTTAGGGGCTAAAAAGTAAGCACTCCCTCATTGAATATATAACACAAGGACTAAACTATACTGCGGAAAATGAAGAGAAAATCACAAGTGTAACTGTGCAAGAAAAAGATGGTTCACAATGGAAAATGTCATGTACCAAATATGGGTAATTCAATCCCACAGATTTAATATTCACTATACAACACAATTACATCTAACTACCCATAATAAGGAATAAAAATAAACTTCATAAACCATCATCCCATTAAAAGGTTACATCTCAAATAAAATCTCAGGTCATCTAACTTTTATTACATCATTTGCGGAATAAAAACATAATAATAATTAAGTCTCTTTACATAAGCTAATAGACTCCACGACACGCTTTCGTGAGGTGGTCGTCGCCTCGATCGTTTCCAGCAAGTTATGAAGGTGGAACGCTTACAACACCTTAACCCAACGTCTATAAAGAGACGAGAACCTTGACTTCGGTCGTTAACAATACATCTAACTTCTGATTTTACATCATTATTCGATGTTAAACTTAATAAAAATGCGGAATAATTAAAACTTCTCTACCTTCTTTCTTTAATTCCTTGAATCATAACCTTTATCAGCTACACATCTCTGAATCAAATTTATTTTATGATTCGCTTCATCAGAGTTATTATATAAAATTTACATCTCAGCTCGATATCCCTTATACATTGGGTAGCTCAAACTTTACAACTAAATATGAAATTACACATCATAAACTATCAAGTATATTTCTCAAAACCTTAAACATGGTTTAAAAGAATAACAACTATAGCAAAAATATTTAATCTTCTTGCATTACATCTGATCCATGTCATTCAAGTAGTACATAATGTTACCTTGAATCCTTAACCTGCAAAAATGGTTATTTGTGAGATTGAGCTCGATAGTCCAGCAAATCTAACAGTTTTCATGCATCACAGAGCACACAAATAACATGCATATATTATATTACATAATCATTAGACTAACATAACATACATGCTGCAGTTCACATAACAAGTATAAAGATTGAGGTCTTTACTCAATCAACATTCTTTGTTCAATTAACGTAGTCATAAATTGACTTTAACGTTTTATACTTGCAACATATGTAATACCTCATGCTCTTTGCAATACAGATTTAAAACAGTTCATCATCAAGTTCACATAACAAATAGGAACTGAAAGACTTGTCTGGCTCGTAGATTATCAACTTACAGCTTAATTGTTTTACGCATATCCTACAACAATTCAAAAGTTCATATACACATGCATCAGTTTCACAGATAATGAAATCACGTCAACTCTTAGTCCTAATCCTCTTACAACTTGCATTTCTTTAAAAACTTATAACCTATCTTTAGGTTTTAACTTTTTTTCATTTGACACTTAAATTCAGTTAAGTCACTAGATTAGTTTTCATCTCACTTCTCTTATACTTCTCTTTTAACCGACACTTAACGTTTGGTTAAGTCGTCATAGATAACCTTACATCATATTAGATGTATTACACTTGTTAACATTAATTAAGTTAACTTCTATCACTTGCCTTTCTTTTAATTACTACTTAACGTTTAGTTAAGTCTCTATAGCTTAACCTTACATCATATAGAATGTTTAACGTTCCTTAAAGTTAACTAAATTAACCATCACCCTCATTTTATAAACTTCATCTTTTATAACTTAGAATGTCAATGGTTAGGATTAAAACTTATTACGTTGCAATAATATAAGTCTGACACCCTTTCGTTCGCTTCTGCTTGCACAACATGCCCAAAGATACCAATTTTGACTCTGATAAAGATTTCCATTTTAAGTTTTTATTAAAGGAAGTGATAGGTCTATCTTTTAGAGTTCCAAAACATCTTGAATAATCTAATTTGCAGTTCGTATGCAAAAGTTATGGTGGTTTTAGTAAGAAGGGTCAACACTGCCTTGTTTTAGCTCAACACTGGGTCACTCTGCTAACCCCCGCCGAGGCGGGGTTTTTGAACAAAGAAATCCCATTGGGGCGGGGATTTTGAACTAGAAAAGCCCGCCGGGGCGGGGTTGCCTAGAAGCGACTTCTGCAGTTCGCGAACAGCATAATTCTAAAGCCAAAAAGACCCAATTTTTTCACTTTAACAACATATTAAACATACTCAGACTCTACAAATCGTATAGAATCATAACCCAACATATATATATATATATATATATATATATATATATATATATATATATATATATATATATATATATATATTGATTCTAACAACTTAAATAATTTAAACAACCAAATTAAACTCTCAATTTTCAAGTTCAGACTCTATATTTCATATCTTGACATATTTAGCAAAATCTTACACCACGAATCCGTTTTACATCCGTTTTAATTCGTTTCAAGTTGCGTTGTTTTTGTTTCTCAAAGTACTACAACATATATACATCAATTCTTAACAAATCCTCTACCAAAATTATATTTTAGATGAAAAACTCAAGAACATCTAAACTAGAGTTTATAGTTTAGTTAAATACCTTTTGATTACTTCTTTATTTAGCTAGATGATCTACTACTTGATCAACCTTTTTCTTTTCCCCCTTGATTCCTCCAAGTTTCTTCTCAAATTTCTCAAAGACTCACTCTCTAGTTTAGTAAACAAACTAACCACCACTTTAACGTGGTTTAGCCAGTTATCAAAACAAATAGAATGGACAGTTGCAAATATAAAGCGGTCTCTAGGCCATGTTTAGCTAGAACCCAAATAACTTCTTACTAATTTATTTTTTTTTCATTTCATTTTCATATTATATAATATATTCCCTTCTTCTCTAAGTGTTTCATTTTAACTATATTGCTAAATTATTTAGCCAAACCCTCATCTCAAAATACGGATAATTATACTATCCAATTAAACCTTGTCACTAAAATTATAATTTCTATCTAGCCAACCATAATTATAATTTTATTTAACAAATCATTAATCCTCTAAATTAATATACCACCATTCCACTAGCGTAATAAAATACGTATCGATCATGAAATCATTTAACATAAATTTAATCAATATTATTACACTTAAAAAAATTATTCTCTAATAATTTCAATCGAACACTCATTTTATTCCATAAATATTTCAATTAAAATATTTATTTTATTTAATAAATATTTTACTATTTACGAAATTCACTATCACAATACATTAACATATTATATTTTCATGCAATATATTACATTCTCATCTTATTAAAACAATTATATTAATTCACTATTTAAATTAAGTGAATTACTCACATTATTTATGAAATCAATTCATAACATTTTCATTGCCAACAAGGTATAACTATCATATTATATTATTTAATTTTTTCAATAGTTTAATTAACTATTAAACCTCTTTTTCCCAATATATGAATATATATATATATATATATATATATATATATATATATATATATATATACACACACACACACACACACACACACACACACACATGTCTTTTATATAAACATTTAATTCTCTTCACAACAAATCACACATTTCAAAATATATATAATGCATATATATTTTTATTTGAACCCGACATATCTCAATATAAGAATTTTATTTATTAAATTCTTATTTATTAATTTCTGAAAATTTGGGTTGTCACATCCTTCTCACCTTATAAGGATTTCGTCCTCGGAATCAACGAAACCTCCCTTACTCGATTTTCATCAAGTGTCTTTTAAAAAAAAATATCGCTGAATAACTTCAACATATTACCTTAATATAGGTTTAATAATTCCTATTCCATTCTTTTTTTCATTAAATTCTTGCAAGTTTTATCTCATAACCTTCACTTCAACTAAATTATATTTTGAGTATTATATATTCTTTAATCCTTTTATTTTCTTTTTCTAAGGATCATCACCATATACTTAATTACATAAACACGGGATATTACAGTATCATAAGCTTTATCAAATAAAAGTAAGTTATTCTTCAATATTTATTCATCTTGCCTTTGCCCTTGCTCGTGGACAGCTCATCAAACTTCTCAATCTTAACTGCAACGTTTTATGCAAGAGTGAGCAAAATAATTGCCCACAAGGACAACAATAACAATAATAACATATGAATAATCAATGAATATATTTTAATTGAATAATATAATCTTTCCTGAAATCAATCAACGATAATAAAGAACTGAAAGCTTAATAAAAAACTCGACTTTTGAATCAAGATTTGAAAGCAAGATCAAAAGTATATCTGAGGGTCATGAGACCACGAACTACGTCATAGGTTAGCAAGTATCTCTACCGTAACCTTTAACAGTCTTATAGACTATATGGAACATCTATCGTGTACTCCGGGGGATCAACCCTGTGATTCCCCCAAAATAGGTCCACACAACCTATTTTGAGTCGCCAAATACATGGTACAGAATCTAAATACAAACTTCATTTATACAACTGTCGTGCAAAATACGACAACACATAAGCTAAGAGTTTCAATACAAATGTTGTCTTGTAGACAATATCCAAACTCAAAAAAGTCCTCATTACAATTATTGTCACACTATTTTATAAAATAGGGATGACTACTATAATAACCATCTTGGACCATTACTCAACTCGTCAACTAGTCCCAGCTACATTCTTGCCTCCTTAGAAGAACAATGGAACCAAAAAGAAAAGTGTGAGCTCAACTAGCCCAGTAAAGAATATTATGACTAAGATAATGTAGAACAAATTATCCTTAGTCCTCAACAGAGAAAAATCTAATAGAATACAATAGACAACAAGTTTTAGATCAACAACTGCAGCGAAAATAGCAATCCATTAGAAGAGTCAAGTAGAAAATGATGTCTACTATCTTTTATGATTTAAAAGTTCATCATCAAAATTTTATCCTTGTAACACCAATCAATAAATATTTCCAATCAATTAATTATCTATGCACTACGGGCCAAAGATAATCATTTGTATCACTAGTGGTCATGATCATGTCAAACACCTGTCCATCTATGCACTACGGGTCAAAAAGGACTTTTACCATAAACCTTTATCTGTAACATTAAAGGTCATAATTATACCGATACACAATTCCTGGTCATAATTATACCAATCAATGGTCCATCTTTGCACTATGGGCCAAAGATGACTTTCAACACAATATAAGCGTGAAAAAGATGACAATGATATAAAGAATCAATTAAGTGAGATCAAGGATAAATTGGCCCATAGTGCATTGATGGACAATTGTTGGCATAATTATGACCACTGGTGATAATAACGAATATCCTTGGCCCGTAGGGCATGGATGATTCGTGGATGTGATACTAATGAATATCCTTGGCCCGTAGTGCATGGATAATTCGATGATGTGAATTATTTATTGAGCTGTGTTACATCGATAAAATATTGATGATGAACTTTTAAATCATTGAAGATAATAGATATCATGCTCTACTTGACTCTTCTAATGGATTTCTTGTTCCGCTACAGTTAAACTTGTTGTCTATTGTATTCTATCAGTTTTATACTGTTGAAGGCTAACGATAATTTATTCTGCATTATCTTAGTCATAATATTCTTTACTGGGCTAGTTGAGCTCACCTTTTACTTTCATTGTTCTCTTCAGAAAATGAGAATATAGCTGGGACTAGTCGGAGAATGGAATGACGGTCCGAGATGGTGGCTATAGTAGTCCTCACTATTTTATAAAATAGTGTGATAATAATTGTAATGAGGACTCCATTTGAGTTTGAATATTGTCTACGAGATAATATTCGTGTTAAAACTCTCAGCTTATATTTTGTCGTATTTTACACGATAGTTGTATAATTAAGCTTGTATTTAAATTCTGTACCATGTATTTGGCGACTCAGAATATTTTGTGTATACCTATTTTGGGAGCATCACACTATAGACTCGCTTTACCGCCAAGTATGTCTCGTGTTCATAACGTTTTTCACATATCTATGTTACGTAATTATGTGGAAGACCCGAATCACATTAGTGAATTAGAATCAGACGAGATAGTCGAAGATTTAACGTATGAGGAGGTACCTGTCAAAATCTTGGATAAAAAGTAATATATTCTATGCTCAAAGGTTATACCTCAAGTCAAAGTTTTGTGGAGAAACCACGATATTGAGGAAATGACCTGGGAGTTAAAATCTAAAATGAAAACAAGGTATCTTCACCTCTTCGACATACCAGGTATATACATCAATTTCGAGAACGAAATTTCATAAGGAGTGGTGATTGTAAGACCCCGAATTTTATGAAATGAAAGTATTCAATTTTCTTATAATTATTATTCTATTTAGTAAATGGTTAAATTGATAAAAGGTTAAAGTTAAGAGTGATATGTAAAAATTTTACAAAGTAAGCAAGTTGATATAAAATATTCGTTGTTTCGGGAAATATTCGTTTGGTCGGAGAATATTAGTTTTGTTGGAGAATATTCGTACGACGACACAATCATTGGTGGACCCCACAGCGAAATAATTGTCGGATATAGAAAGCGACAGAAATAATCTTTTTATAAAAATAACGAAAACTTTTAACGTTAAACTACTGAAATATCCAGTGATAAAAGTACAGTAATACGCATGGTTGCGAAGTAGCACACTGTAAGACCCCGAATTTTACGAAGTAAAAGTATTCAATTTTCTGATAATTGTTATTCTATTTAGTAAATGGTTAAATTGA
Organism: Panax notoginseng; assembly: GCA_016801055.1. Classification (NCBI taxonomy): domain Eukaryota; kingdom Viridiplantae; phylum Streptophyta; class Magnoliopsida; order Apiales; family Araliaceae; genus Panax; species Panax notoginseng. Next base: position 22,414,677 of record CM029021.1, read on the forward strand.
GAAAGGGTTTAAAAGTTAAGGGTGATATGTGAAAATTTTGCAAAGTATGCAAGTTGATATAAAATATTCGATTGGTAGGGGAATATTCGTTTTAACAGAAAATATTCGTACGACGACACAATCATTGGTGGACCCCACAACGGAGGTACTGTCGTAGTTAGAAAACGACTGAAATAATTTTAAACTGTTGAACTACCCGGTAGTAAAAGAACAGTAATACGCTTGGTTGCATAGTAGCACACGATATTGATTACTGATGCTTACGTGAGAAGTCACTCAGTTATACTTAATTATTGCTACAGTAATTGCTGCATAATATCTCTTATATTATTGATTTAATTATTGTCACAATATCATCTGCATAATATTTATTATTATTAAATCAATAATTGAGACGACAAAAGTTGTTCATATTATTATTTGTAATATTGACGATGTCTAGAAAGTTCTGTTGAGTAGAGGTTTGGTCACCTAATTGCCCACCAATAGGGATAAATCCTTATCGGAAAGCCCCCTCTTTCTTGGGAATGATTTGGTTGTTAAATATTGTGAGTTATACTATTAATGATGAAGAAGTTCGTGTTGATTAAATATGAAATTGATAGTTCCATTGTCTTGGAATTATTAGTGTTAGTGGAAATCGATATTTATTTCGATAATAATTGTTTTCTGGAGGTTATATTGACCAATCGGGTAATTAATCGGATAAATGAACAATTAATTGTTATTAATTCATATGCTTCTAACTATGTGTTCACATGTGTGTACTATTGATTCACATGTATGTACTATTAGGGGAGGTGGTGCAAGATTGATAATACTTGCATGACTAAATTATAGATGAATGTACTAAACTGTAATTATTTTTTTCACATGTATAGAACTATTGAATCACATGATTGTACTATTGATTCACATGATATACTATTAGGGGAGGTGGTGCAAGTTTGATAATACTTGCAGGACTAAATTAAAAATGAAAGAAAAGATGAAGGTATTATACTGTAATATTTCGAGCCCCAAAACGTGCAATTATCGAAACTATATTTTCCTATAAATAGAAGCTCATTCTTCTTTTATTCTCACCAATTCACTAAGACTCACAAGAGCAATTATAGAGAGAGAAGCTATAGAGAGAAAGAAGAAGAGAAGTGTGTTACTTCACTATTTCAGTATTCAGTTTTCTTCTGAGGTAAGGGATATTATTTATTTCATATTCTGAAGAGATATTATTTTTCGTATTCGTATGAATATTATTTTCATTCAATATTTGTAAGGAATATCATTTTCGTTCAATATTCATTGTCTTCATTTAATATTCGTAAGGAATATTATTTTCGTTCAATATTTGTAAGGGATGCTATTTATTTTTTATTCGTATGAGATATTATTTCTTTTGTATTCGTAAGGGGTATTATTTCTTTTGTATTCGTAGGAAATAATATTTTTTTCCATACTCTGTAGTATGTGAGTAATATTATTTCGTTTCGTATTCCAACTTCTACACTCATTTTGTTGAAGTATTGCTTCTATACTCCGTGAAATTAGTAGAATATCCTTGATATTTGCGCTTCATCCAGTATCTTTTCATGAAAATATTATTCTAAGCTTTCTTGATAATTATTGATCTTTTCATACCGGAATACTATTCACGAGTTACTATTCATGAGTTACTATTTACGGGTTACTATTTACCCGATTACTATTCACTCGAATATTATTCACTCGGGTATTTGGGACACTTTTCACGCCGGGGTACTATTCTCGAAGTACTATTCACCCGAAAAATATATTTCTTTTCTGTCTAAATTATTTTTGATACATAAATATTATTCTTGAATTTTACTTTACACAACAGTATCATGTTGACAATTTGGATGTTTTTAAACTCTGGATAAATTTGAAGTCTTTAATATTTATCCTTTAATTCGTTTGATTAATGTTTATATCATTGTCATCATCCTCATGCTTATATTGTGATGAAAGTCATCTTTGGCTTACGTGCAAAGATGGACTGTTGATTATTGGTTTTACAGTTGTATATCTTTGGCTTACGTGCAAAGATGGACTGTTGATTATTGGTTTTAGAGTTGTATATCTTTGGCTTACGTGTAAAGACGAACTTTTAATTGATAGTTTTGGCCCGTAGTGCAAAGATGGACAGGTGTATGACATGATCATGACCACTGGTGATAATAACGAATATCCTTGGCCCATAGTGCATGGATAATTCGATGATGTGATTGGCAGGATCATGACCATTAGTTAACAGTTGAATGTCTTTGGCCGTAGTGCACTGACAAACAATTGATTGGTATGATCATGACCATTAGTTTTATAGTTGAATATATTTGGCCCGTAGTGCAAAGGTAGACAACTGATTGGTATGATCATTGTTATTATATTTGAATATCTTTAGCCTTTGGGGTAAGGATATTGAGTAAAAGTTCTATTAAGCCTTTGTGGCAAGGAGAAACTGTTGATTTACATGATTATAAATATGAATTGTGGATTTAACTATAATCTTTGGTGGTTCTGGTGAAGACAGGTGATGAGAGTTCTTTTTGTCTTGGGTATAACAAAGAACTGTTGATGAGTATTACATGAATGAAATATTAACGATGGATTTTTAAATTATAGAAGATAGTAGATATCATGCTCTACTTGACTCTTCTAATAGATTGCTTGTTCCGCTGCAGTTGTTAATCAAAAACTTTTTGTCTATTATATTCTATCAGTTGTTATACTATTGAAGGCTAAGGATAATTTATTCTGCATTGTCTTAGTCATAATATTTCTTACTGGCCTAGTTATGCTCACCCTTTTCTTTCATTGTTCTCTTCAGGAAATGAGAACGTAACTGGGACTAGTCGGGGAATGGAGTGATGGCCCAGGATAAGTGGCTTTAGTAGCCCTCGCTATTCTGTGAAATAGTGTGATAGTGTTGAGGACTTATTTTGAGTTTGAATACTGTCTAGAAGATAATATTTGTATTAAAACTCACAGTTGATGTGTTGCCGTACTCTGCACGACAGTTCAACAGTTGTATAAATGAAGTTTGTATTTAATTTCTGTAGTGTGATATCTGGCGACTCAGAATGGGTCGTGTGGAACTATTTTAGGGGCGTCACAAATGGTATCAGAGCTTAGGGATATGGTCGCTGGCAGAGATATGAGTCTAAAACTAGGAGAGGAGAGACGAGTAATATACTTCGCTAGTGTCTAACTTACCTAAGCTGAAATTTTTACTTGATAAGTTGACAAATTGTGATATGTCAATTAACCTTTGTTTTGAAGATATATTCTAGAATGATATCTGAAATACAGGAGATGAGCAATGGGAAAATCATGATACAGAGGAAATAATCGGGAAGGTACTATCTGAAAAGAAAGCAAGGTATTCTCATCTTTTCGAACTACCAGGTACGTAAATTTCGAATGCGAAATTTCATAAGGAGGGGGGATTGTAAGACCCCGAATTTTACAAAATAAAAGTATTTAACTTTCTGATAATTGTTATTCTATTTAGTAAATGGTTAAATTGAGAAAGGGTTAAAGTCAAGGGTGATATGTAAAAATTTTGTAAAGTAAGCAAGTTGATATAAAATATTCGTTGTATCGGGAAATATTCGATTGGTCGGGAAATATTCGTTATAACAGGGAATATTCGTACGACGACACAATCATTGATAGACCCTACAATGGAGGTACTATCGTAGTTAGAAAACGACTGAAATATTTTTAAACTGTTGAACTACCCGGTAGTAAAAGAACAGTAATACGCGTGGTTTCATAGTAGCACACGGTATTGATTATTGATGCTTACGTGATAAGTCACTTAGTTATACTCAATTATTACTATAGTAATTGCTGCATAATATCTCTCATATTATTGATTCAATTATTGTTACAGTATCATCTGCATAATATTTATTATTATTAAATCAATAATTGAGATGACAAAAGTTATTCATATTATTATTTACAATATTGACGATGTCTAGAAAGTTCTATCGAGTAGAGGTTTGGTCACCTAATTGCGCGCCAATAGGGAGAAATCCTTATCAGAAAGCCCCCTCTGTCCTGGGAATGATCTGGTTGTTAAATATTGTGAGTTATAATATTAATGATGAATAAATTCGTGTTGATTAAAGATAAAATTGATAGTTCTATTGTGTTGGGATTATTAGTGTTAGTAGAAATCGAAATTTATTTGGATAATAATTGATTTCTGGAGGTTATATTGACCAATCGGGTAATCAATCGGATAAATGAGAAATTAATTGTTATTAATTCACATGCTTATAACTATGTGTTCAGATGTGTGTACTATTGATTCACATGTATGTACTATTAGGGGTGGTGGTGCAAGATTTATAATACTTGCATGACTAAATTAAAAATAAAGATATAGATGAAGGTACTATACTATAATTATTTTTTTCACATGTATAGAACTATTGAGTCACATGATTGTACTATTGATTCACATGATATACTATTAGGGGAGGTGGTGCAAGTTTGATAATACTTGCAGGACTAAATTAAAAATGAAAGAAAAGATGAAGGGATTATACTATAATATTTTAGGCCCCAAAACGTGCAATTATCGAAACTATATTTTCTTATAAATAGAAGCTCATTCTTCTTTCATTCTCACCAATTCACTAAGACTCACAAGAGCAATTATAGAGAGAGAAGCTATAGAGAAAAAGAAGAAGAGAAGTCTGCTACTTCACTATTCTAGTAGCCAGTCTTCTTCTGAGGTAAGGGGTATTATATATTTCATATTCTGAAGAGATATTATTTTTCGTATTCGTATGAATATTATTTTCGTTCAATATTCGTAAGGAATATCATTTTCGTTCAATATTCATTGTCTTCGTTTAATATTCGTAAGGAATATTATTTTCGTTTAATATTCGTAAGGGATGCTATTTATTTCTTTTTCGTAAGGGATATTATTTCTTTCGTATTCGTAAGGGGTATTATTTCTTTCGTATTCGTAAGGGATATTATTTTTGTTCAGCATTCGTAGGAAATAATATTTTCTTCCATACTTTGTAGTATGTGAGTAATATTATTTCGTTTCGTATTCCTACTTCTACACTCATTTTGTTGAAGTATTGCTTCTATACTCTGTGAAATTAGTAGAATATCCTTGATATTTGCGCTTCATCTAGTATCTTTTCATGAAAATATTATTCTGAGCTTTCTGGATAATTATTGATCTTTTCATGCCGGAATATTATTCACGAGTTACTATTCATGAGTTACTATTTACATGTTACTATTCACCCGATTACTATTCACTCAAATATTATTCACTCAGGTATTTGGGACACTTTTTATGCCGGGGTACTATTCTCGAAGTACTATTCACGGAGAACTATTCACCCGAAAAATATATTTCTTTTCTGTCCAAATTATTTTTGATACATAAATATTATTCTTGAATTTTACTCCACACAGCAGTATCATGTTGACAATTTAGATGTTTTTAAACTCTGGATAAATTTGAAGTCTTTAATATTTATCCTTTAATTCGTTTGATTAATGTTTATATCATTGTCATCATCCTCATGCTTATATTGTGATGAAAGTCATCTTTGGCTTACGTGCAAAGATGGACGGTTGATTATTGATTTTACAGTTGTATATCTTTGGCTTACATGCAAAGATAGACTGCTGATTATTGGTTTTACAGTTGTATATCTTTGACTTAGGTGCAAAGACGAACTGTTGATTGATAGCTTTGGCCCGTAGTGCAAAGATGGACAGGTGTATGACATGATCATGACCACTGGTGATAATAACGAATATCCTTGGCCCGTAGTGCATGGATAATTCGATGATGTGATTGGCAGGATCATGACCATTAGTTAACAGTTGAATGTCTTTAGCCGTAGTGCACTGACAGACAATTGAATCGTATGATCATGACCATTGGTTTTATAGTTGAATATCTTTGGTCCGTAGTGTAAAGGTAGACAATTGATTGGTATGATCATTGTTATTATATTTGAATATCTTTAGCCTTTAGGGTAAAGATATTGAGTAAAAGTTCTATTAAGCCTTTGTGGTAAGGAGAAACTGTTGATTTACATGATTATAAATATGAATTATGGATTTAACTATAATCTTTGGTGGTTCAGGTGAAGACAGGTGATGAGAGTTCTTTTTATTTTGGGTAAAACAAAGAACTGTTGATGAGTATTACAGGAATGAAATATTAACGATGGATTTTTAAATCATAGAAGATAGTAGGTATTATGTTCTACTTGACTCTTCTAATGGATTGTTTGTTCCGCTGCAGTTGTTGATCTAAAACTTGTTGTCTATTGTATTCTATCAGTTGTTATACTGTTGAAGGCTAAGGATAATTTATTCTTCATTATCTTAGTCATAATATTTCTTACTGGGCTAGTTGAGCTCACCCTTTTCTTTTATTGTTCTCTTCAGGAAATGAGAACGTAGCTGTGACTAGTCGGAGAATGGAGTGATGGTCCATGATAAGTGGCTTTAGTAGCCCTCACTATTCTGTGAAATAGGGTGATAGTGTTGAGGACTTATTTTGAGTTTGAATACTGTCTAGAAGACAATATTTGTATTAAAACTCACACCTTATATGTTATCATACTCTGCACGACAGTTCAACAGTTGTATAAATGAAGTTTATATTTGATTTCTATAATGTGATATCTGGCGACTCAGAATGGGTCGTGTGGACCTATTTTGGGGGCGTCGCACACACGATATTGCACAGTATTTTTGATAATTAATGCTTACATAAGAAGTCACTCAGTTTTATTCAATTATTGTAACAGTAATTGCTGCATAGTATCTCATATTATTGATTCAATTATTGTCACAGTATCATCTGCACAATATTTTATATTATTAAATTAATAATTGAGACAACACATTTATTCATATTATTATTTATATTATTGACAATGTTTAGAAAGTTCTGTCGAGTTTAGGGGTTAGGACATCTAATTGCGCGCTAATAAGGAGAAATCTTTATCTAAAAGTCCCCTCTTTCCTGTGAATGATCTGGTTGTCAATATTGTAAGTTATAATATTAATGATGAATAATTGTTAAAATATTAAAAATGTGTTTATTGAATATAAGTGAATTACAAAAGTTAAAGAGAATAATGCAAACTTAGAAAACTTTAAGGGTACAAAAGTGTAATAAGTTAACCAATCCATGTGAACTTGAATCAACCAATCAGAGAAGAGATGATGCAAGCATGATGTAAGCATGACATCATCATTAAAGAAAGACAAAGATGATGTAAGGATGATATCATCATCATGATGTCACCTGGACTAAGGTGCAATTATTGAGGTACTAAACTGCAATAAGTCGAGCCCCTAACGTGTAATTATCGAAACTATGTTTTTCTATAGATAAAAGCTCATTTTTATTTTATTCTCACCACTTCACTAAGACTCACAAGAGAAACAGTAGAGAGAGAAATTATAGAGAGAAAAAGAAGAGTATTCTGGTACTTCACTATTGCAGTATTTAGTCTTCTACTAAGGTAATGGGTATGATTTCTTTTCATATTCTTAAATCTAAATTTACTATGGTAAGTATTGCTTCTATAATCCGTGAAATTAGAGGAATATCTTTGAGTTTTGCGCTTCATCTAGTATTGTTTTATTAGAATATTGGTTCTATTCACCCGGGGTACTATTCACGATAAAAATTGATTTCTTTTCTGTCCAAATTATTTTTGATACATGAATATTATTCATGAATTTTACTCCACAAAGCAGTTATCATATTGACAATTTGGACATTCTTGAACTCTGGATAAATTAAATTATAAATCTTTAAAATTTATCCTTGCTCTCACTTAATTGAATTCTTATATCAGTGTCATCATCCTCATGCTTAAAATGTGATGAAAGTCATCTTTGACTCGTAATACATAGATGGACTGTTGATTGGTATGATTATGACCAGAAAAGTTTGTATTGGTATAATCATGACATGTAATGTTACAAACAAATGATGTGGTGAAAGTCCTCTTTGGCCTGTAGTGAATTGATGGACAGTTGTTGGCATGATTATGACCATTGGTGATAATAACGAATATCCTTTGCCCGTAGTGCATGGATAATTCGTGGATGCGATATTATGAATATCCTTGACCCGTAGTACATGGATAATTCATGGACGTGGATTATTTATTGAGCTGTGTTACAGCGATAAAATATTGATATTGAACTTTTAAATCATAGAAGATAGTAGATATCATGCTCTACTTGACTCTTCTAATGGATTGCGTGTTCTGCTGCAGTTAAACTTGTTGTCTATTATATTCTATCAGTTTTATACTGTTGAAGGCTAACGACAATTTTTTCTGCATTATCTTAGTCATAATATTCTTTACTGGGCTAGTTGAGCTCACCCTTTGCTTTCATTGTTCTTTGTAAGAAATGAGAACATAGCCGGGACTAGTCAGGGAATGGAGTGACGGTCCGAGATGGTGGTTGTAGTAGTCCTCACTATTTTATAAAATAGTGTGATAATAATTGTAATGAGGACTCCATTTGAGTTTGGATATTGTCTACGAGAAAATATTCTTGTTAAAACTCTCAGTTTATGTTTTGTCGTATTTTACACGACAGTTGTATAATTAAGTTTGTATTTGAATTCTGTACCATGTATTTGCCGATTCAGAATGAGTTGTGTATACCTATTTTGGGGTAGTCACATTATATATATGTATGTATAACGTATGTTATAAGATTATAAATGGTATATAATACTGTAAAATTCTAAAAAACAAATTTATTGGGTTGTCACAGTTAGTAATGTTGGAACTTATATATATGTATGGTATAATATTATAAAAGGTATAGTATTATAAAATTCAAAAATTGGTGTAATTAAGTAGAACATGTGAAAATTGGAGTAATGGATGAGCACATTAATTATGCAGCTTAAGTGTTGCAATATGAGAATAAAAAATGTCATGCAATGTTGTTTTGTACTGGAATTTAATATATTTAATAGATAATAGATAATATATAATAGATTGTATGGACAATCGGAATATGGGGTGTTTGAATTACGAATCCAAATTCAAATTCAAGATTTAATGAATTTTTGTTTAATTATGGTAATATTATTGCGTTTTTTTCTTTAGCTTAATAATTCTGTCGGAAATAAACTAATTTCGTATTTTTATTAGCTTATAAGGCTTGTAGAGGACAAAATTCTACGTACTTTTTTAACTTTTTATTTATTTTTGAAATATATAATATAATTTTATAGTAAGATACAAATCACACTATTAAAATATCAATAATCAAGTCTCGCGTTTATATTATTATATTATTATGTGCTAAAGAAGAATTAGTAAATTATTGGCTAAAACCAATATATCAATTGGCTAAAAAAGAATTATTATATTATTATGTGCATTAGAACCGAACATTTAAGAGCCCCTAGGCCAATGCCAGCTCTAGTTTATACACAGTTTGTAGTACCCAGTAGTCTATCTATAGATATTCCCCATAGCACGACAGTATACTATACAGCTGTGTATATATATATTTGAGGAAATATTTAAAATACTTTAGCTGTCATAATCTAATATTGATAATTACGGTAAAATCTTTAATTACAAACAAATTAAAGAAACCTTTAAGTAGGCAGCTCTGTTCACAAGAGAGAGCTATCTAATATTGTTTTGTCTCATAGAGGTTTCAAAGTTGAAGCATAACAGACAAGAAGATGGTCAAGCTGTTTCAAATCTTTTGCATATTTTTTGTCCTCCTTGCATTTGCTTCTGGTAAGTCTTTATTATTTTTATAAATCTTTTATATCCTAATATTACGTTTGGATTGAAAAATTAAAATTGAATGGAATGGAGGAGATGATGAAATTACATGGAATGAAAATCAAGGGATATGAATGATTTTTTTCATTTTATTGGAATGATTTATTCCATTTCTTCAATCTAAATGCAGCAAATATTTCTTAGAACTTTCAAGTGCGGCTTTAAGTTTCATTTCAAAATCTTTAGAAGTAAGCTAGCCTAGCCGAGTCTTGTTGATTAGATATATCGTACAAGATACAAAAATAAATGGGAATTGATACTTCTATAAGGAAAATTGATATTTCCACAAGACCTCACTCACATTAATGCGAGTCCCATTTACTATTCATGTGAGGGGAGCCTTATGAAAATATCAATTTCCCCCTTGCGAAAATATTAATTCCCAAAATCAAATTTAAATATGTGAAAATTTTACAAAGTAAGCAAGTTGATATAAAATATTCGTTGTTTCGGGGAATATTCGTTTGGTTGGGGAATATTAGTTTTGTTGGGAAATATTCGTATGATGACACAATCCTTGGTGGACCCCATAACGGAATAACTGTCGGATATAGAAAGCGACATAAATAATTTTTTTATAAAAATAACAACAAAACTTTTACTGTTAAACTACTGAAATATCCGGTGATAAAAGTATAGTAATACGCATGGTTGCAAAGTAGCACACGGTATTGCACAGTTTCTTTGATTATTGATGCTTATATAAGAAGTCACTCAGTTTTATTCAATTATTACAACAGTAATTGCTGCATAGTATCTCATATTATTGATTCAATTATTGCCACAGTATCATCTGCACAATATTTTATATTATTAAATCAATAATTGAGACAACACATTTATTCATAATATTATTTACATTATTAACAATGGTTAGAAAGTTCTATCGAGGAAAGGGGTTAGGTCATCTAATTGCGCGCTAATAAGGAGAAATCTTTATCGGAAAGGCCTCTCTTTCCTGAGAATGATTTGGTTGTGAATATTGTAAGTTATAATATTAATGATGAATAATTGTTAAAATATTAAAAATGTGTTTATTGAAGATAAGTGAATTACAAAAGTTAAAGGAGAATAATGCAAACTTGGAAAACTTTAGGGGTACCAAAGTGTAATAAGTTAACCAATCCATGTGAACTTTAATCAACCAATCAGAGAAGAGATGATGCAAGCATGATGTAAGCATGACATCATCCTTAAAGAAACACAAAGATGATGCAAGGATGATATCATCATGATGTCACCTAGACTAAGGTACAATTATTGAGGTACTAAACTGTAATAAGTCAAGCCCCTAACGTGTAATTATCAAAATTTTATTTTTCTATAAATAGAAGCTCATTTTTATTTCATTCTCACCAATTCACTAAGACTCACAAGAGAAACAGTAGAGAGAGAAACAATAGAGAGAAAGAAAAAGAGTATTCTGCTACTTCACTATTACAGTATTCAGTATCCTACTAAGGTAAGAGGTATTATTTCTTTTCATATTCTTAAATCTAAACTTACTATGGTAAGTATTGTTTCTATAATCTGTGAAATTAGCGGAATATCCTTGAGTTTGCGCTTCATTAGTATCGTTTCATTGGAATATTGGTCTGAACTTTCTTATTAAATTTTAATATTTTCACACGAAGTACTATTCACGATTTACTATTCACTCGGGTACTATTTACTCGAGTATTATTCACTGGGGGATTCAGGGTACTTTACATGATAGGATACTATTCATTTGGTACTATTCACTCGGGGTACTATTCACGATAAAAAAATGATTTTTTTTCTGTCTAAATTATTTTTGGTACATGAATATTTATTTATTCGGGGTACTATTCACGGGATACTATTCACTCGGGTACTATTCACCCGGGATACTATTCACGATAAAAATTGATTTCTTTTCTGTCCAAATTATTTTTGATACATGAATATTATTCTTAAATTTTACTCCACAAAGCAATTATCATATTGTCAATTTCAACATTCTTGAACTCTAGATAAATTAAATTATAAATATTTAAAATTTATCATTGCTCTCACTTAATTGAATTCTTATATTATTGTCATCATCCTCATGCTTAAATTGTGATTAAAGTCATTTTTGACCCGTAATGCTTAGATAGACTATTAATTGGTATGATTATGACCAGGAAAATTTGTATTGGTATAATCATGACCTGTAATATTACAGATAAATGATGTGGTGAAAGTCCTCTTTGGCCTGTAGTGCATTGATGGACAGTTGTTGGCATGATCATGACCATTGGTGATAATAATGAATATCCATGGCCCGTAGTGCATGGATAATTCTTGGATGTGATACTATGAATATCCTTGGCCCGTAGTGCATGGATAATTTGATGATGTGGATTATTTATTGAGCTGTGTTACAACGATAAAATATTGATGATGAACTTTTAAATCATAGAAGATAGTAGATATCATGCTCTACTTGACTCTTCTAATGGATTGTGTGTTCCGCTGCAGTTAAACTTGTTGTCTATTATATTCTATCAGTTTTATACTATTGAAGGCTAACGATAATTTATTCTGCATTATCTTAGTCATAATATTTTTTACTGAACTAGTTGAGCTCACCCTTTGCTTTCATTGTTCTTTTCAGGAAATTAGAACATAGCCGCAACTAGTCGAGAAATAGAGTGACGGTCCAAGATGGTGGCTGTAGTAGTCCTCACTATTTTATAAAATAGTGTGATAATAATTGTAATAAGGACTCCATTTGAGTTTGGATATTGTCTACGAGCCAATATTCGTGTTAAAACTCTCAGTTTATGTTTTGTCGTATTTTACACGAAAGTTGTGTAATTAAGTTATTTGAATTTTGTACCATGTATTTGCTGACTCAGAATGGGTTGTGTATACCTTTTTTGGGATAGTCACATTATATATATGTATGATATAATGTATGTTATAAGATTATAAATGTTATATAATACTGTAAGATTTATTGGGTTGTCACGATTAGTAATGTTGGAACTTATATATATGTATGGTATAATATTATAAAAGGTATAATATTATAAAATTTAAAAATTGGTGTAATTATGTAGAACATGTGAAAACTGGAGTAATGGATGAGCACATTAATTATGTGGGACAAGTGTTGCAATATGAGAATAAAAAATGTCATGCAATGGCATTATGTACTAAAATTTAATATATTTAATAGATAATAGATAATATCGTATGGATAATCGGAATATGGGGTGTTTGAATTACGAATCCAAATTCAAATTCAAGATTTAATGAAATTTTGTTTAATTATGGTAATATTATTACGTTTTTCTCTTTAGCTTAATAATTCTATCGAAAATAAACTAATTTCGTATTTTTATTAGCTTATAAGGCTCGTAGAGAACAAAATTCTACGTACTTTTTAAACTTTTTTATTTATTTTTGAAATGTATAATATAATTTTATAGTAATATACAAATCACACTATTAAAATATCAATAATCAAGTCTCGCGTTTATATTATTATATTATTATGTGCTAAAGAAGAATTAGTAAATTATTGGCTAAAAGCAATATATCAATTGGCTAAAAAAGAATTATTATATTATTATGTGCATTTGAATCGAAAATTTAAGAGCCCCTAGGCCAGGGCCTCCTTCCAACCTCCCTAAATTTGAATAACAAATGAACAACCCAAATTCTCTTGTGCTTAAAATTTGAATATATTATTGAAGTATTATTTTTTTTCACTAAATTAAATGTTCTTTTGAGTTTTATTTGATAGAGTATTCAATCAAATAATTTTACTATCTTTTGAATTAGTTTATCCAATATAATATTTAATTCTAATATTGTTTTATTTAAATTGTTTGATTCTATTTTTTCTTATTATACGCGTTATAAATATATGTGTGTGTATATATACTTCTCAGTCATGTTATAATTTATAACCACATTCCCAATTACAATAAATAATTTTAATTTAAACTGCTACAAATTAACCTATATTCTACAATGTTATACATATAGATTATGATTAGATCAAAAGTGATTGTCTAGTGGTAAATGTCTCTTTTTTTACTGTTTAAGATCACATATTTGAGTCTAAATGTCTCTTTTTTTACTGTTTGAAATTTTGTTTAGAACTCGATACGGGCATTACGAATTCCTAGTCATGTCTTTTGGATTGACTAATGCTCATGCAGCCTTCATGGATATGATGAATCGAGTATTCAAGAAATATTAGGATTATTTTGTGGTTGTCTTTATTGATGACATCCTCATTTACTCCAAAAGTCGTGAAGATCATGAGCAAAACTTGAGGTTGATACTCCAAAAGCTTCGTGAAAACAAGCTATATGCCAAGTTGAAGAAATGCGAGTTTTGGCTTGAGAAAGTAGCATTCCTTAGGCACATAATATCGAATAACAGAATATTTATTGACCCATCGAAGATTGAAGCAATTCTAAATATTACCTAAGTTAGTGACCGAAGTACGTAGCTTTCTGGGCTTAGCTAGTTATTATCGGAGATTCGTAGAAGGATTTTCTCGAATCGCCACTACGTTAACTCAGTTGACTCGAAAAGATACAAAATTCGGTTGGAGCGAGGAATGTGAGAAGTGCTTTCAAGAACTCAAGAGGAGACTCATTTTAGCACCTGTTCTGACAATACCATCTGGTTCGGAGGGATTTGTCATCTACAGCGATGCTTCAGGCAGAGGGCTAGGATGTGTTCTCATGCAACATGAGAAAATCATAGCCTATACCTCACGACAACTAAAAGAATATGAGAGGAATTATTCTACTCATGATCTAGAGTTGGCAGCAGTCGTTTTCGCACTAAAGATCTGGAGACATTACCTGTATGGGGAGAAAGTAGAGATCTATACGGATCATAAAAGCCTCAAATATTTCTTCACCCAAAAGGAACTCAACATGCGGAAATGACGTTGGCTCGAGCTGTTGAAAGATTACGATCATACCATTCAATACCATCCTAGAAAAGCGAATGTGGTAGCTGACGCATTGAGTAGAAAATCATATGCGGGTACAAGTGCGATATTGTCAACGCAAAGGCCCATTTTGTATGACTTACAAAGGATGGAGATAGAGTTAAAGACTCCAGGGACCCACGTGATGATGTCAAATATACGAGTAGAACCGACTTTAATCGATAAAGTTAAAACTGCTCAAGCTACAGACCTGAAGCTGATGCATATGAGGAAGAAAGTACAAGAAGTTTCTATTTCAAAAGCAAGAATCGATGAAGGAATACTTCGACTTAACTCCAGACTTTGTGTTCCTAACGACTCTGATTTGAAGTATAGAATCATGATGGAGGCGCACAACACACCGTTTGCAATCCATCCTGGGAGTACCAAAATGTATCGTGATCTTTGACATACATTTTGGTGGAGCAATATGATAAGATAGATCGCGGAGTTTATCTCAAGGTGTCTAACTTGTCAACGTGTCAAGGCGGAGCATCAAGTGTAACGACCCCAAAATAGGTTCATTCCATCCAACCTATTCTGAGTCGCCAAATACATGGTACAGAAAATAACTACAACTTTATTACAACAATTGTCGTGCAAAATATAACAACACATATGCTGTGAGTTTGGATACAAATATATACCAAATGTGACTCATGTTCCAACCGTGAACATCACCTCACAATAACACCTTACATAAAGGTATAGTCAAAAATTGTTTTAGAAATTAGAATCTTTGGGAAGTGCTCAAGGAAACCTTTGTACATGGGAGGCCACGCATCTAGGTTATGATAGATATCATATGGCCACAGAATTATCCTTGGTTGACCCAATAGACCCCAAAGAAAAACGAGAAGATTACTATCATATTCTTCCCAATGGTGAGTCTTCTCTTGACTTATCATTATCTCCACTGTCTCTAATTGAGAATTATACTTCAAACAAACACCAAGATTATATAGGTAGTGCCCATAGATATACTCAGCAAGTGGATGAGCACAACCCTGTCTTATGATGACACGAGGTTGTATGTCATTAGACATCTTGTATGATAGTGACAAAACACCCTTCCAACGTTGGGTTCGCCTCACCCTATTTTCTTCACCAAATATAACTACTAAATGATGACCACCTTCTATTCCCTTGTTACCCCCGCTCGACCCAGCTACACTCTTATTACCTGAAAGGAATTGTAAAGCAAAAGGGTGAGCACAACTAGCTCAGTAAAGAATATCATGACTAAAGATAATTCAATTATCAATAGCCTTCATCAACAATAAATCAGAGATTTAGAACATATGGTAAATGATAAAAATTTTAACCATAGTTACAGCGGAACGAGCAATCCATTAGAAGAGTCAAATAGACCATAAAGTCTATTATCTCCTCCATGTTAAAAATCCACCAATAATGTTTTATCCCTGTAACATCAATCAACAGTTCTGGTCCACAATCATATAAATAACTCATAATCATAACTGTAGTTCTAAATTCCTCTTCTCATCTAGGACGAAGAATATTTTCATCACCTGTCTTTACCTGAAACATCAAAGATCATGATTATACCAAATCACAGTTCCTGTTTATAATCATACTAACAAATCCATCTTTGCACTACGGGCCAAAGATATTCATCAACAAACCATCTTTGTACTACGGGCCAAAGATATTCAACAACAGTTCATCTTTGCACTACAGGCCAAAGATATTCATCAACAGGCCATCTTTGCACTACATGCCAAAGATATTCATCAACAATTCATATTTGCACTACAGGCCAAATATATTCATATCTCAAAGAAATATATAATCATTTCAGAATTTATATAAACAATAATTATAACCATGTTGATCAATTCACCTTTGCACTTAAGCTTAAGATATTCAATTATAAATTCAATGGTCATGATCATACCAGTCACAATTCAACTTTGCACTACAGGCCAAAGAGAACCCTAGTCATGATCATATCAATAATCTACCCATCTTTACACTCCAGTGAAAGAGAATTTCAACATCAGAGTTATAAAAATGTTATATATGATGATAAAAATAATATGATCAACATATAGTTTTAATCTCAAGAGTAATATTCGTAACTCATGAATAGTAAATCGTGAATAGTAACTCATGAATAGTAACCCCGACACAAAAGATAGAAATTCCACAATAAAATCCATACCAATATTTCGGTATAATGATATTGAAAGAATAACATTACTTAAATTTATAAACAATTTATTTTAATTGTTTACACTTTACTAATTAATGCATTTAATCATCATAAAATGCCAACTCTTACAATTTCATCATCAATAACCAAAACCCTCATCAAAAATCTGCATATACCTCATATAGGATTCTCAAGCCATAAAATTCTATTTTCCAATTTTCTTTCTTCACAAAACATATTTAATTCATTTACTCATAACTAGACTATTTTCATAAAAAATACCAAATCAGTTCCAAAAATATTTCTTTTCTGGAATTTAGCATAATATAGTCCCATAGTGAACATATATTTTTCTCAGAATTTTTAAAAGTCATTTACTATTTTTCATATGGCCAAAATAGCCGAATATTTAGACATTTATCAAAAATTGTACTTTTATCTAAAAATTTTGAAATTTACAGAGTATACTTCTATCATATACATGTACTCCCAATAAAAATTTCATCAATTTTGGAGTTAACCACAATGAATTATAAGCTGTTACTTTTAAAATAGTCTTTTCTCATAAAATTCATAACTCTCAATCTATACATCCAAAAATCACCCTTTTTGGACACAATCAAGAAAACTCATCAAAATATCATTTTAATTTTTTCCAGAATTTTTGAAGATCAGAAAAATTACGAAACTGAAAATCATAACAACCCTTAAAATCCCTTAATATCCTTTACTATCCCTTACTATCCCTTACCTCAAAAGAGCAGTACTTCTGGCTGGATATCGGATATGATGCTGAAGGAAACTTGCACTGAATAGCAACTCTCAAAGTATCTAAATACTCACAAAATATGCTTCATAATATAGAGAGAGAAAGAGAGAAAGCTTATGTTTCTGGTGTGATTTTTAATTCTAACTTAGCCCTCTATTTATAGGAAAATTTTGGTAGGTTTGACCTGCAACCTGATGGCTTTACCTGCTACTATTCCCACCCACTACATTTGAAATATAATTCAGCACATTTCTTCACCAACCACAAGTGGGGCTCACCAATTCTAGAATTTTCCATCAAAATGATAAACTCCGAAAATTCAACAATTTCTGAACCAGTCATCTTGTAAAATTCATAATAAATCATACGTTCATTTTTAACGGTTCAAAATTTGTGGACATATACTCAACTTATATATGTATAACATATCCAAAAATTACCACGATCTAACGGTCAGATTAAAAATTATAATCCCCGCAAAATATCTCAAAAACCCTGATTTTTAATACCTCCATTCCGACAAAAATACTGATTAAAAACCTCAACATTAACTCCTTCATTTTTAATCACAAAAATATATCCCTCATTTATATCCACATAAAATAAATATTTCCTTATCATATGAATCAATAATTAATTATTCACAAATAATATTACAGAATCACATTTATGACAACCAGGCCGTTCCCAGGAAAGAGGGGGCTTTCCAATAAGGATTTCTCCTTACTAGCGCGCAATTAGATGACCAAACCTCTCCTTAGACAGAACTTTCTAGACATTGCCAATAATGTTATCTAATAATATTATTCAAATAATATGAATTATTGATCTGATAATAGAAAATACTGTGCAACAACAATTATTGAAACAACAATAATATAAAATATCAACGCAGCAATTATTGAATCAATAAAATAAAATATTGAACAGTAATTACTGTAACAATTATTGAGTAGTGCCTTCTTACGTAAGAATCAATAATTTCAAAAATACTGTGCAATACCGTGTGCTACTGTGCAATAACGCGTATTACTGTATTTTAACCACCGGGTATTCCAACAGTGTTAACGGTAACAACTACGTCGTTATTTGTAAAAACTCAAATTTGTCGTTTTCTTCATCTGACAGTTATTCGTTATGGGGCCCACAAATAGCTGCGCCGTCGTACGAATATTCCCCGACAGAAAGAATATTCCACGACCAAATGAATATTCCCCGACAACAATGAATATTTTATAACCACTTGTGTATTTTGAAAAAAATTTATATATCACCCTTAACTTTAACATTTATCAATTTAACCATTTACTGAATAGAAAAATAGAATACTTTTATTTCATAAAATTCGGGGTCTTACATCAAGTGCTAAAAGGTTCATTGCAACCACTTGAAATTCTAGAATTGAAGTGGGAGCACATTACCATGGATTTCGTTACTGGTCTTCCCAAGGTTTCTCAAGGCATAAATGCGATTTGGGTCATTGTCGATAGACTAACCAAGTCTGCTCATTTCGTACCTATACGAGAAACTTATTCACTTGAATGTCTTGCTCGTATATATATAAATAAGATTGTAAGACTGCATGGTATGCCAGTATCCATAGTTTCTGATCGAGACCCAAGATTCACTTCACGGTTTTGGGTCAGTTTGTCGAAAGCTATGTGCACGGATTTATAATTTAGTTCGGCATATCATCCTCAAACGGACGGGAAGTCAAATAGGACTATTTAAACTCTTTAAAATCTATTAAAACTCTGTGTCCTTGACTTCAAAAGAAGTTGGGACAAGTTTTTGCCATTAGTGGAATTCTCCTACAACAATAATTATCAAGCAAGTATAGGCATGACTCCATTCGAGGCGTTGTATGGACGAAAGTGTCGTTCTCTAGTATGCTGGGATGAGGTGGGTGAAGCAACGTTGTTGGGACCGAAATTGGTACGCATGACAACGAAAAAGATTCAAATGATCTGACAACGTATAAAAATCTCACAAGATCGACAAAAGAGTTATGTTGATCTTTATCGAAGGGACGTGAAATTCAATGTTGGAGATCATGTGTTATTACGTGTTGCTCCATGGAAAGGAGTTACAAGATTTGGAAAAAGTGAAAAGCTCAATCCTCGATTCGTTGGCTCATTTGAAATCCTCGATCGAATAGGCACTGTGGCCTATAGACTCGCCTTACCGCCAAGTATATCTCGTGTTCATAACGTTTTTCATATATCTATATTACATAAATATGTGGAAGACCCGAACTACATTATTGAGTTAGAAACAGACGAGATAGCGAAATATTTAACGTATAAAGAGGTAGCTGTTAAAATCTTAGATAAGAAGGAACATATTCTACGCTCCAATGTTATACCTCAAGTTAAAATTTTGTGGAGAAACCACGATGTTGAGGAAATGACCTGGAAGTTAGAATGAAATCAAGGTATCCTCACCTCTTCGACATACCATGTACGTACACCAAATTCGAGGACGAAATTTCATAAGAAGAGGAGATTGTCAGACCCCATCTTTTATGAATAAAGATTAATTTTTCTCTAAATATCATTTTGAGTATTAAGGTGTGGATTTGATATAATGTTATAGTTGTGGGTAATATTTAGAATTTTTACAAAGTAAGCAAGTTGTCATAAAATATTCGTTTGGTCGTATTCTGAATATTCTTGTTAAATTTTAATCTTTTCATGCCGGGGTACTATTCACAAGGTACTATTCACGAAGTACTATTCACGGGATACTATTCACAAAATACTATTTACGGGATACTATTCACTCAGGTATTATTCATCCGGAGTACTATTCATGACAAAAATTGATTTCTTTTCTATTCAAATTATTTTGATACACGAATATGATTCTTGAATTTTACTCTACAAAGCAGTTATCATGTTGACAATTTGGACATTCTTGAACTCTGGATAAATTCATTTATAAATTTTTAAAATTTATCCTTGCTCTTAGTTAATTGAATTTTTATATCATTGTCATCATCCTCATGCTTATATTGTGATGAAATTCATCTTTGGCCCATAGTGCATAGATGGACTGTTGATTGGTATGATTATGACTATGTATTGGTATAATCATAACTTGTAATGTTACAAATGATGTGGTAAAAGTTATCATTGGCCCGTAGTGCATTGATGAACAGTTGTTGGCATGATCATGACCACTGGTGATAATAACGAATATCCTTGGCCCGTAGTGCATGAATGATTCGTGGATGTGATACTAATGAATATCATTGGCCCGTAGTACATGGATAGTTCGATGATGTGAATTATTTATTGAGCTGTGTTACAGCGATAAAATATTGATGATGAACTTGTAAATCATTGAAGACAGTAGATATTATGCTCTACTTGACTCTTCTAATGGATTGTTTGTTCTGCTGCAATTAAACTTGTTGTCTATTGTATTCTATCATGAGAAACTTATTCACTTGAACGTCTTGTTCGTATATACATAAATAAGATTGTAAGACTGCATTGTACACCAGTAGCCGTAGTTATTACGTTTTTCTCTTTAGCTTAATAATTCTGTCGAAAATAAACTAATTCCGTATTTTTATTAGCTTATAAGGCTTGTAGAGGACAAAATTCTACGTACTTTTTTAACTTTTTTTATTTATTTTTGAAATGTTTAATATAATTTTATAGTAAGATACAAATCACACTATTAAAATATCAATAATCAAGTCTCGCGTTTATATTATTATGTGCTAAAGAAGAATTAGTAAATTATTGGCCAAAACCAATATATCAATTGGCTAAAAAAGAATTATTATATTATTATGTGCATTAGAACCGAAAATTTAAGAGCCCCTAGGCCAAGGCCTCCTTCCAACCTCCCTAAATTTGAATAACAAATGAACAACCCAAATTCTCTTGTGCTTAAAATTTGAATATATTATTGAAGTATTATTTTTTAATTTTTTTCACTAAATTAAATGTTCTTTTGAGTTTTATTTGATAGAGTATTCAATCAAATAATTTTACTATCTTTTGAATTAGTTTATCCAATATAATATTTAATTCTAATATTGTTTTATTTAAATTGTTTGATTCTATTTTTTCTTATTATACGCATTAAAAATATGTGTATATATATAATTCTCACTCATGTTATAATTTATAACCACATTCCCAATTACAATAAATAATTTTAATTTAAACTGTTACAAATTAACCTATATTCTACAATGTTATACATATAGATTATGATTAAGTGATAGTCTAGTGGTAAATGTCTCTTTTTTTACGGTTTAAGATCACAGATTTGAGTCTACCATTCGACAACAATAAATCAGATTTTAGCAGATGCTTTTAAATGTAAGTTTTCCCAACTTCTCTCCCTAGTCTTCCTCCTCCTAGGTTCCCCCCCCCAACCCCGCCCCCCCTTCCCCCCTTCCCCAAGCTCCCTCCTAGGCTCGAAATTTACCCTTAAATTTACTACATTGTAATAGTACAATTTCAACAAAAAAAAATTAAATAAAAGACTATGCTTATTTACACCATGCTTAACGATTGTGTAGTATTCTCTAGCTACATTCCGTTTAGTTGTCGTTTTAATTAATGTTTTTGTTTCTTTTACTTATTGATTGTAGATTTCAAAGAATATTGGTCACTTAACTTTCTATATTATCTCTAAATATTATTAACATATGGTTAAAACAATTCTTTCTTATATACGATAGACTTATTAAGAGAGTGATATTTGTTCCGATCCACGGATAACGACGAGATCAGATGCCAGGAGAATCAGCTTAAGTGAAATAGGAGTGTATTTTTTTCATTAAATTTATTAGGATAATGTTAATATTGTATACATATTTTAATCAATTAAACAAAAACAATAAATATCTTTTAATAAATTTAATTGCTTTTAAAATGTCAATTTAAATGCCCTAGTAAAGATATAATAGGAAACATCACCCCATATTGACCGACAAAAAAAAGATAATCTCTTTCTTTCCTCCGTAATAAATATATCTTACTATATGCATGTATTGACATATATTTAATTAATTTATATTTTTTTTTAATTTTCCTTATTTTATATTTTCCCTACATTAAGTATTTATAATGTTTTTTCCTTTTTCCCACTCCAAAGATAAATTGAGTTTAATTTTCAACACTAATATTCTTTAAATGTTTTAATTTTATTTATGACTTTTGTATCTCTTTCCTTTTATTGTTAAAAATGTTATGGTTATATTTGTATTAATTAGTAATTAGAAATTAGCAAATTAGTAGCAATGAATCTTATTAATTAAACATTAAGCCGGACTATATATACTTATAACCTGCTTCCTCTAATTTACTGACAAGACTTTTATCCCCAAACCACACAAAAATAAATAAATATATATATATATATATATATGGAAAAAATGTTTATACACAGTTTGTTAAGTACCCAGTAGTCTATCTATAGATATTCGCCATAGTACGAATGTATACTATACAGCTGTGTGTATATATATTTGAGAAAATATTTAAAATATTTTAGCTGTCATAATCTAATATTGATAATTACGGTAAAATCTTTAATTACAAACAAATTAAAGAAACCTATAAGTAGGCAGCTCTTTTCACAAGAGAGAGCTATCTAATATTGTTTTGTCTCAGAGGTTTCAAAGTTGAAGCATAAAAGACAAGAAGATGGTCAAGCAGTTTCAAATCTTTTGCATATTTTTTTTCCTCCTTGCATTTGCTTCGGGTAAGTCTTTATTATTTTTATAAATCTTTTATATCCTAATATTACCTTTGGGTTGAAAAATTAAAATTGATTTGTTTTCATTTTATTGGAATGATTTATTCCATTTCTTCAGTCTAAATGTAGTAAATATTTCTTAGAACATTCAAGTGCGGTTTTAAGTTTCATTTCAAAATCTTTAGAAGTAAGCTAGCCTAGCCGAGTCTTGTTGATTAGATATATAGTATAAGATACAAATATAAATGGGAATTGATATTTCTATAAGGAAAATTGATATTTTCACAAGACCTCACTCACATGAATGTGGGTCTCGTTTACTATTCATGTGAGGGAAGCCTTGTGGAAATATCAATTTTTCCCTTGTGAAAATATTAATTCCCTTTGTGAAAATATTAATTCCCAAATAAATACGTGAAATGCTATTTATGGTAAAATATAAAAGATATATAAGTTATTGTACAACGCTTCTTAATAGAAAATAGGCAATAATGCTACGTTTGGATTGAAGTAATAAAGGTGGAATGGAATGAAAAAAATTGTGTTTGGTTACGATAAGAATGGATCAAACTATTTTTTTGTTGTTGCTATTTTCGACTAAAATTTAATATTCATGCCCAAAGCCTTATGAGTAATATTTTTTTATCATTGAGCCATGAGGGTCTTGGGGATAAGAGCATGAAATAATTCATTCTAACTAGAATGGAATGAATCATTCTAATCTCCATTCTATTCCTTCAATCCAAATGCAACATAAGGGTTGTCTTGGCAACCCTGTCTATCTTTGAGAAAAATATCAGACTCACTTGCAGTCTTATGAACTCATCTGTGCAAAATTAATAGAGTGATATCTGAACGTCCCTCCCTAGCCCCTCCCACCTTATTTATCCCGAAAAAAATAATAGCAAATTGATAGATTTATCAATTTCCCTTAATTTTTATCAAATTATATTTATCTATTGCACTTATTTTCTAACAATTAAGCTCAAAAGAATGATTTTATTATAATTTATTTATTTATTTATTTATTGTGGGAATTCTGTAGTGAGCAAGAAGGTGGTCATGGCCGATTGTCCGCAAAATGAAGATGAGAATGGTTTAACAGCATGCATAACTCAACGAGGGTCTTGCAGCGCTGACTGTGACGAGTCGTGTTGTGATTATAGGTGTAAAAGGGAAATGTATCCGTACAGAGTCAAGTGTGGAGAATGTGTTAGTATTTCCGGAACATACCAACGTGTATGCTCCTGTCATTATTATTGTTAGCCCTTAAATTAATCTCTATTTAAAGAGATAATTTAAGACGAAATAAATGAGTAATATAATTAATCTGCCGTTTCTTTAATTTCTAAATTTGTTTACGATTTGTTTTGAAGAGTTTTTATTAAAGAAAAGGATAATATTTTCACTCCGATGTTTACTTATTATGTAATAATTTCAATGTATTAAATAAATATTAAAAGAAGAAAAAATAATAATATTTGTACATAAAAAATATTTAAAGTACATAAATCAAATTCAAATTATTTTATAAAATTTATATTACCCTCAAAATGTTTAATTGTAGGTAGGGTCTATTATTTTAGAAATAGGAAATTTATGTTAATTTTTATTAATTTGTAAATATTAAAATATTTGTGTTCCATAAGAACTTTTGAGTTTAATAGTAATGAAACAATAATAAACAAAGATGTCATTTTATTATAAGATCATCAGTCGGAATTACATGCAACCGGAAAATCATGGAAGCACATATTCGTGGGTAAACAAAACTGCCAGCAAGAAATTCATGTAATTTACAGCTAAAGGTTGAAAAGGTTGAAGGTTGTTCACTTATCAACAACAGAATTTCACAAAATATTGGTTAACCATTAGTAATTAGCAATAAAATACGCGCTCCATTTCATAAATAGAGTCCCTGCAAAATGTTAGGGACTTGTTTTATTTTAACATTGCTGATGTGGTAATAAATCATGATGACATACTTGAAAAAAATTATTTCACAACAATAACTAACTCTTTACAAAACAAAATTTTATTGCAAATATGACTCTTTTCGTTATAAAAAAATTATATATATATATATATATATATATATATATATATACGGTCCGGATCTTAAGCTCATTCCTTATTCAACTCACCCGAGCTCACCCCCCTTTAGCGACGGACCCAGCGACAGTTCGGTTATACAACCGTCGTCTATACTTTTAGCGACGCTATATGTTGTCCGTCACTAAAAGTATAGACGACGGTTGTATGACCGAACCGTCGCCGGGTCCGTCGTTAAAGGGGGTGAGCTCGGGTGAGTTGAGTAAGGTGTGAGCTTAAGATCCAGACTATATATATATATATATATATATATATATATATATATATATATATATATATATATATATATATATATATATTGTGAATGTTTATATCGATTTTTTAATTGTCAGTTACGTAGATAAGTATTAGTGATAATATTTTTCCCTCCTATAATTCATTTCAATCTCATGTATTGATAAGTTTCGCAATTGTAATTCGGCATAAATTTTACAATACATAGCAAAACTCTTTCGTTAATATTTAGTCTTACAGATAATTGAAGATGAACTTCCTTCAAAATTTTCTTCCTTTAATCCCAATTTTTAGGGGCTAAAAAGTAAGCACTCCCTCATTGAATATATAACACAAGGACTAAACTATACTGCGGAAAATGAAGAGAAAATCACAAGTGTAACTGTGCAAGAAAAAGATGGTTCACAATGGAAAATGTCATGTACCAAATATGGGTAATTCAATCCCACAGATTTAATATTCACTATACAACACAATTACATCTAACTACCCATAATAAAGAATAAAAATAAACTTCATAAACCATCATCCCATTAAAAGGTTACATCTCAAATAAAATCTCAGGTCATCTAACTTTTATTACATCATTTGCGGAATAAAAACATAATAATAATTAAGTCTCTTTACATAAGCTAATAGACTCCACGACACGCTTGCGTGAGGTGGTCGTCGCCTCGATCGTTTCCAGCAAGTTATGAAGGTGGAACGCTTACAACACCTTAACCCAACGTCTATAAAGAGACGAGAACCTTGACTTCGGTCGTTAACAATACATCTAACTTCTGATTTTACATCATTATTCGATGTTAAACTTAATAAAAATGCGGAATAATTAAAACTTCTCTACCTTCTTTCTTTAATTCCTTGAATCATAACCTTTATCAGCTACACATCTCTGAATCAAATTTATTTTATGATTCGCTTCATCAGAGTTATTATATAAAATTTACATCTCAGCTCGATATCCCTTATACATTGGGTAGCTCAAACTTTACAACTAAATATGAAATTACACATCATAAACTATCAAGTATATTTCTCAAAACCTTAAACATGGTTTAAAAGAATAACAACTATAGCAAAAATATTTAATCTTCTTGCATTACATCTGATCCATGTCATTCAAGTAGTACATAATGTTACCTTGAATCCTTAACCTGCAAAAATGGTTATTTGTGAGATGAGCTCGATAGCCCAGCAAATCTAACAGTTTTCATGCATCACAGAGCACACAAATAACATGCATATATTATATTACATAATCATTAGACTAACATAACATACATGCTGCAGTTCACATAACAAGTATAAAGATTGAGGTCTTTACTCAATCAACATTCTTTGTTCAATTAACGTAGTCATAAATTGACTTTAACGTTTTATACTTGCAACATATGTAATACCTCATGCTCTTTGCAATACAGATTTAAAACAGTTCATCATCAAGTTCACATAACAAATAGGAACTGAAAGACTTGTCTGGCTCGTAGATTATCAACTTACAGCTTAATTGTTTTACGCATATCCTACAACAATTCAAAAGTTCATATACACATGCATCAGTTTCACAGATAATGAGATCACGTCAACTCTTAGTCCTAATCCTCTTACAACTTGCATTTCTTTAAAAACTTATAACCTATCTTTAGGTTTTAACTTTTTTTCATTTGACACTTAAATTCAGTTAAGTCACTAGATTAGTTTTCATCTCACTTCTCTTATACTTCTCTTTTAACCGACACTTAACGTTTGGTTAAGTCGTCATAGATAACCTTACATCATATTAGATGTATTACACTTGTTAACATTAATTAAGTTAACTTCTATCACTTGCCTTTCTTTTAATTACTACTTAACATTTAGTTAAGTCTCTATAGCTTAACCTTACATCATATAGAATGTTTAACGTTCCTTAAAGTTAACTAAATTAACCATCACCCTCATTTTATAAACTTCATCTTTTATAACTTAGAATGTCAATGGTTAGGATTAAAACTTATTACGTTGTAATAATATAAGTCTGACACCCTTTCGTTCGCTTCTGCTTGCACAACATGCCCAAAGATACCAATTTTGACTCTGATAAAGATTTCCATTTTTAGTTTTTATTAAAGGAAGTGATAGGTCTATCTTTTAGAGTTCCAAAACATCTTGAATAATCTAATTTGCAGTTCGTATGCAAAAGTTATGGTGGTTTTAGTAAGAAGGGTCAACACTGCCTTGTTTTAGCTCAACACTGGGTCACTCTGCTAACCCCCGCCGAGGCGGGGTTTTTGAACAAAGAAATCCCATTGGGGCGGGAATTTTGAACTAGAAAAGCCTGCCGGGGCGGGGTTGCCTAGAAGCGACTTCTGCAGTTCGCGAACAGCATAATTCTAAAGCCAAAAAGACCCAATTTTTTCACTTTAACAACATATTAAACATACTCAGACTCTACAAATCGTATAGAATCATAACCCAACATATATATATATATATATATATATATATATATATATATTGATTCTAACAACTTAAATAACTTAAACAACCAAATTAAATTCTCAATTTTCAAGTTCAGACTCTATATTTCATATCTTGACATATTTAGCAAAATCTTACACCACGAATCCGTTTTACATCCGTTTTAATTCGTTTCAAGTTGCGTTGTTTTTGTTTCTCAAAGTACTACAACATATATACATCAATTCTTAACAAATCCTCTACCAAAATTATATTTTAGATGAAAAACTCAAGAACATCTAAACTAGAGTTTATAGTTTAGTTAAATACCTTTTGATTACTTCTTTATTTAGCTAGATGATCAACTACTTGATCAACCTTTTTCTTTTCCCCCTTGATTCCTCCAAGTTTCTTCTCAAATTTCTCAAAGACTCACTCTCTAGTTTAGTAAACAAACTAACCACCACTTTAACGTGGTTTAGCCAGTTATCAAAACAAATAGAATGGACAGTTGCAAATATAAAGCGGTCTCTAGGCCATGTTTAGCTAGAACCCATATAACTTCTTACTAATTTATTTTTTTTTCATTTCATTTTCATACTATATAATTCTATGCTCAAAGGTTATACCTCAAGTCAAAGTTTTGTGGAGAAACCACGATATTGAGGAAATGACCTGGGAGTTAAAATCTGAAATGAAAACAAGGTATCCTCACCTCTTCGACATACCAGGTATATACATCAATTTCGAGAACGAAATTTCATAAGGAGTGGTGATTGTAAGACCCCGAATTTTATGAAATGAAAGTATTCAATTTTCTTATAATTATTATTCTATTTAGTAAATGGTTAAATTGATAAAAGGTTAAAGTTAAGAGTGATATGTAAAAATTTTACAAAGTAAGCAAGTTGATATAAAATATTCGTTGTTTCGGGAAATATTCATTTGGTCGGAGAATATTAGTTTTGTTGGGGAATATTCGTACGACGACACAATCATTGGTGGACCCCACAGTGGAATAATTGTCGGATATAGAAAGCGACAGAAATAATCTTTTTATAAAAATAACGAAAACTTTTAACGTTAAACTACTGAAATATCTAGTGATAAAAGTACAGTAATACGCATGGTTGCGAAGTAGCACACTATAAGACCCCGAATTTTACGAAGTAAAAGTATTAAATTTTCTGATAATTGTTATTCTATTTAGTAAATGGTTAAATTGAGAAAGGGTTAAAGTTAAGGGTGATATGTGAAAATTTTGCAAAGTATGCAAGTTGATATAAAATATTCGATTGATAGGGAAATATTCGTTTTAACAGGGAATATTCGTACGACGAAACAATCATTGGTGGACCCCACAACGGAGGTACTGTCGTAGTTAGAAAATGACTGAAATAATTTTAAACTATTGAACTACCCGGTAGTAAAAGAACAGTAATACGCTTGGTTGCATAGTAGCACACGATATTGATTACTGATGCTTACGTGAGAAGTCACTCAGTTATACTTAATTATTGCTACAGTAATTGTTGCATAATATCTCTTATATTATTGATTCAATTATTGTCACAGTATCATCTGCATAATATTTATTATTATTAAATCAATAATTGAGACGACAAAAGTTGTTCATATTATTATTTGTAATTTCGACGATGTCTAGAAAGTTTTGTTGAGTAGAGGTTTGGTCACCTAATTGCGCACCAATAGGGATAAATCCTTATCGGAAAGCCCCCTCTTTCTTGAAAATGATTTGGTTGTTAAATCTTGTGAGTTATAATATTAATGATGAAGAAGTTCGTGTTGATTAAATATGAAATTGATAGTTCCATTGTCTTGAAATTATTAGTGTTAGTGGAAATCGATATTTATTTCGATAATAATTATTTTCTGGAGGTTATATTGACCAATCGGGTAATTAATCGGATAAATGAGCAATTAATTGTTATTAATTCATATGCTTCTAACTATGTGTTCACATGTGTGTACTATTGATTCACATGTATGTACTATTAGGGGAGGTGGTGCAAGATTGATAATACTTGCATGACTAAATTATAGATGAATGTACTAAACTGTAAATATTTTTTTCACATGTATAGAACTATTGAGTCACATGATTGTACTATTGATTCACATGATATACTATTAGGGGAGGTGGTGCAAGTTTGATAATACTTACAGGACTAAATTAAAAATGAAAGAAAAGATGAAGGTATTATACTGTAATATTTCGAGCCCCAAAACGTGCAATTATCGAAACTATATTTTCCTATAAATAGAAGCTCATTCTTCTTTTATTCTCACCAATTCACTAAGACTCACAAGAGCAATTATAGAGAGAGAAGCTATAGAGAGAAAGAAGAAGAGAAGTCTGCTACTTCACTATTTCAGTATTCAGTTTTCTTCTGAGGTAAGGGATATTATTTATTTCATATTCTGAAGAGATATTATTTTTCGTATTCGTATGAATATCATTTTCGTTCAATATTCGTAAGGAATATCATTTTCGTTCAATATTCATTGTCTTCATTAAATATTCGTAAGGAATATTATTTTCGTTCAATATTTGTAAGGGATGCTATTTATTTTTTTTTTGTAAGGGATATTATTTCTTTCGTATTCGTAAGGGGTATTATTTCTTTCATATTCGTAAGAGATATTAGTTTTGTTCAGAATCCGTAGGAAATAATATTTTTTTACATACTCTGTAGTATGTGAGTAATATTATTTCGTTTCGTATTCCTACTTCTACACTCATTTTGTTGAAGTATTACTTCTATACTCCGTGAAATTAGTAGAATATCCTTGATATTTGCGCTTCATCCAGTATCTTTTCATAAAAATATTATTCTGAGCTTTCTTGATAATTATTGATCTTTTTATGCCGGAATACTATTCACGAGTTACTATTCATGAGTTACTATTTACGGGTTACTATTTACCCAGTTACTATTCACTCGAATATTATTCACTCGGGTATTTGGGACACTTTCATGCCGGGGTACTATTCTCGAAGTTCTATTCACCCGAAAAATATATTTCTTTACTGTCTAAATTATTTTTGATACATAAATATTATTCTTGAATTTTACTTTACACAACAGTATCATATTGACAATTTGGATGTTTTTAAACTCTGGATAAATTTGAAGTCTTTAATATTTATCCTTTAATTCGTTTGATTAATGTTTATATCATTGTCATCATCCTCATGCTTATATTGTGATGAAAGTCATCTTTGGCTTACGTGCAAAGATGGACTGTTGATTATTAGTTTTACAATTGTATATCTTTGGCTTACGTGCAAAGATGGACTGTTGATTATTGGTTTTACAATTGTATATCTTTGGCTTACGTGCAAAGACGAACTTTTGATTGATAGTTTTGGCCCGTAGTGCAAAGATGGACAGGTGTATGACATGATCATGACCACTGGTGATAATAACGAATATCCTTGGCCCATAGTGCATGGATAATTCGATGATGTGATTGGCAGGATCATGACCATTAGTTAACAGTTGAATGTCTTTGGCCGTGGTGCACTGACAAACAATTGATTGGTATGATCATGACCATTGGTTTTATAGTTGAATATATTTGGCCCGTAGTGCAAAGGTAGACAACTGATTGGTATGATCATTGTTATTATATTTGAATATCTTTAGCCTTTGGGGTAAGGATATTGAGTAAAAGTTCTATTAAGCCTTTGTGGCAAGGAGAAACTGTTGATTTACATGATTATAAATATGAATTGTGGATTTAACTATAATCTTTGGTGGTTCTGGTGAAGACAGGTGATGAGAGTTCTTTTTGTCTTGGGTATAACAAAGAACTGTTGATGAGTATTACAGGAATGAAATATTAACGATGGATTTTTAAATTATAGAAGATAGTAGATATCATGATCTACTTGACTCTTCTAATAGATTGCTTGTTCCGCTGCAGTTGTTAATCGAAAACTTTTTGTCTATTATATTCTATCAGTTGTTATACTGTTGAAGGCTAAGGATAATTTATTCTGCATTGTCTTAGTCATAATATTTCTTACTAGGCTAGTTATGCTCACCCTTTTCTTTCATTGTTCTCTTCAGGAAATGAGAACGTAGCTGGGACTAGTCGGGGAATGGAGTGATGGTCCAGGATAAGTGGCTTTAGTAGCCCTCGCTATTCTGTGAAATAGTGTGATAGTGTTGAGGACTTATATTTAGTTTGAATACTGTCTAGAAGATAATATTTGTATTAAAACTCACAGTTGATGTGTTGCTGTACTCTGCACGACAATTCAACAGTTGTATAAATGAAGTTTGTATTTAATTTCAGTAGTGTGATATCTGGCGACTCAGAATGGGTCGTGTGGAACTATTTTAGGGGCGTCACAAGTGGTATCAGAGCTTAAGGATATGGTCGCTGGCAGAGATATGAGTCTAAAACTAGGAGGGGAGAGACGAGTAATATACTTCGCTAGTGTCTAACTTACCTAAGCTGAAATTTTTACTTGATAAGTTGACAAATTGTGATATGTCAATTAACCTTTATTTTGAAGTTATATTCTTGAATGATATCTGAAATACAGGAGATGAGCAATGGGAAAATCATGATACAGAGGAAATAATCGGGAAGGTACAATCTAAAAAGAAAGCAAGGTATTCTCATCTTTTCGAACTACCAAGTACGTAAATTTCGAATGCGAAATTTCATAAGGAGGGGGGATTGTAAGACCCCGAATTTTACAAAATAAAAGTATTTAACTTTCTGATAATTGTTATTCTATTTAGTAAATGGTTAAATTGAGAAAGGGTTAAAAGTCAAGGGTGATATGTAAAAATTTGTTAAAGTAAGCAAGTTGATATAAAATATTCGTTGTATCGGGGAATATTCGATTGGTCGGGAAATATTCGTTATAACAGGGAATATTCGTACGACGACACAATCATTGATAGACCCTACAATGGAGGTACTATCGTAGTTAGAAAACGACTGAAATATTTTTAAACTGTTGAACTAATCGGTAGTAAAAGAACAGTAATACGCGTGGTTTCATAGTAGCACACGGTATTAATTATTGATGCTTACGTGATAAGTCACTTAGTTATACTCAATTATTACTATAGTAATTGCTGCATAATATCTCTCATATTATTGATTCAATTATTGTCACAGTATCATCTGCATAATATTTATTATTATTAAATCAATAATTGAGATAACAAAAGTTATTCATATTATTATTTATAATATTGACGATGTCTAGAAAGTTCTATCGAGTAGAGGTTTGGTCACCTAATTGCGCGCCAATAGGGAGAAATCCTTATCAAAAAGCCCCCTCTGTCCTGGGAATGATCTAGTTGTTAAATATTGTGAGTTATAATATTAATGATGAATAAATTCGTGTTGATTAAAGATGAAATTGATAGTTCTATTGTGTTGGGATTATTAGTGTTAGTGAAAATCGACATTTATTTTGATAATAATTGATTTCTGGAGGTTATATTGACCAATCGGGTAATCAATCGGATAAATGAGAAATTAATTGTTATTAATTCACATGCTTATAACTATGTGTTCAGATGTGTGTACTATTGATTCACATGTATGTACAATTAGGGGTGGTGGTGCAAGATTTATAATACTTGATTGACTAAATTAAAAATAAAGATATAGATGAAGGTACTATACTATAATTATTTTTTTCACATGTATAGAACTATTGAGTCACATGATTGTACTATTGATTCACATGATATACTATTAGGGGAGGTGGTGAAAGTTTGATAATACTTGCAGGACTAAATTAAAAATGAAAGAAAAGATGAAGGGATTATACTATAATATTTCGGGCCCCAAAACGTGTAATTATCGAAACTATATTTTCTTATAAATAGAAGCTCATTCTTCTTTCATTCTCACCAATTCACTAAGACTCATAAGAGCAATTATAGAGAGAGAAGCTATAGAGAGAAAGAAGAAGAGAAGTCTGCTACTTCACTATTCTAGTAGCCAGTCTTCTTCTGAGGTAAGGGGTATTATATATTTCATATTCTGAAGAGATATTATTTTTCGTATTCGTATGAATATTATTTTCGTTCAATATTCGTAAGGAATATCATTTTCGTTCAATATTCATTGTCTTCGTTTAATATTCGTAAGGAATATTATTTTCGTTCAATATTCGTAAGGGATGCTATTTATTTCTTTTTCGTAAGGGATATTATTTCTTTCGTATTCGTAAGGGGTATTATTTCTTTCGTATTCGTAAGGGATATTAGTTTTATTCAGCATTCGTAGAAAATAATATTTTCTTCCATATTTTGTAGTATGTGAGTAATATTATTCCGTTTCGTATTCCTACTTCTACACTCATTTTGTTGAAGTATTGCTTCTATACTACGTGAAATTAGTAGAATATCCTTGATATTTGCGCTTCATCCAGTATCTTTTCATGAAAATATTATTCTGAGTTTTCTTGATAATTATTGATCTTTTCATGCCGGAATACTATTCACGAGTTACTATTCATGAGTTACTATTTACGGGTTACTATTCACCCGGTTACTATTCACTCGAATATTATTCACTCGGGTATTTGGGACACTTTTCATGCCGGGGTACTATTCTCGAAGTACTATTCTCGAAGTACTATTCACGGAGAACTATTCACCCGAAAAATATATTTCTTTTCTGTCCAAATTATTTTTGATACATAAATATTATTCTTGAATTTTACTCCACACAGCAGTATCATGTTGACAATTTGGATGTTTTTAAACTCTGGATAAATTTGATGTCTTTAATATTTATCCTTTAATTCGTTTGATTAATGTTTATATCATTGTCATCATCCTCATGCTTATATTGTGATGAAAGTCATCTTTGGCTTACGTGCAAAGATAGACTGGTGATTATTGATTTTACAGTTGTATATCTTTGGCTTACGTGCAAAGATGGACTGTTGATTATTAGTTTTACAGTTGTATATCTTTGGCTTAGGTGCAAAGACAAACTGTTGATTGATAGCTTTGGCCCGTAGTGCAAAGATGGATAGGTGTATGACATGATCATGACCACTGGTGATAATAACGAATATCCTTGGCCCGTAGTGCATGGATAATTTGATGATGTGGTTGGCAGGATCATAACCATTAGTTAACAGTTGAATGTCTTTAGCCGTAGTGCACTGACAGACAATTGAATCGTATGATCATGACCATTGGTTTTATAGTTGAATATCTTTGGTCCGTAGTGTAAAGGTAGACAATTGATTGGTATGATCATTGTTATTACATTTGAATATCTTTAGCCTTTAGGGTAAAGATATTGAGTAAAAGTTCTATTAAGCCTTTGTGGCAAGGAGAAACTATTGATTTACATGATTATAAATATGAATTATGGATTTAACTATAATCTTTGGTGGTTCAGGTGAAGACAGGTGATGAGAGTTCTTTTTGTTTTAGGTATAACAAAGAACTGTTGATGAGTATTACAGGAATGAAATATTAACGATGGATTTTTAAATCAAAGAAGATACTAGGTATCATATTCTACTTGACTTTTCTAATGGATTGCTTGTTCCGCTGCAGTTGTTGATCTAAAACTTGTTGTCTATTGTATTCTATCAGTTGTTATACTGTTGAAGGCTAAGGATAATTTATTCTTCATTATCTTAGTCATAATATTTCTTACTGGGCTAGTTGAGCTCACCCTTTTCTTTCATTGTTCTCTTCAGGAAATGAGAACGTAGCTGTGACTAGTCGGGGAATGGAGTGATGGTCCATGATAAGTGGCTTTAGTAGCCCTCACTATTCTGTGAAATAGGGTGATAGTGTTGAGGACTTATTTTGAGTTTGAATACTGTCTAGAAGACATTATTTGTATTAAAACTCACATCTTATATGTTATCGCACTCTGCACGACAGTTCAACAGTTGTATAAATAAAGTTTGTATTTGATTTCTATAGTGTGATATCTGGCGACTCAG
Source organism: Panax notoginseng (assembly GCA_016801055.1). Classification (NCBI taxonomy): domain Eukaryota; kingdom Viridiplantae; phylum Streptophyta; class Magnoliopsida; order Apiales; family Araliaceae; genus Panax; species Panax notoginseng. The sequence continues at coordinate 22,450,944 of CM029021.1, forward strand.
AATGGGTCGTGTGGACCTATTTTGGGGGCGTCACGCACACGGTATTGCACAGTATTTTTGATAATTAATGCTTACATAAGAAGTCACTCAGTTTTATTCAATTATTGTAACAGTAATTGCTGCATAGTATCTCATATTATTGATTCAATTATTGTCACAGTATCATCTGCACAATATTTTATATTATTAAATTAATAATTGAGACAACACATTTATTCATATTATTATTATTTATATTATTGACAATGTTTACAAAGTTCTGTCGAGTTTAGGGGTTAGGACATCTAATTGCGCGCTAATAAGGAGAAATCTTTATCGAAAAGTCTCCTCTTTCCTGTGAATGATCTGGTTGTCAATATTGTAAGTTATAATATTAATGATGAATAATTGTTAAAATATTAAAAATGTGTTTATTGAAGATAAGTGAATTACAAAAGTTAAAGAGAATAATGCAAACTTAGAAAACTTTAATGGTACAAAAGTGTAATAAGTTAACCAATCCATGTGAACTTGAATCAACCAATCAGAGAAGAGATGATGCAAGCATGATGTAAGCATGACATCATCATTAAGAAAGACAAAGATGATGTAAGGATGATATCATCATCATGATGTCACCTGGACTAAGGTGCAATTATTGAGGTACTAAACTGCAATAAGTCGAGCCCCTAACGTGTAATTATCGAAACTATGTTTTTCTATAGATAAAAGCTCATTTTTATTTTATTCTCACCACTTCACTAAGACTCACAAGAGAAACAGTAGAGAGAGAAATTATAGAGAGAAAAAGAAGAGTATTCTGGTACTTCACTATTGCAGTATTCAGTCTTATACTAAGGTAATGGGTATGATTTCTTTTCATATTCTTAAATCTAAATTTACTATGGTAAGTATTGCTTCAATAATCCGTGAAATTAGTGGAATATCTTTGAGTTTTGCGCTTCATCTAGTATTGTTTCATTAGAATATTGGTTCTATTCACCCGGGATACTATTCACGATAAAAATTGATTTCTTTTCTGTCCAAATTATTTTTGATACATGAATATTATTCATGAATTTTACTCCACAAAGTAGTTATCATATTGACAATTTGAACATTCTTGAACTCTGAATAAATTAAATTATAAATCTTTAAAATTTATCCTTGCTCTCACTTAATTGAATTCTTATATCAGTGTCATCATTCTCATGCTTAAAATGTGATGAAAGTCATCTTTGACCCGTAATACATAGATGGACTGTTCATTGGTATGATTATGACCAGAAAAGTTTGTATTGGTATAATCATGACATGTAATGTTACAAACAAATGATGTGGTGAAAGTCTTCTTTGGCCCGTAGTGAATTGATGGACAGTTGTTGGCATGATCATGACCATTGGTGATAATAACGAATATCCTTTGCCCGTAGTGTATGGATAATTCGTGGATGCGATACTATGAATATCCTTGACCCGTAGTACATGGATAATTCATGGATGTGAATTATTTATTGAGCTATGTTACAGCGATAAAATATTGATGATGAACTTTTAAATTATAGAAGATAGTAGATATCATGCTCTACTTGACTCTTCTAATGGATTGCGTATTCTGCTGCAGTTAAACTTGTTGTCTATTATATTCTATCAGTTTTATACTGTTGAAGGCTAACGATAATTTTTTCTGCATTATCTTAGTCATAATATTCTTTACTGGGCTAGTTGAGCTCACCATTTGCTTTCATTGTTCTTTTTAGGAAATGAGAACATAGCCGGGACTAGTCAGGGAATGGAGTGACGGTCCGAGATGGTGGTTGTAGTAGTCCTCACTATTTTATAAAATAGTGTGATAATAATTGTAATGAGGATTCCATTTGAGTTTGGATATTGTCTACGAGAAAATATTCGTGTTAAAACTCTCAGTTTATGTTTTGTCGTATTTTACACGACAGTTGTATAATTAAGTTTGTATTTGAATTATGTACCATGTATTTGCCGATTCAGAATGAGTTGTGTATACCTATTTTGGGGTAGTCACATTATATATATGTATGTATAACGTATGTTATAAGATTATAAATGGTATATAATACTGTAAAATTCCAAAAAATGAATTTATTGGGTTGTCACAGTTAGTAATGTTGGAACTTATATATATGTATGGTATAATATTATAAAAGGTATAATATTATAAAATTCAAAAATTGGTGTAATTAAGTAGAACATGTGAAAACTGGAGTAACGGATGAGCACATTAATTATGCAGGTTAAGTGTTGCAATATGAGAATAAAAAATGTCATGCAATGTTGTTTTGTACTGGAATTTAATATATTTAATAGATAATAGATAATATATAATAGATTGTATGGACAATCGGAATATGGGGTGTTTGAATTACAAATCCAAATTCAAATTTAAGATTTAATGAATTTTTGTTTAATTATGGTAATTTTATTGCGTTTTTTTCTTTAGCTTAGTAATTCTGTCGGAAATAAACTAATTTCGTATTTTTATTAGCTTATAAGGCTTGTAGAGGACAAAATTCTACGTACTTTTTTAACTTTTTTATTTATTTTTGAAATGTTTAATATAATTTTATAGTAAGATACAAATCACACTATTAAAATATCAATAATCAAGTCTCGTGTTTATATTATTATATTATTATGTGCTAAAGAAGAATTAGTAAATTATTGTCTAAAACCAATATATCAATTGGCTAAAAAAGAATTATTATATTATTATGTGCATTAGAACCGAAAATTTAAGAGCCCCTAGGCCAAGGCCAGCTCTAGTTTATACACAGTTTGTAGTACCCAGTAGTCTATCTATAGATATTCGCCATAGCACGACAGTATACTATACAGCTGTGTATATATATATATATATATATATATATATATATATATATATGAGGAAATATTTAAAATACTTTAGCTGTCATAATCTAATATTGATAATTACAGTAAAATCTTTAATTACAAACAAATTAAAGAAACCTATAAATAGGCAGCTCTGTTCACTAGAGAGAGCTATCTAATATTGTTTTGTCTCATAGAGGTTTCAAAGTTGAAGCATAAAAGACAAGAAGATGGTCAAGCTGTTTCAAATCTTTTGCATATTTTTTGTCCTCCTTGCATTTGCTTCTGGTAAGTCTTTATTATTTTTATAAATCTTTTATATCCTAATATTACGTTTGGATTGAAAAATTAAAATTGAATGGAATGGAGGAGATGATGAAATTACATGGAATGAAAATCAAGGGATATGAATAATTTTTTTCATTTTATTGGAATGATTTATTCCATTTCTTCAATCTAAATGCAGCAAATATTTCTTAGAACTTTCAAGTGCGGCTTTAAGTTTCATTTCAAAATCTTTAGAAGTAAGCTAGCCTAGCCGAGTCTTGTTGATTAGATATATCGTACAAGATACAAAAATAAATGGGAATTGATACTTCTATAAGGAAAATTGATATTTCCACAAGACCTCACTCACTTTAATGCGAGTCCCATTTACTATTCATGTGAGGGGAGCCTTATGAAAATATCAATTTCCCCCTTGCGAAAATATTAATTCCCAAAATCAAATTCAAATATGTGAAAATTTTACAAAGTAAGCAAGTTGATATAAAATATTCGTTGTTTCGGGGAATATTCGTTTGGTCGGGAAATATTAGTTTTGTTGGGGAATATTCGTATGACGACACAATCCTTGGTGGACCCCACAACGGAATAACTGTCAGATATAGAAAGCGACATAAATAACTTTTTTATAAAAATAACAACAAAACTTTTACTGTTAAACTACTGAAATATCCGGTGATAAAAGTATAGTAATACGCATGGTTACAAAGTAGCACACGGTATTGCACAGTTTCTTTGATTATTGATGCTTATATAAGAAGTCACTCAGTTTTATTCAATTATTGCAACAGTAATTGCTGCATAGTATCTCATATTATTGATTCAATTATTGTCACAGTATCATCTGCACAATATTTTATATTATTAAATCAATAATTGAGACAACACATTTATTCATAATAATATTTACATTATTAACAATGGTTAGAAAGTTCTGTCGAGGAAAGGGGTTAGGTCATCTAATTGCGCGCTAATAAGGAGAAATCTTTATCGGAAATGCCTCTCTTTCCTGGGAATGATTTGGTTGTCAATATTGTAAGTTATAATATTAATGATGAATAATTGTTAAAATATTAAAAATGTGTTTATTGAAGATAAGTGAATTACAAAAGTTAAAGGAGAATAATGCAAACTTGGAAAACTTTAGGGGTACCAAAGTGTAATAAGTTAACCAATCCATGTGAACTTAAACCAACCAATCAGAGAAGAGATGATGCAAGCATGATATCATCCTTAAAGAAACACAAAGATGATTATCAAAATTTTATTTTTCTATAAATAGAAGCTCATTTTTATTTCATTCTCACCAATTCACTAAGACTCACAAGAGAAACAGTAGAGAAAGAAACAATAGAGAGAAAAAAAGAGAGTATTCTGCTACTTCACTATTGCAGTATTCAGTCTCCTACTAAGGTAAGGGGTATTATTTCTTTTCATATTCTTAAATCTAAACTTACTATGGTAAGTATTGCTTCTATAATCCGTGAAATTAGCGGAATATCCTTGAGTTTGCGCTTCATTAGTATCGTTTCATTGGAATATTGGTCTGAACTTTCTTATTAAATTTTAATATTTTCACACGAAGTACTATTCACGATTTACTATTCACTCGAGTACTATTTACTCGAGTATTATTCACTGGGGGATTCAGGGTACTTTACATGATAGGATACTATTCATTTGGTACTATTCACTCGGGGTACTATTCACGATAAAAAATAATTTTTTTTCTGTCTAAATTATTTTTGATACATGAATATTTATTTATTCGGGGTACTATTCACGGGATACTATTCACTCAGGTACTATTCACCCGGGATACTATTCACGATAAAAATTGATTTCTTTTCTGTCCAAATTATTTTTGATACATGAATATTATTCTTGAATTTTACTCCACAAAGCAATTATCATATTGTCAATTTGAACATTCTTGAACTCTAGATAAATTGAAATATAAATCTTTAAAATTTATCCTTGCTCTCACTTAATTGAATTCTTATATCATTGTCATCATCCCCATGCTTAAATTGTGATTAAAGTCATCTTTGACCCGTAGTTCTTAGATAGACTATTAATTGGTATGATCATGATCAGGAAAATTTGTATTAGTATAATCATGACCTGTAATATTACAGATAAATGATGTGGTGAAAGTCCTCTTTGGCCCGTAGTGCATTGATGGACAGTTGTTGGCATGATCATGACCATTGGTGATAATAATGAATATCCATGGCCCGTAGTGCATGGATAATTCTTGGATGTGATACTATGAATATACTTGGCCCGTAGTGCATGGATAATTCGATGATGTGGATTATTTATTGAGCTGTGTTACAACGATAAAATATTGATGATGAACTTTTAAATCATAGAAAATGGTAGATATCATGCTCTACTTGACTCTTCTAATGGATTGTGTGTTCCGCTGCAGTTAAACTTGTTGTCTATTATATTCTATCAGTTTTATACTATTGAAGGCTAACGATAATTTATTCTGCATTATCTTAGTCATAATATTTTTTACTGGACTAGTTGAGCTCACCCTTTGCTTTCATTGTTCTTTTCAGAAAATTAGAACATAGCCGGAACTAGTCGAGAAATAGAGTGACGGTCCAAGATGGTGGCTGTAGTAGTCCTCACTATTTTATAAAATAGTGTGATGATAATTGTAATAAGGACTCTATTTGAGTTTGGATATTGTCTACGAGCCAATATTCGTGTGAAAACTCTCAGCTTATGTTTTGTCGTATTTTACACGACAGTTGTATAATTAAGTTATTTGAATTCTGTACCATGTATTTGCTGACTCAGAATGGGTTGTGTATACCTTTTTTGGGATAATCACATTATATATATGTATGATATAATGTATGTTATAAGATTATAAATGTTATATAATACTGTAAGATTTATTGGGTTGTCACGATTAGTAATGTTGGAACTTATATATATGTATGGTATAATATTATAAAAGGTATAATATTATAAAATTTAAAAATTGGTGTAATTATGTAGAACATGTGAAAACTAGAGTAATGGATGAGCACATTAATTATGTGTGACAAGTGTTGCAATATGAGAATAAAAAATGTCATGCAATGGCATTATGTACTAAAATTTAATATATTTAATAGATAATAGATAATATCGTATGGATAATCGGAATATGGGGTGTTTGAATTACGAATCCAAATTCAAATTCAAGATTTAATGAAATTTTGTTTAATTATGGTAATATTATTACGTTTTTCTCTTTAGCTTAATAATTCTATCGAAAATAAACTAATTTCGTATTTTTATTAGCTTATAAGGCTCGTAGAGAACAAAATTCTACGTACTTTTTTAACTTTTTTAATTATTTTTGAAATGTATAATATAATTTTATAGTAATATACAAATCACACTATTAAAATATCAATAATCAAGTCTCGCGTTTATATTATTATATTATTATGTGCTAAAGAAGAATTAGTAAATTATTGGCTAAAAGCAATATATCAATTGGCTAAAAAAGAATTATTATATTATTATGTGCATTTGAATCGAAAATTTAAGAGCCCCTAGGCCAGGGCCTCCTTCCAACCTCCCTAAATTTGAATAACAAATGAACAACCTAAATTCTCTTGTGCTTAAAATTTGAATATATTATTAAAGTATTATTTTTTTCACTAAATTAAATGTTCTTTTGAGTTTTATTTGATAGAGTATTCAATCAAATAATTTTACTATCTTTTGAATTAGTTTATCCAATATAATATTTAATTCTAATATTATTTTATTTAAATTGTTTGATTCTATTTTTTCTTATTATACGCGTTATAAATATATATGTGTGTATACTTCTCAGTCATGTTATAATTTATAACCACATTCCCAATTACAATAAATAACTTTAATTTAAACTGTTACAAATTAACCTATATTCTACAATGTTATACATATAGATTATGATTAGATCAAAAGTGATAGTCTAGTGGTAAATGTCTCTTTTTTTACTGTTTAAGATCACATATTTGAGTCTAAATGTCTCTTTTTTTACTGTTTGAAATTTTGTTTAGAACTCGATACGGGCATTACGAATTCCTAGTCATGTCTTTTGGATTGACTAATGCTCATGCTGCCTTCATGGATATGATGAATAGAGTATTCAAGAAATATTTGGATTATTTTGTGGTTGTCTTTAATGATGACATCCTCATTTACTCCAAAAGTCGTGAAGATCATGAGCAAAACTTGAGGTTGATACTCCAAAAATTTCGTGAAAACAAGCTATATGCCAAGTTGAAGAAATGCGAGTTTTGGCTTGAGAAAGTAGCGTTCCTTGGGCACATAATATCGAATAACAGAATATCTGTTGACCCATCGAAGATTGAAGCAATTCTAAATATTACCTAAGTTAGTGACCGAAGTACGTAGCTTTTTGGGCTTAGCTGGTTATTATCGGAGATTCGTGGAAAGATTTTCTCGAATCGCCACTACGTTAACTCAGTTGACTCGAAAAGATACAAAATTCGGTTGGAGCGAGGAATGTGAGAAGTGTTTTCAAGAACTCAAGAGGAGACTCATTTTAGCACCTGTTCTGACAATACCATCTGGTTCGGAGGGATTTATCATCTACAGCGATGCTTCAGGCAGAGGGTTAGGATGTGTTCTCATGTAACATGGGAAAATCATAGCATATACCACACGACAACTAAAAGAATATGAGAGGAATTATTCTACTCATGATCTAGAGTTGGCAGCAGTCGTTTTCGCACTAAAGATCTGGAGACATTACCTGTATGGGGAGAAAGTAGAGATCTATACGGATCATAAAAGGCTCAAATATTTCTTCACCAAAAAGGAACTCAACATGCGGAAATGACGTTGGCTCGAGCTGTTGAAAGATTACGATCATACCATTCAATACCATCCTGGAAAAGCGAATGTGGTAGCTGACGCATTGAGTAAAAGATCATATGCGGGTACAAGTGCGATATTGTCAACGCAAAGGCCCATTTTGTATGACTTACAAAGGATGGAGATAGAGTTAAAGACTCCAGGGACCCACGTGATGATGTCAAATATACGAGTAGAACCGACTTTAAAGTCGATAAAGTTAAAACTGCTAAAGCTACAGACCTGAAGCTGGTGCGTATGAGGAAGAAAGTACAAGAATGTGCTATTTCAGAAGTAAGAATCGATGAAGAAGGAATACTTCGACTTAACTCCAGACTTTGTGTTCCTAACGACTCTGATTTAAAGTATAGAATCATGATGGAGGCGCACAACACACCGTTTGTAATCCATCCTGTGAGTACCAAAATGTATTGTGATCTTCGACATATATTTTGGTGGAGCAATATGATAAGATAGATCGCGGAGTTTATCTCAAGGTGTCTAACTTGTCAACGTGTCAAGGCGGAGCATCAAGTGCTAAAAGGTCCATTGTAACCACTTGAAATTCTAGAATAGAAGTGGGAACACATTACCATGGATTGCGTTACTGGTCTTCCCAAGGTTTCTCAAGGCATAAATGCGATTTGGGTCATTGTCGATAGACTAACCAAGTTTGCTCATTTCGTACCTATACGAGAAACTTATTCACTTGAATGTCTTGCTCGTATATACATAAATAAGATTGTAAGACTGTATGGTATGCCAGTATCCATAGTTTCTGATCGAGACCCAAGATTCACTTCACGGTTTTGGGTCAGTTTGTCGAAAGCTATGGGCACGGATTTATAATTTAGTTCGACATATCCTCCTCAGACGGACGGGAAGTCAAATAGGACTATTTAAACTCTTGAAGATCTATTAAAACTCTGTGTCCTTGACTTCAAAGGAAGTTGGGACAAGTTTTTTCCATTGGTGGAATTCTCCTACAACAACAATTTTCAAGCAAGTATAGGCATGACTCCATTCGAGGCGTTGTATAGACGAAAGTGTCGTTCTCTAGTATGCTGGGATGAGGTGGGTGAAGCAACGTTGTTGGGACCGGAATTGGTACGCATGACAACGAAAAAGATTCAAATGATCCGGCAACGTATAAAAACCTCACAAGATCGACAAAAGAGTTATGTTGATCTTTATCGAAGGGACGTGGAATTCAATATTGGAGATCATGTGTTATTACGTGTTGCTCCATGGAAAGGAGTTACAAGATTTGGAAAAAGTGGAAAGCTCAATCCTCGATTCGTTGGCTCATTTGAAATCCTCGATCGAATAGGCACTGTGGCCTATAGACTCGCCTTACCGCCAAGTATGTCTCGTGTTCATAACGTTTTTCATATATCTATATTACATAAATATGTGGAAGACCCGAACTTCATTATTGAGTTAGAAACAGACGAGATAGCGAAATATTTAACGTATAAAGAGGTAGCTGTTAAAATCTTAGATAAGAAGGAACATATTCTACGCTCCAAGGTTATACCTCAAGTTAAAATTTTGTGGAGAAACCACGATGTTGAGGAAATGACCTGGAAGTTAGAATCAAATCAAGGTATCCTCACCTCTTCGACATACCATGTACGTACACCAAATTCGAGGACGAAATTTCATAAGAAGGGGAGATTGTCAGACCCCATCTTTTATGAATAAAGATTAATTTTTCTCTAAATATCATGTTGAGTATTAAGGTGTGGATTTGATATAATGTTATAGTTGTGGGTAATATTTAGAATTTTTGCAAAGTAAGCAAGTTGTCATAAAATATTCGTTTGGTCGTAGAATATTCGTTTTATCAGGGAATATTCGTACGACGACAAAATCATTGGTGGACCCCACAACGGAATTACTGTCAGATTTAGAAAACGACATAAATAACTTTTTATAAAAATAAAGGCAAAAGTTTTACCATTAACTGTTAGAATACTCGTTGATAAAAGTACAGTAATACGTGTGGTTGCATAGTAGCACACGATATTGTACAGTATCTTTGATTATTGATGCTTACGTGAGAAGTCACTCAATTTTATTCAATTATTGCAACAGTAATTGCTGCATAGTGTCTTATATTATTGATTTAATTATTGTCACAATATCATCTGCATAATATTTTATATTATTAAATCAATAATTGAGACGACAAAGTTATTCATATTATTATTTACATTATTGACAATCTCTAGAAAGTTCTGTCGAGGAAAGGGGTTTGGTCACCTAATTGCGTGCCAATAAGGAGAAGTCTTTATCGGGAAGCCCCCTCTTTCCTGAGAATGATCTAGTTTTTAATATTGCGAGTTATAATATTAATAATAAATAAATGTTATTAAAAATATGTTTTGTGAAGCCAAGTGAATTGAGATAAATAGAGGAAATTTTTATGAAATATTTGTTGTAAATTTGGCTTAATAAATGGACCCCCACTTACCCATTTTTTAAAATTATCGGTAGAAAGTTATCTCAGTTATATATATATATATATATATATATATATATATATATATATATATATAGTATTGCATAGTGTGTGTATAGTGCTACATAGTTCAACATAGTAAAAATTAGAAAATTTCTGCAGAATTTTCTACGCCCGTGAATTCGCCCGCGATGGTTTCACTATTGGTCCGTGATTTCTAAAATTTAAATAGTATCCTGCCATTCTCCTATAAATAGGATGCTGATTTTAGAATTGAAAATCACTCTTGAATCAGAGAATTATTCTTCTATAATATTGAGCGTATTTCTTTTGAGTTTAAGAAAGCTTTGAGTGTAGAAAACAGTACAAGTTTTCTTCAAGAATATCCCCGCCATACCAGTCAGAAATACTCTCCTTTTAAGGTAAGGAATATTATTTTTGTTCAATATTCGTAAGAAATAATATTTTCTTCCATACTCTGTAGTATGTAAGTAATATTATTTCGTTTTAGATTCCGAATTCTACACTTATTTTGTTAAGTATTGCTTTTATACTCCTTGAAATTAGTAGAATGTCCTTGAAATTTGTGCTTCATCTAGTATCGTTTCACAAGAATATTTTTCTGAATATTCTTGTTAAATTTTGATCTTTTCATGTCGGGGTACTATTCACAAGGTACTATTCATGAAATACTATTCACGGGATACTACTCACAAAATACTATTTACGGAATACTATTCACTCAGGTATTATTCATCCGGAGTACTATTCATGACAAAAATTGATTTCTTTTCTATTCAAATTATTTTGATACATGAATATGATTCTTGAATTTTACTCTACAAAGCAGTTATCATATTGACAATTTGGACATTCTTGAACTCTGGATAAATTGATTTATAAATCTTTAAAATTTATCCTTGCTCTTAGTTAATTGAATTTTTATATCATTGTCATCATCCTCATGCTTATATTGTGATGAAAGTCATCTTTGGCCTGTAGTGCATAGATGGACTGTTGATTGGTATGATTATGACTATGTATTGGTATAATCATGACTTGTAATGTTACAAATGATGTGATAAAAGTTATCATTGGCCCGTAGTGCATTGATGAACAGTTGTTGGCATGATCATGACCACTGGTGATAATAACGAATATCCTTGGCCCGTAGTGCATGAATGATTCGTGGATGTGATACTAATGAATATCATTGGCCCGTAGTACATAGATAATTCGATGATGTGAATTATTTATTGAGATGTGTTACAGCGATAAAATATTGATGATGAACTTGTAAATCATTGAAGACAGTAGATATTATGCTCTACTTGACTCTTCTAATGGATTGTTTGTTCTGCTGCAGTTAAACTTGTTGTCTATTGTATTCTATCATGAGAAACTTATTCACTTGAACGTCTTGGTCGTATATACATAAATAAGATTGTAAGACTGCATTGTACACCAGTAGCCGTAGTTATTACGTTTTTCTCTTTAGCTTAATAATTCTGTCGAAAATAAACTAATTCCGTATTTTTATTAGCTTATAAGGCTTGTAGAGGACAAAATTCTACGTACTTTTTTAACTTTTTTATTTATTTTTGAAATGTTTAATATAATTTTATAGTAAGATACAAATCACACTATTAAAATATCAATAATCAAGTCTCGCGTTTATATTATTATATTATTATGTGCTAAAGAAGAATTAGTAAATTATTGGCTAAAACCAATATATCAATTGGCTAAAAAAGAATTATTATATTATTATGTGCATTAGAACCGAAAATTTAAGAGCCCCTAGGCCAAGGCCTCCTTCCAACCTCCCTAAATTTGAATAACAAATGAACAACCCAACTTCTCTTGTGCTTAAAATTTGAATATATTATTGAAGTATTATTTTTTTATTTTTTTCACTAAATTAAATATTCTTTTGAGTTTTATTTGATAAAGTATTCAATCAAATAATTTTACTATCTTTTGAATTAGTTTATCCAATATAATATTTAATTCTAATATTGTTTTATTTAAATTGTTTGATTCTATTTTTTCTTATTATACGCGTTATAAATATGTGTATATATATAATTCTCAGTTATGTTATAATTTATAACCACATTCCCAATTACAATAAATAATTTTAATTTAAACTGTTACAAATTAACCTATATTCTACAATGTTATACATATAGATTATGATTAGACCAAAAGTGATAGTCTAGTGGTAAATGTCTCTTTTTATAATGTTTAAGATCACATATTTGAGTCTATCATTCGACAACAATAAATCAGATTTTAGCAGGTACTTTTAAATGTAAGTTTTCCCTAGTTCTCTCCCTAGTCTTCCTCCCCCTAGGTTCCCCCCCCCCCTTCCCCCCTTCCCCCCTTCCCCAAGCTCCCTCCTAGGCTCGAAATCTACCCTTAAATTTACTACATTGTAATAGTACAATTTCAACAAAAAAAAAATTAAATAAAAGACTATGCTTATTTACACCATGCTTAACGATTGTGTAGTATTCTCTAGCTACATTCCTTTTTGTTGTCATTTTAATGAATGTTTTTGTTTCTTTTACTTATCGATTGTAGATTTCAAAGAATATTGGTCACTTAACTTCCTATATTACCTCTAAATATTATTAACATATGGTTAAAACAATTCTTTCTTATATACGATAGACTTATTAAGAGAGTGATATTTGTTCCGATCCACGGATAACGACGAGATCAGATGCTAAGAGAATCCATTTAAGTGAAGTAGGAGCGTATTTTTTTCATTAAATTTATTAGGATAATGTTAATATTGTATACATATTTTAATCAATTAAACAAAAACAATAAATATCTTTTAATAAATTTAATTGCTTTTAAAATGTCAATTTAAATGCCCTAGTAAAGATATGAAAGGAATTTAGAATGTTATAAAGAGGTAAAAATAGTAAATCTCTTATTGCCCTAGTATAGATATAATAGGAAACATCACCCCATATTGACCAACAAAAAAAAGGATAATCTCTTTCTTTCCTCCGTAATAAATATTTCTTACTATATGCATGTATTGACATATATTTAATTAATTTATATTTTTTTTAGTTTTCCTTATTTTATATTTTCCCTACATTAAGTATTTATAATGTTTTTTCCTTTTTCCCATTCCAAAGATAAATTGAGTTTAATTTTTAACACTAATATTCTTAAAATGTTTTAATTTTATTTATGACTTTTGTATCTCTTTCCTTTTATTGTTAAAAATGTTATGGTCATATTTGTATTAATTAGTAATTAGAAATTAGCAATTAGTAGCAATGAATCTTATTAATTAAACATTAAGACGGACTATAAATACTTATAACTTGCTTCCTCTAATTTACTGACAAGACTTTTATCCCCAAACCACACAAAAATAAATAATAAATATATATATATATATATATATATATATATATATATATATATATATATATGTGTGTGTGTGTGTGTGTGTGTGTGTGGAAAAAATATTAATACACAGTTTGTAGTACCCAGTTGTCTATCCATAGATATTCACCATAGCACGACTGTATACTATACAGCTGTGTATATATATATTTGAGGAAATATTTAAAATATTTTAGCTGTCATAATCTAATATTGATAATTACGGTAAAATCTTTAATTACAAACAAATTAAAGAAACCTATATAAGTAGGCAGCTCTGTTCACAAGAGAGAGCTATCTAATATTGTTTTGTCTCAGAGGTTTCAAAGTTGAAGCATAAAAGACAAGAAGATGGTCAAGCAGTTTCAAATCTTTTGCATATTTTTTGTCCTCCTTGCATTTGCTTCGGGTAAGTCTTTATTATTTTTATAAATCTTTTATATCCTAATATTACCTTTGGGTTGAAAAATTAAAATTGATTTTTTTTTGATTTTATTGGAATGATTTATTCCATTTCTTCAATCTAAATGTAGCAAATATTTTTTAGAAGTTTCAAGTGCGGCTTTAAGTTTCATTTCAAAATCTTTAGAAGTAAGCTAGCCTAGCCGAGTCTTGTTGATTAGATATATAGTACAAGATACAAAAATAAATGGGAATTGATATTTCTACAAGAAAAATTAATATTTTTACAAGACCTCACTCACTTTAATGTGAATCCCATTTACTATTCATGTGGGGGGAGCCTCGTGAAAATATCAATTTTCCCCTTGTGGAAATATTAATTCCCAAATAAATACGTGAAATGCTATTTATGGTAAAATATAAAAGATATATAAGTTCTTGTACAACTCTTCTTAACAGAAAATAGGCAATAATGTTATGTTTAGATTGAAGTAATAAATGTGAGAATGGAATGACTCATTCCTATGTAATCAAAAAAATTGTGTTTTGTTGCAATTGGAATTGATCGAACTATTTTTTTTTTTGTTATTTTCGACTGAAATTTAACATTCTTACCCAATATTTCATGCCCAAAGCCTCGTGAGTAATTTTTTTTTATCATTGAGCCATGAGGGTCTTGGGGGAATAAGAGCATGGAATAATTCATTTCAACTAGAATGGAATGAATCATTCCAATCTCCATTCTATTCTTTTAATCTAAACGCAACATAAGGGTTGTCATGGCAACCCTGTCTATCTTTGAGAAAAATATCAGACTCACTTAACTGTCTTATGAACTCATCGGTGCAAAATTAATAGAGTGATTTCTGAACATCCCTCCCTAGCCCCTCCCACCTTATTTATCCCGAAAAAAATAATAGGAAATTGGTAGATTTATCATTTTCCCTAAAATTTTATCAAACTATATTTATTTATTGCACTTATTTTCTAACAATTAAGCTCAAAACATTGATTTTATTATAATTTATTTATTTATTGTGGGAATTCTGCAGTGAGCAAGAAGGTGGTCATGGCCGATTGTCCGCAAAATGAAGATGAGAATGGTTTAACAGCATGCATAACTCAATGAGGGTCTTGCAGCGTTGATTGTGACGAGTCGTGTTGTGATTATAGGTGTAAAAGGGAAATGTATCCGTACAGAGTCAAGTGTGGAGAATGTGTTAGTATTCCCGGAACATACCAACGTTTATGCTCCATTCATTATTATTGTTAGCCCTTAAATCAATCTCTATTTAAAGAGATAATTTAAGACGAAATAAATGAATAATATAATTAATTGGCCGTTTCTTTAATTTCTAAATTTGTTTACGATTTGTTTTGAAGAGTTTTTATTAAAGAAAAGGATAATATTTTTACTCCGATGTTTACTTATTATGTAATAATTTCAAAGTATTAAATAAATATTAAAAGAAGAAAATATAATAATAATTGTGCTTGGTTTCTTTAATTTCTAGATTTGTAATAATATTTACTTTATTGTTTACTATTTATGTAATAATTTCAATAAATAAGATAAAGGTTGCATTTACTCCCTTCGCCCCCACAAAAACGAACTTTTGAGTTTAATAGTAATGAAACAATAATAAACAAAGATGTTATTTTATTATAAGATCATCAGTCGGAATTACATGCAACCGGAAAATCATGGAAGCACATATTCGTGGGTAAACAAAACTGCCAGCAAGAAATTCGTGGAATTTACAGCTAAAGGTTGTTCACTTATCAACAACAGAATTTCACAAAATATTGGTTAACAATTTGTAATTAGCAATAAAATACGCACTCCATTTCATAAATAGAGTCCCTGCAAATATATGTTAGGGACTTGGTTTATTTTAACATCGGTGATGTGGTAATTATAACACGACAAATTAAGTGAATCGTGATTTTGAACGAGACTTTTGTAATAAATTTTAAATATTTATTGAATTAAATAAATATTTTGCTGATTTATTTATTGAGTTAAATAAATATTTGATGGAATTGTTGTAGATTAATTTAATTAAGTGTGTCACATTAATTAAATTAATGAGGAATAATTTAATAATTCAAAGTTATTAATTAGTTGGGATTATTAAATTAATTGAGTTGTTAATAATTATAATGTTATTCTAATTAATTAAATTAAATAATTAATTAGAGATTTATTGATTTGTTATATTTAATAAATGAGAATTTTAATTATGTGATAATTTGATTTAATAAGTAATATTGCCTTTTATTTAATTGAGTTTAAATAATATTATTTGATTAATTAAAGTGTGACGAATAAACTATATAATAAACGAGTTAATTAAAATAAATGGAAAAGGGAACAAATAAGTAACAAACCAAACATGGCTTTAAGAACATGGGAGCTGTTAAGGCCGTGATGCACTTAACCGCTACCCATGTTGCGCCAGTTAATGTTATACGTATTCTATTATATCAATAGTATGTCTTCATTCATTCTTTTAATTAAGTCTAGAGAGCATAACACAGAGAGAATTGAGAGA
This sequence comes from Panax notoginseng, assembly GCA_016801055.1. Lineage (NCBI taxonomy): Eukaryota > Viridiplantae > Streptophyta > Magnoliopsida > Apiales > Araliaceae > Panax > Panax notoginseng. Next base: position 22,467,789 of record CM029021.1, read on the forward strand.
AAAATTGATTGAATAAGAAGTTTGGGGAATTAAGAAGAGTTCTTATCATCGTTGTGTAATTTAAGCGCAGAAATCAAGGGTAATTTATTTATCTCAAGTTTTAATTTACGTTCTTAAAAGTTCTTCATGAAAATTGATTTTTAACTCTATGTAATTGAATTTTTATGAATAATTGTTGAATATATGGTGTTGCATATGTTTATAACATGTTTTATAAGACTTATATGTGATTTAGAATGATCAAATCCATGAAATCATGTTTAAAATTGGTATTTTGAGTTTACAGTGAAAATATTATTTTTGGTTCTCTGTAATTGAGTTTTTATGGTCAAATTGTTGAGAAGTTGAGTTTAATTGTTAATATGCATGTATAATCTATTATATGATGTTTATAAACGATTTTAGAGTAATTAATCAATGAAATTGTGTTTAAATTGGAGTTTTGAAGTTTACAGAGAGATAATATTTGAATATGGCCTATATGTACAAAAATCGATGCTTAAATTGTATGTTAAACGGTAAATTGATGGTTGACTATGTTTATACATGTAAAAATGAAAAGAACAAAACTTGTATGGACTGATTTGGTTGAAAAATGAGTTCGTGGTAGTTGATTTCGTTAAGAATGTCAAATATGGGTTTTTTTCACAAAAACATTGAATTTATGACTGTAAATTTAGTTGTTTATGTGATTTAAGTTGTAAAATCATGCTATGAATGTTATAAAACGTTTCTGTAAAGTTCTGAACTTATGGGTAATATTGAATTTGTTGTTTGTGCGAAGTTTTGGCCTAATTTGGCATTATTCTATATTCTTCGCGAACTGCAGAAACAGAAACTGCATCGCAGAAGGCTTGTTTGTGCACTACTGCGCCACAGCGCCGCATCGCCTGTCTCCAGGGTAAATGGCGCGCTGCAACACCGGTTCCTGAACTATGGGGCGCGCTGCAGCACCACTTAGCAGGATTGTCCAGAAAATTTTATTTATGTATTCAAGTCCAGAAAATGTGATTTAAACCCAATCTAATGAACATGAAAATGTATTAAACATATAATGTGATGTTAAAACAGATTCTTAACATGCCAGTGATGTTATTACGTGTTTAATTGATAATTCGAATGCATATTTAACTCGTCGTTCGTGAAGTATAATAATGTGTGAAAATTAATGTTGTGATTTGATTGATATAATCATAATCGGGAAAAAAACACCTTTACCCAACTGTGATCGTCGTGTTTTAAGCAATTAGCTATTGTACTTTAAAAAAATTCAATTGGCCCACTGTGCTTTTTAAAAATTCTTAATCAGGTCATTCCGTCCAATTTTTTGGACGGACGTTAAGTTCAATTGTATATTTACATACGTGGCAACTAGAAAAAAAAATTATTGACTGGGCAATGATTTGGCAACTAAATAACATTTTCTTATTATTTCTCCCTCTTCCCAAGTTTTTCTTCTTTATGTACTTAAAAAAATTAATATAACTTTATACATTTATACAAAAGGGCTTAAATCACTCCTCCATGAATTTCGACTACAGGGTCAAAGAAACCCCCTACAACCAGCAACACACCATAGATTCCGGAAAGGATAAGCCCAAAGACCACTGCAGCCATCAGAAAATCCAGCAACAACAACCATATTAATTTCAACTTCTAAACTACAACACTGACATTATAATAGAAATAATAAACACTTACATGCTCGTCTGCACCCAAAATTTGTCTCGGCCACCAAGACCCATTCCACCTGCGAACCCAAACCAACCCACCCACCGACTTATTAATGCTCATTAATTATTTTTGCCTCACCAGATCCCCATCTCTTCACCAGCACCCATTGAAACAATATCCAAATATAAACTCAACTACGAAAAGCCTCAATTTCAGAAAACTCAAAAAAACCCCAATTTCATATCTGACAAATGAAAAAGATGAAAACTCAGAAAAACCCTAATTTCATCTCTTACAAATGGAAAAAATGAAAACTCGGAAAAGCCATGAAGCCAAAAACTAGAAAGATTGAAGATGAAGAAGAGAAGATGTCATGAGTCATAGAGTTTCTCCGAGGGGGAAGGCCGTCGTTGGCGTGGAGGAACTGGCCGTATCAAGTCCTGAGCTTCACCTGATGATGGCCATCTCGAATGGGTTCCCAATCGAGGGAGGAATCGAGGCGGTGGGGGATAGTTTGGAGGACTTTTCGTCCGGTCATACAGAGGAGAAATGGCTAGTTGGAGGAGGTGAGGTACTTGTCGTAGCAACTCTTGAGGCGGAAGAAGAAAAGATGGAGAAAAAAATGAGAAGAAAGAGAGAAGGATTTAATTTTTGATTTGGGAATTTTAAAAGAAAGAAGAAGCACATAATTGATCATGTTTTGATTTTGATTTGGACCTGTTTTTTTTTTGTTTTTTTTTTATGTTTAGTTATTAATAGGTTTTAATATTTTTAATAGTATGTTTCTTTTATGTTTAAGCCTAAATTTAATAATTTCATTGTATTAATATTAATATTAATTTTTAAAATAAAAATAATTATTAAAAGAAAGGACAAGGGATAAGGAAAAGAAAAAATTATAAAGAAAATGAATTAAAATATTTATTTTAATTTTATTATTATTTTAATTATTTTTTGCCACATAATTATATTTTTTTTGTTGCCACATAAGAAAATAATGATTTTTTGATTTTTTTTTCAATTCTACGTCTGAAAATATTTGGCGTCCGTCCAAGGAATGACCTATTTAAGAATTTTTAAAAAGTACAGTGGGCTAGTTGAATTTTTTAAAAGTACAATGACTAATTACTTAAAACACGACGACCACAGTGAGGTAAATGTGTTTTTTCCCAATCATAATCAGAGTTTAGTTAGAAGAGAATGTACTCATGTTGTTGGTTATGCTATAATTAATTAGTATTGTGAATATAAATGGTATGTAGGATTAAATTAAAGAACGTGAATAGTAAACGTATAATCTACGCACGAAATAAGTTTTTTAACCCTAAACTTTCTTTGAGCAAGTTTCCTTACTTTATCATGATTATAATTACGCAAGTTTCATGACTCTAAACTTTCATTGATCAAGTTCTTAAACTTTATTATTTTTGAGCAAGCTACGTATTCTTATTTCGAATTGTTCAAAGTTTAATTATTCAAGTTCATGATTCCAAATGAAACGTTCTAACTCTTTAGAAGTATTACTTATGTTATACAATGTTCATTAAATTTTATAGAGTTGAGATTCAATCTTTGATTTGAATATCGATTACATTATCACATTGAAACCTTGAAAGGATAGTGAATCCTTATTGATTCAACTAATCCTTAGTTGATGATTATTGAACTCTAAATTATCCTAGAAGTTAATCTAAACCATACTTCCTTTGGTGCGGACTCTAATGTCAAAGCTGAGATGAAAAATCCTGTTACGGGGGATTATATTACGCGATAGCATTAAGATGTTGTGCACATACATGGTACTAAGGGCTGATCCCCCTGAGTACGAGAAGTAAATTTTATATAGTCTTATGACTGTTAAAGGTTTAAAGTAGAAATACTTAATAACTTGGGACATAGATCATGGTCTTGTGACCCTCAGATGTTGTGACGCCCCCAAAATAGGTCCACACGACCAATTCTGAGTCGCCAAATACACGGTATAAAATTTAAATACAAACTTCATTTATACAACTGTTGTGCAAAATACGACAACACATAAGTTATGAGTTTTAATACAAATATTGTACTGAATATAATACGACAATATACACACCCAAATTATTACGATGTCGTATAAAATAAAATAACAAATATTTCAAGTTTTCAAAGGAACATGAGAATATTTATGTCCTCCTCATTCTAATGGGATGTATTTTTGACGCTTTTAAAGTCGGGTTCTCATCACCCTATTTTTGTTCGCCAAAATCAATTATTAAATGACGTATAAAATACGACACACATATTTTAAGTCCTCAATACAATTATATATTGTCATGTTATTTTATAATGTATTGAGAAACTTTGTAAGACCCCAAATTTTATGAAATAAAAGTATTCAATTTTTCTTATAATTACAATTCAGTAAATGGTTAAATTGATAAAAAGTTAAAGTTATGGGTGAAATGTGAAATTTTTTTCAAAATAAACAAGTGGTTATAAAATAATCATTTTTATCGGGGAATATTCGTTGGTCGTGGAATATTCTTTCTGTCGGAGAATATTCGTACGACGGCGCAGCCATTTGTGGGCCCCATAATAGAATAACTGTCGGATGAAGAAAACGACAAATTTGAGTTTTTATAAATAACGGTGTAGTTGTTACCGTTAACACTATTAGAATACCTGGTTGTTAAAATACAATAATACGCGTAGTTGCACAGTAGCACACGGTATTGCACAGTATTTTTTTTAATTATTGATTCTTACGTGAGAAGACACTACTCAATAATTATTACAGTAATTTCTGTTCAATATTTTATTTTATTGAATCAATAATTGCTGCGTTGATATTTTATATTATTGTTGTTTCAATAATTGTTGTTGTACAGTATTTTCCATTATCAGATCAATAATTCATATTATTTGAATAATATTATTAGATAGCATTATTGGCAATGTCTAAAAAGTTCTGTCTAAGGAGAGGTTTGGTCATCTAATTGCGCGCCAATAAGGAGAAATCCTTATTGAAAAGCCCCCTCTTTCCTGGGAACGGCCTGGTTGTCATAAATGTGATTCTGTAATATTATTTATGAATAATTAATTATTGATTCATATGATAAGAAAATATTTATTCTATGTGGATATAAATGAGGGATATATTTTTGTGGTTAAAAATGAAGGAGTTAATGTTGAGGTATTTTATATGTATTTTTGTCGGAACGGAGGTATTGAAAATCAAATTAGGGTTTTTGAGATATTTTGCGGGGGTTATAATTTTTAATCCGACCGTTGGATCGTGGTAATTTTTGGATATGTTATACACATATAAGTTGAGTATATATCCACAAATTTTGAACCGTTAAAATGAACGTATGATTTGTTATGAATTTTACGAGATGACTGGTTCAGAAATTGTTGAATTTTCAAAGTTAATCATTTTGGTAGAAAATTCTAGAATTGGTGGGCCCCACTCCTGGTTGGTGAAGAAATGTGCTGAGATTTTTATTCAAATGTGGTGGGTGGGAATAGTAGCAGGTAAAGCCATCAGGTTACAGGTTAAGTCTGCTTCGGCGTGCTAACAATTTTCTATAAATAGAGGGCTAAGTTAGAATTGAAAATCACACCAGAAACAAGTTTTCTGTCTTTCTCTCTCTAGATTATTGAGTATATTTTTTGAGTATTTAGATACTTGATGAGTTGCTATTCATCAGTGCAAGTTTCCTTCAGCGTTATATCCGATAACTGGTCAGAAGTGCTGCTATTTTGAGGTAAGGGATAGTAAGGGATATTAAGGAATGTTATATTCTTCATAATGATGTTATTCTTTCAATATCATTATACTGAAATATTGGTATGGATTTTATTGTGAAATTTCTACCTTTTTGAGTCTGGATTACTATTCACGTATACGACATTATTCACGTATACGGCACTATTCATGTATATGACACTATTTACGTATATGACACTATTTACGTATACGGTACCATGTACGAATACGGAGTACTATTCACGAGTTACTATTCACGAGTTACTATTCATGAGTTACTATTCACGGGTACTATTCATGATAAAAATTAGTTTTTTTCTGACCAAATTATAGTTGATTTATGATTGTTGCTCTCGAAAATAAATACAGTTGTTGATCATATTATTTTTATTATCATATATAACATTTTTATAACCCTGATGCTGAATTTCTCTTTCACTTGAGTGTAAAGATGGGTAAATTATTGGTATGATCGTGACTGAGGAATGTCTTTGGCTTGTAGTGCAAAGATGAATTGTTAACTGGTATGATCATGACCATTGAATTTATAATTGAATATATTTAGTTTAAGTGTAAAGATGAATTGATTAACATGGTTATAATTATGGTGTATATAAATTCTGAAATGATTATATATTTTTTTGAGAGATGAATATATTTGGCCTGTAATTCAAATATGAACTGTTGAGGAATATCTTTGGCCTGTAGTGCAAAGATGAATTGTTGATGAATATCTTTGGCCCGTAGTGCAAAGATGACCTGTTGTTGAATATCTTTGGCCAGTAGTGCAAAGATGAACTGTTGACGAATATCGTTGGCCTGTAGTGCAGAGATGAATTTATTAGTATGATTATAAACATGAACTGTGATTTGGTATAACCATGATGTTTGATGTTTCAGGTGATAAAAATTATCTTTATCCTGGATGAGAAAAGGAATTTAGAACTACAATTACGATTATGAGTTATACACGTGATTGTGGACATGAATTGTTGATTGATGTTACAGGGATAAAATATTGTTGGTGGACTTTTAACGTGGAGAAGATAATAGACTTTATAGTATATTTGACTCTTCTAATGGATTGCTCGTTCCGCTGTAACTATGGTTGAAAAGTTTTATCATCTACCATATGTTCTAAATCTCTGATTTATTACTGATGAAGGCTATTGATAATTTAATTATCTTTAGACATGATATTCTTTACTGGGCTAGTTGTGCTCACCCTTTTGCTTTATAATTCCTTTTCAGGTAATAAGAGTGTAGCTGGGTCGAGCGGGGGTAACAAGGGAATAAAACGGTGGTCTCTAGCTGTGGAGTTCTCCCTAAGCAGTATAGAAAAGTTCATTTAATAGTTATATTTGGTGAATCCAATAGGGTAAGGTGTACCCAACGTTGGAAGGGTGTTTTGCCACTATCATACAAGATGTCTAATGACATACAACCTCGTGTCATCATAAGGTAGGGTTGTACACATCCACTTGCGGAGTATATCTGCTAGCACTACCTATATAATCTTGGTGTTTGTTTGGGGTATAATTCTCAATTAGAGACAGTGGAGATAATGATATGTCAAGAGAAGACTCACCATTGGGAAGAATATGATAGTAATCTTCTCGTTTTTCTTTGGGGTCTATTGGATCAACCAAGGATAATTCTATGGACATATGATATCTATCATAACCTAGAAGCATGACCTCCCATATACGAAGGTCTCCTTGAGCACTTCCCAAAGATTGTAATTTTTAAAACAGTTTTTGACTATACCTTTATGTAAGGTGTCATTGTAAGGTGCTGTCCACGGTTGGGACATGAGTCACATTTGGTATATATTTGTATCCAAACTCACATCATATGTGTTGTTGTATTTTGAACGACAATTGTTGTAATAAAGTTGTAGTTGTTTTCTGTACCATGTATTTGGCGACTCAAAATAGGTTGGATGGAATAGACCTATTTTGGGGTCGTTACATTTTGGTATCAGAGCTTAGGGATATGATCTCTGGCGGAAATCGGGAAATAGAACTAGGAGGGGAGAGATGAGTAAATCCTTCGCTAGTGTGTCCTACATAAGCTTATTTGTTGGTCAGTCATAATATCGGGATATTATGTGATATGTTAATTTGTTAAATTAACCCTTGCTTTGAAGCTGTATTCTAGAATGATATCTGAAATACAGGAGATGAGCAATAAAGAAATTATGATGACAAGAAAGATGGAATCTGAAATGAAAGCAAGGTATTCTCAACTTTTTGAAATATCAGGTACGTAAATTTCGGGGACGAAATTTCATAAGGAGGGGAGATTGTAAGACCCCGAATTTTATGAAATAAAAATATTCAATTTTTCTTATAATTACAATTCAGTAAATGATTAAGTTGATAAAAAATTAAAGTTATGGGTGAAATGTGAAATTTTTTTCAAAATAAACAAGTGGTTATAAAATAATCATTTTTGTCGGGGAATATTCGTTGGTCGTGGAATATTCTTTCTGTCGGGGAATATTTGTACGATGGCGCAACCATTTGTGGGCCCCATAACAGAATAACTGTCGGATGAAGAAAACGACAAATTTGAGTTTTTTTAAATAACGTTGTAGTTTTTACCGTTAACACTATTAGAATACCTGGTGGTTAAAATACAGTAATACGCGTAGTTGCACAGTAGCACACGGTATTGCACATTATTTTTTTCAATTATTGATTCTTACGTGAGAAGACACTACTCAATAATTATTACAGTAATTTCTGTTCAATATTTTATTTTATTGAATCAATAATTACTGCGTTGATATTTTATATTATTGTTGTTTCAATAATTGTTGCTGCACAGTATTTTCCATTATCAGATCAATAATTCATATTATTTGAATAATATTATTAGATAGCATTATTGACAATGTCTAGAAAGTTCTGTCTAAGGAGAGGTTTGGTCATCTAATTGCGCGCCAATAAGGAGAAATCCTTATTGGAAAGCCCCCTCTTTCCTGGGAACGGCCTGGTTGTCATAAATGTGATTCTGTAATATTATTTATGAATAATTAATTAATGATTCATATGATAATGAAATATTTATTCTATGTGGATATAAATGAGGGATATATTTTTGTGGTTAAAAATGAAGGAGTTAATGTTGAGGTATTTTATATGTATTTTTGTCGGAACGGAGGTATTGAAAATCAAATTAGGGTTTTTGAGATATTTTGCGGGGGTTATAATTTTTAATCCGACCGTTGGATCGTGGTAATTTTTGAATATGTTATACATATATAAGTTGAGTATATGTCCACAAATTTTGAACCGTTAAAAATGAATGTATGATTTGTTATGAATTTTACGAGATGGCTGGTTCAGAAATTGTTAAATTTTCGGAGTTAATCATTTTGGTGAAAAATTCTAGAATTGGTGGGCCCCACTCTTGGTTAGTGAAGAAATGTACTGAGATTTTTATTCAAATGTGGTGGGTGGGAATAGTAGCAGGTAAAGCCATCAGGTTACAGGTTAAGTCTGCTTCGGTGTGCTAACAATTTCCTATAAATAGAGGGCTAAGTTAGAATTGAAAATCACACCAGAAACAAGTCTTCTGTCTTTCTCTCTCTAGATTATTGAGTATATTTTGTGAATATTTATATACTTGGTGAGTTGTTATTCATCAGTGCAAGTTTCCTTCAGCGTTATATCCGATAACTGGTCAGAAGTGCTGCTATTTTGAGGTAAGGGATAGTAAGGGATATTAAGGAATGTTATATTCTTCATAATGATGTTATTCTTTCCATATCATTATACTGAAATATTGGTATGAATTTTATTGTGGAATTTCTACCTTTTTGAGTCAGATTTACTATTCACGTATACGACACTATTCATGTATATGGCACTACTTACGTATATGACATTATTTAAGTATACGGTACCATGTACGAATACGGAGTACTATTCACGAGTTGCTATTCATGAGTTACTATTCACGAGTTACTATTCATAAGTTACTATTCATGGGTACTATTCATGACAAAAATTAGTTTTTTTCTGACCAAATTATCGTTGATTTATGATTATTGCTGTCGAAAATAAATACAGTTGTTGATCATATTGTTTTTATTATCATATATAACATTTTTATAACCCTGATGTTGAATTTCTCTTTCACTTGAGTGTAAAGATGGGTAAATTATTGGTATGATCGTGACTGAGGAATGTCTTTGGCCTATAGTACAAAGATGAATTGTTAACTGGTATGATCATGACCATTGAATTTATAATTGAATATCTTTAGCTTAAGTGTAAAGATGAATTGATTAACATGGTTATAATTATGGTGTATATAAATTCTGAAATGATTATATATTTCTTTGAGATATGAATATATTTGGCCTGTAATTCAAATATGAACTGTTGAGGAATATCTTTGGCCTGTAGTGCAAAGATGAATTGTTGATGAATATCTTTGGCCCGTAGTGCAAAGATGACCTGTTGTTGAATATCTTTGGCCAGTAGTGCAAAGATGAACTGTTGACGAATATCGTTTGCCTGTAGTGCAGAGATGAATTTATTAGTATGATTATGAACATGAAATGTGATTTGGTATAACCATGATGTTTGATGTTTCAGGTGATAAAAATTATCTTTGTCCTGGATGAGAAAAGGAATTTAGAACTACAATTACGATTATGAGTTATACACGTGATTGTGGACAGGAATTGTTGATTGATGTTACAGGGATAAAACAATGTTGGTGGACTTCTAACGTGGAGAAGATAATAGACTTTATAGTCTATTTGACTCTTCTAATGGATTGCTCGTTCTGCTGCAACTATGGTTGAAAAGTTTTATCATCTACCATATGTTCTAAATCTCTGATTTATTACTGATGAAGGCTATTGATAATTTAATTATCTTTAGACATGATATTCTTTACTGGGCTAGTTGTGCTCACCCTTTTTCTTCACAATTCCTTTTCAGGTAATAAGAGTGTAGCTGGGTCGAGCGGGGGTAACAAGGGAATAGAATGGTGGTCTCTAGCTGTGGAGTTCTCCCTAAGCAGTATAAAAAAGTTCATTTAATAGTTATATTTGGTGAATCCAATAGGGTAAGGTGTATCCAACGTTGGAAGGGTGTTTTACCACTATCATACAAGATGTCTAATGACATACAATCTCGTGTCATCATAAGGCAGGGTTGTGCACATCCACTTGCGGAGTATATCTGCGAGCACTACCTATATAATCTTGGTGTTTGTTTGGGATATAATTCTCAATTAGAGACAGTGGAGATAATGATATGTCAAGAGAAGACTCACCATTGGGAAGAATATGATAGTGATCTTCTCGTTTTTCTTTGCTATTGGGTCAACCAAGGATAATTCTGTGGCCATATGATATCTATCATAACCTAGAAGCATGGCCTCCCATATACGAAGGTTTTCTTGAGCACTTCCCAAAGATTCTAATTTTTAAAACAGTTTTTGCCTATACCTTTATGTAAGGTGTCATTGTAAGGTGCTGTCCACGGTTGGGACATGAGTCACATTTGGTATATATTTGTATCCAAACTCACATCATATGTGTTGTTGTATTTTGCACGACAATTGTTGTAATAAAGTTGTAGTTATTTTCTGTACCATGTATTTGGCGACTCAGAATAGGTTGGATGGAATGGACCTATTTTGGGGTCGTTACATTTTGGTATCAGAGCTTAGGGATATGATCTTTGGCGAAAATCGGGAAACAGAACTAGGTGGGGAGAGATGAGTAAATCCTTCGCTAGTGTGTCCTACCTAAGCTTATTTGTTAGTCAGTCATAATATCGGGATATTATGTGATATGTTAATTTGTTAAATTAACCCTTGCTTTGAAGCTGTATTCTAGAATGATGTCTGAAATACAGGAGATGAGCAATGAAGAAATTATGATGACAGGGAAGATGGAATCTGAAATGAAAGCAAGGTATTCTCAACTTTTCGAAATATCAGATACGTAAATGACGACACAATCATTGGTGGACCCCACAACGGAATGACTGTCGGATATAGAAAGCGACAGAAATAACTTTTTTATAAAAATAACGACAAAACTTTTACCATTAAACTATTAAAATATCCGGTGATAAAAGTACAGTAATACGCGTGGTTGCACAGTAGCATACGGTATTGCACAGTATCTCTGATTATTGATGCTTACGTAAGATGTCACTCAGTTTTATTCAATTATTGCAACAGTAGTTGATGCATTGTATCTCATATTATTGATTCAAATATTATCACAGTATCATCTGCATAATATTTTATATTATTAAATCAATAATTGAGACGATACTGTTATTCATATTATTATTTGTATTATTGACAATGCCTAGAAATTTATATCGAGGAAATGGGTGAGGTTATCTAATTGCGCGCCAATAAGGAGAAGTCCTTATCGAAAAGCCCCCTCTTTCCTGAAAATGATCTGGTTGTTAATATTGCGAGATATAATATTAATGATGAATAATTGTTGAAAGATTAAAAATGTGTTTATTGAAGATAAGTGATTTGTGATAAATATTTATTCAATTTTTGATATAAATAAAGAGGTTAGTCATGATGTATTTATTATAAATTTGGCTTATTACATGGACCTCCACTTACTTATTTTTCAAAATCGTCGGTAGAAAATTATCTCAGTTTTTATTTTATTATTATTATAATAGTAATAAAACGTAAAACTTTTTATATAAAACAAATTTTTTTTATATAAAACAGAATACTTTTTATATTATATATAAAGTTATTCGTTTTATTAGATTATAAATAGAATATATTATATTTTATATAAAGTTTTCGTTTGATTAGAATATTTTATTCCATAGTGCTGCATAGTAAAATAAAAAAATTTCGCCGAATTCTGTGCCCGTGAAGTTGTTACTGTGCGTCCGTGATTATTTTCTAAATAGTGTCTTGTCATTCTCCTATAAATAGGATGCTTAGTTTAAAAATGAAAATCACACCAGAATCAGAGAATTTTTCTTCTATAATAAAGAAAACTTTGAGTGTAGCAAATAGTGCAAGTTTTCTTCAAGAATATCCCCGCTATACCAGTTAGAATTACTCTCCTTTTAAGGTAAGGGGTATTATTTATTTCATATTCGTAAGAGATATTATTTTTCGTATTCGTAAGGAATATTATTTTCGTTCAATATTCGTAAGGAATATTATTTTCGTTCAATATTCGTAAGGAATATTATTTTTGTTCAATATTCGTAAAGGATATTATTTTTGTTCAATATTCGTAAGAAATATTATTTTCTTCCATACTCTATAGTATGTAAGTAATATTATTTCGTTTCATATTCCTAAATCAACACTTATTTTGACAAGTATTGCTTCTATACTCCTTGAAATTAGTAGAATATCCTTGAATTTTGCGCTTCATCTAGTATCGTTTCATGGAATTATTTTTTTGAGCTTTCTTATTAAATTTTAATCTTTTCATGCTGGAGTACTATTCATGGGCATTATTCTTACATACAACACTATTCATACGGTACTATTCATACACACGATACTATTCACACGGTACTATTTATGGGTACTATTCATAGATACGGTACTATTCACGGGGTATTATTCACGAAATACTATTCACGAGATACTATTCACGGGATACTATTCACGACAAAAATTGATTCCTTTTCTGTCCAAATTATATTTGATACATGAATATTATTCTTGAATTTTACTCCACAAACTAGTTATCATGTTGACAATTTGGAAATTCTTAAACTTTGGATATATTAAATTAAAAATCTTTAATATTTATCCTTGATCTCACTTGATTGATTCTTATATCATTGTCATCATCTTCATATTTATATTGTGATGAAAGTCATCTTTGGCCCGTAGTGCATAGATGGACTGTTGATTGGTATGATTATGACCACAACATTTGTATTGGTATAATCATGACCGTTAATGTTACAGACAAATGATGTGGCGAAAGTCCTCTTTGGCCCGTAGTGCATAGATGGACAATTATTTGGCATTATCATGACCACTGGTGATACTAACGGATATCCTTAGCCCGTAGTGCATGAATAATTCGGTGATATCGATTATTTATTGAGTTGTGTTACAGAGATAAAATATTGATGATGAACTATTAAATCATAGAAGATAGTAGACATCATGCTCTACTCGACTCTTCTAATGGATTGCTTATCCCGCTGCAGTTATTGATTTAAATTTGTTGTCTATTGTATTCTATCAGTTTTTACATTGTTGAAAACTAAGGATAATTTATTCTACATTATCTTAGTCATAATATTCTTTACTGGGCTAGTTGAGCTTACCCTTTTCTTTCATTGTTCTCTTAAGAAAATGAGAATATAGTTGGAACTAGTCGGGGAATGGAGTGACGGTCCAAGATAGTTGCTATAGTAGTCCTCACTATTCTATAAAATAGTGTAAAAATAATTGTAATGAGGACTTTATTTGAGTTTGGATATTGTCTACGAGACAATATTTGTATTGAAACTCAACTATTGTGTTGTCGTATTTTGCACGACAGTTGTATAAATTAAGTTTGTATTTAAATTATGTACCATGTATTTGGAGACTCAGAATGGGTTGTATGGACCTATTTTGGGGGCGTCACACAAGTTATTCCCACATATTAAAGAATAAATACGAAAAATAATATCCCTTACAAAAATAACATCCCTTACGAATACGAAAGAAATAATACCCCTTACCTTAGTAGGAGATTTGATACTGCAAAAGTGAAGTAGCGAAATATTCTTCTTCTTTCTCTCTATAGTTTCTCTTGCGAGTCTTAGTGAATTGGTGAGAATGAAAGAAGAAATAAGCTTAGGGATATGATCATTGGCGGATATCTGAGGCTAGAACTAGGAGGGGAGAGACGAGTAAATTCTTCGCTAGTGTGTCCTACCTAAGCTTATTTGTTATTTAATTGGTCGGTCAGAATATAGGGATAATATGTGGCATGTCAATTAACCCTTGTTTTGTGGCAGTATTTGAGAATGGCGTCTAAAAATTTTGAGATAAGCAATGGAGCACATGAGACCGTTGAGACACCGCCAATCAATAACCAGGACAATGTGCATCAAGAAGGCAATAATCCTCATGTAAACAACTACACCGACCAAATGATGAACGATGGGATGTTCAGAAGCTTTCTACAATTCATACAACACCAAACGAGTGAGATTCCTGTTCAAAATATAGGTGGAATCAATGGCAACTCACGGCTGGTCACTGCTAAGCAATTCATAGAGCTGGGACCGCTGGAGTTTTTGGGAAAGCCAGAGCCACTTAAGGCAGAGGCGTGGATTAAGCAGAGCCACTTAAGGCAGTTGTTGATCTAAACTTGTTGTCTATTGTATTCTATCAGTTTTTAAACTGTTAAAGACTAAGGATAATTTATTCTAAATTATCTTAGTCATAATATTTTTTACTGTGCTAGTTGAGCTCACCCTTTTCTTTCATTGTTCTCTTCAGAAAATGAGAATATAGCTAGGACTAGTCGGGAAATGGAGTGACAGTCCAAGATGGTTGCTATAGTAGTCCTCACTATTCTATAAAATAGTATAAAAATAATTGTAATGAGGACTTTATTTGAGTTTGGATATTGTCTACGAGATAATATTTGTATTGAAACTCAGCTATTGTGTTGTCGTATTTTACACGATAGTTGTATAAATTAAGTTTGTATTTAAATTATGTACCATGTATTTAGAGACTCAGAATGGGTTGTATGGACCTATTTTGGGGGCGTCACACAAGTTATTCCTACATAATAAAGAATGAATACGAAAAATAATATCCCTTACAAAAATAACATCCCTTACGAATACCAAAGAAATAATACCCTTATCTTAGAAGGAGATTTGATACTGCAATAGTGAAGTAGCAAAATACTCTTCTTCTTTCTCTCTATAGTTTCTCTCTCTATAGTTTCTCTTGTGAGTTTTAGTGAATTAGTGAGAATGAAAGAAGAAATAAGCTTCTATTTATAGGAGAATGGATAAAATAGTAATTAAATCATGGACGGTCCAGATTGATTTACTATTAAAACGGACGGTCCATATTGATTTACTATTAAAACCACAACCGACAGTCTATATGGATTTACTATTAAAACCACAACCGACGATTCATATTGATTTACTATTAAAACCACAACCGACAGTCCGAAAAATTAGTATATCTCTCCGTGGAATAATAAGTTAAACTTACAACAAACGCCTTATGACAAACCCGTCTATTTATATCAAAAATTGAATAAATATTTACCATAAATCACTTATTTTCGATAAACACATTTATAATCTTTTAACAATTATTCATCATTAATATTATAACTCACAATATTGACAACCAGATCATTCCGAAGAAAGATGGGGCTTTCCGATAAGGATTTCTCCTTATTGGCGCGCAATTAAATAGCCTAACCCCTTTCCTCGACAGAACTTTTTAGACATTGTCAATAATCCAAATAATAATATGAATAAATGTGTTGTCTCAATTATTGATTTAATAATATAAAATATTGTACAGATGATACTGTGACAATAATTGAATTAATAATATGAGATACTATGCATCAACTAATGTGGCAATAATTGAATAAAACTGAGTGACTTCTTACGTAAGCATCAATAATCAAAGATAATGTGCAATACCGTGTGCTACTGTGCAACAACGCGTATTACTGTTCTTTTATCACTAGTTATTTTAACGGTAAAAGTTTTTCCGTTATTTTTATAAAAAGGTTATTTCTGTCGCTTTCTATATCCGATAGTTATTTCGTTGTGGGGTCCACTAATGATTGCATCGTCGTACAAATATTTCCCGACACAACGAATATTTTATGACAACTTGCTTACTTTGTAAAATTTTTACATATCACCCTTAACTTTAAACTTTTATCAATTTAACCATTTACTGAATAGAAAAATTGAATATTTTTATTTCATAAAATTCGGGGTCTTACAGATGTAATATTGATTCATATTTTAATCTTAATTCAAAAGCCGAGCTTTCTTTTGTTCATCATCCATTGTTTACTCACATGTTATTATTATTACTATTGTTGAACTTGTGGCAATTGTTGCTCACTCTTGCATAATAACATTGCAGCTAAGGTTGAAAGAGTTGATGAGCCATCTACTAGTAAGGGCAAGGGCAAAGCAAGCAAATAATGAAGACTTGTTTATTACTTGAGAATGTTGATGTTAAGACTTATTTAAAATATGTTATGTTTTCGCATTAATGTTGTCAACGTCGAGACTTTTATTTGTCCCTTTTTGTTCTTGTCTTTTGGTGTTCTCATTTTAGGTGAGATTTATTTGAAAAAACAAGTTTGAAAAGGTCCGACATGTATATGTCGACGATTTGATTGTTTTGAGAGTCCCCAATTGGTTATTTTTAAATGGTTGTACCAACTCAATCGACAAAAGGTTTGCACAAAGACCTAGTGATGTGACACTATTTAACTGTTCTGGGAAATCGAAATTCGTTAGGGTCCGGGGGCTTGATTAAGCGGAGGGAAGGTGTTAGGCACCCCTGACTTCCGTGATAACACGATTACCGCCACTTTTCATTAAACTTTTATCTGTGAATGTGTGTGTGAGAGTTAGGTTTATGTGCAGTTGTTTAAAAGTAGTGTTATGCCTCGTTTGCACCTATACACAAAGGGTTTGAATTTTGAATAAAAGTTCAATTCTAACAAGATATAGCAATGATGTTTTGTAAAACAGGTTTTTCAAACCCTTGTGCTCAATAGTAATTGAGGCCTTTGATACTTCCATTTTATTATGTGTTCGACTTTATTGCTTTTATTTTCGAGATGCGAGGCATCTTCATATAAGGATATTTTAACACCGTAGATAATTTACAAGCTGGTTGCTGCAGCAAAATATCTATCACGGGAGCATAATCTAGATTCGGAAGTTGAATCTGTGATCACATGATTCATAGGCTCACATGAAAAAGTAATATGTACAAAAGCTAAAAAAAGAACTAGATTTGACTAAATCTAAGCCATTTCAGCTTCAACAGTTCCAATTTAGCCACCATGAACCGGTTAAAGTGAGAAATAGCCAGATTGAGGCAAATCTAGTCCGCAAGCTGAATGAATAAATATCTACATTAAGAAAACGATTAAAGCAGATATTTATATAAAAGCAATATATATATATATATATATATATATATATTGGAGTAATAAAAAGCTTAAAAATCTGAAATATCTTACAGTGGGCTGCCAAAAAGACTTCATAAAGCTTTAGATGCATGAAAACTCGGTTTTCACCAGTTAAATTTTAGTATGTAGGAAAACACGAGCTTAAAAGTGTTTAGAAAGAAGAATCACTCAGTTTAGAGCACTCTAGAAGTGTTTACAGACTGAAATAGACATAGTTTTCTCTCCTTTTTTTCTTTTTTTTAAATGAGCTGCCAATAACTCATATTTATAGACCAAGGAGCCGCGGGTCAACCCGAGGTAGTCGCGGGTCTACCTGCAGCTGCCCAGGTTTCCCCGGGCTCTATCGGTCCTGTCGTCTCGAAGTACGTGCACTTGGGCAACGCGCTGTCCACTCGAACCTTAATAACTTTCAATCCGGGCATCCAATAAAGGCATACTGTACCTTTTTGAAATGTTGTTGTCAAGAGCTATACAATGACATAGGATTAGAGGTTGTACGTGAAAGTAATATGCACACAAGCCAATCATGTTTGATGATAAAGCATATACTTTGTAACAATATTATTCATTTATTAATAAAAAGTATTAATTTATTAACGGCTTTTAATTATCTACATGATGCTGCTTTATAATATGTGATAAACCCATAGTTTTAAGTAATGCTTTTAAAATAATAATGATGATGATCATTCTAATGAGATCTAAATTCTTAGAAAGCTTAAATCTAAAATAGTTCCCAATCGTTGGATCACTAAATTAGGGATTAGTGAATCCGGATAGATTGGTACATACATTGCTTGCTCATTGGATGAGGATGATTGATCTCATGATCATTTGTGTGGAGACACTAAAGCAAGTATGTAGATGCTTATTGGAGAATAAGTACATTGAACTTGGCTCGCTAAGGAATACCTAATGGAGTTTTACTTGGCCGTCAATAGGAATTCCTGTAGTGATAGTAGTACAAGTGATCCTTGGACTTGAGATCATCATAGTATCTTGTGTATAATAAGTTATACTTTGACTTATTCCTTAATACGCTTAGGGTATATTAAAGGGTATACTTGGGTATAATAAGTTGTACATGGAGATAATGTATGATCAATAAAGAATCTACCACTTCTTGTAAAAGAAGAGAAATGTCCTATGTAATTCGATAAATGACAACCCAGTAGTCCTTGGCCAAGGCAGAATGAAATTAGAAAGGAGTTTCTAATTTGCATTATTTGGAGTTGTGCATTTAAGAGTCGAAATACATATAATTAAATAAAATAAGACTTGACAGTAATTCCTTGTATTATATTTAATTGGGACATTATATGATGGAAGGATTGAATTGTACGGTAACTATTTACTCAAAGGTTCTTTTATGATTAATGTTAAAATCTATATTATCTGAAAAGTCGTTAATCGCTAGGGAGGCTTATCCCTATTGTAGAATAAATATTATTTATTTAAATAAATTAATAGTTTAATTTATTTATTTAAATAATAAAATTGTTCTAATTGATTTATTCACAACCGGTTTAATATGGAGAACCTAAAGGGTCACACCATAAAAGGAAGAATAATTATTTAAGAAGTTAATGACATAATCGTAATAATAAGTTAAGTATATTTAATTTAATCTATGTTAATAGAATAAATTAAATAGCTTAATATTTTGGAAATATTAAATATAAATTAATAAAAGTAGTCTTATTATTATTATTACTATTATTATTATTTAATTTCTAAAGGAGTTTGGAAATTAATTAATAAAAGTACTCTCATATATCCTAATAAGATTAGAAGGCTAATTAATTAAAAGAGTTTAATTAATTATTCCTAATAAGATTGGGAGCCTAATTAATTAAAGGATTTAATTAATTAAAATCAAATCAAATTCCTTAATTGTTAAGGAGGGTTGCCCACATCTATAAATAAGAGGAGTCTTATTATGGGTGATAGAGTTGTTGTTGACTTTTTCACAACAGACGTGATTCCAATTGTTGGAGAGTACGCTCTTTTTCTATGAAAGATAGAAAAACTAGGGTTTTGCCAAACACCCATCTTCTTGAATTTTTCTTCTTCCTTGGTGGATCACCTCTAGAGGCCAAACACTTGGGTGGCTAACGTTGATCAAAGGAAGGAACCAAACCCATTAGATTCAAGTTGAATGCGAAAAGGATTTGGAGGTGAACTTGTACCTGAGGAAGCTCGAATCTTCAAGGGTATGATTCTTGTTCTTTATCTTTTCGTTTAATTAATAATTGCGCATAAAGGATGATCCGGGTATATGGTTTATAAAATTTTAAAACTCTAATTTTTCATGCTTCCGCTTATTTTGTGCAATTTGATTGCGTTCATGAATATTACAAACCTAACAGTACGAAGTCGGGAAGATGGGTCCATGACCAGATCTCCAAGTCTACAAATTCTATCTGGTGTGATGTCTTGTGTAGTAGTCACTCGGGATTTGAACTATGGTTCTTGTGGAAAACCTTGTATGCAATGTAGATTAACATGTGTTGAGACGACGTGAATGTAGCATTGAGATGGCAAAATGACGATTTTGCCTCCACCGAGGTTATCTTCGGCTTTGGCACAGATGTAGTAGTCGTTGCTCAGGGTTATCTCTGAGATTGGGTTGCTGTGGATGTTGAATGTCCTTAGAGTTATCTCTGAGGTGTTCTTGACCTCCTAGGGTTATCTCCGAGGTTGGACTAAGTATCCCGGGGTTGTCTCCGAGGTTGGAACTGACTTTTCTAGGGTTATTTTCGGAACTTAATTTGGATTCCTCAAGTTTATCTCCGAGGTTGGAACTGAATGTCCCGGAGTTGTCTTCGGGATTGAAACTGACTTTTCTGGGGTTGTCTCTGAAACTTGAACTGCATTCCTCAGGGTTATCTCTGAGGTTGGAACTGAGTATCCCGGAGTGATTTGACTTCCAGGGTTATCTCTGGAAGATGATTTTTCCCTTCTGCAGTGATAGTAACAGGAATACAAAATTTTGAGTGTCTACAGATGTATTAATGTTAGATTACCTACGATTGATTTGTTAAGTTGTTGTAACCCTTAATTGGGAGGATTTCTATTTCAGTTTTTTTGTTGTCTTTATTATGGGTAGTTAGATGTTATTTATTTTGGTGAATGAACACCAAATTTATGGGCAGTTCGAGTACCTAGATTTAGGGGTGTCATAGTAATAAAATCATGGAAGCACATATTCGTGGGTAAACACAATTGCCAGCAAGAAATTAGTGTAATTTACAGCTAAAGGTTGTTCACTTATCAAGAACAGAATTTCACAAAATATTGGTTAAAATACGCGCTCCATTCCATAAATAAAGTCGCAGGATGTATTTTATTTTAACATTGGTGATAATAAAATTGTGATGACATACTTAAAAAAATTATTTCACAAAAATAATTAACTCTTTACAAAACAAATTTTATTTCAAATATGACTCTTTTCGTTATGGAAAATTATATATATATATATATATATATATATATATATATATATATATATATATATATATTGTGAATGTTTACATCGATTTTTTAATTGTCAGTTATGTGTATAAGTATTAGTGATAATATTTTTTCCTCCTATAATTCATATCAATCGCATATATTGATAAGTTTTACAATTATAATTTAATATAAATTTATTACAATATATAGCAAAACTCTTTCGTTATTATTTAGTCTTACAGATAATTGAAGATGAACTTCCTTCAAAAATTTCTTCCTTTAATCCCAATTTTTAGAGGCTAAAAAGTAAGCACTCCATCATTGAATATATAACACAACGCATGAACTATACTGCGAAAATGTGACGTCCCAAATTCGGGTACTTCAATCCCACAGATTTAGTATTCACTATACAACACAATTACATCTAACTACCCATAATAAAGAATAATAATAAATTTCATAAACCATCATTCGATTAAAAGGTTAAATCTCAAATAAAATCTCAGGTCATATAACCTTTATTACATCATTTGCGGAATAAAGACATAATAATAATTAAGTCTCTTTACATAAGCTAATAGACTGCACGACACGCTTGCGTGAGGTGGTCGTCGCCCCGATCGTTTCCAGCAAATTATGAAGGTGGAATGCTTACAACACCTAAACCCAACTTTTATAAAGAGACGAAAACCTTGGTACAATTGTTTTGCGCTACGAAGCTTGCGTTAAGTAGAACACCAACGACAGCTTGACATAATGTCTATAACGAGACAAGAACCAAAAGTACAATCGACGATTGATGCATAGTAGAAGACGTCACACACGACTATGTATTGTTGTATGATAATTCAATAATGAATCTCAAGAAAACTCAGAACTAGTCTAGGAATTCTTACAAAACCAAAAGATGAGAAAAATCTCACAAAGTAACTTTTTATTAATCAAAAAGTCTCCGCTATTACATTTGCGACGCCCCTAAAATAGGTCCACACAACCCATTCTGAGTCGCCAAATACATGGTATAGAATCCAAATACAAACTTCATGTATACAACTGTCGTGCAAAATACGTGCAAAATACGACAACACATAAGCTATGAGTTTCAATACAAATAACAGTACTCACACTCCAAACCAATGATACTTTACATAAAGGTACAGTCGATAACTATTTTAGGAATTAAAATATTTAGAAAATGCTCAAGGATGCCTTCATACATGGGAGGCCATGCATCTAAGTTATAGTAGATATCATAGGACTTGAGCATTAACATTGGTTGACCCAATAGACCCTAAAGAAGAACGAAAAGATTATTATCATGTTCATTCCAATGGTGTGTATCTTCTTGCCATATAATTATCTTCATTGTCTCAAATTGAGGATTATATTCCAACCATACTCTAAGATTATATAGATAATGCTCATAGATATAGTCAGCAAGTGGATGTGCATAACCATATCTTATTATAACACGAGTTTGTATGTGGTTAGACATCATGTATGATAGTGGAAACACACCTTTTAAGCTCTTATTACAATTATGTCCTCCTCATTCTAATGGGGTGCATTTTTGACGCTTTCAAAGTCGGGTTCTCCTCACCCTATTGTTGTTTACCAAAATTAATTATTAAATGACGTATAAAATATGACACACACATTTTAAGTCCTCAATGCAATTATATATTGTCATGCTATTTTATAATGTCTTGAGAGGCTTCAACAATCACAGACCATCACTCTACTCCCCTCATATCCCTGCTCGACCCAGCTACACTCTTATTTTCTAAAAGGAATTGTGAAGCAAAAGGGTGAGCACAAATAGCCCAATAAAGAATATCATGACTAAGATAATTAAATTATCAATGGCCTTCATCAGTAATAAATTAGATATTTAGAACATATGGTAGATGATAAAAGTTTTCAGCCATAATTGCAGCGGAATCAACAATCCATTAGAAGAGTCAAGTAGAACATAATGTCTACTATCTCCTCCACATTAAAAGTCCATCATTAATATTTCATTCCTATAGTACCCATCAACAGTTCTTTGTTGTAACCAAGATAAAAAGAACTTTCATCACCTGTCTTCACCTGAACCACCAAAGATTATAGTTAGATTCATAATTCATGTTTATAATTATGTAAATCAGCAGTTTCTCCTTTCCACAAAGGCTTAATAGAACTTTCACTCAATGTCCTTGCCACAAAGGCTAAAATACTCAATAATCATATCGTCTTTACACTCTACACCAAAAATATTCAAATATAATAACAGTGGCCATGATCATACCAATCAATTGTCTATCTTTGCACTACGGGCTAAAGATATTCAATGGTCATGATCATACCAATCAATTGTCTATTTTTGCACTACGGGCCAAAGATGTTCAATTATAAAACCAATGATCAACAGTCCATCTTTGCACTACGGGTCAAAGACATACAACTGTAAAATCAATAATCAACAGTCCATCTTTGCACTATGGGACAAAGATATACAACTGTAAAATCAATAATCAACGGTCTGTCTTTGCACTACGGACCAAAGATATACAACTGTAAAACCAATAATCAACAGTCCATCTTTGCACTATGGGCCAAAGACATACAACTATAAAACTAATAATCAACAGTCCATCTTTGCACTACGGGGCAAAGAGAACTTTCACCATAACATTTGTTTGTAACATTACAAGTCATGATTATACCAATACATAATTTCTGGTCATAATCATACCGGTCAACAGTCCATCTATGCACTACGGGCCAAAGATGACTTTTGTGACAACCCAAAAATAGGTCCATTTCACCCAACCTATTCTAAGTCACCAAATACATGGTACAGAAAATAAATACAACTTTATTACAACAATTATCATACAAAATACAACAACACATATGCTGTGAGTTTGGATACAAATATATACTAACTGTGACTCATGTCCCAACCGTAATGTGACAAATGTCCCATCAGTGGACATCACCTCACAGTGATACCTACATAAAGGTATAGTCAAAAACTATTTTAGAAATTAGAATCTTTAGGAAGTGCTCAAGGAAACCTTCGTACATGGGAGGTCATGCTGCCAGGTTATGATAGATATCATATGTCCACAGAATTATCCTTGGTTGACCTAATAGACCCCAAAGAAAAATAAGAAGATTACTATCATATTCTTTCCAATGATGAGTCTTCTCTTGACATATCATTATCTCCACTGTCTTTAATCGTGAATTATACTTCAAACAAACACCAAGATTATATAGGTAGTGCTCGTAAATATACTCAGCAAGTGGATGTGCACAACCCTGTCTTATAATGACACGAGGTTGTATGACATTAGACATCTTGTATGATAGTGGCAAAACACCCTTCCAACTTTGGGTTCGCCTCACCCTATATGATTCACCAAATATAATTACTAAATGATGTATACAACACACTTTTCTATGCTGGTTAGGGAGAACTCCACAGCTAAAAACCACCGTTCTATCCCTTGTTACTCCCGTTCGACCCAGCTACACTCTTATTACCTGAAAGGAATTGTGAAACAGAAGGGTGAGCACAACTAGCCCAGTAAAGAATATCATGACTAAAGATAAATAAATTATCAATAGCCTTCAACAGTAATAAATCAGAGATTTAGAACATATGGTAGATGATAAAATTTTTCAACCATAGTTGCAGCGGAACGAGCAATCCATTAGAAGAATCAAATAGACCATAAAATCTATTATCTTCTCCATGTTAAAAATCCATCAATAATGTTTTATCCCTGTAACATCAATCAACAGTTCTGGTCCACAATCATATAAATAACTCATAATCATAATTGTGATTCTAAATTCTTCTTCGCATCTAGAACGAAGATAATTTTCATCACATGTCTTTACCTGAAACATCAAAGATCATGGTTATACCAAATCACAGTTCATGTTCATAATCATACTAATAAATTTATCTTTACACTACGGGCCAACGATATTCGTCAACAGTTCATCTTTGCACTACTGGCCAAATATATTTAACAACAGGTCATCTTTGTACTACGGGCCAAAGATATTCATCAACAATTCATCTTTGCACTACAGGCCAAAGATATTCAACAACAGTTCATCTTTGCACTACTGGCCAAAGATATTCAACAACAGGTCATTTTTGCACTACGGGCCAAAGATATTCATCAACAATTCATCTTTGCCCTACATGCCAAAGATATTCCTCAACAGTTCATATTTGCACTACAGACCAAATATATTCATATCTCAAAGAAATATATAATAATTTCAAAATTTATATAAACAATAATTATAATCATGCTAATCAATTCATCTTTATACTTAAGCTAAAGATATTCAATTATAAATTCAATTGTCATGATCATACCAGTTAACAATTCATCTTTGCACTACAGACCAAAGATATTCCTCAGTCACGATCATACCAATAATTTACCCATCTTTACACTCAAGTGAAAGAGAAATTCAACATCAGGGTTATAAAAATATTATATATGATAATAAAAATAATATGATCAACAACTACATTTATTTTCAAGAGCAACAATCATAAATCAACGATAATTTGGTCAGAAAAAGAAACTAATTTTTGTCGTGAATAGTACCCGTGAATAGTAACTCGTGAATAGTACTCTGTATTTGTATATAGTACCGTATACGTAAATAATGTCATATACGTAAATAGTGCCATATACATGAATAGTGCCGTATACGTGAATAGTGTCGTATACGTGAATAGTAATCCCAACTCAAAAAGGTAAAATTTTCACAACAAAATCTATACCAATATTTCAGTATAATGATATTGAAAGAATAACATCATTATGAAGAATATAGCATCCCTTAATATCCTTTACTATCCCTTACTATCCCTTACCTCAAAAGAGCATCACTTCTGACTGGATATCGGATATGACGCTGAAGGAAACTTGCACTGATGAATAGCAACTCACCAAGTATCTAAATACTCACAAAATACGCTTGATAATATAGAGAGAGAAAGAGAGAAAGCTTATGTTTCTAGTATGATTTTCAATTCTAACATAGACCTCTATTTATAAGAAAATGTTAGCACGCCGAAGCAGACTTGACCTGCTACCTGATTGCTTTACCTGCTACTATTGCCACCCACCACATTTGAAATAAAATTCAGCACATTTTTTCACCAACCAAAAGTGGGACCCACTCAATTGTAGAATTTTCCACCAAAATCATTTATAAACCTAATTTCCGAATCAGTCACCTCTTAAAATTCATAACAAATCATACGTTCATTTTTAACGGTTCAAAATTTGTGAACATATACTCAACTTATATATGAATAACATATCTAAAAATCACAACGATCCAACGGTCGGATTAAAAATTATAACTCACGCAATAAAGCTGTAAGAACACTGATTTGATCTTTTAATACCTCCAATCCGACAAAATACTTATAAAATACCTCAACATTAATTCCTTCATTTATAACCACATAAATAAATCCATCATTTATATCCACATCAAATAAATATTTTATTATCATATAAATCAATAATTAATTATTCATAAATAATATTACAGAATCACAATTATGACAACCAGACTGTTCCCAGGAAAGAGGGGGCTTTCCAATGAGGATTTCTCCTTACTGGCGCGCAGTTAGGTTACCAAACCTCTCCTTGACAGAACTTTCTAGACATTGCCAATAATGCTATCTAATAATATTATTAAAATAATATAAATTATTGATCTGATAATAGAGATACTGTGCAGTGACAATTATTGAAACAATAATAATATAAAATATCAACGTAGCAATTATTGAATTAATAAAATAAAATATTGAACAGTAATTACTGTAACAATTATTGAGTAGTGCCTTCTCACGTAAGAATCAATAATTCAAAAATACTGTGCAATACCGTGTGCTACTATGCAACAACGCGTATTACTTTACTTTACCCACCGGGTATTCCAATAGTGTTAACGGTAACAACTACGCCGTTATTTATAAAAACTCAAATTTTGTCGTTTTCTTCATCCGACAGTTATTCTGTTATGGGGCTCACAAATGACTGTGCCGTCGTACGAATATTCCCCGACAACAATGAATATTTTATAACCACTTGCGTATTTTGAAAAAATTTCATATATCACCCTTAACTTTAACTTTTATCAATTTAACCATTATAAGAAAAATTGAATACTTTTATTTCATAAAATTCGGGGTCTTACAACTTCACCACAATATAAGTATAAGAATGATGACAATGATATAAAAAATCAATCAAGTGAGATCAAGGATAAATATTAGAGATTTATAATTTAATTTATCCAGAGTTCAAGAATGTCCAAATTGTCAACATGATAATTAATTGTGGAGTAAAATTCAAGAATGATATTCATGTATCAAAAATAATTTGGATAGAAAAAAAACCAAATTTGTTATGAATAGTACCCCGTGAATAGTACCCAAATAAATAGTACCCCGTGATTATTACCCTGAATGAAAAATATGAAATTTAATAAAAAAGTTCAGACCAATATTTCTATAAAATAATATTAGATGAAGCATAAACCTCAAGAAATTTTTAATCATTTCAGGAATTATAAAAGTAATACTTACCATAGTAAGTTTAGATTTAGGAATATGAAAAGAAATAGTATACGAAACTACAAATAGATTTTCACCTGTCATGCGATAATTCGTATAGACAGATCATTTTCATTGTAACGACCCAAAAAATCCATACAATTTAAATCTCAACTTCGGTCGTTAACCACACATTAAAACTCAAATTTTACATCATTATTCGATATTAAAAACACTAAAATTGCAGAATATTTAGAACGTTTATACATTTCCTCCTTTCTTGCCCTGAATCGCAACCTTTACATTACATCTCTTTGATTCAATCTTATATCATGAATCGTTACAACAAAATTACTATACAAAGTCTTACATCATAACTAAATATCCATATACATTGGATAACTCAACTTACAATTCAACATGTTACGTTCAAAATATGAAATACATTTCTCATAAAACATAAGTAATCTTCGTGAATATAGATCTCTATAACTCACTTAGCACATATCTTTATCTTAAAATCTTGACCTGCAAAAGTGGTTATTTGCAAGAGTGAGCTCGACAGCCCAGCAAAGTCTAACAGTTTTCATGCATCACATAACACATAATAACATGCTCGATATACATCTCATTAAGGTAACATGGCGTACATGCTTTTAATTCATATAGCAAATATAAAGATTGAGTTCCTTACTCAATCATCATTACTTAGCCAAAACAATGCAGTCATATATTAACTTAAACATTTTATGATTTCAACATGTATAACATATCATACAATTTAAAACAGTTCATCAAGTCCACGTAACAAATAGGAACCGAAAGACTTGCCTTGATCGTTGTTTACCAATAACAGTTTAACAGCTTACAGTTATCTGCACTTCACGTGCCCTACACAATTATATAATCATACACATCAACTATTAGTCACATAACAACACATTGTAATTGTAATGTAAACTCTACTCCACATCTCATAATCTTTCCTATTAATTAACACACAATGTTCAATTAGATTGTGTTAACTTTTCGACTTATGTAATATTCAAAGTTCATTAAAGTGTTCAAATTTTACTAGGAATCATTATTGGTTTTATATTAAACTCATTTCATACTTTATAATATCCATTTCATTTGACTAAAAACACTTTTTACGTTCATTAACAATTATCACGGCGTTTCGACGTTTATTCGTCACACGCCCGATTGCATCTTTTGTGTATGCTTACTATACTTCTATAACTTATCTAATACATTATTATATTAATGTTAAGCATCATTATATTTACTAATATTCATATTTTATAACTTAGAACAACATCTTTTATCGTCAAGAGCACTACACTAGCATACGTGCATGTCTGACGCCATCCGATTGCCTTCGAAAACACAACAGTCCTAAAGATGACCATTTTGACCCTTCATAACGATTTCAAATTGAAAATCTTAAATAATAAAAGTTGTAGGCCTATTCGTCCTCGTTCCGAATCATCTTGAATCGCATCAATCAGAGTTCGTATGAAAACGTTATACTCATTTTCGTAAACTACGTCCGGTCAGTTTTTTTTTTCAAAATTTTGGCTTGACAGAACACCCCCCCGCCGGGGCGGGGGTTTTTGCACTAGGGGGGCCCGCCAAGGCGGGGGTCACTGCTGCGATTATGCGATTTTGGCTCTGGAACACTACGAAAAGCCAAATTAGGCCTCCAAACTCCTTTCTAACAACCATACCAAACTACCCAATGAGTAAATAGGTTTACATAAACATAATCTAATGTTGCTAACACGTTTCTAACCATATAAACAACGTAAACATCAAAGATTACAACATTTAATTTCACTGTTTCTCTTCTTTCTTCTTCTTTTGACATTCATAGCGAAATTCTTCACTGTGAATTCGTTTTACATCCGTTTTGACTCATTCAACTTGGGTTGTTTTCGTTTTTCAACATACTAACATCTATTATCAAATTGCAGATTATAGCAATTATTGATCATGAAATTTCGTACTTTCTAAGCCGTAACATATAAATATAAATAATGTTTTATAATTTCTTCCAACAATTCCAATTCTCACGAATTTGACAAACAAGTATCAATCATATATGATGGTTAACAGATTATACACACTCAATAATCTTTATAAACCAATTCTTTACTCAAATCATGCACCATAACCAATTAAAGAGAAAAAAAACTTTGATAAAACATAACTAAAAGCTAGGGCTATAATATTACCTTTTAATTTCTCCTTAAGCTTAATTAGATGATGAGAATGATTTGATTATCCTTCATCTCCCTTCTTTGATTCTCATAATAACCTCTTTTTTAATTTCTCAGAGAATGTCTCTCTCAAACTTCTTTGTAACTCTCTCTTCTTCTTAGGCTTAGGCCAAACCCTTTTTCACATAAACTAAAACTGACGCTAACATAAAAATAAAACTGACGTATAATATAATAAGGCTACTAAATACTTATCAGTTTTTTTATTATTATTATTTTAAACATAAAAGCCATAAGGCCTTGTTTGGTAAAACCTATTAAAATAATGACTTAATCATTATTTAAGCCTTGTTTAGCAAAACAAGATTAAAATTAAAATTTCAAAAGCTCTAAGGCTTTGTTTGGTAAAACCAAATTTAAAACTCCTTTAATTTATTTTCATAAGTTATTTATAATATAGTTTATTGTCCTGCACTGTTTACTTGGATTTTCATATCCAATCTTAATTAAATAAACTAATTACCACATACTAAATAAATTTCCCACTTGACCAAATATCACAACATTATAATCTCATTATAATTTTATTTAATAACTTAATATACCACCTTAAATTATTAAATTAAAATAATAATATAACATCTCATGTTATATTATAACTCTCTAAATTATAAATTAATTTAATTTAGAATATTATCTAATGAATTTAGATTAGTAAATATTTACTAGCAACCATTACATCAATAAAATATTTCTCTCATCAATTTCAGCAATAAGCGCATCAAATAAATATTTATATATTAATAAATATTTAATATTACAATTTAAAATTTCGGATCGTTACATCCTTCCCTCCTTACAAGGATTCTGTCCCCAGAATCACAACTCAAATAATCAAATCGTCACATTCTTCACTCTTTTATCTTAATTAAGTTAATTTCTATAACTCATGGATTATTTACTTACTAATAAATAATCCAATAAATATCTACTAAACAACAAACACGTCAATTAAAAATATTTATTTAATTCAATAAATATTTAAAATTATAAATAAAATTTTAGATTGTTACATTCTTCCCACCTTATAAGGATTTCGTCCTCGGAATCACTGAAACCCTACCCTCCTCAGGTTTTCACCAAATCTCTTCGTTGAATAACTTCAACACATTACCTTAATATAGGTTTTATATTTCCTACTCCCACCATTCTTCAAAATAAATTCTTGTAAGTTTTATTTCATAACCTTTACTCAGACTCAATTATATTTGAGTATTACATATTCTTTAACCCGTTCATTTCCTTTTCTTTTTTTTAAGGATCGTTATCATGAACACTCGGGATATTATATTCACCCATTCTTCTAAGAATTTCGTCCTCAAAATTTTATCAATGAATATTCAATATATCAAAATAGATTTTACGTCACTACTTCATTCATTCATTGGTTTCTATAACTACTTCCTTTCCACAATTATCATTCTACAACTATTAACTTTTATATTAAAAGTTTCACATTATTCTTTGATAACTCATATCGTTCTCACTTTAAAATCTCTTTTCTCACTTATTCAACATATTCATCATTTAGTGTCGCATTCTACGACTCACTTCTTTCTAAGGAATATCATCCTTACCACATTCACCTTTTAGAATATCAAGAATTTTCCACAATTGCTCAATAATTGGGAAGCGATATGAATAACATGAATTTAAAAGATTCCAAATCATGATGAGGGTCATAAGACCACGAACTATGTCCACAGTTGCAAGTAATCTTTCAACTTCAACTTTAACAGTCATAAGACTATAAGGACCCCCGTACTTAGGGTGTTAAGCCCTTCGTACGATGTATTGTGCACAAATATTTAAACGCTATGCGTATGTCCATAGTTATAAGTAATCTTTCAACTTAAACTTTAACAGTCATAAGACTATAGGAACTCCTCGTACTTAGGGTGATCAGCCCTTCGTACAATGTATTGTGCACAAACATCTCAACGCCTCCGCGTAATCCCCTATAAAAGGGTTGTTCATCTCAGCTTTTCAACATCTGAATCCGCACCAAAATAATTTAGTTTGGCATAACTTCTCAAGAAACGCATGCATTTCATGAACATCTTTCAATATTTGTCTAGCTGAATCAAATAGCATAGACATCTACAACAATTCGAACATCAATCGAAATATACATATACATACATACATATGTATTCTCATATCTTAAAGAAATCTCAAAAATCTTTTTTATAACGTCATGATACCGCACTGTATTTACAGTCAGTTGAGAATTCCGTCATTTGTTGATTTTATCATACTACATCATACCATAGTGGGCTGACGATCCTTAGATCACATCCAACACTAGGTAATACTGCATTGATGACTCCATCATTTTTTTTTCATCTTTGCACCAGGTTACATGATGCATTAATGATATAAAATACATTTTGATATATTGCAAATCATTTTTGTCTAGCCGAAGCAATTAGCATAGACATACGAATAACAGTATTGTTGTTAAAACTCATTGGTTCTATCATTTGATCCAATATTTTTCAAGAAAATAGAAGTGTAAACATCAGCACGAAGTCAATAAATTTCAAAAGTCTAGCATAGCTAGTAGATTTAGAATACCTATGCTTCCACCATCAACTCCACTTTCTATAATGATCCATTGCTTAATAGGTCTATCTATTACTATCATCCTCAATACTCCATTCACACTTAATTACACCCAGTTCGTCAAATTTACCACACGTTATGAGTTCAGGAACTTGCCACAATCATATGAGTTTAAGAACTTATCCTAGTCAGACCATAGGCGTCCATTCGTTGAGGGGTTCAAAAACATACCATATAATTATGAGTCACGAACCTACCATAAGTATGAGTTTTAAGAACTCGCACTTAACCTTATAATATTTCATAGTACTCCATCTTCATAGCATTAAGTTATAATTATTCTCTAACTATACTCTACCTATCTGTTATACACATGAGAAAAGAATCACCTTCTCAACAGGCATATAGCAAATAGCGCGACACAAATATTTTGCTTATAACTTGCTCTTTGCTCGATACGAATTCCTCGTATCACATCGTCTATAACTCCTCATGAGTTATCTCGTACTATTTCATAGTACTCCATCTTCATAGCATTAAGTTATAATATTCTCTAACTATACTCTACCTATCTGTTATACACATGAGAAAAGAATCACCTTCTCAACAGGCATATAGCAAATAGCGCGACACAAATATTCCAATGATTATCAATGTGATAAACTGAGTGCAAGCACAAAACCCTCGCCCATACAAAGGTTTGTACAACTCAGCCATCACATGAGTCCTCAATTGAAATCCCACCTAACTCTATTTTGCTTATAACTTGCTCTTTGCTCGATACGAATTCCTCGTATCACATCGTCTATAACTCCTCATGAGTTATCTCGTACTATTTCATAGTACTCCATCTTCATAGCATTAAGTTATAATTATTCAAACATTATAGACCATCTTTCTTTTATAACTTAAACAGATCTAGACCACGTCGTGATCTTATTCTATAACCATCTCCCTTAAAATTCTTTTCTTAACTCGTGATCATTTTATTTTACGATCCTCTTTCTTTCTCTTTTTCATCATTTACTACATTACTCGTTATCTTGGCTTTTGGAGTTAGGAAACTCTCATTTCTTATCTTTATATTTCTTAGATTTTTCTTTGAATCTTCTTATTTATATAACAATTCTTCCTTTAAGAATTTTCAACTTTATTTACATCGCTCAAAATTTCATTCAAGTTCTACACTCTCATCATACGTGTCCATTTCTATACTTGGTACACATCGAGTCTCTAACAGTTTCAATATGGTACGCTGAGTGGTTTCCCACAAATAACTAACAAACTAGGTTCCGAGTTACTAGTTCGTATATACCTCCGCTCTATGAAGGAATCGTTTAACCCAGATACCATACATCAACTACTAAAGAGTACAATTGCACCATACTTAAATATAACTCTCTATTCTAAACTTCTTTATCATTCTCTTTTTATAGACATTGTCTATTTGTTATCACCTTACATCCTTATTATTGGAGTTGGGTAACCCCACATTCATATTCCTTATACCTCTGTGAGATTCTTCTTTGAATCATTTCGCGCAAGCTTTATCCCTTCTTTATACGTTTCTTACATTACTTCTTATTGTTCAAACTCTATTTGAGCTTATTCTTTCATTATATTCACCTTCCTTCTCTAAGGTTATAGCCTAAGGTACTCCCACCTAAGGTTTATAACCTACAGCTTTGATACCAACTGTAACGACCCAAAAAATCCATACAATTTAAATCTCAACTTCGGTCGTTAACCACACATTAAAACTCAAATTTTACATCATTATTCGATATTAAAAACACTAAAATTGCAGAATATTTAGAACGTTTATACATTTCCTCCTTTCTTGCCCTGAATCGCAACCTTTACATTACATCTCTTTGATTCAATCTTATATCATGAATCGTTACAACAAAATTACTATACAAAGTCTTACATCATAACTAAATATCCATATACATTGGATAACTCAACTTACAATTCAACATGTTACGTTCAAAATATGAAATACATTTCTCATAAAACATAAGTAATCTTCGTGAATATAGATCTCTATAACTCACTTAGCACATATCTTTATCTTAAAATCTTGACCTGCAAAAGTGGTTATTTGCAAGAGTGAGCTCGACAGCCCAGCAAAGTCTAACATTTTTCATGCATCACATAACACATAATAACATGCTCGATATACATCTCATTAGGGTAACATGGCATACATGCTTTTAATTCATATAGCAAATATAAAGATTGAGTTCCTTACTCAATCATCATTACTTAGCCAAAATAATGCAGTCATATATTAACTTAAACATTTTATGATTTCAACATGTATAACATATCATACAATTTAAAACAGTTCATCAAGTCCACGTAACAAATAGGAACCGAAAGACTTGCCTTGATCGTTGTTTACCAATAACAGTTTAACAGCTTACAGTTATCTGCACTTCACGTGCCCTACACAATTATATAATCATACACATCAACTATTAGTCACATAACAACACATTGTAATTGTAATGTAAACTCTACTCCACATCTCATAATCTTTCCTATTAATTAACACACAATGTTCAATTAGATTGTGTTAACTTTTCGACTTATGTAATATTCGAAATTCATTAAAGTGTTCAAATTTTGCTAGGAATCATTATTGGTTTTATATTAAACCCATTTCATACTTTATAATATCCATTTCATTTGACTAAAAACACTTTTTACGTTCATTAACAATTATCACGGCGTTTCGACGTTTATTCGTCACACGCCCGATTGCATCTTTTGTGTATGCTTACTATACTTCTATAACTTATCTAATACATTATTATATTAATGTTAAGCATCATTATATTTACTAATATTCATATTTTATAACTTAGAACAACATCTTTTATCGTCAAGAGCACTACACTAGCATACGTGCATGTCTGACGCCCTCCGATTGCCTTCAAAAACACAACAGTCCTAATGATGACCATTTTGACCCTTCATAACGATTTCAAATTGAAAACCTTAAATAATAAAAGTTGTAGGCCTATTCGTCCTCGTTCCGAATCATCTTGAATCGCATCAATCAGAGTTCGTATGAAAACGTTATACTCATTTTCGTAAACTGCGTCCGGTCAATTTTTTTTTTCAAAATTTTGGCTTGACAGAACACCCCCCCGCCGGGGCGGGGGTTTTTGCACTAGGGGGGCCCGCCAAGGCGGGGGTCACTGCTGCGATTATGCGATTTTGGCTCTGGAACACTACGAAAAGCCAAATTAGGCCTCCAAACTCCTTTCTAACAACCATACCAAACTACCCAATGAGTAAATAGGTTTACATAAACATAATCTAATGTTGCTAACACGTTTCTAACCATATAAACAACGTAAACATCAAAGATTACAACATTTAATTTCACTGTTTCTCTTCTTTCTTCTTCTTTTGACATTCATAGCGAAATTCTTCACTGTGAATTCGTTTTACATCCGTTTTGACTCATTCAACTTGGGTTGTTTTCGTTTTTCAACATACTAACATCTATCATCAAATTGCAGATTATAGCAATTATTGATCATGAAATTTCGTACTTTCTAAGCCGTAACATATAAATATAAATAATGTTTTATAATTTCTTCCAACAATTCCAATTCTCACGAATTTGACAAACAAGTATCAATCATATATGATGGTTAACAGATTATACACACTCAATAATCTTTATAAACCAATTCTTTACTCAAATCATGCACCATAACCAATTAAAGAGAAAAAAAACTTTGATAAAACATAACTAAAAGCTAGGGCTATAATATTACCTTTTAATTTCTCCTTAAGCTTAATTAGATGATGAGAATGATTTGATTATCCTTCATCTCCCTTCTTTGATTCTCATAATAACCTCTTTTTTAATTTCTCAGAGAATGTCTCTCTCAAACTTCTTTGTAAATCTCTCTTCTTCTTAGGCTTAGGCCAAACCCTTTTTCACATAAACTAAAACTGACGCTAACATAAAAATAAAACTGACGTATAATATAATAAGGCTACTAAATACTTATCAGTTTTTTTATTATTATTATTTTAAACATAAAAGCCATAAGGCCTTGTTTGGTAAAACCTATTAAAATAATGACTTAATCATTATTTAAGCCTTGTTTAGCAAAACAAGATTAAAATTAAAATTTCAAAAGCTCTAAGGCTTTGTTTGGTAAAACCAAATTTAAAACTCCTTTAATTTATTTTCATAAGTTATTTATAATATAGTTTATTGTCCTGCACTGTTTACTTGGATTTTCATATCCAATCTTAATTAAATAAACGAATTACCACATACTAAATAAATTTTCCACTTGACCAAATATCACAACATTATAATCTCATTATAATTTTATTTAATAACTTAATATACCACCTTAAATTATTAAATTAAAATAATAATATAACATCTCATGTTATATTATAACTCTCTAAATTATAAATTAATTTAATTTAGAAT
Source organism: Panax notoginseng (assembly GCA_016801055.1). Classification (NCBI taxonomy): domain Eukaryota; kingdom Viridiplantae; phylum Streptophyta; class Magnoliopsida; order Apiales; family Araliaceae; genus Panax; species Panax notoginseng. Next base: position 22,504,794 of record CM029021.1, read on the forward strand.
ATTATCTAATGAATTTAGATTAGTAAATATTTACTAGCAACCATTACATCAATAAAATATTTCTCTCATCAATTTCAGCAATAAGCGCATCAAATAAATATTTATATATTAATAAATATTTAATATTACAATTTAAAATTTCGGATCGTTACATTCATAACCTAATAAAGAATGAATACGAATGGTTATTCACCATGCATGCGGTAATTCGCGTAGACAGGTTATTCCCATAAATTAATAAGGAATGGAATGACAACCCTTATAAGTATGAAAAAAATAACATTATTTACGAATACGAAAGAAATAATACCCTTTACGAATATGAAAAATAATATCCCTTACCTTGGTAGAAGATTGGATACTGCAATAGTGTAGTAGCAGAATACTCTTCTTCTTTCTCTCTGATTCTCTCTCTATAGTTTTCTCTTATGAGTCTTAGTGAATTGGTAAGAATAAAGGAAGAATGAGCTTCTATTTATAGAAGAATTCTAGCTTAGCCCTTACAATGTGAAAAGGCAAGTGGCTTGAAGATTGATAATATGAAAAGGCAAGTGATTTGACGCCTGTAATGTGAAAAAGGTAAGTGGTTTGACTTCTGGTAAAGGCAAGTACTATTGGCGAAAGTGACTCTTAGATGATGACATATGGGTCCCATAGAATAAACCAAACTTACAACAAATGTCTCATAACAAACCTCTTATTTATATCAAATATTGAATAAATATTTACCATAAATCACTTTATCTTCAATCAACACATTTTTAATCTTTCAAATATTATTTATCATTAATATTATAACTCATAATATTGACAACCAGATCATTCCAAGGAAAGAGGGGGCTTTTCGATAAGGATTTTTCCTTATTGGCGCTCAATTAAATAACCTAACCCCTTTTCTCGACAGAACTTTCTAAACATTTTCAATAGTAAAAATAATAATATGAATAAATGTGTCGTCTAAATTATTGATTTAATAATATAAAATATTATACAGATGATATTGTGACAATAATTGAATCAATAATATAAGATGTAAGGCCCCAACTTTTTATAAATAAAGATTTAATTTCTCTAATTATTATTTTGAAATAGTAAGGGGTTGATTTGATTAATGTGGTTAGTTATGGGTAAAATGCGTAAATATTTTTAAATAAGCAAGTGGTTATAAAATATTTATTGTTATCGGGGAATATTCGTTTGGTCGTGGAATATTATTGCTGTCGGGGAATATTCGTACGACGGCGCAGCCTTTTGTGGGTCCCATAACGGAAAGCGATTGGATGAAGAAAACGACAAGTATAAGTTGTTTATAAATAACGGCGTAGTTGTTACCGTTTATACTGTTGGAATACCCGGTTGTTAAAACACAGTAATACGCGTTGTTGCACAGTAGCACACGGTATTGCACCAATTATTAATTCTTACGTAAGAAGGCACTACTCAATAATTGTTACAGTAATTACTGTTCAGTATTTTATTTTATTGATTCAATAATTGCTACGTTGATATTTTATATTACTGTTGTTTCAATAATTGTCACTACACAATATTTTCTATTATCAGAGCAATAATTCATATTATCTGAATAATATTATTAGAAAACATTATTGGCAATGTCTAAAAAGTTCTGTCTAAGGAGAGGTTTGGTCACCTAATTGCGCGCCAGTAAGGAAAAATCCTTATTGAAAAGTCTCCTCTTTCCTGGGAACTGCCTGGTTGTCAGTATTGTGATTTCTGTAATATTATTTATGAATAATTAATTATTGATTTATATGATGAGAAAAATATTGATTTTATGTGGATATAGATGGAGAAATTTTTTAATGTGACAATTATTGAAAATTAATATTTTATATTTTTATGATAAAAAATTCATTTAAATATATTATTATATTTTTTAATAATATAATAATAGTGATATTTTTACAATGAATGTGAGATATATGAGTATATGAGGACAAATAGTATTTTTGTTGCATTAAATGATTAACACGTGTTTTGTGTGTCGGTGGACCCCATTTCTTGACTGAAATTTGATTATAGCTTGTAAAATCGTCCGTATGTGGATTTCGGTCAATTTATGTTTGGAATTTGGAAATACTTTCTTCTGAAAAGTTGTAGAGAATTGAATTTCCTATAAAAATTCGCGAGATTCGAATTTTCTGATAAAATGGCTATTTATTATGAATTATTGAAGTTCTGAAGTTCCAAAATAATTGATTTTTGGAAGTTTTATTTATGTTTTAAAAGAAAAACATTTTTTAAATATTTGTGGACATCTTTAACATGTGTTAGATGGCTGAAATCAGATTTCTAAGTGGGCGTAGGAATTTGTTTTATATATAATATTATTATATTAAATTTTCTGCTTTGGTGTTCTAAGCATTTTTCTATAAATAGGGTGCTTATGTTAGAATTGAAAATCACACCAGAAACTAAAATCTTCTCTCTCTTTCTCTCTCGATATATTGAGCGTATTCTTGTGAGTATTTTTATACTTTGAGTGTTGTTATACGGTGCAAGTTCCCTTCAGCACCATATTCAGTATTCCAGCTAGAAGTACTATCTTTCTGAGGTAAGGGATGTTATTTTATTCGAAAATGATATTATTTCTTCAATATCATTATGCTGAAATATTGGTTGGAAATTTTTATCAAATTTGGAACTTTTTCATGTCGGGATTACTATTCATGAGTTACTATTCACAAGTTACTATTCATGAGTTACTATTCACGAGTTACTATTCATGAATTACTATTCACGAGTACTATTCAAGAAGCATGATAATTTTTTTTGTGAAATTTATATCTTTTAGTGTCGGAGTTACTATTCACGTATACGACACTATTCACGTATACGGCACTATTCACGTATACGGCACTATTCATAGAAAAATTAAATTTTCTTTTCTGTGTTCAAGATCATCTGTTATGATTCCTATCTTGGATTGGATTTATGTTTTGGTCTTCATTCTTGAATTTTACTCCACTCTGGTTATTTATGAAATATTTTTGAACTTAGATTGTTTAAAATACGAATTCTTAATATTTGTTCTTTTGTTTCACTGGATTCGTTTTCTTTAAAATATTTTTTATCATCCTCAGTCCTAAATGATGATATAACTGAATATCTTTGGCCTGTAGTGCAAAGATTAATGATTTTATATGGAATATCTTTGGCCTGTAGTGCAAAGATGAACAGGTGTTGAAATGAACATGACCGACTGATTAATATCTTTGGCCTGTAGTATAAAGATAACTATTTGATTCAAGATGTATATTGATTGATGTTACAGGGATAAAATATCGATGATGGACTTTTAAATTCATAGATGATAGTAGATTTCATTCTCTACTTAACTCTTCTAATGAATTGTTGTTTCTGCTGCAGTTGTTGATCTAAAACTCGTTGTCTATTGTATTCTATCATATTTTTCCCTGTTGAGGACTAACGATAATTTGTTCTATATTATCTTAGTCATAATATTCTTTACTGGGCTAGTTGAGCTCACCCTTTTTCCTTTTTGTTCCATTTTTCTTCTCAGGAGACGAGAATATAGCGAGTACTAGTCGGGGTATTGAATGATGGTTCAAGATAGTTGTCTTAGTAGTCCTCACTATTTTGTAAAATAGTGTATCAATAATTGTAATGAAGACTTATTTGAGTATGGATATTGTCTAGAAGATAATATTTATATTTAAACTCACAGTATATGTGTTGTCGTATTTTGCACGATAATTATAATAATAAAGTTGTAGTTATTTTCTGTACCATGTATTTGGCGACTCAAAATGAGTTGGGTGGAATGGACCTATTTTGGGGGCGTCACAGTTGGTATCAGAGCTTAGGGATATGATCTCTGGTAGAGATCGGGGAATAGAACTAGGAGGGGAGAGACGAGTAATGTAAGACCCCAACTTATTAATGAATAAATTAAATTTTCTCTAATTAATTATTGTGAATAATAAGGTGTTAATTTGATATAAATTTTGGTTATAGGTGAAATGTGCAAATTTTACAAAATAAACAAGTGGTTATAAAATATTCATTTTATCGGGGAATAATCGTTTGGTCGTGGAATATTCTTTCTGTCGGGGAATATTCGTACGACGGCACAGTTATTTGTGGGCCCCATAACGGAAAACGGTTGGATGAAGATAACGACAAAAATTGAGTTTTTATAAATAACGGCGTAGTTGTTACCGTTAACACTGTTGGAATACCCGGTGGTTAAAATACAGTAATACGCGTGGTTGCACAGTAGCACATGGATTGCACAGTATTTTTGAATTATTAATTCTTACGAAAGAAGGCACTACTCAATAATTGTTACAGTAGTTACTGTTCAATATTTTATTTTATTGATTCAATAATTGCTACATTGATATTTTATATTATTGTTATTTCAATAATTGTCAGTGCACAGTATTTTCCATTATCAAATCAATAATTCATATTATTTGAATAATTTTATTAGATAGCATTATTGACAATGTCTAGAAAGTTCTGTCTAAGGAGAGGTTTGGTCACCTAATTGCGCGCTAGTAAGGAGAAATCCTTATTGGAAAGCCCCCTCTTTCCTGGGAACGGCCTTGTTGTCATAAATGTGATTCTGTGATATTAATTGTGAATAATTAATTATTGATTCATATGATAAGGAAATATTTGTTTTATGTGAATATAAATGTTGGATATATTTTGTGGTTAAAAATGAAGGAGTTAATGTAGAGGTGTTGTAACGACCCCAAAATCCATACAATTTAAAATCTCAACTTCGGTCGTTAACCACACATTAAATCTCTAATTTTACATCATTATTCGATATTAAAAACACTAAAATAGCGGAATATTTAAAACGTTATACATTTCCTTCTTTCTTGCCCTGAATCATCACCTTTACATTACGTCTCTTTGATTCAATCTTATATCATGAATCGTTACAACAAAATGACTATACAAAGTCTTACATCATAACTAAATATCCATATACATTGGATAGCTCAACTTACAATTTAACAACATATTACGTTCAAAATACGAAATACATTTCTCATAAAACATAAGTAATCTTCGTGAATATAGATCTCTATAACTCACTTAGCACATATCTTTACCTTAAAATCTTGACCTGCAAAAGTAGTTATTTGCAAGAGTGAGCTCGATAGCCCAGCAAAGTCTAACAGTTTTTATGCATCACATAACACATAATAACATGCTCGATATACATCTCATTAAAGTAACATGGCATACATGCTTTTAATTCACATAGCAAATATAAAGATTGAGTTCCTTACTCAATCATCATTACTTAGCCAAAACAATGCAGTCATATATTGACTTTAACATTTCATGATTCAACATGCATAACATATCATGCAATTTAAAACAGTTCATCAAGTCCACGTAGAAAATAGGAACCGAAAGACTTGCCTTGATCGTTGTTTACCAATAACAGTTTAGCAGCTTACAGCTATCTGCACTTCACATACCCTACGCAATTATATAATCATACACATCAAATATTAGTCACATAACAACACATAGTAATTGTAATGTAAACTCTACTCCACATCTCATAATCTTTCCTATTAATTAGCACACAATGTTCAATTATATTGTGTTAACTTTCAACTTATATCTCACTGTATTTCATATTCGCAGTTCATTCAAGTGCTTAAGTCTTGCTAGGACTACTTATTAGCTTTATATTAAATCCACTACATATCTTATAATATTCATTTCAATTGAATTGAAACACTTTTTAAGTTCATTAACACTTGGCACGACGTTTCGACGTTCATTCGTCACACGCCCGATTTGCCTCTCTTGTGTATGCTTACTATGCTTCTATAACTCATCTAATACATCATGTATTAATGTTAAGCATTATTATAATTACTAATATTCATATTTTATAATTTAGAACATCATCTTTTATGGTCAAGAGCACTACACATGCATATGTGCATGCCCGACACCCTCCGATTGCCTCCGAAAACACAATAGTCCTAAAGATGACCATTTTAACAAATCCTAATGACCTCAAATTGTAAAACTTAAAGAACGAAAGTTGTAGGTTTACTCGTCCTCGTTCCGGATCTTGAATCACCTCAATCGGAGTTCGTATAAGGAAGTTATGGCTATTTTACTATAGGAGGTCAAAATTGTCCAAGTCAGACCACAAATCTGGCGCTGGGGCACGGATCAGTGGCGCCGGGGCGCGAGTACTAGCGTTGGGGCGTGAGTTACAGTGCTGGGGAGCGAGCTCTAGCGCTGGGGCGCGAATTATAAGCTAGCCAGTGGCGCTGGGTCGCGAAATTTGGCGCTGGGGCTCAAATTTTGGCGCTGGGGCGCCGAAACTTGCAGAACCCAACCACGAAGAACAAAACAACTAATTTTTTGTCTATAACTTAATTTCTAACACTAATTAACATCCATAACTTCATCGCAAACTACACATAAACGTTTAACAATCATCCATATAACAATTACCAACAATTAAACAACTACTTTAGAAAACTTCATTATTTGAAAACACTGTTTTTAAGAAAAACTCCATTGTTAACGTTGTTTAACACTGTAATATCAATAATAACCCATTGTTTAACACTGTAATATATATAATAACCCAAACTTGATTACTTTAAAGTACGATTCTCTGAAATTCATACCCAATTAACATACATAAGCTTCAATTTCACAATTATCATACGATAAAATACTAATTTTGTTACACTCCAAAACATGTTCATGTTCATCCTCATGTCCACTGTAAAACTAATTTCTTCTTTCTCTTTGAACGTATTTTAGCATACAACATATATATACATTTATGCTAGTATAACCATTAAAATTATAAATACACATAATTTCCTAACCAATTATAAAATCATGGTTTTACAGAAAGTTTGTAAAGAATTTTATGTTACCGTCAAATTCAAAAACACAGAGACTTAGAGATTATAACGTAAAACATATATGTTAAGGTTATGTAACATACCTTTTGTTGCTTAAGAAATCCTTGTTAAACACTGAGAATTTGTTTTGGTGGCTTTGGAATCACAGACTTGACTTTCTCTCAAACTCTCTCAAACTTTATGAACTTTTCTTTCTTCTTCCCTTTTCTCTCTTAGGCTTTAGCCAAATAGATTAGATGTAACTAAAATAAACTAACGTATCTTTTCAAAAGTTTTAAAACTGACGCCACTAATGGCATTATTAAAATAGCGGTTACCACAAATTATTATACATTATTTATATTTTCTTTATTTAATTTATATTATTAATAAATCAAATTTAAAAATCCAAAAGCCATAAGGCTCCGTTTGGTAAAACGCTTTAAAATTAAAAACTTAATATATAATTAAGGCTTGTTTGGCAAAATAAATTAAAACTACTTTAATTTATTTTAATAACCACTTATAATAAAGTTATTTGTCACACTTCTAATTAATTAAGTTTTCATACTTAATTTAATTAATTCTAATAACAATTCATTGCATAATATAATAATTTATTTAATCATTATAACTTTCTAACTTAATTATTAAATTAGAATACTATCTCAGAATTTCCTTAACTCATTAATTATTTATTAAATAATTAATTAATCAACTCAAATCAAAACAAACAAACATTTATTCACGATAAATACATCCATTAAATATTTATATAATTCAATAAATATTTAAATATTATAATTAAAAATCTGGATTGCTACATCATTCCCTCCTTACAAGAATTTTGCCCTCAGAATCACAACTCAAACCACTCATTCGTTACAATCTTCCCTACTTACACAGATTCTGTCCCCAGAATCGAAGACAAAAATTAAACAAATAACTTAGAGAAATCTTTCATCATTTTATCTAAATATAGATTTTATATTTCCTACTACATTCATTACCTAATAAATTCTAGGTTTCATTTCATAACTTTCATTTGAACTCAATTATATTTTGAGTATTATATATCTTTTAACCCATTCATTTCCTTTTCTAAGGATCGTTATCATAAATACTCGGGATATTACAGGTGTTTTATCAATATTTTTGTCGGAATGGAGGTATTAAAAATCAATTAGAGTTTTTGATATATATTGCGGGGGTTATAATTTTTAATCCGACCGTTGGATCGTTGTGATTTTTGGATATATTATACATATATAAGTTGAGTATATATCCATAAATTTTGAACCGTTAAAATTAAACGTATGATTTGTTATGAATTTTAAGAGATGACTGGTTCAGAAATTGTTGAAGTTTCAGAATTTATCATTTTGGTGAAAAATTTTAGAATTGGTGGGCCCCACTTTTGGTTGGTGAAAATGTGCTGAGATTTTTATTCAAATGTGGTGGGTGAGAATAGTAGCAGGTAAAACCATCAGGTTGCAGGTTAACTCTGCTTCGGCGTGCTAACATTTTCTATAAATAGAAGGCTAAGTTAGAATTGAAAATCACACCAGAAACAAGTTTTCTCTCTTTCTCTCTCTAGAAACAAGTTTTCTCTCTTTCTCTTTCTCTCTTTCTATTTATCAGTGCAAGTTTTCTTCAGCCTTATACCAATATTCCGATCAGAAGTACTGATATTTTGAGGTAAGGGGTGTTATATTCTTCTTAAAATGATATTTTCTTCAATATCATTATACCGAAATATTGGTATAAACTTTTTATCAAATTTAGAACTTTTTGTGTCGGGATTACTATTCATGTATACGTTACTATTTACGTATATGACACTATTCACGAATACGGCACTATTCACCAAAAAAAAAATTTTCTTCTTTTTATCCAAGTTGTCTATTATGGTTACTATCTTTGATTGTATCCATGTTTTGATCTTTATTTTTGAATTCTGCTTCAAAATTGGTTATTATGGAGTATTATTGAACTTGGATAAACTGTAATACGAATCCATAATATTTGTTCTTTTATCTCACTGGATTCGTTCTCTTTAAAATATTTTTCATTATCCTCAGTCCTAAATGATGATACTACTGAATATCGTTGGCCTGTAGTGCAAAGATGTATGATTACCTGATGAATATCTTTGGCCTGTAGTGCAAAGATGAACATGTGTTGAGATGAACATAACCAACTGGTGATACAAATGAATATCTTTGGCTTGTAGTGCAAAGTTGAATATTTAATTCAAGATGTATATTGATTGATGTTACAGGATAAAATATTGATGATGAACTTTTAAATCTTAGAAGATAGTAGAATTCTTTCTCTGCTTGACTCTTCTAATGGATTGTTGTTTCCGCTGCAGTTGTTGATCTAAAACTTGTTGTCTATTATATTTTATCAGATTTTCCCTGTTGAAGACTAACGATAATTTGTTGTATATTATCTTAGTCATAATATTTCTTACTGGGCTAGTTGAGCTCACCTTTTTTGTTCTATTTTCTTCTTAGGAGGAGATAGTATAGCAAGAACTAGCCGGGGTGTGGAGTGATGGTTTTAGAAAGTTGTTTAGCAATCCTCACTATTTTTATAAAATAGTATATCAATAATTGTAATGAGAACTCCTTTTGAGTTTTTATACTCTCTATTTGTATTCAAACTCACAGTATATGTGTGTCGTATTTTGCACGACAATTGTATTACTGAGGTTGTATTTGTTTTTGTACCATGTATTTGGCGACTCAGAATGGGTGATGTATACCTGTTTTGGGGGCGTCACAGTTGGTATCAAAGCTTAGGGATATGATCCATGGCTGAGATGTGAGACAAGAACTAGGAGGGGAGAGACGGGGAATTCCTTCACTAGTATGACCTGACAAAGTTTATTTGGTATTTATTTGGTCGGTCAGAGTATAGGGATAATATATGACATGACTATTAACCCTTGTTTTATGGCAGTATTTTAGAATGGCAGCTGAAAACATTAATAATGGAGTGAATCAGACCGTGGAGACACCTTTGATTACCACCTAGGGGAACGTGCAACAGGAAGACAATATTCCTCCTGTAAACAACACTATCGAACAAATGATGAATGATGAGATGTTTAAAAGTTTTTTGCAGTTCATGCAAAACTAGACGAGGGAGACTCGTGGACAAAATACGGGTGGAAATGCTAGCAATGCGCAGCTTGTCACAGCCAAGCAGTTCAAAGAGTTGGGACCACCAGAATTTAAGGGAAAGCCGGATCCGATCATGGCAGAAACGTGGGTCAAGTAAATTACCAAGATATTCGATGTCTTGGGATGTACGGAGGAACAGAAGGTTCCATTCGCCACCTTTATGTTCTGCGGTGAGGCAGACTACTGGTGGGAGTCTGTGAAGCGTACCCAGCCTGACGCACTCAACATGTCTTGGGAAACGTTTCAGAAACTGTTTAATGACAAGTACTTTCCTGAAAGTATTCGTCATATGAAGGAGGTAGAGTTTATTAGACTGGAACAAAACAACATGACGGTGTCCCAGTACGAGGCGAAGTTTGCAGAGTTATCCAGGTTTGCACCTCATTTGGTAGAGAATGGGGAACGAATGACGAGGATGTTCCTGAGAGGTCTAAAGCCCGAGATTCGGCAATATCTTATCTCTCATAAATTATCTTTATATTCAGATGTTGTAAATAGGGCTCAATTATTAGAGCCAGATAATGAGTATATTCAATCGAGGGAACACAACCAAGGTAATACCGGTGGCAGCGGTCATCGGACCAATGAAATCCAGCAGGGAGGAAAACATTCGGACAAAAGCGGTAACCACTCTGGTGAAAATTGTGGCCGTGATAATAGAAGGAGCGAGTCGGGAGGAGATTTCAAGAAGAGAAGGTACAACAATGATAACGTGAAGACGTCAGCACCAACATTAACTGTTTCTAAGGGAGGAGAACGAGCACCGGTCGTATGTTACAAATGCGAGAAAGAGGGACACATCAACCCAAACTGCCCACAACAGTTCAAGGTATGTTATAACTGTGGAAAGGAAGGTCATATAGCTAAAGATTGTCTTGTTGCAAAACCAAGTTCAACGGGGATAGTGACTCCAAAGGCTGTTTTGGACAAGTCAAAGTCAATGGTTCCTGGAAGGACGTTTTTCGTGACTGCCCAAAACGCGAGGAACCCGAACGAGGTGATCACGGGTAAGCTAATCATAAACTCTTGTGAAGTTTATACCTTATTAGATACCGGTTCTACCCATTCTTTTATCTCTCCTGCTTGTGCTCAACGTTTGAACTTGACTTCGGAGAAATTAGACTTTGACTTATCTGTTGAAACTCCGTTAGGAGAAACTTTCATTACATCTACTGTTAATAAATCTTGCTTGATTCAAGTTGGTACCATCACATTACCTGCCGATCTTATTTCGTTAAAAATTCTTGCATTTGATGTGATTTTAGGGATTGATTGGTTAACCACGCATCATGCTAAAATTGATTATTTTTGTAAGGTTGTTAGTTTTCATATTCCTAACCAACCTGTTATGCGAATTCAAACAACTAAACCATTAAAGTCAATCACTGTCATTTTAAGCCATAAAGCTATTCGTTTATTGAAAAATAGATGTCAAGCTTTTTTAGCCAATGTCACGGACTTGAACAAAAACACGTCAGATTTGAATAAAATTTCTGTTGTTAATGAATTTTCTGACGTATTTCCTGAAGAACTTTCCGGTCTACCTCCAGAACGTGAAGTTGATTTCTTTATTGACCTTGAACCTGGCACAAAGCTCATTTCTAAAACCCCATATCGAATGGCTCCTATTGAACTTCAGGAGTTAAAGGTCCAACTACAGGAGTTGTTGGACATCGGTTTTATTCGTCCTAGTACATCTCCTTGGGGTGCTCCGGTGTTATTCGTAAAGAAGAAAGATGGTAGTATGCGACTTTGTATCAACTATCGAGAATTGAACCATGTCACCATCAAGAATAGGTATCCATTACCTCGCATTGATGACCTGTTCGACCAATTGCAAGGAGCACAATTCTTTTCAAAGATCGATCTTCATTCTGGATATTATCAGTTGAAGATTAAAACTGAGGATATTTCAAAGACTGCCTTCAGAACTCGGTACGGGATTACGAATTTTTAGTCATGTCTTTTGGATTGACTAATGCTCCTGCTGCTTTCATGGATATGATGAACCGTGTATTCAAAGAATATTTGGATCAGTTCGTTGTTGTCTTTATTGATGACATCCTCATCTATTCTAAAAGCCGTGAAGATCATGAGCACCATTTGAAGCTGGTACTACAAAGGCTTCGCGATAACAAGCTATATGCCAAACTGAAGAAATGCGAGTTCTGGCTTGAAGAAGTAGCATTCCTTGGGCATGTGGTGTCAAAACATGGAGTATTTGTCGACCCGGTGAAGATTGAAGCCATACAAAGTTGGGAGCAACCAAAGTCGGTGACCGAAGTACATAGCTTTCTGGGCTTAACTGGTTACTATCAGAGATTCGTGGAAGGATTTTCTCGAATCGCTACTCCGTTAACTCAGGTGACTCGTAAAGATACAAATTCGGTTGGAGTGAGAATTGTGAGAAAAGTTTTTAAGAATTCAAGAGGAGACTCATTTCAGCACCTGTTCTGACAATACCATCTGGTTCGGATGGATTTGTTATCTACAGCGATGCTTCAGGCAAAGGGTTAGGATGTGTTCTCATGCAACATGGGAAAGTCATAGCCTATGCCTCGCGACAACTCAAAGAATATGAGAGGAATTATCCTACTCATGATTTGGAGTTGGCAGCAGTCGTTTTCGCGTTGAAGATCTGGAGACACTACCTGTATGGGGAGAAAGTGGAGATCTATACAGATCATAAAAGTCTCAAATATTTCTTCACCCAAAAGGAACTCAACATGCGGCAACGACGTTGGCTCGAGCTGCTGAAAGATTACTATCATACCATCCAATATCATCCTGGAAAAATAAATGTAGTAGCTGACGCATTGAGTAGAAGATCATATGCGGGTACGAGTGCAATGTTGTTAACACAAAGGCCCATTTTGTATGACTTGCAAAGGATGGAGATAGAGATGAAGGTTCCAAGTATCCACGTGATGATATCAAACATATGAGTAGAACCGACTTTAATCGATAAAGTTAAAGTTGCTCAAGCTACGGACATGGAGCTGATGCGTATGAAGAAGAAAGTGCAAGAAGGTGCTATTCCAGAAGCAAGAATCGATGAAGAAGGAATACTTCGAGTCAATTCCAGACTTTGTGTTCCTAACGATTTTGACTTAAAGCATAGAATCATGATGGAGGCACACAATACACCGTTTGTAATCCATCCTGGGAGTACCAAAATGTATCACGATCTTTGACATACATTTTGGTGGAGCAATATGAAAAGAGAGATCGCGGAGTTTATCTCGAGGTGTTTAACTTGTCAACGTGTAAAGGCGGAGCATCAAGTACCAAAGGGTCCGTTGCAACCACTTGAGATTCCGAAGTGGAAATGGGAACACATTACTATGGATTTCGTTACGGGTCTTCCCAAGGTTTCTCAAGGCATAGATGCGATTTGGGTTATTGTTGATAGATTAACCAAGTCTGCCCATTTCTTGCCTATACGTGAGACTTATTCCCTTAAACATCTTGCTAGTATGTACGTAAACGTGATTGTAAGATTGCATGGCATACCAGTATCCATAGTTTCGGATCGTGACCCAAGATTCACTTCACGATTTTGGGTTAGCTTGCAGAAAGCTATGGGCACGGATTTACGATTCAGTTCGACATATCATCCTCAAACGGACGGACAATCAGAGAGGACTGTTCAAACTCTTGAAGATCTATTAAGACTCTGTGTCCTAGATTTCAAAGGTAGTTGGGATAAGTACCTACCATTGGTGAAATTCTCCTACAACAACAGTTATCAGGCAAGTATAGGTGTGGCTCCATTCGAGGCGTTGTATGGAAGAAAATGTCGTTCTCCAGTATGCTGAGACGAGGTGGGTGAAGCAACATTGTTAGGACCAGAGTTGGTACGAATAACTACAGAGAAGATCCAAACGATTCGACAACGTATACAAACGTCACAGAATCGGCAAAAGAGTTATGCGGATCTTCATCGGAAGGACGTGGAATTTAATATTGGGGATCATGTATTGTTACGTGTTGCACCATGGAAGGGAGTTACAAGATTTGGAAAGAGAGGAAAGCTCAATCCACGATTTGTTGGTCCATTTGAAATTCTTGACCGAATAGGAAATGTGGCCTATAGACTCGCATTACCTCCAAGTATGTCTCGTGTTCATAATGTTTTTCACATATCTATGCTTCGTAAATATGTTAAAGACCCAAACCACATTATTGAGTTAGAACCAGACGAGATAGCCGAAGATTTAACATACGAGGAGGTACCTGTTAAGATCTTGGATAGGAAAGAGCATGTCTTACGCACGAAGGTTATACCACAAGTTAAGGTTTTGTGGAGAAATCATGCTATTGAAGAAATGACCTGAGAGTTAGAATCAGAAATGAAAGCGAGGTATCCCCACCTTTTCGAAACACCAAGTACGTACGTCAAGTTCGAGGAAGAAATTTCATAAGGAGGGGAGGTTGTAAGACCCCAACTTATTAATGAATAAAATCAAATTTTCTCTAATTATTATTGTGAATAATAAGGTGTTAATTTGATATAATATTTTGTTATAAGTGAAATATGCAAATTTTGTAAAATAAATAAGTGGTTATAAAATATTCATTTTGTCAGGGAATATTCGTTTGGTCGTGAAATATTCTTTCTGTCGGGGAATATTCGTACGACGGCGCAGCTATTTGTGGGCCGCATAACAGAAAACGGTTGGATGAAGATAACGACAAAAATTGAGTTTTTATAAATAACGGCGTAGTTGTTACCGTTAACACTGTTGGAATACCCGGTGGTTAAAATACAGTAATACGCGTGGTTGCACAGTAGCACACGGATTGCACAGTATTTTTGAATTATTGATTCTTACGAAGGAAGGCACTACTCAATAATTGTTACAGTAGTTATTGTTCAATATTTTATTTTATTGATTCAATAATTGCTGCATTGATATTTTATATTATTGTTGTTTCAATAATTGTCACTGCACAGTATTTTCTATTATCAGATCAATAATTCATATTATTTGAATAATATTATTAGATAGCATTATTGGCAATGTATAGAAAGTTCTGTCTAAGGAGAGGTTTGGTCACCTAATTGTGTGCCAGTAAGGAGAAATCCTTATTGGAAAGCCCCCTCTTTCTTGGAAACGGCCTGGTTGTCATAAATGTAATTCTGTAATATTAATTGTAAATAATTAATTATTGATTCATATGATAAGGAAATATTTATTTTATGTGAATATAAATGTTGGATATATTTTGTGGTTAAAAATGAAAGAGTTAATGTTGAGGTGTTTTATCAATATTTTTGTCAGAATAGAGGTATTAAAAATCAATCAGGGTTTTTGAGATATATTGTGGAGGTTATAATTTTTAATCCGACCGTTGGATCGTTGTGATTTTTGGATATATTATACATATATAAGTTGAGTATATATCCACAAATTTTGAACCGTTAAAAATAAACGTATGATTTGTTATGAATTTTAAGAGATGACTAGTTCATAAATTGTTGAAGTTTCGAAATTTATCATTTTGGTAGAAAATTATAGAATTGGTGGGCCCCACTTTTGGCTGGTGAAAATGTGCTGAGATTTTTATTCAAATGTGGTGAGTGGAAATAGTAGCAGGTAAAACAATCAGGTTGCAGGTTAAGTCTGCTTCGGCGTGCTAACATTTTTCTATAAATAGAAGGCTAAGTTAGAATTGAAAATCACACCAGAAACAAGTTTTCTCTCTTTCTCTCTCTAGATTATTGAGTATATTTTATGAGTATTTAGATAATTTGTGAGTTTCTATTCATTAGTGCAAGTTTTCTTCAGCCTTATACCGATATTCCGATCAGAAGTACTGATATTTTGAGGTAAGGGGTGTTATATTCTTCTTAAAATGATATTTTCTTCAATATCATTATACTGAAATGTTGGTATGAACTTTTTATTAAATTTAGAACTTTTTATGTCGGGATTACTATTCACGTATACGTTACTATTCACGTATACGGCACTATTCACGAATACGGCACTATTCACCGAAAAATAAAATTTTCTTCTTTTTGTCCAAGTTATCTATTATGGTTATTATCTTTGATTGTATCCATGTTTTGATCTTTATTTTTGAATTCTGCTTCAAAATTGGTTATTATGGAGTATTATTGAACTTGGATAAACTGTAATACGAATCCCTAATATTTGTTATTTTATCTCACTGGATTCGTTCTCTTTAAAATATTTTTTATCATCCTCAGTCCTAAATGATGATACTACTGAATATCTTTGGCCTGTAGTGCAAAGATGTATGATTACCTGATGAATATCTTTGGCCTGTAGTGCAAAGATGAACAGGTGTTGAGATGAACATAACCAACTGGTGATACAAATGAATATATTTGGCTTGTAGTGCAAAGATGAATATTTGATTCAAGATGTATATTGATTGATGTTACAGGGATAAAATATTGATGATGGACTTTTAAATCTTAGAAGATAGTAGAATTCTTTCTCTACTTGACTCTTCTAATGGATTGTTGTTTCCACTGCAGTTGTTGATCTAAAACTTGTTGTCTATTATATGTTATCAGATTTTCCCTGTTGAAGACTAACGATAATTTGTTGTATATTATCTTAGACATAATATTCCTTACTAGGCTAGTTGAGCTCACCTTTTTTGTTCTATTTTCTTCTCATGAGGAGATAGTATAGCAGGAACTAGTCGGGGTATGGAGTGACGATTTTAGAAAGTTGTTTAGCAGTCCTCACTATTTTTGTAAAATAGTGTATCAATAATTGTAATGAGGACTCCTTTTGAGTTTTTATACTCTCTATTTGTATTTAAACTCACAGTATATGTGTGTCGTATTTTACACGACAATTGTATTACTAAGGTTGTATTTGTTTTTGTACCATGTATTTGGTGACTCAGAATGGGTGATGTATACCTGTTTTGGGGGCGTCACAAGTAAATCCTTCGCTAGTGTGTCCTACCTAAGCTTATTTGTTGGTTGGTCAGAATATATGGATATTATGTGATATGTTAATTTCTTTAATTAACCCTTATTTTATGACAGTATTTGAGAATGGCAACTGAGAATGTTAACAGTGGAGTAAATGAGACCGTGGAGACACCTTTGCTCACCAATGAGGAGAACGTGCAACAGGCCGATAATGTTCCACTTGTGAACAACACCACTAATCAGACGATGAACGATGGGATATTTAGAAGCTTTTTGCAGTTCATGCAAAATCAGACGAGGGAGACTCGTGTACAAAATATCAGTGGAAATGATTGCAACGCACGGTTTGTCACAGCCAAAAAGTTCAAAGAGTTGGGACCACCAGAATTCTGGGGAAAGCCGGATCCGATTAAGGCGAAGACGTGAGTCAAGCAAATTACCAAGATATTCGATGTCTTGGGATGCACGGAGGAATAGAAGGTTCTATTCGCCACTTTTATGTTTCGTAACAAGGCAGATTACTGGTGGAAATCTGTGAAGCATACCCAGCCAGCCGCACTCAGTATGTCTTGGGAAACGTTTCAAAAACTATTCAATGACAAGTACTTTTCTGAAAGTATTCGTCATATGAAGGAGGTAGAGTTTATTAGACTAGAACAGAACAACATGACGATGTCCCAGTACGAGGCGAAGTTCGCAGAGTTATCCAGGTTTGCACCTCATTTGGTGGAGAATGAGGAACGTATGACGCGGATGTTTTTGAGAGGTTTGAAACCCGACATACGTCAATATCTCATTTCTCATAAATTTTCTCTATATTCAGATATTGTGAATAGGGCTCAGTTATTGGAGCGCGATAATGAGTCAGCTCAATTGAAGAATAACGACCTGCAACTAGATGATAATCGTACCGATGTCAACGGTCATCAAAACAAGGATAACCATCGTGGAGGAAATTATCGTGCCAGAAATGGTAACCACTTCGGTGGTAATCATGGCCAAGATAATAGAAGAAATAACTCAAGTGAAAATTTCAAGAAGAGAAGATTTAACGATGATGGGAAGATGTTGGCAGCAGCAGCACCAGCAACAAATTTTAGAGGAGGAGAAAGACCGCCAGTTAAATGCTACAGATGCGGAGAAAAGGGACACATAAGTCCAAACTGTTCACAACCTTCCAAGGTATGTTATAGTTGTGGAAAGGACGGTCATAGAGCTCGAGATTGTCCTGTAACGAAACCAAGTCCAGCGGGGATGGTGACTCCAAAGGCTGTCCCAGACAAGTCAAAGTCAACGGTTCTTGGAAGAGCGTTTTTCATGACTGGTCAGAATGCGAGGAACCCGAACGAAGTTAGCACGGATTAGTTAATTATAAATTCTTACGAAGTTATACCTTATTAGATACCGGTTCTACCTATTCATTTATCTCTCCTGCTTATACTCAACGTTTAAACTTGACCATGGAGAAAATTAGACTTTGACTTATTTGTTGAAACTCCGTTAGGAGAAACTTTCGTTACATCCACAGTTTATAAATCTTGTTTGATCCAAGTTGGCACCATCACATTACATGTTGACCTTATTTCTTTAAAGATACTTACTTTTGATGTGATTTTAGGGATTGATTGATTGATTAACTACTCATCATGCCAAAATTGATTACTTTCGTAAGGTTGTTAGTTTTTATATTCCTAAGCAACCTGTTATTCGAATTCAAGCAACCAAACCACTGAAGTCAATCATTGTCATATCAAGCCATAAAGTCATTCGTTTATTGAAAAACAGATGTCAAGCTTTCTTACCCATGTCATGGACTTTAATACGTCATATTGAATAATATTTTGTTTCCTGACGTATTTTCTAAAGAATTTCTTGGCTTACTCCCAAAGTGTGATATTAAATTTTGTATCGACTTTGAACCCGGTACAAAACTCATTTCTAAAATTTCATATCGAATGGCTCCTATTGAACTTCAGGAGTTAAAAATTCAACTATAGAATTTGGTACCCGAGCCTTTATCTGGTGACTTCCTTTGTGAAATACACTGATGCCAAACTCTCCGTAGGGGACGCCATATTTGTGTGGTAATAAACTGATAGGTACCATTGTGACGTGCTATCCAAGATTGAGATATGAGTCACAGTTGAGAGCAACCTAAGTCAGTAATCGAAATAAGTAGCTTTCTAGGCTTAGCTGGTTACTATCGAAGATTCGTGGAAGAATTTTATCGAATCGATACTCCATTAACTCAGCTGACTTGAAAAGATACAAAATACAAATGGAGCGAAAAATGTGAGAAGAGCTTCCAAGAACTCAACATGCGGCAATGACGTTGGCTCGAGCTGCTGAAGATTACGACCATACCATTCAATACCATCCTGAAAAAAGCGAACGTGGTAGCTAACGCGTTAAGTAGAAAATCGTATGTGGTTACGAGTGCGATATTGTTAACACAAAGACCCATTTTGTATGACTTACAAAAGATGGAGATAGAGTTAAAGATTCCAAGAACCTGCGTGAAGATAACGAATATACGATTAGAATCAACTTTAATCGATAATTTAAAGCTGCTCAAGATACAGACCTGGAGTTGATAAATATGAAAAGGAAGATGCACGAAGTCATTATTCTAAAAGCGAGAATCGACGATGTGAGGAAAGCTCAAACCTTTGATTTATTAGTCAATTTGAGATTCTCGATCAAGTAGGAACTGTGGCCTATAGACACATTTTACCGCCAAGTATGACGCATGTTCATAACATTTTTCGCGTTTCGATGTTACGTAAATATGTGGACGACCCGAACCATATTATTGAGTTAGAACCAGACGAGATAGCAGAAGATTTAACGTACGAGGAGGTACCAGTCAAGATCTTGGATAGGAAGGAGCATGTCCTACGCACGTTAATTTTGAGGACGAAATTCCATAAGGAGGGGAGGTTGTAAGACCCCAACTTTTTATAAATAAAGATTTAATTTCTTTAATTATTATTTTGAAATAGTAAGGGGTTGATTTCATTAATGTGGTTAGTTATGGGTAAAATGCGTAAATATTTTTAAATAAGCAAGTGGTTATAAAATATTTATTGTTGTCGGGGAATATTCGTTTGGTCGTGGAATATTCTTGCTGTCGGGGAATATTCGTACGACGGCGCAACCTTTTGTGGGCCCTATAACAGAAAGTAATTGGATGAAGAAAATGACAAGTATAAGTTGTTTATAAATAACTGTGTAGTTGTTACCGTTTATACTGTTAGAATACCCGGTGGTTAAAACACAGTAATACGCATTGTTGCACAGTAGCACATAGTATTGCACCAATTATTGATTCTTACGTAAAAAGGCACTACTCAATAATTGTTACAATAATTACTGTTCAGTATTTTATTTTATTGATTCAATAATTGCTACGTTGATATTTTATATTACTGTTGTTTCAATAATTGTCACTATACAATATTTTTCATTATCAGAGTAATAATTCATATTATCTGAATAATATTATTAGATAACATTATTCGCAATGTCTAGATAGTTCTGTCTAAGAAGAGGTTTGGTCACCTAATTGCGCGCCAGTAAGGAGAAATCCTTATTAGAAAGCCCCCTCTTTCCTGGGAACGGTCTTGTTGTCAGTATTGTGATTCTGTAATATTATTTGTGAATAATTAATTATTAATTTATATGATGAGAAAAATATTGATTTTATGCGGATATAGATGGAGAAAATTTTTAATGTGACAATTGTTAAAAATTAATATTTTATCTTTTTCTGATAAAAAATTCATTTAAATATATTATTATATTTTTTATTAATATAATAATGGTGATATTTTTATAATAAATGTGAGATATATGAGTATATGAGGAGAAAGAGTATTTTTGTTACATTAAATGATTAACACATGTTTTGTGTGTCGGTGGACCCCATTTCTTGACTGAAATTTGATTATAGGTTGTAAAATCGTCCGTATGTGGATTTCGGTCAATTCATGTTTGGAATTTGAAAAAACTTTCTTCTGCAAAGTTGTAGAGAATTGAATTTCCTATAAAAAGTCGCAAGATTTGAATTTTTTGATAAAAGGACTATTTATTATGAATTATTGAAGTTCCGAAGTTCCAAAATAATTGATTTTTAGAAGTTTTATTTATGCTTTAAAAGAAAAACGTTTTTTAAATGTTTGTGGACATCTTTAACATGTGTTAGATGGCTGAAATCAGATTTCTAAGTGGGCGTAGGAATTTGTTTTATATATAATATTATTATATTAAATTTTCTGCTTTAGTGTTCTAAGCATTTTCCTATAAATAGGGTGCTTAGGTTAGAATTAAAAATCACACTAGAAACTGAAATCCTCTCTCTCTTTCTCTCTTGATATATTGAGCATATTCTTGTGAGTATTTTGATACTTTGAGTGTTGTTATACGGTGCAAGTTCCCTTCAGCACTATATTCAGTATTCCAGCTAGAAGTACTGTCTTTATGAGGAAAGGGATGTTATTTTATTCGAAAATGATATTATTTCTTCAATATCATTATGCCGAAATATTAGTTAGAAATTTTAATCAAATTTGGAACTTTTTCATATCGGGGTTACTATTCACGAGTTACTATTCACGAGTTACTATTCATGAGTTACTATTCTAGAGTACTATTCACGAAGCATGATGATTTTTTTTGTGAAATTTCTATCTTTTAGTGTCGGAGTTACTATTCACGTATACGTCACTATTCACGTATACAGCACTATTCACGAATACGACACTATTCACAGAAAAATTAAAAAAAAAATTATGTGTTCAAGATCGTCTGTTATGATTCCTATCTTGGATTAGATCTATGTTTTGGTCTTCATTATTCAATTTTACTCCACTCTGGTTATTTATGAAATATTTTTGAACTTAGATTGTTTAAAGTACGAATCCTTAATATTTATTCTTTTGTTTCACTGGATTCGTTTTCTTTAAAATATTTTTCATCATCCTCAGTCCTAAATTATGATATAACTGAATATCTTTGGCCTGTAGTGCAAAGATTAATGATTTTATGATGAATATCTTTGGCCCGTAGTGCAAAGATGAACAGGTGTTGAGATGAACATGACCGACTGATTAATATCTTTGGCATGTAGTGCAAAGATGACTATTTGATTCAAGATGTATATTGATTCATGTTACAGGGATAAAATATCGATGATGGACTTTTAAATTAATAGATGATAGTAGATTTCATTCTCTACTTAACTCTTCTAATGAATTGTTGTTTCTGCTGCAGTTGTTGATCTAAAACTCGTTGTCTATTGTATTCTATCAGATTTTTTTCTGTTGAGGACTAACGATAATTTGTTCTATATTATCTTAGTCATAATATTCTTTACTGGGCTAGTTGAGCTCACCCTTTTTTCTTTTTGTTCTATTTTTCTTCTCAAGAGACGAGAATATATCGAGTACTAGTCGGGGTATGGAATGATGGTTCAAGATAGTTGTCTTAGTAGTCCTCACTATTTTGTAAAATAGTGTATCAATAATTGTAATGAGAACTTATTTGAGTGTGGATATTGTCTAGAAGATAATATTTATATTTAAACTCACAGTATATGTGTTGTCGTATTTTGCACGATAATTGTAATAATAAAGTTGTAGTTATTTTCTGTACCATGTATTTGGCGACTCAAAATGGGTTGGGTGGAATGGACCTATTTTGGGGGCGTTACAGTTGGTATCAGAGCTTAGGGATATGATCTCTGGCGGAGATCGGGGAATAGAACTAAGAGGGGAGAGACGAGTAATGTAAGACCCCAACTTATTAATGAATAAAATCAAATTTTCTCTAATTATTATTATGAATAATAAGGTGTTAATTTGATATAATATTTTGGTTATAGGTGAAATATTCAAATTTTGTAAAATAAACAAGTGGTTATAAAATATTCATTTTGTCGGAGAATATTAGTTTGGTCGTGGAATTTTCTTTCTGTCGGGGAATATTCGTACGACGGCGCAGCTATTTGTCGGCCCCATAACGGAAAACGGTTGGATGAAGATAACGACAAAAATTGAGTTTTTATAAATAACGGCGTAGTTGTTACCGTTAACACTGTTGAAATACCCGGTGTTTAAAATACAGTAATACGCGTGGTTGCATAGTAGCACACGGATTACACAGTATTTTTGAATTATTGATTCTTACGAAGGAAGGCACTACTCAATAATTGTTATAGTAGTTACTGTTCAATATTTTATTTTATTGATTCAATAATTGCTACAGTGATATTTTATATTATTGTTGTTTCAATAATTATCACTGCACAGTATTTTCCATTATCAGATCAATAATTCATATTATTTGAATAATATTATTAGATAGCATTATTGGCAATGTCTAGAAAGTTCTGTCTAAGGAGAGGTTTGGTCACCTAATTGCGCGCCAGTAAGGAGAAATCCTTATTGGAAAGCCCCCTCTTTCTTGGGAACTGCCTGGTTGTCATAAATGTGATTCTGTAATATTAATTGTGAATAATTAATTATTGATTCATATGATAAGGAAATATTTATTTTATGTGAATATAAATGTTGGATATATTTTGTGGTTAAAAATGAAGGAGTTAATGTTGAGGTGTTTTATCAATATTTTTGTCGGAATGAAGGTATTAAAAATCAATCAAGATTTTTTAGATATATTGCGGGGGTTATAATTTTTAATCCGACCGTTGGATCGTTGTGATTTTTGGATATGTTATACATATATAAGTTGAGTATATATCCACAAATTTTGAACCGTTAAAAATAAACGTATGATTTGTTATGAATTTTAAGAGATGACTAGTTCAGAAATTGTTGAAGTTTAAGAATTTATCATTTTGGTGGAAAATTCTAGAATTGGTGGGCCCCACTTTTGGTTGGTAAAAATATGCTGAGATTTTTATTCAAATGTGGTGGGTGGGAATAGTAGCAGGTAAAGCCATCAGGTTGCAGGTTAAGTCTGCTTCGGCGTGCTAACATTTTCCTATAAATAGAAGGCTAACTTAGAATTGAAAATCACACCAGAAATAAGTTTTCTCTCTTTCTCTCTCTAGATTATTGAGTGTATTTTGTGAGTTTTTATTCATCAGTGCAAGTTTTCTTCAACCTTATACCGATATTCCGATCAGAAGTACTGATATTTTGAGGTAAGGGGTGTTATATTCTTCTTAAAATGATATTTTCTTCAATATCATTATATCAAAATGTTGGTATGAACTTTTTGTCAAATTTGAAACTTTTTGTGTCGAGATTACTATTCATGTATACGTTACTATTTACGTATACGGCACTATTCACGAATACGGCACTATTCACCGAAAAATAAAATTTTCTTCTTTTTGTCCAAGTTATCTATTATGGTTACTATCTTTGATTGTATCCATGTTTTGATCTTTATTTTTTAATTCTGCTTCAAAATTGGTTATTATGGAGTATTATTGAACTTGGATAAACTGTAATACGAATCCCTAATATTTGTTCTTTTATCTCACTGGATTCGTTCTCTTTAAAATATTTTTCATTATCCTCAGTCCTAAATGATAATACTACTGAATATCTTTGGCCTGTAGTGCAAAGATGTATGATTACCTGATGAATATCTTTGGCCTGTAGTGCAAAGATGAACAGGTGTTGAGATGAACATAACCAACTGGTGATACAAATGAATATCTTTGGCTTGTAGTGCAAAGTTGAATATTTGATTCAAGATGTATATTGATTGATGTTACAGGGATAAAATATTGATGATGGACTTTTAAATCTTAGAAGATAGTAGAATTCTTTCTCTACTTGACTCTTCTAATGGATTGTTGTTTCCGCTGCAGTTGTTGATCTAAAACTTGTTGTTTATTATATTTTATCAGATTTTCCCTGTTGAAGACTAATGATAATTTGTTTTATATTATCTTAGTCATAATATTCTTTACTGGGCTAGTTGAGCTCACCCTTTTTGTTCCATTTTTTTCTCAGGAGGAGATAGTATAGCAGGAACTAGCCGGGGTATGGAGTGACGGTTTTAGAAAGTTGTTTAGCAGTCCTCACTATTTTTGTAAAATAGTGTATCAATAATTGTAATGAGGACTCCTTTTGAGTTTTTATACTCTCTATTTGTATTCAAACTCACAGTATATGTGTGTCGTATTTTGCACGATAATTGTATTACTGAGGTTGTATTTGTTTTTGTACCATGTATTTGGCGACTCAGAATGGATGATGTATACCTGTTTTGGGGGCATTACAGTTGGTATCAAAGTTTAGGGATATGATCCCTGGCTGAGATGTGAGACAAGAACCAAGAGGGGAGCGGGGCGCGCCAGTTGGTTAGAATATCCCCTTTTGTGTTTTTAAGTCTCAAACTAGAATACTTGCCCATTTTTTTCCTCCAACACCCTTGAAGTTTTGTTTGGACCAAGTTAATGAATTTAGAAACATATCCCATAATAAATGCTTTACCACGCATCCTCGATCTTGCTCCTTTGTTCCGTGTATTACATAATGACTTGACTTGCGTTGATTTGGACTTGCTAAATAGATGGTATCTAGCAATCCCAAAACATATGAATGATCCTCTCCTCGGGGTTCAGTTAAATTGAGCTCCAATGTAAGCATCCTTGAGTCGATTTAAGCCTCATCTCTTAAGATCACATGAATTGTCCTTGGAACTCGAGTTGAGTGAATGTCGTTCGATGCGAGCCTGATCAAGATTGTATCTGTAACGACCTCAAAATTCAAACAATCCAACTCTCGACTTCGGTCATTAACAATAAATTTAACTTCTGATTTTACATCATTATTCGATGTTAAAATTAATAAAAATGAAGAATAATTAAAACTTCTCTGCCTTCTTTCTTTAATTCCCTGAATCATAACCTTTATTAGCTACACATCTCTGAATTAAATTTATTTTATAATTCGATTCATTAGAGTTAGTATATAAAATTTATATCTCAGCTCGATATCCCTTATACATTGGGTAGCTCAAACTTTACAACTAAATATGAAATTACACATCATAAACTAGCAAGTACAATTCTTAAAACCTTAAGCATGATTTAAAAGAATAACAAATGTAGCAAAAAAATTTAATCTTCTTGCATTATATATGATCCATGTCATTCAAGTAGCACATAGTGTTACCTTGAATCCTTAACCTGCAAAAATAGTTATTTACAAGATTGAGCTCGATAGGCCAATAAATCTAACAGTTTTCATGCATCACATAGCACACAAATAACATGAACAAATTATATTACATACATGTTGTAGTTCACATAACAAGTATAATGATTGAGTTCCTTACTCAATCAACATTCTTTGCTCAATCAACGTAGTCATAAATTGACTTTAACGTTTTATACTTACAACATATGTAATACCTTATGCTCTTTACAATACAGATTTAAAATAGTTCATGAACAAGTTCACATAACAAATAGGAACTGAAAGACTTGCATGGCTCATACATTATCAACTTACAGCTTAAATGCTTTGCGTATATCCTACAACAGTTCAAATGTTCATATACACATGCATCAGTTTAACATATAATGAAATCACATCGACTCTTAGTCCTAATCCTCTTACAACTTGCATTTCTTTAAAAACTTATAACCTATCTTTAGGTTTTAACTCTTTTTCGTTTGACACTTAAATTCAATTAAAACTAGATTAGTTTTCATTTCACTTCTATTATACTTCTCTTTTAACCGACACTTGATGTTTGGTTAAGTCTTCATAGATAACCTTACATCATATTAGATGTATTACATTTGTTAACATTAATTAAGTTAACTTCTATCACTTACCTTTCTTTTAATTACTACTTAACCTTTAGTTAAGTCTCCATAGATTTACCTTATGAAATGTTTAACGTTCATTAAAGTTAACTAAGTTAACCATCACCCTCATTTTATAAACTTCATCTTTTATAACTTAGAATATCAATGGTTAGGATCAGAACATATTACTTTGCAATAATATAAGTCTGACGCCCCTTCGTTCGCTTCCGTTTGCACAACATGCCCAAAGATACCAATTTTAACTTTGCTAAAGACTTCCATTTTTAGTTTTTATTAAAGGAAGTGATAGGTATATCTTTTAGCTTTCCAAAACATCTTGAAACATCTAATTTGGAGTTCGTAAGTAAAAGTTATCGTGGTTTTAGTAATAAGGGTCAGCACTGCCTTGTTTCAGCTCAACACTGGGTCACTCTTTTGAACTTAGAAATCCTGTCGAGGCTGGTACTCGTTGGGGTGGGGATTTTGAACTAGAAAAGCACGTCGGGGCGGGATTGCCCAAACGCGAATTCCGCAGTTCGCGAACAGCTTAATTCTAAAGCCAAAAACACCCAATTTTTTCCCTTTAACAACATATTAAACATACTCAGACACTACAAATCGTATAGAATCATAACCCAATATATATATATATATATATATATGATTCTAACAACTTAAATAACTTAAACAACCAAATTAAACTCTCAATTTTCAAGTCCATACTCTATATTTCATATCTTAACATATTTAGCAAAATTTTACACCACGAATTCATTTTACATCTGTTTTAATTCGTTCAAATTGTGTTGTTTTCGTTTTTCAAAGTACTACAACATATATCCATCAATTCTTAACAAATCCTCTACCAAAATTCCATTTAGATGAAAAACTCAAGAACATCTAAACTAGAGTTTATAGTTTAGTTAAATACCTTTTGATTCCTTCTTTATTTAGCTAGATGATCAACTACTTGATCAACCCTTTTTTTTCTTGATTCCTCCAAGTTTATTCTCAAATTTCTCAAAGACTCTCTCTCTGTTTTAGCAAACAAACTAACCACCACTTTAACGTGGTTTAGCCAGTTATCAAATTAAATAGACTCGACAATTACAAATAAAAAGGGTCTTTAGGTCATGTTTGGCTAGAACCCAAATAACCTTTTACAAATTTATTTTTATTTTATTTCATTTGCATACTCTATAATATATCCCCTTCTTCTCTAAATGTCACATTTTTACTATATTGCTAAATTATTTAGCCAAACTCTCATCTCAAAATACGGATAATTATACTATCCAATTAACCTTGTTAATAAAATTATAATTTCTATCTAGCTAGCCAACCATAATTATAATTTTATTTAACAAATCATTAATCCTCTAAATTAGTATATCGCCATTCCACTAGCGTAATAAAATACACACCGACCACTAAATCATTTAACATAAATTTAATCAATATTATCACACTTAAATAAATTAATTAATATTATTTAATTTATTTAATAGTTTAATTAACTATTAAACCTCTTGTTTCCAATATATATATATATATATATATATATATATATATATATATATATTCTTATTCGAACCCAGCACATCTCAATATAAGAATTTTATTTATTAAATTCTTATTTATTAATTTCTGAAAATTCGGGTTGTCACATCCTTCCCCCTTTATAAGGATTCCGTCCTTGGAATCAACGAAACCTCCCTCACTCGGTTTTCATCAAGACTCTTTTAAAAAAAAATTATCGTTGAATAACTTCAACACATTACCTTAATATATATTTAATAATTCCAATTCCATTCATTTTTTCAATAAATTCTTGCAAGCTTTATCTCATAACCTTCACTTAAACTCAATTATATTTTGAGTATTATATATTCTTTAATCCTTTTATTTCCTTTTTCTAAGGATCATCACCATATACTTAATTACATAAACACATGATATTTCATTCACATCTTTTAAAATTTCATCTTCGAAATTTTAACTTACTAATATCCATTCATTCGATTTATTAAAATAGATTTTACATTAATCTTTAATCATTCATTGGGTTCTATGAACAAATCCTCCCATTTTCTTTAGATAACTTCATCCCTTCTCTTTTCAGAATTTCATTTCTTTCTTGGAATTACTATGATTTACTCAATTTACTCGCCATCACATG
This sequence comes from Panax notoginseng, assembly GCA_016801055.1. Lineage (NCBI taxonomy): Eukaryota > Viridiplantae > Streptophyta > Magnoliopsida > Apiales > Araliaceae > Panax > Panax notoginseng. The sequence goes on from CM029021.1 coordinate 22,533,778, forward strand.
TCACGTTCTACAACTTACTTCTTTCTAAAGATTATTTTCCTTGCCACTTTACCCTTCAGAATAATAAGAATCTTCCACATGCAATTACTCAATAATTAGGAAGCGATATGAATAACTCAGGAATTTAAAAGATTTCAAATCATGTTGAGGGGTCACAAGACCTTAAACCCTTCTCTAGGTTTAAAATTGTAAACCTTATACAGAATGTTTATCAATCACAAAAATTGGAAACACTCTCTGCAAGTACTCTAGGTGATCAGCCTATCGTACCCCTACGTCGTGCACAACGTATTACATCATAACATCGTAACGACTATATGCGTTACTTTCAAAACTATTATCTCCGATAATATATCCCCTGTTATAGGTTTGTTCACCTTAGCTTCACAGCATCTGAATCCGCACAAAAATAATTTGGTTTGGTAACATCTGTCAAAGAACGCTTGAATTTCATATACATCGATATTTCAATAATCGTCTAGCCCAATCAAATAGCTTAGACTTTTACCAACAACTTGGACATCAATCGATATATATATATATATATATATATATATATATATATATATATACCAACTCAATTGGCATACCTTTCTTAGTTTAAAGCAAACCAAAAATCTTTTTAATGTTATCACGATATTGTACCGTTTTAATGGTACATTGAGGATTCCGTCATTATATGACTTTGTCATGCTACATCATACCATAGCAGGCTGACGATCCTATGATCACATCCAATACTAGGTTCAACTGCATTGGTGACCTCCTCAATTATTATTTCTACACCATATCAAATGATGCATATAATTATATAAAATAGATTTTGAAATTTTCAAATTATTTTTGTCTAGTTAAAGTAATTAGCATGGACATGTGAATAATAGCATTGTTTTAAAAACACATTAGTTCAACCATCTGATCCAATATTTTTTAAAAAACACAAAAATGCAAACATCAACCTGAAGTCAATAAGTTTCAAAAATCTAGCATAGCTAGAAGATTTGGAATGTCTAATTTTCTCCATCAAATTCAATCTTTACTCCATTGATCCATTACTTAATCATTCTATCTATCTTCAGCACCATCAATGCTCACTATACCAAAAAAAACAAAATCTTAGTTCTCAACTCACAATCTTTCTATACCCAGTATAGTTCATCAAACTTACCAAACTTTGGAAGTTCAGGAACTTGCCACAATAATATGAGTTTAGGAACTTGTCCTAGTAATACGTAGTCCAAGAACCCATCAGGACTGTCCATACGCTTAGGGGCTCAAAAACATACATATGATTATGAGTCATCAATTTACCATAAGTATGAGTTTTAAGAACTCGTACCTAATCCTAATAATATCCGACTAATCTTAATAGTCTCTAATTATCAAATATACATATGAGAAAAGAATCACATTTCCGCCATATATATATTGATAGCGCAATACCAACATTCCAATGATTATTAATGAGATAAACTGAGTACAAGCACAAAACCTTTGCCCACACAAAGGTTTGTACAACTAAATCATCACATGAGTCCTCAATTGAAATCCCAACTAGTTCTATCTTGCTCCTAACTTGGTCTTAACTTATTCTTTATTCGAAACGAATTCTACGTATTTCATCATTTATAACTCCTCGTGAGTTTACCTTGTACTATTTTATAGCACATTCTCTTACAGCATCAAGCTATAATTTCTCAATTATTACAGACCACTTGTCATTTTATAACTTAAACAGATCACGTTGTGATCTTATCCTACAATCATCTTCCTTTACGATTCTTTTTAATTTTATGATCGTTTAGTTTTACGATCCTCATTCTTTCCTCTTTAATTATGTTATCTTATGATTATTCAACTCAAGTGGTTCCCTGATCTTTTAGCTCTTCAGGTTCTTCTTTGAACCTATTCATATTACCTTACTTGTTTCATATACATTCTCTGAATTTATCACGAACTAAACTCTATTTAAGTTTATTTTTATCATATTCGTCTCTTTATTACTAGAGTCAGGTAACTCCTGATTCTCATCTTTTAGATACTTAAAGATTCTTCTTTGAATCTCCTCGTATATATTTTAATCTCTTCTCTATACATTTCCTAAATTTATCTCTTATTGTTCAAACTCTATTTGAGTTTATCCTTACCATCTTCACTTTCCTTCTCTAAGGTCATAGCCTAAGGTACTCTAACATAAGGTTCATAACTTACAGCTCTGATACCAACTGTAACGACCCCAAAATTTAAACAATCCAACTCTCGACTTCGATCGTTAACAATACATCTAACTTCTGATTTTACATCATTATTCGATGTTAAACTTAATAAAAATGCAGAATAATTTAAACTTATCTGCCTTCTTTCTTCAATTCCCTAAATCATAAACTTTATCAGCTACACATCTCTGAATCAAATTTATTTTATAATTCGCTTCATCAAAGTTATTATATAAAATCTACATCTCAGCTCGATATCCCTTATACATTGGGTAGCTCAAACTTTACAACTAATTATAAAATTACACATCATAAACTATCAAGTACATTTCTCAAAACCTTAAACATGGTTTAAAAGAATAACAACTATAGCAAAAATATTTAATCTTCTTGCATTACATCTGATCCATGTCATTCAAGTAGCACATAGCGTTACCTTGAATCCTTAACCTACAAAAATAGTTATTTGCAAGATTGACCTCGACAGCCTAGCAAATCTAACAGTTTTTATGCATCGCGTAGCACATAAATAACATGCTCAGATTATATTACATAATCATTAGACTAACATAACATACATGCTGCAATTCACATAACAAGTATAAAGATTGAGTTCCTTACTCAATCAACATTCTTTGCTCAATCAACGTAGTCATAAATTGACTTTAACATTTTATACTTACAACATATGTAATACATCATGCTCTTTGCAATATAGATTTAAAACAGTTCATCATCAAGTTCACATAACAAATAGGAACCGAAAGACTTGCATGACTCATAGATTATCAACTTACAGCTTAACTGCTTTGCATATATCCTACAACAGTTCAAAAGTTCATATACACATTCATCAATTTAACATATAATGAAATCACATTGTCTCTTAGTCCTAATCCTCTTACAACTTGCATTTCTATAAAAACTTATAACCTATCTTTAGGTTTTAACTCTTTTCGTTTGACACTTAAATTCAGTTAAGTCACTAGATTAGTTTTCATTTCACTTCTCTTATACTTCTATTTTAATCGACACTTAACGTTTTTTTAAGTCGTCATAGATAACCTTACATCATATTAGATGTATTATATTTATTAACATTAATTAAGTTAACTTCTATCACTTGCCTTTCGTTTAATTACTACTTAGCATTCAGTTAAGTCCCTATATTTTAATGTTACATCATATGGAATGTTTAACGTTCATTAAAGTTAACTAAGTTAACCATCACCCTCATTTTATAAACTTCATATTTTATAACTTAGAATGTCAATGGTTAGGATCAGAACATATTACGTTGCAATAATATAAGTCTGACGCCCATTCGTTCGCTTTCGCTTGCAAAACATGCCCAAAGATACCAATTTTGACCTCTGCTAAAGAATTTCGATTTTAAATTTTATTAAAGGAAGTGATAGGGCTATATTTTATCTTTCCAAAAAATTTTGAATCATCTAATTTGGAGTTTGTATGCAAAAGTTATGGTGGTTTCAGTAAGAAGGGTCAGAACTGCCTTGTTTCAGCTCAACACTGGGTCACTTTGCCCATCCCCGCCGGGGAGGGGTTTGAACTAAGAAATCCGGTAGGGGCGGGTACCCGATAGGGAGGGGATTTTGAATTAGAAAATCCCGTCGGGGCAGAGTTGACCAGACGCGACTTCTGCAGTTCGCGAACAACACAATTTTAAAGACAAAAACACCCAATTTCTTCACTTTAACAACAAATTAAACATATCCAGACACTACAAATCGTATAGAATCATAACCCAACATATATATATATATATATATATATATATATATATATATATTGATTCTAACAATTTAAACAACCAAATTAAACTCTCTATTTTCAAGTTCATACTCTATATTTCATATCTTGACATATTTAGCAAAATCTTACACCACGAATCCGTTTTACATCCGTTTTAATTCGTTCAACGATAATCAAGAATTGAAAGCTCAATAGAAAACTCGGCTTTTGAATCAAGATTAGAAAGCAAGATCAAAAGTATATATGAGGGTCACAAGACCACGAACTATGTCCTAGGTTAGCAAGTATCTCAACCGTAACCTTTAACAATCTTATAGACTATATGGACCATCTATCTCGTACTCTGGGGGATCAACCCTTCGTACAATGTATTGTGCACAAACATTTTAATGCTATTGCGTAGTATAATCCACTATATTAGGGTTGTTTATCTCAACTTTGACATTAGAATCCGCACCAAAGAAAGTTTGATTTAGATTAGCTTCAAGGTAATTTAGATCTTTAGAACGGTCATCAATTAAGTACTAGTTGAATCATAAAGGATTCGATAACATTCAAGAGTTCGATAACAACATAATATTGTAAAGGGTACTTTAGAAATGATAGTATAACAATGAATCATAATTGAATAAACATCATATATCGAAGTCATGCTTTCAGGAAGAATTAGAAATCTTAATCAAAACATAGGCATTGAACATTATAAGAAACCTCGCTTGAATAATAAAAACCAAGGTTAGAAAACTTGCTCAATGAAATAGTATAGTTAAGAAACTTGCCCCGTGCGCTTGCTACACAATTACAACTCACGCTCTTCAAGTATCCTACACATGCTATTTAGGATCATAATACCAATTAGTTACTTTAATACCAACTTCATTGGTTTACTTCTCATTTTACTTAACTTGGTTATCTTAGTTCAACATCTAAACATACTAACTACTCACATAACACAAACCTGAATTCCTTGTTAACACACAACACGAGACTTGATGTTTACACAATACCTCAAACATCTCAAACATCGAGTTTAAGTTTCTCTTAACTTACTAACCCATAACTAATAATCATCACTTTTAAGATTACAATTTGTTATTAAGTCTCACAACATGTTTTAAACTTTACTACAATCATCAAAATAGGTTAAGATTACATTTACAAAACCGCAAAATCAAAAACTCATTTTTGGGTCTGACTTGCAACTGGCGCGGCAGCGCCGGTTTTGGCCTTTGAACACGGCGCGACAGCGCTCCGTATGTTCATTGAGTAAGCGCGGCAGCGCCGGAACCCAGAATTAGTTTCTGGAGTTCGCAACACAGCTCTGCTCGAACCCAAAAACTCCCAATTTTTTCACCCAAACTCAGATGATATAAAATTTGTAAAAATAAAACCCAACATATAAATCATGATTTGAACAACATAAACAACACCAACAACCAATCTAAGGACTCAAAAATCAAAATTCATGCTCTAATTTCATACTTCCAACATATTTAGCGTAATCAATCACTACGATTTCGTTATTCAGCCAAATTGATCCATTTAAATTTCGTTGTTTTCGTATTTCAACATACTAACAACATCCATCACCAATTTACAAATTACAACACAAATTTCTAACCAACTTTAACCTCAAAATAGACCAAAACATACATAATAAAACAAAAACTCAAATTTCCTCTTCTAAAACATGTTTTCATGAATTTGATACCTTCAAAACCAATTATACATGATAATAACATATAATAAACACCCATAAACATATATAACTAATTTCTTGACAAATCATCCAACCAAATTATCCATTTAAAGAGAAATACTTTAAAAAATATAAACTAGAAATTGGAATTGGTTTGATTACCTCTTGATTTCCTCTAAGCTTAGATAGATAATGAAATGTTTGTTAATCTCCTTCTTCTTCTTCTTCTTCTTCTGAATTCTCAAAACTTCTTTTCAATTCTCCCACTGAATTTCTCTATCAACTCTCTCTATTTTTCAGTTCTCTCTATATTCTCCCCGAACTTTGTTTCTCATACTTGAGCAACAACGAGCATAAGCATAGAAATAAACTGATATAAATTTTAATGTGAGTTATCAGTTCAGTAACAAGGAGTCCCGGTAGTTGTAAAAAACAAAAGTCTCAAGGCCATGTTTGGCTCATTCCAAATGACCTCCCTTTTTAATTTATTTAAATAATCCTCCTATTATAAGATATTCAAATGTCACACTTAATTAATATTGCTAAATTATTTAGCCACAATCTCCCAAATCATTTTATTCATTAAATCAATTTTAATATTTTAAATTAGATTAAATAGGTTTATTAAGAAATTAAATTAAACCTTATCAATTATAATTAAAATTTCTATTTAGCCATTACAATTATAATTTTATTGAACAAATTATTAATCCTCCAATTTAATTATTTAATAATTAAATTAATATCATCACACTTAAATAAATTATTCCATAATAATTTTCATCTAATATTTATTTTATTTAATAAATATTCCAACTAAAATATTTATTTTATTCGATAAATATTTTCAATCATTTACAAAAATAACATTCGTTACGGAAAACACCAGCTACTAACTCAATGATACACCGTAGATATCCCAAGTCCTAGTCCTGGTATCAACAAGAGAGAATCATGGAGTTGAACTCCCATTTACCAGGGAAAAATAGTGATAAAAAAAAAAAAGTAACAGTAAACAACACCCAAAACCATAAATATTATAATCAGATTGATAAACAACCAATCACAAGTCATAATTAAGTATAGTTAGGACGCCTTCAACAAAACCAAAGGTTTTTGTACCGATGGATAACCATCACTCCATCAGCTTGGTGACACCAAGTGATGAGAGCTATAATACACGGACATAGTTTTGGACACGGTATTTTAAAGGGTCCGACATGGGTGTACCTAAATTTTTTTTAAAATTTTTTACACTAAATAAAGTGTAACAAATATATTGTCCGGGTACTTTAGGATAAAATGAAGAGTCCTTATAAGTATAACATAGACGCCAAGTGCTAAGAGTTTCTCAATTTCTAAAAAAATAATGGCTAGGGCCATACTACAATCAATAGTCCTCACTAAACACAGGATCTAAGATAGTATACAGCAAAATTTTGATCCTGAGAAAGTTTATGGTATGTTATCATTTATGTCTTAATAAAATGTAGAGGCTATCTGATACAGTACAAGAAAGCAGAAGATGTACACCCAAAAATTTAGAAAACAGGAGAAATAAGTATAAAAAATACTGAAAATTATTGCAGTTCTTCACCATCAAGCCACTCAAGTCCAGGCATTAGCTTAAACAGAAAAAACTTAAAGTTTTCATTCGCAACCGCATTCCCCACCACATCTAATTCTCTTAAATTCAAGTTTTTAAAAACTGAATAAGCTTCCCAGTAGTTTGTCGCCTTCGCATCGCTGTTTGCAAGTTCCTCAAAATTCCAATCACTTCCAACTGTATGAGACAGAGGAGAGGAGCACAAATACCTTCTTGTGTCAACAGTATGCGCACCAATTTCATTGTATGAGATATCCAACACTTTTAACGACTTAAGCAGTCTCAAAGGGTCCAAAGCAGTAAAGCTACCAAGTTTATTGTTACTAAGATTCAAGCAAGAAAGAAGCTGCATGGCCTCCAAACCTGTAAAAGAAAGCAACAGCAATCAAAATCTCCCAAAATGGATTTAAGCACCAAGATGCATCATGAAGGTATCAACAGTTTTGAGCGGATCCAATTCGTAAACTAGACATAACCGTGGATGAATTGATTACGTTAAAATAAACCATTTAGCTCCAATTGTTTACAAATTTTAAAGGAAAATGTAAAGTTTTAAGAGCTAGTTTCTACTTAACTAGAGACTTACGTAACTCAACAAGAAGATCAATAAATTAACAAGGGGATTAATAAACCTTTTCTACCAGTTTACGACTAACTTTAGAGTGCAAAAAACAAGCAAGTATTCTTCCAGAATGGATTATCAAATTGTGAAGAAATTTCAGGCATTTCAGCTAAAAAACCAAAATGATATAAGACTAAGACACCCAACCAAGTAAGAAAGACAATATTTATGGTAACGAGTTACCTTCAATTGACTGAAGATGGTTGTGGCTGAGGTCAAGCATTCGTACCCACAACAATTGCTCAGTAGACCCAATGCGTGATAATGAAAGATTATTTAATCTTAGACAAACTAAATCACTGACACCTACAGAAGCTGACTCACTATATTGGCGACAGTAACCCAGCAAAGACTCTCTGCTTGAAGTCACCTGCAGAATCATGAAATTTTGATTTTCTTAATTTTCTAGGAAAACTTAGTACCATATCAAATATTTCAGAGATAGATTTATAGTAAATTCTTCTCTATACTAAGCCGTAGATTAACAAAATAGCAATTCAGTTATATGAAGAGGACACTAACTTCAGGCTGATGATATTTAGTTAATGTTGAAATGCAGTCACCATATTATTTCTTAAAATGGAATTACAGTCCTCAGCATTTACAAGCTAAAATCACACGTGTTTTAAGCGCACATTTCTTTCCAACAACAGGCAAGTAGTACCCGCAACCCAGAGAACTACTACTTAGGAGTATAAGCTCACTTGAGAATCTGCGATAGAAGGCATTTATAAACTAAATTACATGGGTTACAATGAATCTCTAACGGCATTAAAATACTTTTTGAACATAATCTTATTTATAAACATGAAGAGTTAGGACTACGACTCATGCTCAGAATCTACTAAAGATTAGACAGTAGAGCCCCAATTATGAAATATAAAGCTTTGTTACATCCCTAAACCTTTTTCGCTCTCCATCAAAATAAGTTAGTAAGTACTCATCCTCTGTCAACCCAAGTGAAGCCAAGCTCAAACTCTAATGCAACAAACGAGTTCAAACTAAGCATGGGTGCTCCTCCTCCGAAGAGAATAGCAACCAAACACCTTCGTATTCAGCCTACTTTGCTTGGCTTACACCCTGGTTGTGGTCCTAAATTAAATCTATATACACAGAACCAAATTATTGAACTAAGCTGAAAGAAAATGTAGCATAACTACAAGTATATCTGTATATGTCTTGCTTTCACCCCAAGAATAATAGTAAACAGAAAAAACCAACCTGCTTTTGCAAGACTAAGCTGTACTCATCTTTATAGTATTGAGAATGTGTTGGGTCCATCTCCATTAAATCCTGGTAAAGTTCTAAAACTTCTTCTGAATGGACAACACTCAGAGAATTTGGACTATTGTACGACATCATCGCATCATGTGCCATCAATAGTCTTGCAAGTGTCAGCTTTCCAATTTTACTACAGAACAAAAGAAGATATAAGATGAAATTATTGAAAGAATGCAGTGACTTTATCAAATTTACTCATGAATGGAGTGAGCATACCAGTTCGAAAATGACAACAGTTCCCTGTAATGAGCTATCTCATTAGCTATGGTCTCAGCATGCCACTTGGAAGAAATTGGCTCATTTTCCTCATTTATTCTCAATTTATAAAACAAGTCAAGGGGGCTTGAATTCTGGAATTTAGCTTCATACATATGGAATTTATCATCACTCCATGAGATCCTATTTTCAGTTTGCTCTTTAAATTGTCGTGAATCACAAGATGGTAGCGACACTGTGAATGCAATACAAGAGGGATGGTTATAGTTGATACCACTCGAAGAAGTGATGCCCTGGGAATGTCCAAGGCTAACCTTTACTGGATAAGTCTTTGAGGCATGGAGCTTCTCATTGGGATAATTTAGATATGCTACCCAAGCTTGGGCACACCCAAATATATTTGTTGAAAGTGGCCTCCATGAAAGATCACTATTTGAATCATACTGAGCTTCAATTGTTACAGTAGTTAAGTTCACACCTCTGACAGCTTCATTAAAATACAGAACAACAGGAAATGTCCCAGACGTAGATTGGAAACTTGTGATTGGGGGAAGAGCACAACCATCCAGGGATCGATCTATCGGTACATGAAGATCAGACCCATGAGGTGGCCAAGAAGAAACCAACAGAAGAGTGTCTTGTTTAACCGTCTGCGCCAGAAGCCAAAGATGATAAAACCAACCGCTTTGATCGTCTGGATCCGTAAAAAGAGCATTGCGTACAAACTCATACTCGTTTGCCAAAACATCATCCTTGGGAAAATAACCTTGGACCCGTTCTTTCAGCAGGTGAGACAGAAGTACACTGCAGAATTACTTCGGTAAGACAAATATGAGGAAAGAACCTTTTAAACAACAATTAATACTAGGAAATCTCACTGAACATAAAAGGAAGATCCTATTCATTAAAGAAACAAGTTAGCATAGCTTAAAATTTAATGGTTCCATGATGAGCCCATTCCTATTACTCAACTCTCAAGTATTTTCCTCGAGGACAAAAAAATAAAGTTATTTCCGGTCAGAAGAGTACAATCATTTCACTACACAACCACTTGGGTGAGTAAGTCCATTTCAAAACTGATTGTGGTCTACAATAGGAGATTCTCTTTACTCCTCATATTTAGTACTCCCTCCATTTTACTAGTCCTAGTTTGAAAATACATGCCTATTATGAAAAAAAAAATTATCTCCAAATTACCCATCTTAACTACTCTATTATCATCTTTTTGTTTTAATTAATCTTCTAACTCTTTCTTGGAAAATAGAGGGGAGAGAGAGAAGAGAAAAAAGGAGTATGGTTGTGCTTCCAATGTCAAAGTTAATAGTGTTACTCTTTCCAATGTATGTCATGTAGTTTTCAATAAAAAAAATTTGTAAAGGTAAATGAATGTAGTATTGAAAAAATAAGGTCAAAATAGTATTAAAATAGAAAGAGGACAAATACATATGGACAAACTAAAAAGGAAATTAGGACAAGTAAACTTGGATGGAGGGAGTATAATCATATAAATCCAAACTCAGATATGATTAAACCATACCTACGATTGTGCCAAGCAGAATAATTGCTGAAATTATCATTTATCATATCTGTAGTAAATTGTAGCTCCTCCTCATCTGAGATTTTCCTCAATGCTGTTACGAACCTGAAAGAGCAGATCATATTAATTAAGTTCGACATGTTAATCTTGAATTACCTATATTAAACCAACTCCAGGTTTCCACCGGCGGTAATTCCATGCATGGAAATTCCTGGCGTCCTGCTTTTGGAACATATTTAAAAGCAGCAACTCCCGGTCAGTTGAAGAATGTTCCTTGCTTAGCACCCATTTTCGGTGATGCCACGCACCGTAAGACTTATAATTCCTCTTCAAAGCATTCTCTACCTACATATGCATTCACTGTACCATCAGATTCAAAAGAAATCATACACAAAACCAGAATGTTGTACCAAACCACAATCATGAATCATGTGCCTTGTTGTATCTAGACATTGTTTCGATCTTTATACCAAGTTTAGTGAACCTTCAAGGCAAGTCAACTCCAGTCAACCTAAACAACTCAGACGGATAGTTTCACTTGGCACTGAACAGACCTTTCATTCTCACTACCACAAATTGAGTTGGTTTTACTTCCTATAGTTTTGGAAATGTAAAACTAGTAAAAGTTATTCCATATTTCCATTACAAATCAAATTTACATCCTATAGTTTCTCAGCAACCAAACAGGACTTTCAACAATTACACAAAGACTAACAAGACAAATCAAATCTTGATGCTAAAACCCCAACTTCACATTATTTTCATCACCACTTCAGTGAAGAATCCAAGTCAACCCAACTCAGCTCAACCAAATAACTGTATTATGAAGTTAAGATTCAAATTTTTAGGACTTCTCATTCATTAACAACCAAACATGACTTTTTAAATAATAAAACACGGAATAAAAATAACAAAACTCAAATCTCGGAACTTACAATTCTCAATTCTTCATCGAGAATAGATTTAACTGAATCTGAATCTGAATCCGAATCAGGCTCAGATTGAGCAGTGAGATTGTATTCAACCGCGAGTTTTCTGTAATTCCAAGCGGTGTAATACTCTGGATTAGCCTCCACAAGCTTGGCACTCACTTCTAGGGCTTCTTTCGTGTAACTGAGCAAAGATCGTAAAACAACAACAATGATTAATTGCAGAAGCCATAAAATTAATTGCGGAAGCCAGAAAAAAAAAACAAGTGATAGATTGATTACATTTTGCTGTGATGAAAATGGAGGAATTGAGCTTGAAGAGCGCGAAGCTTAGCGGCTTTAAAAGCTGAAGCTTTTTCATCTTCAGGTGTTGGAGCTTTACGAGGCCTGCCGTGCATTTTTAGAGAGAGAAAATGATTTTGATTTCTGCGTGCTTGTGCTGGGAAGCCGTAGAAGAAGAAGAATTTGGACAAATTTGTATCTCTTTAATAAAAAAAATCATTTTGGAAAACTTTAACCTTAAGTTAATTCATAAGATTTTACATTGAATTTCAGATTTTTTGAATTATGAAGTAACTTTGTAATAATTTTTTATTTATTTATATTTTCTAAATCATTTACGAGATAAACTATTATATTAATTTAATATAAATTAATCATGTTAAATTTTTTAAAAAATTACAAATTAATTAAAAAAATATATTAAATACGAACATAAATAAAATATATTAAAGTATGTGGTGTGATTAGTCAATCAAATTCCTATATTGATGGTATAATCTTGTATTTAGTTTATGTATTAGTTACTTTTATTAGTACAATATTTATTTATGTAAAGAGATTTATTTTAAATGTTTTAATTTATTACAATAATTTATTATAATTTAGAGGAGGGGATAATCCAACTCTCAATTTCTATATCAATAAAAATAAGTAATATCTGTGAGTCAAGTGGCCATCAGTTATGTAAAAAAGACTGATGTAGTTATATCTGTCGAATTAATTTTTTTAAATTTCTTTCTGTATTTCAAAAACCTCTAATGGAAAGAGCATTTTGGTCCTTGTTGAAAATAAAATAAATTTTGGAGAATACTATTTTTCATATAATTTTGATATTTTCACGTGATCGAGAGAAGGGTGGGTCCCACTTTTATGTGAGAAGATCATATGTGAAAATATCAAAGTGAGAATACTATTTTACTAAATTTTATAAGAATTACAATCTCGTTTAATCTCATAGTAAAAACGAGAAAATTACTATAATCACACTAAAATCGCATTTAAGGAGAAAATTAGTATGAGAAATTTACAATAATCACATTAGTCTACATTTGAGGAGTATCACACTCTGTTTCTGAGTTTGGGATGTAAAAGAGAAAAAAAGTGAAAAACTTAATCAATAATAGAAAAGAAAATAAAAAAAAAAAAATCGTGTGTTGTCTTTCATGTTGGTAGTGAGTTTATAACAAAAAAGAAAAGAAAATTTAAATTACTAAGTACCATTTATAATAATTCTATTATGTTTATAATATAGTGGATAAAATAGAATTTATAGAAGACGATGTTATGTTATTTAGTTTTTTGTCAATTTCTTTTTTTTTGTTGCTTTTTAGTTTATTTTATTTTTTGTTTTGTTTATTAGCTGCATTTACCAGACAGCACCTTTGTTACACCACTCACGAGCAGCATCATTTTGGACCAAAATGAAAGGAGGCAAGATCACTTCATCATGCTACATCTCTCATTTTTCCAGTTTCCATTAATTTCAAAGTCTATACATCAAATCCTGCATCATCTCCATCTCCCGTGTTCCATCTCATCCCATCATCTCCATCTCCCTCTCCCTCTCCCTCGTGTTCCATCTCATCACAGCCGTGCTCCATCTCCATCTCGCCTCGCCTCCAGCACCACCACCTCCCGGCTCCCACCAGCTTAAAAATTAGAACACTAACCCCCAACAGCTAAACCCTAAACCACCCAGAATACTAAACCCTATCCCTCAAAACTAACCATAAACTCTTGAGATCAATATCTGTTGTTGCCACCATCAACAGTCCCTCATCAATGGTGTTGTCATGTACATCAAGTTTTTAAACTGGCAGACGCCCCCTTGCTTCAGAGGCTGCTTACTTCTCCTTTCCACAAACATAAAATAAAAATAAATGTTAGAAAACAACCAGCAGTTGGTAAAAGCCTTAACGCACATATCACAACCTGATGATAAAATATGAGAATTTTATACAAGTACAATTACTTGTAAATTCTACTTGAAGATGCCAAACAAAATGTAGAGTTAGATGCTTGTCAAATGATACAATAGTGACTTCATTAATAAATATGGAAGTTCAGAATTAAATTGGGAATCTCAAAAACTTGTACACCATAGCCACTCGAATAATTATATGGGTATCTCACCCGTTGAAATTCTCTAGAATGTGGCCATATAAGTGATTCCAAGATTAGAACTTCCAAGGGCGCTCTTGTTAGAATCAAGTGTTGTCAAGTGCCCATCTATATATCTCCACCACCACATGGAACCAGATAACCTCTCTCCACGGTTGGTTTTCCATCATTTCCGTTGAACTTTAATCTTTCATCGTGGATTGCTTCCATGGGAGGAAGTCCGGAATCTGTTACTTGGGTAACAACAGCATCATTTTTATTAGCTTCTGGTACTGCCTGGCTTTCAGCATTAACATCCAAATTACCCCTCGTGTTTTTGTTTTGGACATGCTTACCCCTCTCCCTCGGACGCCTTTTCCGTTGTTTCTTCTTGAAACGGCCTTTCTTTGGTTTTAGTGCTGCTGCAGTCTCCTGGGAATTGATACCCAAATCTGACACCTTCTTTTTGCCCGGAACAACTGTGTACATAGAGCTGGCATTGAGCTTCTTACTAGACAAAGATGGATCAGACTGGATTGCCAGTAGAGCAGTTCTAGCAGCTTTAAGTTCTGCTTCCTTCTTTGATCTTGCTGCAGCACCGATATACTTAATGCCTCCAATATCAACAGTACAAGAAAAAAAACCATGGCCAGATGAGCCAAGTTTTTCAACCTTTTGGCACTCATATGACGGAATTGCATAATTCATCTTTTGTGCATATTCTTGCAGTAAATTCTTACACAAACCCGTATCATGCTGAAACATACCAAAAGATGTTGCACACCCAAAAGGAAAGATCAGAAACAATAATATAGTACCACTGGCACTCCCAGAGAAAAAACAACAGAAATGCAAGAAGGTCAAATGAGAGAACTCAAGATGAAAAATGCAATACGGAATTGTTATGAAAATGATGATTCCAGTATAAAGAACTGGTGACCTCTTAAATGATATATATTTGTCCTAATAGAAACCAAGATCTAAACAGGAGACGGCTTATACTTTATTAGATCTAAACAAGAGAACAAAATCAATTGTCTTCGTTCTCGACTTTGCAAAATTTGAGATTTATTAAACTGATGCCAAATCTAAATCTCCAGAGTCATATCAATGTATATTACAGAACACATGCAAAGAAGTATATCAAGAGCTGGTTTTAGGGTTCAATATTGAGCTTCTGGTAACATGAGTGCGAGGCATATGTATGTGATTTAATCAAAACAAGAGTGGTGCAGATAGAAGTGAAGGCAAGGAAAAGGACTACATATACTAGTCATACAACATGAGTGCAAACAGAAACCAAAGCTCGGAATGATAACTAAAGAAAATCCAGATGGCAGATTGTCTCAGTGTTCTTCCTTTCTCTGGGGTAATATCTTTTTGATATTTGCCACATGGATACTCCATATCTTATTCAAGGATCATATAGTGCTGATAGAAGTTAAAAACATAGGTAACATAATAGTTTAACTGCTAATTATTTGGAATTTTATTAAAGCCGAGGTAGATGCTTTTTGTGGAGAATACTCATCAGCAGTAATCATGTAGCTGGAGTATGAACCTCAATTCTCGAGTAACCTATACCTTAACAAACATAGTTTTTAAGAATACCAGTATGACAGAACATTCTGACTAAAGAGTTTCAATCATCATTCAGGAGAAACACTTGAGACCTCACAAAGTTCACAAAAGAAAAAATTGTTCCAAACGCTCCAAAGGGAGTCAATACAACAAGGTGGGGAAACATATAATTCACTGTGACATACTCCATTAGCAGTTTAGCACCATAAAATCCCTAGGAAATGAAGCATAAACAAGCCATATCCACCAAAAGCAGACGATACAATAACTATACACAAGTTAAAAATACAACTAACTGAATCTATTTAGAAGGACTTGACATTAATTGCTAACTCCCATAGTTTAAACCCTTTACAACCTATTTTTCCTATTAACTAGATTCAACAATTAGGTAACAGACAAAGAACATCATTTAAAATTAATATTTAGAAGGTTGTGAGATAAAACATATTTCTGTTCTTTTTTCATTTTCATTTTCATTTTCGGACATGTAGATGTAAGAGAGGAACAGAGATAAAAATAAATAAATAATAAAACGTAGAAAGAGATTAAGAGTAAGGATCTAACATCCAATAGACATATTCTTTAAGATCCCCCATGATGTGATTAAATTGATAATTTATAAAGGACTTCAAAGATGCATGCAGACAAAATAGATATTTTTCCACCCAAGGTGAAGGTAAAACATAATTACCACTGGTTGAGAAATGCATTCATCCATGGCCCCAGAGTTGGCAAGTGCTACGAGAGCAACTTCTGCAGCTGACTGCTCAGCAGCCTTTCGACTGAAAAACCCAGGGAGAGAATCGTATCTAACATCATCCACAATCACTGCCGATCTAAATGAAGGCTCATGAGAAGGGCCTTCCTTGATTGTGTCATAAGTAGGAGTAGGAAGTTTTACCTTCTGAGCATACTCTTGCAATCGGCTTTTGAAAACATAACAGTTAGAAACGCCTGCAATACAATTCATTATCCATATGATGAATGAGTAAGAGTAGCTCATAGCTTCAAATAAAATAAGGAGCGTGCATAACACCCTAAATTAGTACACATTCCTACCAACAAACACTGCCAAACCAGACTGCAAACATAAAAACAAAAAAAAAACAAGAAAGCAAGAAACACAACGACAAATATGGGACTGTGTCACAGACCAACCATGTGTCACCAGACCCACCATATCACACCTCCAAAAACCCACGATATTACACCTCCATTCCACACTATAACACCCGTTCCAGTACACAACTACTTAACCCCCATTATTCACTGCCACAGCACCACCACTCCACAATATGTCATTGTTCCTTTCCACCACACATTAGCCACAACATCCACAGTTACACCGGAACCCTCTGTCACCAATCTTTTTGAAGCACAATTTAGCATGCCAGATAATCCATTTCTACTCCATGATTCACAGGTAACTGTTGCAATCCTCAATCACACTTCAATAATTCCAACCTTCTCCATAATTCCCTATTTTTTACGAGAAAAATAACCCCCAATTGCATAACCAGATTCCAAACTCTCCGTTTCACATTCCAAATTACCCATAGCCTATCAACCTAATAGCAACTCATTACCCTTCATACACAAGTCAAGAACCAGTAGGCAAGCGTACTTGTTCTCTCGTTTATGAAAAACTGGACAAAATAAATAAAAATTTAAAATTGGTGCAACCATATTTATACACAATGCATTCAGATATGCTTAAAATACAAATGTAAAGAGAAAAAGTTCGTATAAACTTCAATAATTAAGGGTTTTCACCCACAAACTAAAAAAGGTATCTACTTCAGATATATGTACTATAAAGTGCACAATTCTCTGTATAAATGAGTACAACAAGAAAAATCTATCTATTTACTAGCTAAAAATTACATTTTCATCACAAAACTCCAATAATGTACCATAGGGTACCCGTATAAACAAAAAGTGCATACATGGTGATGCATATAGAGAGAGAAAGAGCGAGTGAGGTATATATATAGAGAGAGAAAAAAAATACCTTGGAAACCATCATCGGCAGCCATATCTTTAAGCTGTTCTTCCGTGAAATAGAGAGACAGATAAAGCTAGCGAGAGATGCTTATGGGCGACAAAATTAGGGTTCTGAAGAGCTGGACACCCAATTAGTGCTTCTTCTTCAATATTCGAATATATCTCGCTCACTTATTTATATATATATATATATATATATATATATATATATATATATATATATATATATATACCACCAACAAAAAACATGGGAGGGGCCCAGGGGAGGGAAATAAATTTTATATAATAAAAATATTAACATGTTTTAATTATTTAATTTTTCATACTATTTATCGGATGTAGATAATCAGAATAGTACTCCACGAAGCCTAACATGTATTTATTTTACTAGATACATAGTACTCTTTTAAATTATATTCTTTAAATTCTTACTAGTTAATGAGATATATGCGTGTGTGATTAGTGAGAGGTAAGATATAAATTGCATCAAATTTGAACAACAAAATGAGAAAATATTAAAAAAATAATAAAAATATAAAATAGTAATAATTGGTCTCCAAATCTTTTAACTTTTATTTTGATGATAACAAATTAAATAAATAGGTCAAATGGGTAGAATCCTCTCCATAGAATTAAAATATTAAAATATTTTAATTTATCTCATTTACCATGACTAAAATGTTTTTTTTTTAAATCCTTATTGAATTTATTTTTCTTAACTTTTATAATTTAATATCAAGTGTGAAATAAATTAATTCATAAAGTAAAATTTTTGAATGCAAGGAGAAATCTTATTATTTTTCAAAATGATCTTTAAACTAAAACTTTCAAAAATTATTTTTGGACGAAAAAAATAACAAATATAATATATATATATATATATATATATATGGGAAAAATATATGTACACAGCTGTGTATTACACAGTTAGCTATAGCGACGGTATTTTAGGTTATAACGACGATTTCACCCATTGTCATAGCTATTTTAGGCTATGACAACGGGTCATCTGTCGTCATAGTCCAAAAAATTCGTAGTGCATATCCCTACTGTGTAATACACAGATGTGTATATACATACATATATATATATATATATATATATATATATATATACGGTCAGGATCAAGAGCATTCTTCTTAAATAACATTCTTTCTTAAATAGCATTTTTTTTATTAAAACTACGTCGTTTTGGAGGGACGCGGTGGCATTTTTATAAATACCCGGTGTGACGCCCCCAAAATTAGGTATACATCACCCATCTTGGGTCGTCAGATACATGGTTCAGAATACAAATACAACTTACTAATACAATTGTCGTGTATAATACGACAAAACATAAACTGTGAGTTTGAATACAAATATTGTCTTCTAGAGAGTATTCATACTCAAAAGGAGTCCTCATTACAATTATTATCACACTATTACATAGAATAGTGAGGACTACTAATACTATCATCTGGTTCATCACTCCGTTCCCCGACTCGTCTCAGCTATATTCTCATTTCTTGAATAGAACAGTGTAAGAAAGGGTGAGTTTAACTAGCCCAGTAAGAAATATTATGACTAAGATAATGCAGAATAAATTATTATTAGCCTTAAACAGTGTTAAACTGATAAAATATAACGAACATCAAGTTTAACTGCAGCGGAACAAGCAATTCATTAAAAGAGTCAAGTAGAAAATAAAATATATTATCTTCTATGATTTAAAAGGTTTTTCAACACTGTTATCGCTGGGACTCAGCTTAATAAAATAATTCACATCATCGAATCACCCCTGCACTACGGCCAATGATATTCGTGTATTCATTAATGGTCATGATCATGCCAACAACTGTCCATCAATGCACTACGGGTCAATGATGACTTTTACCACATCATTTGTAATATTACGGTCATGATTATACCGAATAATCCCTGGTCATAATCATACCAAGTCCATCTATGCACTACAGGCCACAGATGACTTTCAACACTTTATAAACATGAGGATGATGACAATGATATAAGAATTCAATAAAACAAGTTCAAGAATTAATTTATCCAAGAATTAACAACGTCCAAATTGTCAACATGATACTGCTTGGTGGAGTAAAATTCAAGAATGCTTAGAAAAATATTTTCATGAAAAAATACTGGATGAAACGCAATTATCAAGGATATTCCACAAATTTCATGGAGTATAGAAGTCAAAACTTAACCAACTGAGTATAATAAAGAATGAAATAACAAAAGAAATCACCCGATATGCGACAGACCGCACAGACAGGTTATTCTAACAGAATAATAAATAATGGAACCAGGTCCGGCGTAAACGCATAGACAGGATATTCCGACAGAATAATAAATAATGGAACCAGGTCCGGTGTAAAACACACAGACAGGATGTTCCAACAGAATAATAAAAAGACGGAACCAGGTTCGGTGTAAAACACACAGACAAGATGTTCCAGAAGAATAATAATAAAAACGGAACCAGGTCCGGTGTAAAATACACAGACAGGATGTTCCAACAGAATAATAGAAGAATGTCACCAAGTATAGGGTAGACCGCGTATACAGGTTATTCCAACAGAATAATAAGAAATGGAATAACAACAGTTCTCTTCATGAATAAGAAAGAATAGCACCCCTTACCGTTTTAAAGAAGAACTGAAATAAGGAAGTAGTTAAGTAGCAGAATACTTTTCTTCTCCCTCTCTATAGTTTCTCTCTCTAGAGTTCAGTGAATTCGTAAGAAATAATGAAGGAATGAGCTGCTATTTATAGAAAAATGGAATACATAGTAACTAATCCATGAACGGTCCAGATTGATTACTTTAATCTGACGGTCCATATTTAAAGAAAAATCTTTTAAATAAAATATAATATATTCTATTTATAGAATAACTTTAATAAAGTATTCTGTTTTATATAAAAAGATGTTTCTGTTTTATTACGTTAATAATACGAATAAAACAAAACGTCATTATCGCTAAATAATTCATATTATTAACTGACAATAATTGAATCAGACTGAGTGACTTCTCACATAAGCATTAATAATCAATACCGTGTGCTACTATGCAACCACACCTATTACTGTACTTTTACTACCGAGTAGTTCAATAGTATCAATGGTAAAACTTCTGTCGTTATTTTTAATAAAATATTTTTGACGTTTTCTCAATCTGACAATAATTCCGTTGTGGGGTCCACCAATGATTGTGTCGTTGTACGAATATTCCCTGTTAAAATGAATATTCCCCGACCAATCGAATATTATATAACAACTTGCGTACTTTACAAAATTTATAAATATTACCCACAACTATAACATTATATCAAATTAACTCCATAATATTCAAAAATGATATTTATAAAAAATTCATCTTTATTTATAAAAGTTGGGGTCTTACATTATAAATATATTATTCATCCATTATTATTATCTTTAAACATAATGAATACCTATTTTCATCCATTATCTTTACTTTAAACATAATAATTACCCATTATCTTTACTTTATTCAAAAATAATAATCCATTATCAATATTTATTCAAAAAGATAAATTCATTATCAAAAAGATTATTCCATTATAATTATTTATTCAAAAAGATAAATTCATTATCAAAATGATTATTTCATTATAATTATTTATTCAAAAAGATAAATCCATTATAAAATAGATTATTTCATTATCATTATTTATTCAAAAAGATAAATCCATTACTACCCTTGCTACGATGTCAGTTATTGGTTCAATAATATGACATGTTATGACAATTATTGTGGCATCCCTAAATTCATGTGCTTGCTACAGTGGGCTAGTGCTCACTAATTTTTTCTAAGTATAATTATTATAGACTTACAATATTGACAAACAGATCATTCCCAGGAAAGAGGTGGCCTTCCGTATAAACGACGCACAATTAAATAATCCATTTCCTTGATAGAACTTTTTAGACATTGCCAATAATGTTTATTAGCCTAATAATATCATATCAGGTAAAATGAGTTACTGTGCCGTGTCAATTATAATAATATGAAATACTATGTATTTGCTACTGTGACAATTATTGAGTTCAATAATATGAAATATTATGCAGTTGCTACTTTAACAATTATTGAAAAGTACTGTGCAATACCATGTGATACTGAAGAATATTGTGTATTACTGTAGAATATCGCATGCTGCTGTACTTTTATCATCGAGTATTGAAAAAGTAAAAATGATAGTACCGTTGACTATACTTTTTTTATTAAAAAAGTTATTTATGTTATTTTATAAATTCGATAATATTTCGTTATGGGGTCCACCAATGATTGGCTATTTCGGCGTCGTCATACTTTTACCTAATATTCCCGATAAAATAAATATTCTCCGACAGAAAGAATATTCCCCGACAGAATGAATATTCCCTGACATACTTTTATAATTTACACATATCACCATTAACTTTAACCTTTTATCAATTTAACCAATTATTGAATAGAAATATAATAATTATAAGAAAAATTGAATACTTTTATTTCATTAAATTCAGCGTCTTACATTATTTATTGTTCTTCTTTGTCTTTTTCTTTACCGATTCTTGTTTTAAGATTTATAAAATCATTATTTACTAAATTTTAGTCCCTTTTTGTTCCCACTCTTAACTCATAAATACCAACAATAACAACACAAAATAGCTAAATGCCCTTCTGTTTCATTTCCTTCAATACATGATAACACTAACAACACAAAAAAGCTAAATGATATCATACTTCATTTTCTTTAATACATGACAACACAACAACCATTAGTCAATTAAAATCAAATTGCTCTGTTGCCACTATTAACTCAAAAATAACAACAATAACACAAAGAGCTAAATGCTCTGCTGCTTCATTTCCTTTAATACACTAACGCAACAACCATACATGAATTACAATCATCCACTCTTAGAACACTCTTAACTCATAAATAATAGGAAAAAAAAAGAGCTTCCCCAATGTTGTTTTACACTACCATTACTAAAGCATACAGAAAAATGAACCATGAACAAATTAAAATGATCCATATTTTCTTGAGTTTTCCACCTGATTGAACATTTTCCATAATCAACTCTTTACTAATTTTAAATCATTTCCATCCTCAATCAAGCTACGCCTTTGTATTTCTTCATTAGTAGTTATGAACTCATCCCTCAATTTTTTTGCTAACTTCCCTTGATCTTTTAGTGATTGGAGGATCACACCACTTGACAAATCCACAATACTTATTTTCTTTCATTGTCAACAGTACAATAAAACAAGATTTGTGAGGGAAAATTATCTAAAACCAACGAATCTTGTGAGGGAAAATTAGCAACAACCAACGAATTTTGTGAGGAAAAATATATTAAAAATTAAAATACCTTGTATCTGCTACAATCTACGAATCTTATACTTGGAACTAGGGCTCCTTCTTTCCAAGCTTCCCACATATTCGATTAGAGAAGAAAATGACGACTCGCGCTCAGAATTTGAAGATTTAGTCATCGATTTCCTTTTGTAAGAAATATCTACTCTACTTGAGGTATTCATCTCAAGAAACACAACAACAGATTGTTAAGAGCAATTGAAGAAGTAGTCAACTGAATGTAATGACCACTATGAACCCTTAATTTGCTCACTTCTGAGTTTTATTTGTTATTTGTAAAGAATAATTTTTTGGGTGGACCAATCTTTGTTAGGTAAGTTTGTTTTCCATGGGTGGGTTATAACTAAGGAGTTAAAATTAGTTACAGATTGGCTCCAGCTAGGATTAAGTGGGACAGGGCGCTAAACACGTCACTCTTTGGTTAAAATAATTAACGTCTGTTACAAAAAATTCAAATCTTTGTAAGTAAACAAAAGTTCAGTGATTTGACTGTAAAGAAAATTAAATTTAATTACTCATTTGTAAGTTGACCTAAAGTCTATACCTTATTTGATATCGGTTCTACCCATTCTTTTATTTCTCCTACTTACGGTCAACGTTTAAATTTAACTCCGGAGAAACTAGACTTTGATTTATCTGTTGAAACATTATTGGGAGAAACCTTCATTATATCCATTGTTTATAAATCTTGTTTGGTTCAAATCGGCACCCTCACATTACCTGTTGATCTTATCTCTTTGAAAATACTTGCATTTGATGTGATTCTAAGGATTGATTGGTTAACTACTCATTATGCTAAAATTGATTGTTTTCGTAAGGTTGTTAGTTTTCATATTCCTAACCAACCTATTATGCGAATTTAAGTAACTAAACCACTAAAGTTAATTACTTTTATGTCAAGCCATAAAGCCATTCGTTTATTGAAAAACGAATGTCAATGTTTCTTAGCCCATGTCACGGATTTAAACAAAAATACGTCAGATTTGAACGATATTTCAATTGTTAATAAATTTCCTGACGTATTCCCTGAAGAACTTTCCAGCCTACCCCCAAAGCGTGAAATCGAGTTTTGTATTGACCTTGAACCCGGTACAAAACCCATTTCTAAAACCCCTTATCGAATGGCTCCTGTTGAACTTCAGGAGTTAAAAACCTAACTGTAGGAGTTGTTAGACATCGGTTTCATTCGTCCTAGTACGTCTCCTTGAGGTGCTCCTGTTCTATTTGTAAAGAAGAAAGATGGAAGTACGCGACTTTATATTGACTATCGAGAGTTGAATCATGTCACCATAAAAAATAGGTACTCGTTGCAACGACCCCAAAATTCATACAATTTAATTCTTGACTTCGGTCGTTAATAATACATTCAACCTCTAATTTTACATCATTAAACGATAATACAACCATAGAAATTTATGGAATAATTAAAATTTTCTATTACAAACTATCCTCGTTCCCAAAACCTTCAACCTTTACATCTAAATATCTCATAATCATTTTCATACTATAATAGTTTACATCGCAAAACGATATTATAATTCAACATTAATACATTATTCGAAACCTTAAACATGGTTCAATTAATAATAACACAACCAAGGTGTATAAATCTTCAAGTATCACATCTGATTCATGTCTTTCAAGTAACACATAACTTTACCTTGAATCTTGAACCTGCAAAAGTGATTATTTGCAAGGTTGAGCTTGACAGTCCAACAAAATCTAACAGTTTTTATGCATCACATAGCACATAATAACATGTTCAACATATAATATACATGCTACAATTCATATAACAAGTATAAATATTGAGTCCTTACTCAATCAGAATGCTATAATCAATCAACATAGTCATAAATTGACTTTAACATTTCATACTTTCAACATATATATAACACATCATGCTCTTTGCAATAAAGATTTAAAACAATTAATCATCAAGTTCACATAGCAAATAGGAACTGAAAGACTTACATTGATCGTTGTTTACCAATAACAGTTTAACATCTTACAGATATCTTCACTTCACGTGCCCTATACAATTATATAATCATTCACATTAACTATTAGTCACATAGCAACGCATAGTAGTTGTAATGTAAACTTTACTCTACGTCTCATAACCCTTCCTATCATAAATACACAATGTTCAATTTGATTGTGTTAACTTTCAACTTATATCTCACTGTATTTCATATTTGAAGTTAATTCAAATATTTAAGTCTTGCTAGGACTACTTATTGGTTTTATATTAACACTATTTAATATCTTATAATATTCATTTCATTTGATTTAAAACACTTTTTACGTTCATTATCACTTATCACGGCGTTTCGACGTTTATTCGTCACACGCCCAATTTGTCTCTCTTGTGTGTGCTTAGTATGCATATACAACTTATCTAATACATTATTTATTAATGTTAAGCATCATTATACTTTATAATATTCATGTTCTATAACTTAGAACAACATCTTTTATCGTCAAAAGCACTACACTTGCATACGTGCATGCCCGACGCCCCCCGATTGCCTCCGAAAACATAATAGTCCTACAAATAATAATTTTGACCCCTGCTCCAGACCTCAACTTGAAATAATTAAAGAATAAAAGTTGTAGATCTATTCGTCCTCGTTCCGGATCATCTTAAATCACCTCAATCGGAGTTCGTATGAAAACGTTATGGCCGTTTTACCAAAATAGGTCAAAGCAGTCACAATCAACAGATATGGGGCACGGTCGCGCCCCTTTTCCACGAGCCCGTGCCATCTAGCAATGCTGGGAAGCGTGCCCGTGCTCCTGGGTAGCACGCCCGCGCTGGGCTTCGCAAAAATTACAGTGTTTTGCGATTTTTGACCATTTTCTCCTACTAATCTTCATAACTTGAGTTATACACATCCAAATTAGTCCGTTTTCGATTCTATAGATTTGTAATTCATAGAACTACAACATACTAGAATTCTAACAATTTTAAAAAATATTAACCAACCTAAAATTTAACCCAAAACACATGTTCATACTCTATTTTCATGTTTTAAACACATTTAACGAATTCAATCGCCACGACTTCGTTTCTTAACAAATTGACATGATTCAAACTACGCCGTTTTCGTTTCTTAACGTACTAACATAATCTAACATCAATTTTCAGATTATCATACATATTAAACATGAAATTTTGTACTTTATTTAGCTATTTTTCATAAACATACACTGTTATTTACTTTTCTCCCTACAAACCCAAATTTCATGTAATTAATCATCAACATAGACTTATAGAGGATGACTAACAGATTTAGCAAGAGAATACATACATATAAACAACATCTTCTATAACAATTCAACCAAAATCTAATTTCCAGATAATAGAAAATTACAAAAACCAAATATTAGAATTACGGGTAGATTATACCATAACCCTTTGATGTTAACAAGGTTCTAGCAAATTCTTCTCAATCCCACTCCTTCTCCAACTCTCAATTCTCTATATTCTTTCTCTCTACCTCTCTGTTCTTCTTAGTTAGCCATTAGGAGAAATAAGACGCGTAATATAACTGATAGAGCCTCACCTCCCACGTACTTATCAGTTAAAAAAAATAAAAGAGGTCAGTTGAAAAAATCAAAGGCCACAAGGCCTTGTTTGGCTAACCAAAAATTTTCCCAAACTAAATTATTTAAATAATCTTATATTATATAGTTTCATGTCACACCTTTAGTTAATTAAATAACTTTAGCTCAATTAATTTTAATAACTTATAATGGTAATTAAAATAATTTCTATTATAATTATATTTATGAATAATAAATAATTATATATCTAATTTAATAAATAAATTAGACACATCACTTTATTTAATCTATTTATGTCCTTTAATATTAAATAATTTATTTAATTTAATTATTTTCTTAAATATTAAGCAATTGATTTAATTTAATTATTTTCTTAAATTAAATCTTTCAAATAAAATTATCATTACTCAATTTAATTAACATTAATCAATTTAGTTACTAAATTAATTCTCCACAATTCATCAATTACTTATTTCCTCAATAAATAAATTAATTAAAATATTTATTTAATTCAATAAATATTTAAAATTAATTACTAAATTCATTTAATTCCTTCAATAGTTAACTTAACTATTAAACCTCACTTTTCCAATATATGAATATATATTTCTCTTCACACCCGATCATATATTTCAACATATATAGTACGTATATATACATACTCAAACTCAAAATATCTCTTAATAAGAATTTTAATTATTAAATTATTATTTTAATAATTTATAAAAATTCAGGTTGTCACATCTTTCTCCCCTTATAAGGATTCCGTCCTCGGAATCACCGAAACCCTACCTTACTCAGGTTTTTATCAAATCTCTTTTCAAAATTTACCGTTAAATATCTTCAACACATTACCTTAATATAGGTTTTATTTATTACCACTCCAACCATTCTTCACAATAAATTCTTGTAAGTTTTATTTCATAATCTTTACTTAGACTCAATTATATTTGAGTATTACATATTTTTTGACCCGTTCATTTCCTTTTCTAAGAATCGTTATCATAAACACTCGAGATATTACATTCACTCATTCTTCTAAGAATTTCGTCGTCGAAATTTTATTTATTAATCTTTATTCATTTAATCTATCAAAATAGATTTTTGCGTTAATATTTTATTCATTCATTAGATTCTACAATCAAATTCTTTCTCTAAGGATCTTTCTAAGATCATCATATTCCTCACCACTTCCTCTTTTAAGAGTTTCACATTTCTCTTCTTTCTGGAGTTCAATTCTTTCTTGAAATTATTATGTTTTGCTTAATTTTTCTCATCATTCCACTTTCACCTTTCAGAATAATAAGAAGCTTCCACAATTGCTCAATAATTGGGAAGTAATATGAATAATAGGAATTTAAAAGATTCCAAATCATGCTGAGGGTCATAAGACCTTGAACTATGTCCATGGTTATAAGTACTCTTTCAACTTAAACCTTAACAGTCATTAGACTATAGGGACTCCCGCACTTAGGTTGTTAAGCCCTTCATACGATGTATTATACACAAATATTTAAACGCTATGCGTATATCCATAGTTATAAGTAATCTTTCAACTTAAACTTTAACAGTCATAAGACTATAGGGACTCCTCGTACTTAGGGTGATCAGCCCTTCGTACAATGTATTATGCACAAACATCTAAACGCCTCCGCGTAATTCCCTATAAAAGGGTTGTTCATCTCAGCTTTTCAGCATCTGAATCTGCACCAAAATAATTTGGTTTGGCATAGTTTGACAAAGAACGCTTGAATTCCATGTACATCTTTCAATATTTGTCAAGCTGAATCAAATAGCATAGACTTCTACAACAATTCAGACATCAATTGAAATATACATATACATATATATATATATATATATATATATATATATTCTCATATCTTAAAAAAATCTCAAAATCTTTTTATGACATCATGATACCGCACTGTATTTACAGTCCGTTTGAGGATTCCGTCATTTGGTGATTTTATCATACTACATCATACCATAGTGGACTGTCGATCCTTAGATCACATCCAACACTAAGTAATACTACATTGATGACTCCATCGTTTTTTTTCATCTCTGCACCAGGTTCCATAACACATTGATGATATAAAAATATATTTTGATATATTTCAAATCATTTTTGTCTAGCCGAAGCAATTAGCATAGACATACGAATAACAATATTGTTTTTAAAACTCATTGGTTTCATCATTTGATCCAATGTTTTTTAAGAAAATAGAAGTGTAAACATCAGCACGAAGTCAATAAATTTTGAAAGCCTAGCATAGCTAGTAGATTTAGAATATTCAGGTATCCATCAACTTCAATCATTACTCCATTACTTCATCACTTAACCATTCTATCAATCTTCAACTTCATCAATGCTCTCTATACTATAACCGTTTTCTACTCAATATAGTTCATCAAACTTACCGCACATTGGAAGTTCATGAACTTGCCACAATAATATGAGTTTAAGAACTTATTCTAGTCAGACCATAGGCGTCCATTCGTTGAGGGGTTCAAAACATGCCATATTATTGTGAGTCACGAACTTACCATATGCATTAGTTTTAAGAACTGCACCTAATCCTAATAATATCTGACTAATCTTAATAGTTTTTAACTATCAAATATACACATGAGAAAAGAATCACCTTTTCGCCACATATATATTGATAGCGCAACATCAACATTCCAATGATTATCAATGTGATAAACTGAGTGCAAGCATAAAACCCTCGCCCATACAAAGATTTATACAACTTAGCCATCATATGAGTCCTCAATTGAAATTTCCACCTAAATCTATCTTACTCTTAACTTGCTCTTTGCTCGATACGAATTTCTCGTATCACATTATCTATAACTCCTCGTGAGTTTTTCTCGTACTATATCATAGTACATTATCTTCATAGCATCAAGCTATAATTATTCAAACATTACATACCATCTTCCTTTTATAACTTAAACAGATCACGTCGTGATCTTATTCTATAATCATCTCCCTTAAAATTCTTTTCTTAACTAGTGATCGTTTTATTTTACGATCCTCTTTCTTTCCTTTTTCATTATTTACGATTTCATTTCTGCTTTTAATCTTACAGACTTTGTCTATTCATCATTATTCGTTATCTTGGCTATTAGAGTTAGGAAACTCTCATTTTTTATCTTTATACCTCTTCAAAATTCTTCTTTGAATTCCCTATTTATATAACAATTCTTCTTTTAAGAATTTTTAACTTCATTTACATTGCTCAACATTTCATTTAAGTTCTACATTTTCATCATACGTATCCACTTCTATACTTGGTACACATCGAATCTCTAATAGTTTTAATATGGTACACTGAGTGATTTTCCACCAACAACTAACAAACTAGGTTTCGAGTTGCTATTTCGTATATACCTCCGCTCTATGAAGGAATCGTTTAGCCCAGATACCATACATCAACTACTAAAGAGTACAATTGTACCATACTTAAATATAACTTTTTGATTCTTAACTTCTTTATCATTCTCTTCTTATAGACATTGTCTATTTATTTTCACCTTACATCCTTATTATTGGAGTTAGGTAACGCCACATTCATACTCATTATAACTCAGCGAGATTCTTCTTTGAATCCTCTCACGCATGTTTTAATCCCTTCTTTATAAATTTCTTAAATTACTTCTTATTGTTCAAACTCTACTTGAGCTTATTCTTTCATTATCTTCACCTTCTTTCTCCTACCAAAGGTTTATAACCTACAGCTTTGATACCAATTGCAACGACTCCAAAATTCATACAATTTAATTCTCGACTTCGGTCGTTAATAATACATTCAACCACTAATTTTACATCATTAAATGATAATACAACCATTGAAATTTACGGAATAATTAAAATTTTTTATTACAAACTATCCTCGTTCCCAAAACCTTCAACCTTTACATCTATATATCTCAGAATCATTTTCATACTAAAATAGTTTACATCGCAAAACGATATTACAATTCAACATTAATACATTATTCGGAACCTTAAACATGGTTCAACTAATAATAACACAACCAAGGTGTATAAATATTCAAGTATCACATCTAATTCATGTCTTTCAAGTAACACATAACTTTACCTTGAATCTTGAACCTGCAAAAGTGATTATTTGCAATGTTGAGCTCGACAACCCAGCAAAATCTAACAGTTTTCATGCATCACATAGCACATAATAACATGCTCAACACATAATATACATGCTACAATTCATATAAAAAGTATAAAGATTGAGTCCTTACTCAATCAGAACGCTATAATCAATCAACATAGTCATAAATTGACTTTAACATTTCATACTTTCAACATATATATAACACATCATGCTCTTTGCAATAAAGATTTAAAACAGTTAATCATCAAGTTCACATAGCAAATAGGAACTGAAAGACTTGCCTTGATCGTTGTTTACTAATAACAGTTTAACAGCTTACATATATCTACACTTCACGTGCCCTACACAGTTATATAATCATTCACATTAACTATTAGTCACATAGCAACGCATAGTAGTTGTAATATAAACTTTACACTACGTCTCATAACCCTTCATATCATAAATACACAATGTTCAATTTGATTGTGTTAACTTTCAACTTATATCTCACTGTATTTCATATTTGAAGTTCATTCAAATGTTTAAGTTTTGCTAGGACTACGTATTGGTTTTATATTAACACTATTCAATATCTTATAATATTCATTTCATTTGATTTAAAACATTTTTTACGTTCATTATCACTTATCACGGCGTTTCGACGTTTATTCGTCGCACGCCCAATTTGTCTCTCTTGTGTGTGCTTAGTATGTATATATAACTTATCTAATACATTATTTATTAATGTTAAACATCATTATACTTCATAATATTCATGTTCTATAACTTAGAACAACATCTTTTATCGTCAAGAGAACTACACTTGCATACGTGCATGCCCGACGCCCCCCGATTGCCTCCGAAAACATAACAGTCCTACAAATGACCATTTTGACCGCTTCTCCAGACCTCAAATTGAAATACTTAAAGAATAAAAGTTGTAGTTCTATTCTTCCTCGTTCCGGATCATCTTGAATCACCTCAATCGGAGTTCGTATGAAAATGTTATGGCCGTTTTACCAAAATAGGTCAAAGCAGTCACAGTCAGCAGACATGGGGCGCGGTCGCGCCCCTTTTCCACGCACCCATACCATTTAGAAGCACTGGGAAGCCTGCCCGCGCTCCTGGGCAGCGCGCCCGCACTGGGCTTCGCCCAGATTACAGTGTTTTGCGATGTTTGACCATTTTCTCCTACTAATCTTCATAACTTAAGTTATACACATCTAAATTAGTCCGTTTTCGATTTTATGGATTCGTAATTCATAGAACTACAACATACTAGAATTCTAACAATTTACAAAAATATTAACCAACCTAAAATTTAACCCAAAACACATGTTCATATTCTATTTTCATGTTTTAAACACATTTAGCGAATTCAATCGCCACGACTTCGTTTCTTAACCAATTGACATGATTCAAACTACACCGTTTTCGTTTCTTAACGTACTAACATAATCTAACATCAATTTTTAGATTATCATACATATTAAACATGAAATTTTGTACTTTATTAAGCTATTTTTTATAAACATACACTGTTATTTACTTTTCTCCCTACAAACCCAAATTTCATGTAGTTAATCATCAACATAGACTTATAGAGGATAACTAACAGATTTAGCAAGAGAATACATACATATAAACAACATCTTCTATAACAATTCAACCAAAACCTAATTTCCAGAGAATAGAAAATTACAAAAACCAAATATTAGAATTATAGGTAGATTATACCTTAACCCTTTGATGTTAACAAGGTATAATCCTTCTCACTCCTTCTCAATCCCACTCCTTCTCTAACTCTCAATTCTCTGTATTCTTTCTCTCTACCTCTCAGTTCTTCTTAGTTAGCCATTAGAAGAAATAAGACGCGTAATATAACTGACAGAGCCTCACCTCCCACGTACTTATCAGTTAAAGAAAATAAAAGACGTCAGTTGAAAAAACCAAAGGCCACAAGGCCTTGTTTGGCTAACCAAAAATTTTCCCAAACTAAATTATTTAAATAATCTTATATTATATAGTTTCATGTTACACCTTTAGTTAATTAAATAATTTTAGCTCAATTAATTTTAATAACTTGTAATGGTAATTAAAATAATTTCTATTATAATTATATTTATGAATAATAAATAATTATATATCTAATTTAATAAATAAATTAGACGCATCACTTTATTTAATCTATTTATGTCCTTTAATTTTAAACAATTCATTTAATTTAATTATTTTCTTAAATATTAAACAATTGATTTAATTTAATTATTTTCTTAAATTAAATCATTCAAATGAAATTATCATTACTCAATTTAATTAACATTAATCAATTTAGTTACTAAATTAATTCTCCACAATTCATCAATTATTTATTTTCTCAATAAATAAATAAATTAAATTATTTATTTAATTCAATAAATATTTAAAATTAATTACTAAATTCATTTAATTCCTTCAATAATTAACTTAACTATTAAACCTCACTTTCCCAATATATGAATATATATTTCTCTTCACACCCGATCATATATTTCAACATATATAACACGTATATATATATACTCAAACTCAAAATATCTCATAATAAGAATTTTAATTATTAAATTCTTATTTTAATAATTTATAAAAATTCAGGTTGTCACACTCCTCACATTGATGACCTGTTTGATCAGTTGCAACATGTAAAATTCTTTTCAAAGATCAATCTTCGTTTCGAATATCATCAGTTAACAATTAAAATTGATAACATTCCAAAGACTGCTTTCAGAACTCGGGACGGGCATTATGAATTCCTAGTCATGCCTTTTGGATTAACTAATGCTCCTGCTACCTTCACGGACATGATGAACCGAGTATTCAAGGAATATTTAGATCATTTTGTGGTTGTCTTTATTAATGACATCCTCATATACTCCAAAAGTCGTGAAGATCATGAGCATCACTTGAGGCTGATACTCCAAAAGCTTCGTGAAAATAAGCTATATGCCAAGTTAAAGAAATGCGAGTTCTGACTTGAGAAAGTAGCATTCCTTGGGCACGTGATATCAAATCATGGAATATCTGTTGACCCGGGAAAGATTGAAGCAATTCAAAGTTGGGAGCAACCTAAGTCAATAACCAAAGTACGTATCTTTCTGGGCTTAGCTAGTTATTATCGGACATTCGTGGAAAGATTTTCTCGAATCGCTACTCTATTAACTCAGCTGACTCGAAAAGATACAAAATTCAGTTGGAGCGAGGAATATGAGAAGAGTTTCCAAGAGCTCAAGAGGAGACTCATTTCAGCACCTGTTCTGATAATACCATCTGGTTCAGAGGAATTTGTCATATACAATGATGCTTCAGGCAAAGGTTTAAGATGTGTTCTCATGCAATATGAGAAAGTCATAGCCTATGCCTCACGACAACTTAAAGAATATGAGAGGAATTATCCTACTCATGATCTAGAGTTGATAACTGTCATTTTTGCGCTTAAAATCTGGAGGCATTACCTGTATGGGGAGAAAGTGGAGATCTATACGGATCATAAAAGCCTCAAATATTTTTTCACCCAAAAGGAACTTAACATGAGGCAATGACATTGGTTCGAGCTGTTGAAAGATTACAATCATACCATTCAATATCATCATAAAAAAGCGAACTTAGTAGTTGACGCATTGAGTAGAAGATTATATGCGGGTATGAGCGCGATATTGTCAAAGCAAAGGCCCATTTTGTATGACTTGCACAGGATGGAGATAGAGTTAAAGACTCTAGGGACCCACGTGATGATGACAAATATACGAGTAGAACCGACTTTAATCGATAAAGTTAAAGCTGCTTAAGCTATAGACCTAAAGTTGATGCGTATGAAGAAGAAAGTGCAAGAAGGTGCTATTCCGGAAGCAAAAATCGATGAAGAAGGAATACTTCGAGTCAACTCTAGATTTTGTGTTCCTAACGACTCTAACTTGAAGTATAAAATTATGATGGAGGCGCACTACACACCGTTTACAATCCATCCTTGAAGTACCAACATGTTTCGTGATCTTCGACATACATTTTGGTGGAGCAATATGAAGAGAGAGATAGCGGAGTTTATCTCAAGGTGTTTAACTTGTCAACGTGTCAAGGCAGAGTATCAAGTGCCAAAAGGTCCATTGCAACCACTTGAAATTCCAGAATAGAAGTGGAAGCAGATTACCATTGATTTCGTTACTGGTCTTCCGAAGGTTTCTCAAGGCATAGATGCAATTTAGGTCATTATTGATAGATTAACCAAGTCTGCTCATTTATTACCTATACGAGAAACTTATTCACTTGAACGTCTTGCTCGTATATACATAAATGAGATTGTAAGACTGCATGGTATGCCAGTATCCATAGTTTCTAATCGAGACCTAAGACTCACTTCATGATTTTGGGTTAGTTTGCAGAAAGCTATAGACACAGATTTACGATTTAGTTCTGCATATCTTCCTCAAACGGACGAGCAATCGGAAATGACTATTCAAACTCTTGAAGATTTATTAAGACTCTATATCCTAGACTTCAAGGGAAGTTGGGACAAGTTCTTGCCATTAGTGGAATTCTCCTACAACAACAGTTATCAAGCAAGTATAGGCATAGCTCCATTCAAGGCGTTGTATAGACGCAAGTGTCGTTCTCTAGTATGCTGGGATGAGATGGGTGAAACAACGTTGTTGGGACCGGAGTTGGTACGCATGACTACGGAAAAGATTCAAATGATTCGGCAATGTATAAAAACCTCACAAGATCGAAAAAAGAGTTATGTTGATCTTCATCGAAGGGATGTGGAATTCAAATGTTGGAGATCATGTATTGTTACGTGTTGATCCATGGAAGGGAGTTACGAGATTTGGAAAGAGAGGAAAGCTCAATCCTCGATTCATTGGCCCATTTGAAATCCTCGACCGAGTAGGAACTGTAGCCTATAGACTCGCTTTACCGCCAAGTATGTCTCGTGTTCATAACATTTTTCACATATTTATATTACGTAAAATATGTGGAAGACCCGAACCACATTATTGAATTAGAACCAGACCAGATAGCGGAAGATTTAACGTAGGAATAGGTACCTGTTAAAATCTTGGATAAGAAGGAACATAATCTACGCTCAAAGGTTATACCTCAAGTCAAAGTTTTATGGAGAAACCACGATATTAAGGAAATGACCTGGGAGGTAGAATCTGAAATGAAATCAAAGTATCCTCACCTCTTCGTCATACCAAGTACGTACACCAATTTCGAAGACGAAATTTCATAAGAAGGGGAGGTTGTAAGACCCCAACTTTTATGAATAAAGATGGATTTTTCCTCTAAATATCATTTTGAATATTATGGTGTGGATTTGATATAATGTTATAGTTGTGTGTAATATTTATAAATTTTACAAAGTATGTAAGTTGTCATAAAATATTCGATTGGTCGAGGAATATTCGTATGACGACATAATCATTGGTGGACCCCACAACGGAATTATTGTCGGAGTTAGAAAATGACAGAAATAACTTTTTATAAAAATAACGGCAAATTTTTTACCGTTAACTGTTGAAATTTTCGGTGGTAAAAGTACAGTAATACGCGTGTTGAATAGTAGCACACGGTATTGTACAGTATCTTTGATTATTGATGCTTACGTGAGAAGTCACTCAGTTATATTCAATTATTGTCATAGTAATTGTTGTATAGTATCTCATATTATTGATTCAATTATTGTCACAGTATCATCTGCACAATATTTTATATTATTAAATCAATAATTGAGACGACAAAGTTATTCATATTATTATTTGTATTATTGACAATGTCATGAAAGTTCTGTCGAGAAAAGGGGTTTGGTCACCTAATTGTGCGCCAATAAGGAGAAATTCTTATCGGAAAGCCCCCTCTTTCCTGAGAATGATATGGTTGTTAATATTACGAGTTATACTATTAATGATGAATAAATGTTGTTAAAAATATGTTTCGTAAAGCTAAGTGAGTTAAGATAAATAGAGGAATTTTTATTGAAGTATTTGTTGTAAATTTTACTTATTATATGGACCCCCACTTACCCATTTTTCAAAATCGTCGATAGAAGTTATCTCAATTTTTCTTATATATATATATATATATATATATATATATATAATTTTGTTTTTTTTTTATAAAATAGAATATATTATATTTTATTTGCATAGTACTGCATAGTGTGTGCATAGTGCAGCATAGTAAAATCAAAACTTTAAAAGTTTTTCGCCGGTTGAGCGCCCGTGATTCCTATACTGTTCACCCGTGATTTTCTGAATTCAAATAGTGTCTTGCCATTCTCCTATAAATAGGATATTTAGTTTAGAATTGAAAATCACACCAGAATCAGAGAATTCTTCTTTTATAATATTGAGCATATTTCTTTTGAATTGAAGGAAGCTTTGAGCGTAGAAAACAGTATAAGTTTTCTTCAAGAATATCCCCGCCCTACCAGTCAGAAATATTCTCCTTTTAAGGTAAGAGATATTATTTTTGTTCAATATTCGTAAGAAATAATAATTTATTTCATACTCTGTAGTATGTAAGTAATATTATTTCGTTTCAGATTCCGAATTTTACACTCATTTTGTTAAGTATTGCTTCTATACTTCTTGAAATTAGTAGAATATCCTTGAAATTTGCGCTTCATCTAGTATCGTTTTACAATGATATTTTTCTGAACATTCTTGTTAAAATTTAATCTTTTCATGCTGGGGTACTATTCACCCAAAAAATTGCTCTTTTCTGTCCAAATTATTTTTGATTCATGAATATTATTCTTGAATTTTACTCCACAAAGCAGTTGTCATGTTGATAATTTGGTCATTTATAAACTTTGGATAAATTAAAAATCTTTAATATTTATCCTTGATTTCGTTTGATTGATGCTTATATCATTGTCATCATCCACATACTTATATTGTGATAAAAGTCATCTTTGATCCGTAGTGCATAGATGGACTGTTGATTGGTATGATTGTAAATATGTATCGGTATAATCATGACCATTGGTGATAATACAAATATCTTTGGTCCGTAGTACATGGATGATTTGTG
This sequence comes from Panax notoginseng, assembly GCA_016801055.1. Lineage (NCBI taxonomy): Eukaryota > Viridiplantae > Streptophyta > Magnoliopsida > Apiales > Araliaceae > Panax > Panax notoginseng. The sequence goes on from CM029021.1 coordinate 22,571,780, forward strand.
GATGTGATAATAATGAATATCCTTGACCTACGTGCATGGATAATTCAGTGATGTGGATTATTTATTGAGCTGAGTCTCAGCGATAAAATTGATGATAAACTTTTAAATCATAGAAGATAGTAGATATCATGCTCTACTTGACTCTTCTAATAGATTGTTTGTTCCGCTGCAGTTAAACTTGTTGTCTATTGTATTCTACCAGTTTAACACTGTTGAAGGCTAACGATAATTTATTCTGCATTATCTTAGTCATAATATTCTTTAATGGGCTAGTTGAGCTCATCCTTTGCATACATCGTTCTCTTTAGGAAATGAGAATATTGATAGGACTAGTCGGAGAATGGAGTGACGGTCCAGATGGTTGCTTTAGTAGTCCTCACTATTATGTGAAATAGTGTAATAATAATTATAATGAGGATTTCATTTGAGTTTGGATATTGTCTAGGAGACAATATTCGTGTTAAAACTCTCAGCTTATAATACACGATAGTTGTGACGCCGCCAAAATAGGTATACATCACCCATCTTGAGTCGCCAAATACATGGTACAAAATTCAAATACAACTTAATAATACAACTATCGTGTAAAATACGACAAAACATAAACTGAGAGTTTTAAAACGAATATTGTCTTCTAGACAGTATTCAACTCAAATGGTGTCCTCAATACAATTATTATCACACTATTTTATAGAATAGTGAGGACTACTAATGTTATCATCTGGACCGTCACTCCGTTCACCGACTAGTCCCGGCTACGTTCTCATTTTTTGAAGAGGACAATGAAAGCAAAAGGGTGAGCTCAACTAGCCCAGTAAGAAATATTATGACTAAGATAATGCAAAATAATTTATCGTTAGCCTTCAACAGTGTTAAACTGATAAAATATAATAAACATCAAGTTTAACTGCAGCGGAACAAGCAATCCATTATAAGAGTCAAGTAGAGAATAAAATCTACTATCTTTTATGATTTAAAAGGTTTTTCATCACTTTTATCGCTGAGACTCAGTTTAATAAATAATCCACGTCATCCATGCACTATGGCCAACGATTTTCATTAGTATCACGACCATAAATTATCCATACACTACGGCCCAAGGATATTTATGTATTCATAAATGGTCATGATCATGTCATCAACTGTCCATCAATGCACTACGGGCCAATGATGACTTTTACCACATCATTTGTAACATTACGGTCATGATTATACCGAATAATCCCTAGTCATAATCATACCAAGTCCATCTATGCACTACATGCCACAGATGACTTTCAACATAATATAAACACGAGGATGATGACAATGATATAATAATTCAATAAAACAATTTCAAGGATAAATTTTTAAAGATTTATAATTTAATTTATCCAGAAATCAATAACGTCCAAATTGTCAACATGATACTGCTTTGTGGAGTAAAATTCAAGAATAATATTGTACCAAAAATAATTTGGACTGAAAACGAATCAATTTTTATCATGAATAGTACCCCGGGTGAATAGTACTCGAGTGAATAGTACCCCATAAATAGTACTTCAGGAATAGTAACTCCGTGAATAGTACTCTGGCATGAAAAAGTTAAAACTTATCAAGAATGCTCAGAATAATATTTTCATGAAAAGATACTGGATGAAGCGCAAATATCAATGATATTCTACTAATTTCATGGAGTATAGAAGCCAAAATTTTAACAAAACGAGTATAGAATTCGACATCTGAAACGAAATAATATTATTTACATACTACAGAGTATGGAAGAAAATATTATTTCAAGCGAATATTGAACAAAAATAACATCCCTTACCTTGAAAAGAAGAGTATTCCAACTGATATAGCGGAGATATTCTTGAAGAAAACTTTCACTGCTTTCTACGCTCAAAGTTTTCTAAAACTCTAAAGAAATATGCTCAATATTATAGAAGAAGAATTTTCTGATTCTGGTGTGATTTTCAATTCTAACTTAAGTGCCTATTTATAGAAAAATGCTAGAACGCCAAAGGAGACTAAAATAATAAAATAATAATATATCATTTCTTTTTTTCTACGCACCAACTATCCAAGACCAGCCATCTAAGACTGTCAATTCTGAAAAAAAATAGCAGCCCACATGTTTAAAAAAAAGTGGGTCCCACTCAATTTTAATAAAAATTATTTTATTTTTTGAACTTTAGAAATTAACAATAAATAGCTGTTTAATCAGAAAAATTTGAATCTCATGTCTATTTCATAGAAAATTTAATTCTCTACAACTTTGTAAGTTTAAGTTTTCTCAAATTCTAAAAAGAAAATATCCGAAATCCATAAACGGATGATTTTTAATACCTCATAAAATTCATAACAAATCATACGTTAATTTTTAACGGTTCAAAATTTGTGAACATATACTCAACTTATATATGCATAACATATCCAAAAATCACAACGATTCAACGGTCGGATTAAAATTATAAATCACGCAATAGAGCTTTAAGAACACTGTTTTAATTTTTTAATACCTCTATTCCGACAAAATACTGATAAAATACCTCAAAATTAAATCCTTCATTTATAATCACCTAAAATAAATATTTTTCTATCCATCATTTATGTCCACATAAAATAAATATTTCCTTATCATATAAATTAATAATTTATTATTCACAAATAATATTATAAAATCACAATTATGACAACCAGGTCGTTCCAAGGAAAGAGGGGGCTTTCCGATAAGAATTTATCCTTACTAGCGTGCAATTAAGTGACCAAACCTCTCCTTAGATAGAACTTTCTTAGACATTGTCAATAATGCTATTTAACAATATTATTCAAATAATATGAATTAATGACCTGATAATGGAGATATTGTGCAGTGACAATTATTGAAACAACAATAATATAAAATATCAACGCAGCAATTATTGAATCAATAAAATAAAATATTGAACAGTAATTACTGTAATAATTATTAAGTAGTGCTTTCTTACATAAGAATCAATCATTCAATAATACTGTGCAATACCGTGTGCTACTGTGCAACAACGCCTATTACTGTATTTTAACCACCAGGTCTTCTAACAATGCTAACGGTATTTTTATCGTTTTCTCAATCCGACAATAATTCCATTATGGGGTCCACCAATGATTGTGCCGTCGCACGAATATTTCCCGACCAATCGAATATTATATTACAACTTGCATACTTTGTAAAATTTATAAATATTACCCACAACTATAATATTATATCAAATTCACTCCATAATATTCAAAAATAATATTTATAGAAAATTCATCTTTATTCATAAAAGTTGGGGTCTTACAACCTCCCATTCTTATAAAATTTTGCCCTCAAAATTAGGGTACGTACCTGGTATGTCGAAGAGATAAGGATACCTTGATTTCATTTCAAATTCTAAGTCCCAGGTCATTTCCTCAATATCGTGATTTCTCCACAAAACTTTGACTTGAGGTATAACCTTGGAGCGTAAAATATGCTCCTTCTTATCCAAGATTTTAACATGAACCTCTTCATTCGTTAAATCTTCCGCTATTTCGTCCGGTTCTAACTCAATAATGTGATTCGGGTCTTTCACATATTTATATAACATAGATATGTGAAAAACGTTATGAACACGAGACATACTTGGCGGTAAGGCGAGTCTATAGGCCACAATTTCTACTCGTTCGAGGATTAAAAATGGGCCAATGAATCGAGGATTGAGCTTTTCTCTCTTTCTAAATCTCGTAACTCCTTTTCATGGAGCAACACGTAACAACACATGTTCTCCAATATTGAATTCCACGTCCTTTCGATGAAGATCAGCATAACTCTTTTGTCGATCTTGTGAGGTTTTTATACGTTGTCGGATCGTTTAAATCTTTTCCGTAGTCATACGTACCAACTCCAATCCCAACAATGTTGTTTCACCCACTTCATCCTAGCATACTGGAGAACAACACTTTCTTCCATACAACGCCTCGAATGGAGCCATGCCAATACTTGCTTGATAACTGTTATTGTAGGAAAACTCTACCAATAATAAGAACTTGTCCTAACTTCCCTTGAAGTCTAGGACACAGAGTTTTAATAGATCTTCAAGAGTTTGAATAATCCTCTCTGACTGCCCTTCCGTTTGAGGATGATAAGCCGAACTAAATCATATATTCGTGCCCATAGCTTTTTACAAACTAACCCAAAATCTTGAAGTGAATCTTGGGTCTCGATCAAAAACTATGGATACTGGCATACTATGCAGTCTTACAATCTCGTTTATGTACATAGACGTTCAAGTGTATAAGTTTCTCGTATAGGTAAGAAATGAGCCGACTTGGTTAATCTATCAACAATGACCCAAATCGCATCTATGCCTTGAGAAACCTTGGAAAGACCGGCAGCGAAATCCATGGTAATGTGCTCCCACTCCCATTCTGAAATTTCAAGTGGTTGCAATAGACCTTTTGGTACTTGATGCTCTGCCTTGACTCGTTGACAAGTTAGACATCTTGAGATAAACTCCGCGATCTCTCTCTTCATATTGCTCCACCAAAATGTATGTCGAAGATCATGATACATTTTGGTACTCCCAGGATGGATTGAAAACGGTGTGTTGTGCGCCTCCATCATGATTTTATACTTTAAATCAGGGTCGTTAGGAACACAAAGTCTGGAGTTGACTCGAAGTATTTCTTCTTCATCGATTCTTGCTTCCGGCATAGCACCTTCTTGCACTTTCTTCCTCATACGCATCAGCTCCAGGTCTGTAGCTTGAGCAGATTTAACTTTATCGATTAAAGTCGGTTATACTCGTATATTCGCTATCATCACATGGGTCCCTGGAGTTTTTAACTCTATCTCTATCCTTTGCAAGTCATATAAAATAGGCCTTTGCGTTGACAATATCGTACTCGTACTCGCATATGATCTTCTACTCAATGCGTCAGCTACCACGTTCGCTTTACCAGGATGGTATTGAATGGTATGATCATAATATTTCAACAATTCAAGCCAATGTCGTTGCTGCATGTTGAGTTCCTTTTGGGTGAAGAAATATTTGAGGCTTTTATGATCCGTAAAGATCTCCACTTTCTCCCCATACAAGTAATGCATCCAAATTTTAAGTACGAAGACAACAGCTGCCAACTCTAGATCATGAGTAGGATAATTCCTCTCATATTTTTTGAATTGCCGAGAGGCATAGGCTATAACTTTCCCATGTTGCATGAGAACACATCCTAACCCTTTGCCCGAAGCATCACTATAGATGACAAATCCCTTCGAGCCAGACGGTATTGTCAGAACAAGTGCTGAAATGAGTCTCCTCTTGAGTTCTTAAAAACTCTTCTCACATTCCATGCTTCAACCGAATTTTGTATCTTTCCGAGTCAGCTGAGTTAATGGAGTAGCGATTCGAGAAAACCATTCTACGAATCTCCGATAATAACCAGCTAAGCCGAGAAAGCTACGTACTTTGGTCACTGATTTAGGTTGCTCCCAATTTTGAATAGCTTCAATCTTTGCCGGGTCAACAGATATTCCATGACTTGATACTACGTGCCCAAGGAATGCTACTTCCTCACGCCAGAATTCACATTTTTTCAACTTGACATAAAGCTTGTTGTTGGGAATGTAATTGTTGGGGAAAGAGAAAGCGAGCGGCTTTGAAAGAAGAAAAGAGAGAATCCAAATAACTTGGTGATTGATTGTTGTTTTCTTCGTGTTGTGTCGTGTGAATCTGAAGACGTGGAGCAAAATCAGAAGTTCAAAAAGGAGAGGACTCTGTTATGTATGTATTTGGCCTGTGGGGGAGAGACGATAAGAGGTGACTACCTAAAGATTTGAAGGAGACTTTTTTGGCAAAACTAAGCAGATTTACTTCTTTAGTTTTGATGAAGAAGATGAGACAGAGAGTGTTTGGGTTTAGGCGAGATTATGATGATGATGATATGAGGAGGTGCACATCTATTTCTTTTGTTTTGATAAAGATCTGTTTTGGTTAGATTTATTTTGATGAAGAATAAAAGGAACCTAGATAAAGAAGATGGTTAAATCTATTTTGGTCAGATCTATTTTGCAAAAAGATGTTTTGATTTTTTTTTCATTTTTTATTAATTTTTTTTGCCAGATAAGCAATATTTTTTATTTTTTTATTTTTTTTCAAAGCCACGTAGATAAAAATTAATGTCTGTTTAATTTTTTTAACAGAGTGACCTAATTTGAAAATAATAATTAGATTAGTGATGTAATTTGAAAAATTAAAAATTCAATGATGAATTCAGTAAAACGTGTCAACTACGATGACTAATTCATTAGTTTTGTCATTATTTTTATTATAGATTGTTTTGTTTTATATTATCGTTTTGTTTGGATAAATGTAAGATAAAAATATTAAAATTGACTTAAAATAAAAAATTCCGCCTAGGCCCCGCCCAGGCCCCCTTGACCGCCCGCCTTCCGCCTAGCGCCTTTTAGAACATTGGACCCATTCACCCTGTACTTTTTCCGGTTCGATAAACGGTTCGGGTTTGAAAACCTTGCTCTCAACACGCTCATCTATCTATTTTCAAGTGGCGAATTTTCCAGACCTATCGACAATCTCTCATCTCTCTTTCCGATCGGAGTTTTAATTAAAGAACCTGCTCTCATATTCGGCCTCCACAAAAGTTATTTGTAGTAACCCTAGAAATTGGTGGTTCTTTCTGGTCTACAAAATCAACGCTTGTTCCCTTAAGTATTTTTTTTTGTTCATCTTCTTTTAGTTCCCTCTTTTTTTGATGTTGTACCGAATAATTTGTTTTTGCTTGTAAGTTATAGGTATGTTTATTAATTTTATTTAATCTGGGTTTCTTGTAAGTCGTAAGTGATTAGTATGTTTATTAATATTATTTCCTTATTATGGAATTTGGTATTACTGCAATCACCATCCACCACTGGTCCAAGTGTTTCATACTTATAGTTTTGTTTTGCTAAAATGCTTAACAAAGTGCTTTAATCTACTTGGTATGTGTTTTGGATTATTATTGCATCTGTAAAATAGGAGTTTTAATTATACTCTCTCCGACCCAGGATAAAAATTGTGGTGAACTTTTCACGCATATTTAGAAGAGGAATGAAATAACAAAATAACCCATAATAATGTCATTAATCATTTTTAATGTAGGTGAGAGAGTGACTTTCTAGCTTTTTAATTCAAAATATTTGCAGCACATAACTAATTATACTTATTGAATATGGAGAGAGAATTAGAATAAGAAAAATATGAGATATTTACTGTTAAGGGTATAATAGGAAAATTTGTGTAAAAATTTGGCTATTAAAAGAAAGTGAATATTTAACATGAGATTACTCAAAATAGTAATAAGGACTTTTATCCTGGAATGGAGGGAGTATATGAATATATGATCACAAAATGTTGTAGTGATATTCTTGACTTTAAATTTGTCTATGTTGAACTTATGAGTGCAAATGCTGGACTTGGAGTTATTTTATTATTGTATGAGTTGATTGTGTTTCTCAGTATTTTACTTGGTCTTTATCAACTTATTTATTGTAGAAATACATTTATATTTATTAAATATATATAAAATTAAGCCTATCCTCCAATGTATCCTTTCCATTTTGGTAGATTCAAATGAAAAATTGACACTCTTATTTGTAGGTTTTTTATAAACCCCTTCCTTAAAAACTTTTTTTTTTGGCATTATTTACCCTTCAAGTTGTATAAATACTAAAAAGAAGACCCTGTTAATGTTTATTTTAGAAAAAGTGATGGGGGCCCACCATGTGCATGACACATGTGAAACATTGAGGACAATAAAGTAATTATACAAATAAATAACTAAATGTTAAATATTCCCACACCGTTCTAATATCCATCTCCAAAATAAATCGTTAACCTAGACAGAGGAAAAGCAAATGCTATGAATCATTTTTAATCTACTGCCCCACACCACCAATTGGCATGAAATCAGCCAAAACATTTGCTAATTAACAAAAACCTTTTTCCAATTTGAGCATTGATTCTTTTAAAATTGAGAACATCGTGATGATAGAGATGGCGGGGGAGATCGGAAACCTAACCTTCTATGATCAGAAAACCTAACCTGCTAAGTCGCGACCCACTTTCTGCAAACCCTAACAGTTTTTGACAAATTTCCAGCGAGAAGATGGGGCTTTGAAGTTGAAGAAAATGAGGATGAACGGTAATAATTTTGTTCCTTTCTTTTTTTATTTTCTTTGTTTGGTTTTGGTACCCGGTCTCATTTTGGTCCCGTTTCGGTAATGATCATCCTAGACGCCGATGGGCCACATAAATCAGATCTCTTGAAATCGCCGCTTGTGACGGGTAAATATTGATATTCAATCATCAATCGCGGTTCTTAATTGGTTTCTAGCCGAAAAATGAATTTGTTAGATTTGAACGGGTGTGTTGATTTGGGGTTAATTTGATCTATAGGATGATTTGCTATTGTTTGGAAGCAGTGGGGATTATGGTTAACTTTTCTTTTGTTTGTTGATTTCGCTGAGATCTTTTTGCACGGGATGGGAGAGGTTGGAAGAAATGCTTATGCTTCTCTTTTTTTCTTTTTGGGACGGGATGATGGGGAATGAGTTTTCAATGGGAAGAAATAAGGGTGTAAACGAGTTGAATCTCGGCGAACACAAAATTGAGCTCGAATTCGATAATGAATTTTTAATTTTGCGCCAAATTCAACTCAGATCATTACTCTGAGCTACTCAGATTCATTTACAAACGAGTTACTCATGAGCCTTCAAATCGAGTTTCGAATATGAACTATTTTACTTAATACTGAACCACTACATACTAAATTGATTATTGAACTAATGTTTATGTATAAAAGTTTTTTACTTTTATTTATGTAAATAAATTACAAAGAATGTAATACAAATTGACAACCAGTTTATTGATTTATTCAAGTACAAGCTTACATAATTTAATACTATACTTTATAAATTATAAAAATTGATACAAATATCACATATTTAACTTGTTAGTATGGAACAAACTAGTATTCGAATATGATCCATTGAGCAGTTATCGAGTATTGAGAAAAAATTGAAATATTCGAACCCTAATCTGAGCGAACACTGGTATACTCGAATTCGACTTGTGTATCATTAAACATAAAACGAGTATGAATCAGATTCGACTCGAATCAACTTCGAATTCGAGTTTTGAATCATATTTTTGAATTGATCTTGAATCGAGTACCGAGCTACTCGGTTCGGCTTACACCAGAAAGAAAAGTCTAGAATGTGCTAGATTGGGATGAAAAAGTGAAATGTTGTTTACTTTATATATTTTTATTGTCTAATTACTTTGTAACCCTCATATTGCATACGTGACATGCACATGATTGATTTTTCCATCCAAAGTCGATAATAGTCCTTCACTCTTTTTTTTAAAAAAGTCAATAGGGTCTTTTTTTAGTACTTGTACAACATGGGGGTGAGTTATGTCAAAAAAAAGAAGTTTGAGGAAGGGGTTTGAAAGAAAGCTACAAATATGGGGGGGGGGGTGTCAGTTTTGCATTTCAGTCCATTTTGGTACTTGCCAAAAAGCTGTTACTTTTAGTGACCCAATGCAATTATAATTGGAATGGATTGTATTAACCGTCTGCAAATTGGGGGAAAAAAGATTTTGTGGAACCCAACATTAATGTTTCTTGAATTTATTAGCGAACTAAAGGGAGGGAGGGGTTTTGATACAGTTTAACTCTTGTTTTTCTATAAAATATTTGCCAATTTTACTATGACATCCTTTTTGGGACGGGATGTAGGACTAGGGAGTAATAGTTGGAAGTATGTGAATATGCTCATCATTCTGCAATATTGTCATATTTGCACTAGGCCTAGTTCATAATGAATTGAATTGCTTATTCTGATATTCAGATTAAATGGAGGAATCAGAAAAAAGAAGGGAAAGACTGAAAGTAATGCGCATGGAAGCTACTCAAGGTGATGTTAATAATGATGTTAAGAATTTTACAGTATCTCATGGCCTATCCAACCCATTGATTGAAACCTCTACAACACACCAAGAGTCGTGCTCCTCAGAGGTTTGATTACTACACAGATCTAATGTCGGCATTCTCCGGAAATAAGAGGAGCAAGGTCAGTCAGAATATTTCACAAGAACATTTCACACCTCCAAGTAATAATATATTCTTTCTTCGTGACATTTTTCATTTATTTAGGGGTCCTAACTTATTGGGTATTATGCAACTCAGCCACTTTGTCCTTGTTTTTTGTTCATTTGCGCTGAACCACAACTGTTTATCTTTTGATTTTGGTATATTGGTGCTCATCATAAGATTAATAAGAAATAGGTAAATACCATTTACATATTTAGTTTAATATAGGTATATATATCTGATGGACCAAGAAATGCACTAAAAGGTGCCAGCAGGGTGCAACAGTTATTTTTTTCAAGCTCGTTGGATATGTAGACATCATTTTAGCTGTATAACTTCATCTTATATTAGTGTTGAAAGTGTTTATAGTGTACTATGGCAGAGGGGGTTAGGTTAGGGGCAAATAGAACACCAGTGATCTACATTTAAGTGTCAGTAGGTCAACATTGCTGTGTACTCTGTAAGAAAGCATGATAGTTCCTTACACAAGTCCTCTTGTAAAGGTAATGTTTGCGGTGCAACAACAACAGTGGCCATTGGGGGTATTAGAAGAACTAAATTTAGCGCGTGTTGTTGAAGAAGAAAATCAATCATACTAGGTCTGATATAAATAATTTAAAAATAAAAAATACAAGCAGTAAAATACTTTTGAAAAAGTCGAGTACATAGGAAAAAGAGAGTAGTGATGCACATACAGACAGGTATGAATGGACTAGAAATGTTCTATAGCATGGATGGAGAAGTGAGCTTATTGGATTAAAAATAATAATTAACTAAGCACATCCTCTTGTATTTCATATGCTTCTTCCTAATGCTCTCTTATCACAACATGTGATGTAGGACGAGTCCATGAAAATTGGTTAGAATAATATAAAAGGCTTTCGAAATCAATATGAATTAGAAGTTGTATTTTAATTAGTTTTTTTAATTTGTAGTTATCATATTAGAGTCCAATTTAGGTTAGGAATGTTGTTTAGGAATATTATAAATAGTGACGTACTTCATTATTTAGAGACATTGAGTTATTAATTGATTGAGTTTTGCGTAAGAATTGTTTGTGTTATATTAACCCTTTGTCCCCAAACTCCCGTCCCCTTCATTTTTGGTATCAAAGCCCAATCCCAAACCACCTTTTGCTGGCGTCCCAAAATCATTGTCCCAAAATCATCATCATAAATAAAAAAAATTGTCAGCCAAAACGAAACCTTATGAAAAACCTAAATCATCACCTACAACAAGCTTAAACCATGAGAGTTCCTTGTTCATTCGTGCATGCGCTTCTTCGTCCAATTCATCATACCGTGTCAGATCCCTCCTTATTGTTACAATAGTCACAAAATCACTGTAATCTGAACCTCATCTCCAATCGTTAACCTTCATAATCCCCAGATTTCAGCCCCCATCCAAATCAAGGAACTCTAGATTGGAGCCCATCTTTTCAGTTTCAAAACAAACCAAATAGAAAGGTAGAAGAAGAGAGAAAACGAAAAACTGAGTCATCTCCATCTTTTGCCTTTCATATGTTGCTTTCCTGCTTAACAAAGTCATGCAATAACATAAAGCGAAGAGACCATATACCATATCTGGTTATTTAAAATATTTACTGGAAATTTATAGTTAGGTACCTTATAATTTTTATAGTTTTCTAGTTTAATCCCTCAAGTTTTCTTAAATTTCAAAATTCCCCCAGAAAGTTTACATAACAGCCCCTTTAGTTTCATTTTTTTTTCATTTCAGCTCCTAAAGTTTCAACAGTTTCAGTTCAACCCCTGTTACTTTATACTTCCTGCACTCAAATCCCTAGGAAGAAAAAAATTCTATATTTTCATTCGCAAGAACCATGGTTAGCGCTGGAGCGCCAAGCTTGATAACTATATGTTACACCAAGATGAGCGTCTCAAGAGGATTGAAGACTCAATCACACCACTTTCTGTAAATGTTCAGGCCTCTATTACAACACTTATAGTAAAAGTTGATGAGCTCACGGAACGCGTAGATAAGGAACGAAAAGATGCTCCTAAAATTTTTGAAGACCCCATCCCGGATATTAATCATCTGAGACTACAACAACATGGCCCTAATTCACGAGTTTATCATTATGTTCCAGATCATAGGATGAATGCAGTGGATAGAGGAGCAAAATTAAATGTTGGAGATTTCAATGGCGATAATAGTCCTGAGACATTCTTTGATTGGATTTATAGTTTGGAGAGCTTCTTTCGTTGGTATGAATTATCCGATGAAAGGAAACTTTTCTTTGCTGAAGCGAAGTTGAAAGGAACAACTCGGATTTGGTGGGATCAACATCAATGAAATTAGTATACAACTATGAGAAGATGGGAAGATACGAATGCTGCATTGACCCGACGTTTTGTACCTTCAGATTATAAGCAACGAGCATTTTTGCAGTTAACTGAGTTGATACAAGGAAGTAAATCTGTAGCCGAGTATACTTTAATGTTCTACAGTTTGGTTACACTGTCTGAATTTTCTTGGGTTGAAGAAATTTTAATCTCCATGTACCGTTGAGGATTGAATCTAGAGGTTGCAGGTGGTGTAGTTACAGGTAAACTCTTGCTCTTGGATGATGTTCAAGTTTCCACCCAAATAGAGGATAATTTGAAAAGTAATTCTGTTAGGCTTCCAATACAAGTCCAAACTCGGAGAGAGCGTACATTTGTGGAGCCTGTTTTAAATAGGCCAATGGAAAGATCATCAATAATCTCTTCAGCTACTAGCAGGCCTAATCTTACCCCCAGGTTCTTCTAATGCTAGCAACAACAATTCCTCTAGGTGCTATAACTGTCGTGATTTTGGTCACGTCTTTTAAGTGTCCTTCCCCAAAGATGAATGTTGCCTCTTCTCCCTCTAGGCAACTTGCTATTGTTGACAAAGCGTGCAGAAAAGCCGACTTAAACGAAGAAGTTTGCAAGCCGATAGACGACGAATATGAGCTCGATGAGCAAGATTTAGAAGTTGATGCTCATTTGGAAGGATGTTTAGGGGTTCTTTGACATTTACTTGTTGCCCAACAACACAAGGATGATCCTAAAATCCATCGTGGGCAAATTTTTCAGACGAGAGTCGTGTGCAGGACAAGTGTACTCTCTTGTGATTAATACTGGGAGTTGTAAGGATGTTATTTCTGAGAAAACAGTTAAGAAACTTGGGTTAAAAGTTGAGCCTCACTCGGAGCCGTATGATGTTGCATGAATTACCAATATAAAGTTGCAGGTTACTCAGAGGTGTGGTTGCATTTTCCGTTGGTAAGCTTAAAAATACAGTTATGTATGATGTTCTACCCCTTAAAGTTTGTCACATTATCTTAGGGTGTAAATGGCTATGGGATCGTCACGCAATACCAAATTCACTCTTGCGCTCTCGACATGCCAAATTTGAAGTTTGCAAAGACGACTTTGGTGATCCGACGTGATTGTTCTTGTGTTGAAAACTCGATGGAGTCGAATTTTTTTCAGTGGATGAGAAATGATGTAGAATGAGTCCGTTAAAGTTTGTTTGAACAATATAAAAGGGTATGGACACCAATATAAATTAGAAGTATTTTAATTAGTTTATTTAATTTGTAGTTATCGTATTAAAGTCCAATTTAGGTTAGGAAAGTTATTTAGGAATATTATAAATAGTGATTTACTTCATTATTTGGAGACATTGAATGATTAATTGATTGAGTTTTGTGTGAGTGATAACTGATAATCAAATGGTTTTTCACAAGTTTCAATTTATTGTGTTCAGCTCTAATCAAACAAAAAATTACAATATAGGCTTCATGTGTTAGAAGAGTTGGGGAAGATATTTTTTATTTTTTTGAATTCTGGTGAAACTTGCACACTATTGGTTGTGGGATGCCAGAGGGTAGGATAGAATTTTTTTTCGAGATCCAAAGTTTTGTTCATTTATGGATCAAAGAAAGATGACAGGTGGAGGAATTAGGAGAGCAAATAACTCTCTCAAGGCATGTAATGGATGTCACCTAGATTCATGTTATCGGAAGAAGAGCTTCAGTTCAAGGGGGAAAAAAGAAGCATGAATAAGCATCCCCTCTTTTTTAGTGTTCTAAAAATCCCCGCCTAGGCGTTAGGTCCCTATCGGCGCCCCGTCTAGGCGTTAGGTCCCCCCTCGGCGCCCCGCCTAGGCGCTAGTTCCCCCCTTGGTGCCAGGCCTCCTTGACGTCTCACCTAGCCCAAGACGGCAAAAAAATCCTTTCAAGAAATTAGGCGGGACATAAGCGGGGTTTTGGCAGAGTTTTTTTATATTTTAATAACTACTCAAATCAGATTTTGATATATTTATTTTTCTACTGATTTATCATATTCATAATACAAGTTGTAGCATATCGAATCACAACAAGAAGTGAACAATATCAAGTCAAAATAGATAATTTTATTATAGTTGTAATTTTTTGAACTTGTATCAATTTCAAATTATATAAATGACGATACATTTGTAATATTTAGTTTAATTCAATATAATTCTTAAATTTATGTTTAGTTTCTTAAGTTTAATATTGAATTAAATTCTTGAAATTTTAAATTTTATTATTTAATAGCAATCTTGTTTATGAATAAAACTAATACGTTAAAAATATGTTTGAACTTTGAACAATTACATGTTTGTGTTTGAACTTTGACATTAGCAATATGGATGTGTTTGAACTTTAAGCAAATGTCTTTATTATTTTTATTAGGCTTAAATATGATTTACTACCCTAAACTATAGGCCATATTCCACTTCGGTGATCCACCTTTTAATTTTGTCAATTAGGTGATTGAACTATCAATTTTTTTCGATTTCATTCAATTGGGTCTGCCACGTCAGAAATTGCTGACGTGGCATCCTAATAGGCAGCAGGAGTGCTTATGTGTAAAAATATTATATATTTTTAATGAGATCAAAGGACAAAAAGGTAAAATAAGAAATAAAACAACTAAAAATTACACAAATAATATAAATTAGTTGTATAATTATTTATTTATAGTTATATAAATAATATAAATTATTATATAAATAATATAATAATTATTTTTATTAAAAATACTTATTTTTATTAAAAAAATTGTGTTTTTTTTTAATTTTTTTATTAAAAAAAATTGTGTTTAATATTAATGATAATAAAAATAAAAATATTAATGATAATAAAAATAAAAATACAAGTGCAGTTTTTTTAATTAAAAAAAATAATAATAATTTTATTAAAAAAAAAACCAACCAACTGCATTTTTTTAAAAAATAAAGCAACTGCGTTTTTATTTTTATTATTTTTAATAATTATTTTTATTAAGAATAATAATTATTTTATTAAAAAAAAAACCAACCAACTGCTTTTTTTTTAAAATAAAGCAACAGCGTTTTTTTTAGTTGCTTAGTTATTATTTTTTTTATTAAAAAAAACTGCTTTTATTTTTATTTTTATTATCATTAATATTTTTATTTTTATTATCATTAATATTAAACACAATATTTTTTAATAAAAAAAATTAAAAAAACGCAGTTTTTTTAATAAAAACAATTAATTTTAATAAAAATAATTATTATATTATTTATATAATAATTTATATTATTATATAACTATAAATAAATAATTATACAACTAATTTATATTATTTGTGTAATTTTTAGTTGTTTTATTTCTTATTTTACCTTTTTGTCCTTTGATCTCATTAAAAATATATAATGTTTTTACACATAAGCACTCCTGCTGCCTATTAGGATGCCACGTCAGCAATTTCTGACGTGGCAGACCCAATTGAATGAAATCGAAAAAATTTGATAGTTTAATCACCTAATTGACAAAATTGAAAGGTGGATCACCGAAGTGGAATATGGCCATAGTTTAGGGTAGTAAATTATATTTAAGCCTTTTTATTATAGATTGTTTTGCTTTATATAATAATATTGTTTTGTTTGGATAAATGTAAGATAAAATATTAAAATTGGCTTAAAATAAAAAATTTCGCCTAGGCCCCGCGTAGGCCGCCCGCCGACCACCGCCCGCTTAGCGCCTTTTAGAACATTGTTTTTTTTTCTCTCGTCTTTCTGTAGCCTTTATATATAATTTTTTGAGCAGTGCTACGCAGACAGGGAGATGGGACATGAAAATTGGACCGGTTCCAATTTTTTTTTTTTTATATTTTTTATTGTGACTTTCAAAAAATGTATAGTATTTATTTCAACAGTAATTTTTATAAAATATAGTGTTTTAGGTGTAATTTGGATACACATACAAATACAGGGTTATACAGTCTGTATAACCCTGTATTTGTATGTGTATCCAAATTACACCTAAAACACTATATTTTATAAAAATTACTGTTGAAATAAATACTATGTGTATCCAAATTACACCTAAAACACTATATTTTATAAAAATTACTGTTGAAATAAATACTATACATTTTTTGAAAGTCACAATAAAAAAAAAAAAAAAAAATTGGACCGGTCCAATTTTCCGGTCCATATTTCTTGTCTGCCCAGACTTATTGTAATTTTTTTTCTCTCTAACTACATTAAATGCTTGAACTTTAGAAAAGCTGACTAATGAATGTTGACATTGTTGCTCAAAGCATGTTATTCATTATTAAAAAATAAATAAAAAATTCCCAGTTCATGAAGTTAATATGATTTTAAATGCTACTTTTTGAAACTAGCCAAGAAAAGTGCCACTTCTTTATTGGACTCGCATTACATGGTCTTGTGGGTATACGCTAGCAAAAAGAAGTTTTTTTCCTTTCTTACTTATATATTTACCTTTTGGTCTGGCAGGACCACAAAACACTGTAATGACTCCCCCTCCGGCACTTCCAAGGCAAATTAACTATTCAATGGAACTGGGAAAGCATCGACCACAAGAACCCATTTGTAGTCCAACTGGCATGCCCCACCCTTTTGACATGCAGCCGGGAACACCTCGTGGTGCGTGGAATGGTTCTGGTCGCACGCCTGGTTACTATTTTCCATCTAATTCACCAAGAGGGGGTAATTTTCTGAACCCTGCCAGCCCTGGCTTTGTACAGGGAGGTAGTCCTATATTTAATTCTGGACAGGGCAGAGGGCACTGGTTCAGCAACAGTCCTGGGCCCCCTGGCCCTAACTCAGTACATGGAGGCATCCCTGGCTTTAGACAGGAGGGCGGACCTAGTTTTAATTCTGAACAAGGTAGAGGGTATTGGTCCGATAACAGTCCGAGCCCAGGACCTGGCTATGGACGTAGCCCTGGCTTTGGGCAGGTAGGTAGACCTAATTATAATTATGGACAAGGCAGAGGGTACTGGTTCAGAAACAGTTCAAACCCTGATTCAGGTTGTGGAAACAGCCCTGGTCCTAATTCAGGAAGAGGCGGCGGTCGATGGTTAGGCAACAGCAATAGTCCTGGTTCAGGATGGAGTGGCGGGAGAGGAAGAGGCGGAAGGGGAAGAGGCTCTCATGATAATGTTTCAGCAGAGCTTAGACCAGATTTATATTACAACAAGTCAATGGTGGAAGATCCATGGAAGTTCTTGAAACCTGTTATTTGGAAGATAGAAGATTCTCGCCCCGACTATCTGAAGTCTTGGCTTCCAAAATCCATTAGCACGAAGAGCGCCAAAGCCGCAGAAGCTTCAAGTGCTTCTAAATCTCAACCGAGTCTGGCCGAGTACCTGGCTGCCTCGTTCAACGAAGCTGTTAAGAATGAAGATATCAGTGATGAATCTAGTGTATGATAATTGCAAGCTTTGTGGAGAAGCTCCTCCCTCTTTAGTTGTGCATAACTGAGAACCACCAGACTTCTGGGGCATTGCTTTATAGTCTGATGAGAGGTTTCATACAACACTTCTGAGGAGCAAGTGAAATTATATTAGGGCTTTTTTAGGTTCACATTATTTTTATGCGTGCAAGCTATTTTTGACAATTGATGTATTTTTACTAGCTACTATTGTTGAATTTGGCAAGTTATGATTACTCCGCCTTTGACCTGTCTTGTGGATGAAAAATCTTGTGTTGTAATCGGTAAGGGAATGCTATAAACTTTGCTTTATGCAGAAAAGAGGGATTGCAAGACAAGGTCGTATCTTAGTGAGAAATATAAGCAAGACTAGTGGTAAAATGTTTAAATCAAACTGAGGGTCTAGATTATTTTGAAACATTAATTTGCTCATGTAGAAAGATGACAATCAATTGAGTTCTCATGACTTAATCTGCTTTGAAAGGATGGAGTTCAAGGCAAATGGATGCCAAAAATGCTTAAAAAGAAACCTTTGGGAATTGAAATATTTGTCGATATAACGAAGGACTATTAGTTCCAGATCACTATTTTCGGTTGACAAACTTTGAATATAGTTTAATTACTTGTACCGTTGTACGTCGTTGATTAGACTTGTACTGCTCTCTTTTGGTTGTTGCAAATATTGCTATTTCTTAGCCCCTCTAATTGCCACCCACTACACAGTCATTCTGTATATAAATAAGATTATTATATCTTTACCCAATAAGTCCAACCAACTGAATAAGTTTATAATATCTGCATACATGTTTGCCATTATTGACAAAGTGAGTATAATTTTCATAATAATGACAGAATCAGGTTTAAATAAGATATAAGAGAAAAGAGAAAAGTAATACCATTGTGAATGTATCTTTTCTGGAGTATTTGATAAGAATTTAGGAGATTGTACTCCCTTCTTTTCAATTTAGGGTTCTTTGTCCTTGCAAGTTTTTCTCAAATTTAAAGTCTGCCTACATTATAAAATGTTGTAATTCCTGCACCTTTACCTAAGATCTGGATCAATGCAGCTGCACAAGTGATCTTATCAAATGACAATTGCAGAAAAGAAAAAACCCATAACAGACTATTAAGCAATTACCAAATTTCAATTCGAAAATGTTCTCTTAAAGACCCTAGTTCTACTATAACAAGCTTCAACACGAAACCCCCAGATTATACATGTCTGAGAGATGCCCTTATTTTAGAACCATTTGGTTCCATTTACAGTTCAGAAGAGTAAAAATATTGGACAGATTGCTGCTATTCACTCACCAAACCAAACAGTTACTCGGAGTTATGCCCAGTGCATAATTCTCTGAAATCCACAACCATACCATTTGTTTTGATATACTTTATTCTCCTTTGAACCATATTAATTTTTTGAATAGAACAACATAACACCATACAACTTCAACATTTAACATTTAGACAGAATTGAAGGCGGACAAGAGAACTGCAGCGGCGGCGCAAGCGGAGCAACTGTTTCCCACTGTAAAAATTAATTGATCGAGCATTATAATTACGCAAATGATATAATTCTCAATCTTCTGCTCTCTTTTTTTATTTTATTTTAATGTCATAGAATTCACTAATTATTTGAAAGGAACCCTTGTGAAAAGAAAGAATGGAAACCTCCAAATTATTCTCCTCTTCCCAATTTCATTACCTCAAAATAAGGAAAGTTTTTGAACACCGGTAACTTACCTTCTATCATTCAAAAGATTTTGAAAAAAAATGATATAGCCGTTTTTTAATTTGAATTTGAATGAAACAATTAATATACATAATAATACATTTAATTTATTCTTCAAAATCAAGAAGATTGAGAAAATTTGTATAGATTTTGCTAGAGAATATTTAGAGTTAACATATATTCTCTCACTAAATCTTCATGCATTCTACTCGTTGCGCAGCTTGCAAGTATCTAAGAAGGAGATGTCCTTCGGATTGCATTTTCACTCCTTATTTCCCTTCAAATAATCCCAAGAGATTTGCTTGTGTTCATAGAATCTATGGCGCAAGCAATATTGGAAAGATGCTCCAGGTATTATATAAAAAAATCATAAATTATTTATTATATTGTGGTTATTCTATTTTGTACCTCTATATAGAATGTGTTGTCATAATTTTTTTTAAAAAAATTCAATTTTGACCCAAAAAAAGTAAGCAAAAATTCAATTTTACTATATTTTCTACTAAACAGCAACTTCCAGTCTATCTACGAGCAGAGGCTGCAGATTCACTCTACTACGAAGCACAATGTCGAATCGAAAACCCTGCATACGGCTGCGTTGGAATCATAACAAGTTTACATGAACAAATAAATAACACACAGATGGAATTAGCCAAAGTACAAGTCGATATTGCCTTTCGCAATCACTCACAGGAGCCAGGAGGAGGAGGAGGAGGAGTACCTCAACATGATCAGCAACGACTTGAACCAACAAACTTCTTCAACTCCGATTTACCGGAACAAAATGTTGGCTATGAGTCGGGTTTATTGTCCCTTCTATTTGTTCATGCATGAGATAGATTATAAGCATTTTGATTCTTATGCAAAAGCCAAGTGTTGAACAATATCTTAATATTGGCACAACATAAGGTTATGTGGGATTCATAAAATTTAGAGAATTTTCAATTGAAAACATTTTTTCACTTGCATGTGATTTTTTATTTTTTATTTTCGTGTTTCAACTCTGTGGATTGAAAATGAGACTGATTATATTACAAAGATAATCACCCTTTGAGCTAGGAGGCAATAATAAAACACCAATTCTACGTTTGGATTGGTGGAATGAGAGAGGGAATGGAATGAAAAAAATTTGTCAACTAGAATGGAATGAATCGTTCCACTTTTCATTACATTCCTTCAATCCAAACGTAGCACAAGAGGGGTCGGGAATACAACACGAGAAGAGCATCAAGCAAGATCTAGGTCTGTCACCCAAACAACATATTGAATGTATGCAGTGAAAAGAAAATTACAACAAAGTGAACCAAATTGAGATTGGTGAAAAGACTGGCATTCTAGATTAGCAAGCTATAAAGGATGTACAAGGTGCCTCGCTCACACTCTTGTAATTAGATACAAATTGTGGAGTGACACCCAGTCGTATGGATCAAATGTTTACAAGAGACACAGGCTATGCACAGGCCCCCAAGTAACAGCAACAAACGGAAGTTAGAAACTAGAAAGAAAATGAATACGAAAAATACCGTCAGTAATGAGAACCCTTTAAAGTTAAAAAGTAACAGAACAGGACAGTAGTTTCTGATGGTATTGTATCCTCCTCCTTAGTGAACATCAATAACACAAAACGCTAGAACCTCTTGCATCTGCAGGTTAATGTTTTGCTTTTTCATCCTCGTCCATCAGTAGTCCCAATAGGGTTTTGCAAGACTGCACAAATTTACTGCCAAAATAAGCATACCATCTTTTCTTGCATGGACTGTAACGCTGATGTTGATACCTTTCAGAATTGTGAACCACTTCTGTATATCCAAGGCTCTTCAGGAGGAACGTTTCTTGTGCTTGTTGAGAAATTAAATATTTATTTTGCATTTGTTAGGTAGTTCCTATCTATTAGGGGTCTGCTGGTAATGCACTAATGCTCTTAGGAGTCTCCCTACCTAGTTATTAGGAGTCTGTTGGAGTTTATTAAATCGTGTATGTGTGATTTATTAGCCTATATAAAGGCTATTTAGTGAATGTAAAAGGGTGTGGCTGTGTGTGCACCACCATCCTCTGTCTTCTATCAATTAGTTCCCCGTAGAAATGGTTGTTCAATTCTCTTATTCCTGACGGTGCTTCCTTTGTACCAGGCTGAGAAGGAAGTCCGTAAATACGTGCTCATATTCTGGCATTTTCCCAAACCCTGAAGAATATATCCAGAACCATGTTATACCAAATCCCTTGAATGGCTTCCTGAACACAATCGATAAAAATTGGTGAATGGAATGGCATGATATTTCCTGAAATGGATCCTTACCAGGAAAATAGACGAACTTCCCGAGCAAGTCTCTCAAGCAGAGGCGGAACTAGGGGGGGCCGGGGGGTCATCTGACCCCGGTAGAGCGGCGGTCCAGGCGGAAGTAGGAGGGGGGGGCGGGGGCGGGGGCGGGGGGGCAGCCAGCCGGCCCAGCCAGCCACTGCTCGTGGCGGGGGGAGGGAGTGTCTGGGTGTGTAATTATCTGATATCTCCTCCTTGGTCTGGATGTGAGTACCGGTGTTTATGGTGGATCTGTGCTGCTCTGTGTTGCTTGCCGGATTTCGTGGTGGTTTGTTCATTGCAGTGTGTTCCGATGGTTCATGGTGGATCTGTGCTACTTTTAAATTGCAGATTTTTTGGTCCTCAATTGGCTTGATCAATTTGGCTACTGATTTTGCTAGTAAATGGGCCCATAGTCGGCTGGTCCTCTCGTGGGTTTTCAAAATTGCCGCTTCCTTTGTTTGCTCTTGGGCCCGGTGTTGTTAATATATTTTTAATGTGGGCCTATTGGGCTGATAACTTATGTTTTGTTTTATATTGCCTAGCCTCGGGCGGTGAGGAATTTATATTAGGTTAGGCAATTGCTTTCCTAGTTCTTTTAGGTGTTTTAACCTTTTCGGGATAAAAGGGGGTTATGTTTTCGATCTTCATTGTAATATTTTTTTGCCTATTTTATAAAAATCAAATTTAGCAAAAAAAAATAATAATTGTGAAATATTATAACTGGACAGAATAAATTTGAAAGAAGCACTCCAAGAATCAATAAATAATTTTTTTTTCTGATGTCTTTTGACCCCCTCAACAAATGTTCCGGTTCCGCCACTGCTCTCAAGCAGAGGCCGTGGAGGAAGCTCTGAAAATAAAAGAGATTTAATGTAGTCAACCACTCAGTTTTAAAACTATGACCACGCAAAGATCTCAAGACCTCATCATATGTGACAAATAGTCAATGTCAATGCCTTGAGAGGAATAATTACCTTTGTGCTTAATAACAGGCAAAGAAGGAGGCAGTGGGTGGAAGGCTAAATCCTTGTACCAACAGCCGTTCGACTCACAAAACAAAAAAATTCACATCACCTAAAAACTACACTAATGCAGTAAGTAAAACTAAGTATCTAAACAAACTGACAAATAAGGCATACAAGAACTGGGTGGTTGAGGGAGAGGGTTGTTTTCTTAAAGAGGATTGCCTAACCAGCAACGGATGGGTCTAGATCCGCATCATCTGCAGATGTCATGGCACAAGAAACCAATGGAAATTGGAATACACCAGCATTTTTGGACAACTCACGTTCGCTAACATCAGGCAAAGAGAAGCTCCACAGTACCTTGAGTGCTTCCCCAACAATATAAACATTGAAGAGAATACCTCCTATAACCAAAAAACCAATCAGTAAGTAATCATTTGCAAATCATTGAGGCAGAATGGCAGAGGAATATTATATAGGCCACACAAGACTAACAATAAAGGGAAAGCACAGAGTGAACTTATTGCTTTAATGCTGTCATTGTCAACTTGTCAAGTGCAATGTACTTTGTGTAGCTAAGTTGGAGACAACCCCAGAAAAGAAGTATAAGATGCAGTCTACAGATAAATTTTTGAAAACAATTTGCGAGATGTGAACATACCAAGCGGTAACATCAGACCAGTTTAACTAACTGCGGGTCTCGGAACACCAACTTTGCCTGCATATATAATAGTTTAACACATGAAAATGACCATTAATTCTGATAGAAATTACTGAATATAGTGAACTACAAACCACCAATATGTCGTACTAAAATTATTAATATACACTCAAGGCCTGACAGAATAAAGTTAAGCTTTTAGATTAATAATTCCAAAAAATTATACTGATAAATAAATGAATTATCATAGGCATCAGACAAGTTTAGATCAGCGACATCCTGGAGCATGGACTGGCGATTTTATACATGTTGTATGGCATCTGGCGGATCAAGGACTGTGACTTCTGCATGAATTTGCCAATAATCCTTCAAAAGTTAAAGCAAACGACGGATAAGAAGAGAGAACCACAGTTATTGTGCATGTATGCATGCATCATTAGAAAGTGCAAAAATAAACGAACAGAAAGATGCATTTTTAGCCTCAATCTCAGTTGAAAAGGAGAAAAACAACAATTGTTTACATAAAAAAATGATATACTAGTATATCAATTTCCAAAACTTTATGGAAAAATATCTGGTTTTCCCTTGTTTGAAACACCTACCAAATGGAAATCTATTGGCTGGCATAATGCATTATTTTCAACTAAAAAGAAACACATGAATGACTTCAAGACTTCAATCCTGAATGTTCACAGATATATAGCAAAGTTATCAATATAATTTTTTTCAGAAATCAGCGAACACATTTATATGCATATATATTGGAAAAGTCAAAGACCATAATCACCAAAACACGCAGAAAGGGCAAGTTAGGCCATTTAAGTTTATTCCTGACTAATCAACCAGTTCAACAACTGTAGGTAACACTTCCCAAAAGGCCAAAACAATATTACAGGAGTAAAATAATGCCATTACAGAATGGTGGTTCCAACAATTAATACTGTGTATTATGACATGAACAAACCTGCCTCTGGCATTAATTGTCAGTGGACCTTAGAATTAAAAATAAAATACTCCTTCCGTCCCAAATTATCTGTTTTTTTAAAGTTTCACACATATACCAATATGTATGATAAAAATACTAAAATACCCTTATGTGCTGACTTTTTTGTTTTCTGCGCATGAATCCTTATTGGTGGGAATATGAAAAGATGCTTAAAAAAGAAGAGAGG
Organism: Panax notoginseng; assembly: GCA_016801055.1. NCBI lineage: Eukaryota > Viridiplantae > Streptophyta > Magnoliopsida > Apiales > Araliaceae > Panax > Panax notoginseng. The sequence goes on from CM029021.1 coordinate 22,596,463, forward strand.
CATAAATAAGAGTAATGACTATCATTAATTAGTGTAAAGGGGCAAACTTGAAAAACAAAGGGAAAAATGCATTGAAATTTTGAAAAAGCAGATATTGTGGGACAAAAGTTTTTTGCTAAAATAACAGATAATTTAGGACGGAGGGAGCAAGTGATAAGCAATGGAACTTAAAGAAAAAGAAACTTGGAAAATATAGAATATATTAAATCGGCACACAACCCAGATAATTTGAAAGATAAATATTTAATATAAAAAGACATGCTAGTATGCATAATTCAGACCCCCATTTTCTCTAAAAAAATTAAAAACACCGGGAAGAGAGGGGGGGGGGGGGTGCAGGCCTTCATAATAAATGACCAATACTTTACCGCTAAAGTTTCAAAATCATCATAATACCAGTACTACTCAACTTATCACTTAAAGTGACAATGGTTGTCCTATACTATATAAAGAAGTTGTTGCTGATGCTGATCATGTTGAGGTACTTCTCCCCCTGCTGACTCCTGTGAGTAACAGCGAAAGGCGATATCGGCTTGTACTTTTGCCTAATTCGATCTGTGCATTATTTATTTGTTAATGCAAACTTGTTATGATTCCAACGTAGCCGTAGACAGGGTTTTCGATTCGACATTGTGATTCGTAGTAGAGTGAATCTGCAGCCTCTGCTCGTAGATGGACTGGAAATTGTTGTTCAGTAGAAAATGAAGCTAGTAAAAAACAATTAATTCTCCATAATATTCCATACTTTTTTGGGTTGAAATTGATTTTTTTTTTAAAATAAATCATCACATTGATAATGATCACACAGAAACAAGTCAAACTGATCGTATCATTGTCCATAATAATAAAGTTATTCTGGAACAATAAAAAGTAAACATATAACTTACTTTCATCCTAATTATGATCACGAGTCTATCAAATGTGACATAAGTTATTGACACACGGATAACAATAGGGTGTTATAACTGTTGTATTGAATATTTACACAAAATTTGCAAAGATGAAATCTAATAGTTAGTATTAATTTATATTGTCAGATGAAAATATTTATTATATTACAATATACCTGTAAAATTCAAATATAAAAAATAATAGTCAATGAAGAAATATTTATCAACAATTAAGAAGGCATGAAGATTTGGTGAGAGAATATATGCTTAGAAATTAAATCGAAATATCCTCTAGCAAAATCTACACAGATTTTCTCAATCTTCTTGATCTTGAAGAAGAAATTAAATGTAATATATGTATATCAATTGTTCCGTTCAAATTAAGTAACGACCAGATTACCTCTAAATATGAAAGTTTTTCAGAATCGGCAACTTGCTTTACAACACTCAAAATCATTTCAAAATCTTTTGAGTGTTATAAGGCAAGTTACCAGAGCTGAAAAACTTTCATATTTAGAGGCATAGAAAGTTGAGAAGAGGAGATTAATTTGAAGGTTTCCTTTGTTTATTTTCACAAGGGGTTCCCTTTCAAATAATATGGAGTATTTAACTTTCAATCTACTTAGTGAATTCTATGACATTAAAATAAAATAAAAAAAAAGAGCAGAAGATTGAGAATTATATCATGTGCGAATTAACTTATAATGATGTAGAGTTGTAAACACCATAGATTCTATGAACACAAGTAAATCTCTTATGATTATTTGAAGGGAAATAAGGAGAGAAAATACAATTCGAAAGACATCTCCTTAGATACTTGCAAGTTGCACAACGATCAGAAGGCATGAAGATTTAGTGAGAGAATATATGCTTAAAAATTAAATCGAAATATCCTCTAGCAAAATCTACACAGATTTTCTTAATCTTCTTGATCTTGAAGAAGAAATTAAATGTAATATATATCAATTGTTCCATTAAAATTAAGTAACAACCAGATTTCCTCTAAATATGAAAATTCTTCAGCACCAGTAGTTACTTTACAACACTCAAAATTATTTAAAAATCTTTTGAGTGTGGTAAGGCAAGTTACCAGAACTAAAAAACTTTTATATTTAGAGGTATAGAAAGTTAGGAAGATGAGATTAATTTGCAGATTTCCTTTCTTTATTTTCACAAGGGGTTCCCTTTCAAATAAAATGGAGTATTTAACGTTTAATCTAATTAGTGAGTTCTATAACATTAAAATAAAATAAAATAAAAACAGCAGAAGATTGAGAATTATATCATGTGCGAAATATGCTTAGAAATTAAACGGAAATATCCTCTAGCAAAATCTACACACAGATTTTCTCAATCTTGTTCTTGAAGAAGAAATTAAATGTAATATATATATCAATTGTTCCATTCAAATTAAGTAGCGACTAGATTACCTATAAATATAAAAGTTCTTCAGCACCGGCACTTGTTTTACAACACTCAAAATCTTTTGAGTGTTACAAGGCAAGTTACCGGAGCTGAAGAACTTCTATATTTAGAGGTATAGAAAGTTGGGAAGAGGAGATTAATTTGCAAGTTTTCTTTCTTTATTTTCACAAGGGGTTCCCTTTTAAATAATATGGAGTATTTAAAATTCAATCTAATTAGTGAATTCTATGACATTAAAATAAAATGAAATAAAAAAGAGCAGAAGATTGAGAATATTTTTAGGATGGATTGCAAACGGTGTGTTGTGTGCCTCCATCATGATTTTGTACTTTAAATCAGAGTCGTTAGGTGCACAAAGTTTGGAGTTGACTCGAAGTATTCCTTTTTCATAAATTATTGCTTCTGGAATAGCACATTCTTGTACTTTCTTCTTCATACACATCAGTTCCGGGTCTATAGCTTGAGCGGCTTTAACTTTATCGATTAAAGTCAGTTCTACTCGTATATTTGATATCATCAAGTGGGTACTTGGAGCATTTAACTCTATCTCCGTCCTTTGTAAGTCATATAAAATGGGTCTTTGTGTTAACAACATCGCACTCGTACCTGCATACGATCTTCTACTCAACGCGTCAGCTACCACGTTCACTTTTTCAAGATGGTATTGAATAGTATGGTCGTAATCTTTTAAAAGCTTGAGCCAACGTCGTTGTCGCATGTTGAGTTCCTTTTGGGTGAAGAAATATTTGAGGTTTTTATGATCTGTATAGATCTCCACTTTCTCCCCATACAAGTAGTGCCTCCAGATCTTTAGCGCGAAAACGATTATTGCTAACTCTAGATCATGAGTAGGATAATTCTTCTTATATTCTTTGAGTTGTCGTGAGGCATAGACTATGACTTTCCTATGCTGCATGAGAACACATCCTAAACCTCTGCCTAAAGTATCGCTATAGATGACAAATCCTTCCGAACCTGATGGTATTGTCAGAATAGGTGCCGAAATGAGTCTCCTCTTGAGTTCTTGGAAGCTCTTCTCACATTTCTCGCTCCATCCGAATTTTGTATCTTTTCGAGTCAGCTGAGTTAATGGAGTAGCGATTCGAGAAAATCCTTCCACGAATCTCCGATAATAACTAACTAAGCCCAGAAAGCTACGTAATTTGGTTACTGACTTAGGTTACTCCCAACTTTGTATTACTTCAATCTTTGCCGGGTCAACTGATATTCCATACTTCGATACCACGTGCCCAAGCAATACTACTTCCTCAAGCCAGAACTCGCATTTCTTCAACCTGGCGTATAACTTGTTTTAATGAAACTTTTGGAATATCAGCCTCAAGTGTTGCTCATGATCTTCATGACTTTTGGAATAAATGAAGATGTCATCAATAAAGACAACAACAGAATGATCCAAATATTCTTTGAATACTCGATTCATTATATCCATGAAGGCCGCAGGAGGATTAGTCAATCCAAAAGACATGACTAGGAATTCATAATGCCCGTATCGAGTCCTGAAAGCAGTCTTTGGAATGTCATCAGTTTTAATGTTTAACTGATGATATCCGGAACGAAGATCGATCTTTAAGAAGAATTTAGCACATTGCAACTGGTCAAACAGGTCATCAATGCGAGGTAATAGGTATATATTTTTGATGGTGACATGGTTTAACTCCCGATAGTCAATGCAAAGTCGCATACTCCCATCTTTCTTCTTTACGAATAAAACAGGAGCACCCCAAGGAGATGTACTAGGACGAATGAAACCAATGTCTAACAGTTCCTGTAGTTGAGTTTTTAAATCCTGAAGTTCAATAGGAGCCATTCGATATGGGATTTTAAAAATGGGTTTTGTACCGGGTTCAAGGTCAATACAAAATTCGATATCACACTTTGGGGGTAGGCCATGAAATTCTTCAGAAAATATGTCAGGAAATTCATTAACAACAAAAATATTATTCAAATCTGACGTATTTTTGTTTAAATCCATGACATGGGCTAAGAAAGCTTGACATCCGTTTTTCAATAAACGAATGGCTTTATGGCTTGATATGACAGTGATTGACTTTAGTGGTTTGGTTGCTTGAATTCACATAACAGGTTGGTTAGGAATATGAAAACTAACGATCTTACGAAAACAATCAATTTTAGCATGATGAGTAGTTAACCAATCAATCCCTAAAATCACATTAAATGCAAGTATTTTCAAAGAGATGAGATCAACAGGTAATGTGGTGGTACCAATTTGAATCAAGCAAGATTTATAAACAGTGGATGTAATGAAAGTTTCTCCTAATGGAGTTTCAACATATAAGTCAAAGTCTAATTTCTCAAGGGTCAAGTTCAAACATTGAGCACAAGCAGGTGAAATAAAAGAATGGGTAGAACTGATATCTAATAAGGTATAGACTTCACAAGAGTTTATAATTAGCTTACCCGTGATAACTTCGTTCAGATTTCTCGTCTTTTGGGACGTTACGATAAACGCTCTCCCTTGAACCACCGACTTTGTTTTGTCTGTAGCCACCTTTGGTGCCACTGTCCCATCTAGACTTGACTTCGTTACCAGATAAAATCGGGCTATGTGACCGTCCTTTCCACAACTGAAACACATCTTGGAAGGCTGTGAACAGTTTGAACTTATGTGTTCCTCATCTCCGCATCTGTAGCATCTAACTGGCTGTCGTTCTCCTCCCCTAGAATTTGTTGCTGATGCTGGTGCTACTGCTGATGTCTTCTCGTCATTGTTAAATCTTCTCTTTTTGAAATTTCCACTTGACTCACCTCTCCTATTATCTTGGCCATGATTTCCACCGAAGTAGTTACCATTTCTGGCACGTTGGTTATCACTGCTTCGATGATTGTTGCCACTGGTATGACTATTATCGTGCTGCCGATTGTTGTCTTTTGGTTGAGCTGACCCATAATCCCGCTCCAATACCTGAGCCCTATTCACTACAACTAAATACAAGCAAAGTTTATGAGAGATAAGATGTTGACAAATTTCGGGTTTCAAACCTCTTAGAAACATTCGCGTCATTTGTGACGCCCCCAAAATAGGTATACAACACCTATTCTGAGTCGCCAAATACATGGTACAAAAAGCAAACTACAACTTCAATAATACAATTGTCGTGTAAAATACGACAACACATACTGTGAGTTTAAATACAAATATTATCTTGTAGACAATATCCACACTCAAATAAGTCCTCATTATAATTATTCAAACACTATTTTATAGAAATAGTGAGGACTGCTAAAACATCTTTCTAGAACCATCACTCCATACCCCGACTAGATCCTGCTATGTTCTCACCTCCTGAGAAGAAAAATAGAACAAAAAAGAAAAGGGTGAGCTCAACTAGCCTAGTAAAGAATATTATGACTAAGATAATATACAACAAATTATCATTAGTATTCAACAGGGAAAAATCTGATAGGATATAATCGACAACAAGTTCTAGATCAACAACTGCAGCGAAAATAGCAAACCATTAGAAGAGTCAAGTAGAGAATGAATTCTACTATCTTCTAAGATTTAAAAGTCCATCATCAATATTTTATCCCTGTAACATCAATTAATAATCATTTTTAACCAAATATTCATCTTTTCACTACAGGCCAAAGATATTCATTTGTATCACCAGTCAGTCATGTTCATCTCAACACCTGTTCATCTTTGCACTACAGCCCAAAGATATTCATCAGGTAATCATACATCTTTGCACTACAGGCCAAAGATATTCCGTAGTATCATCATTTAGGACTGAGGATGATGAAAAATATTTTAAAGAAAACGAATCCAGTGAGATAAAAAAATAAATATTAGGGATTCGTATTACAGTTTATCCAAGTTCAATAATACCCCATAATAACCAATTTTAAAGCAGAATTCAAAAATAAAGATCAAAACATGGATACAATCAAAGATAGTAACCATAATAGACAACTTGGACAAAAAGAAAATTTTATTTTTCGGTGAATAGTGCCGTATTCGTGAATAGTGCCGTATACATGAATAGTAACGTATACGTGAATAGTAACCCCGACACAAAAAGTTCTAAATTTGATAAAAAGTTCATATCAATATTTCGGCATAATGATATTGAAGAAAATATCATTTAAGAAGAAGATAATATCCCTTATCTCAAAATATCAGTACTTCTGATCGGAATATCGGTATAAGGCTGAAGAAAACTTGCACTGATGAATAGAAACTCACAAAGTATCTAAATACTCCCAAAATATACTCAATAATGTAGAGAGAAAGAGAGAAAACTTGTTTCTGGTGTGATTTTCAATTCTAACTTAGCCCTCTGTTTATAGAAAAATGTTAGCACGCCGAAGCAGACTTAACCTGCAACCTGATGGCTTTACCTGCGACTATTCTCACCCATCACATTTGAATAAAAATCTCAGCACATATTCATCAACCAAAAGTGGGGCCCACCAATTCTAGAATTTTCCACCAAAATGACAAATTCCATAACTTCTACAATTTCTGAACCAGTCATCTCGTAAAATTCATAACAAATCATACGTTCATTTTTAACGGTTCAAAATTTGTGGACATATACTCAATTTATATATGAATAACATATCCAAAAATTACCACGATCCAACGGTCGGATTAAAAATTATAACCCCCGCAATATTTTTCAAAAACCCTGATTTGATTTTTAATACCTCCATTCCGATAAAAATACTGATAAAACACCTCAACATTAACTCCTTCATTTTTAACCACAATAAATATATCCAACATTTATATCCACATAGAATAAATATTTCCTTATCATATGAATCAATAATTAATTATTCACAAATAATATTACAGAATCACATTTATGACAATCAGGCCGTTCCCAGGAAAGAGGGGGCTTTCCAATAAGGATTTCTCCTTACTAGCGCGCAATTAGATGACCAAACCTCTCTTTAGACAGAACTTTCTAGACATTGCCAATAATGCTATCTAATAATATTATTCAAATAATATGAATTATTGATCTGATAATGGAAAATACTGTGCAACAACAATTATTGAAACAACAATAATATAAAATATCAACGCAGCGATTATTGAATCAATAAAATAAAATATTGAATAGTAACTACTGTAACAATTATTGAGTAGTGCCTTCTTACGTAAGAATCAATAATTGGTGCAATACCGTGTGCTACTGTATTTTAACCACCAGGTATTCCAACAGTATTAACGGTAACAACTACGCTGTTATTTATAAACAACTTATACTTGTCGTTTTCTTCATCCATTCGCTTTCCGTTATGGGGCCCATACAAGGCTGCGCCGTCGTACGAATATTCCCCGACAGCAAGAATATTTCACGACCAAACGAATATTCACCGACCAAAAATGAATATTTTATAACCACTTGCTTATTTGAAATATTTGCGCATTTTACCCATAACAAACCACATTAATCAAATCAACTCTTTCTATTTCAAAATAATAAATAGAGAAAATTTAATTTTATTTATTAATAAGTTGGGGTCTTACATCATTCGCTCCTCATTATCTACCAAATGGGATGCAAACTGGGATAACTCCGCAAACTTAGCCTCGTATTGCGATACAGTCATATTGTTTTGTTCCAGTTTGATAAATTTCACCTCCTTCATATGACGAATACTTTCTGGAAAGTACTTGTCGTTGAAAATTTTTTAGAACTTCTCCCAAGACATCTTAAATGCGAACAGATGGGTACGTTTTACAGATTTCCACCAGTAATCTGCCTCTCTGCGCAACATGAAGGTGGCAAAGGAAACCTTTTTCTCTTTAGTGCATCCCAAGACATCAAATATCTTGATAATCTGCTTAATCCATGCCTCTGCCTTAAGTGGGTCTGGCTTTCCCAAAAACTCTGGCAGTCCTAACTCCTTGAATTGCTTGGCAGTGACAAACCGTGAGTTACCATTGTTTCCACCTGCATTTTGAACAAGAGTCTCTCTCGTCTGGTTTTGCATGAATTGAAGAAAGCTCCTAAACATTCCATCGTTCATCATTTGGTCGGTGTTGTTGTTTACATGAGGATTATTGCTTTCCTAATGCACATTATCATGGTTATTGATTAGCGGTGTCTTAACGGTCTAATGTACTCCATTGCTCATCTCAAAATTTTCAGATGTCATTCTCAAATACTGCCACAAAACAAGAGTTAATTAAAGAAATTGACATGCCACATATTATCCCTATATTCTGACTGACCAAACAAATAAACTTAGGTAGGACACACTAGCGAAGGATTTACTCGTTTCTCCCTTCCTAGTTCTAATCTCATATCTCCACCAGAGATCATATCCCTAAACTCTGATACCAACTGTGACGCCCCCAAAATAGGTCCACACAACCCATTCTGAGTAGCCAAATACATGGTACAGAAACTAAATACAAACTTCATTAATACAATTATCGTGCAAAATACGACAATATATGTACTGTGAGTTTTAATACAAATATTGTCTTGTAGATAATATCCAAACTCAAATAAAGTCCTTATTACAATTATTGATACACTATTTTACAAAATAGTGAGGACTGCTATAATAATCGTCTTGAACCATCACTCCACACCCCGACTAGTTCCAGCTATATTCTCACATCCTGAGAAGAACAATGGAACAAAAAAGAAAATGGTGAGCTCAACTAGCCCAGTAAAGAATATTATGACTAAGATAATGTAGAACAAATTATCCTTAGTCCTCAACAGGGAAAAATCTGATAGAATACAATAGACAACAAGTTTTAGGTCAACAACTGCAGCGAAAATAACAATCCATTAGAAGAGTCAAGTAGAGCATGATGTCTACTATCTTCCATGATTTAAAAGTCCATCAATATTTTATCCCTGTAATATCAATTAATAATTATTTCTAATTAACGAATTATCTATGCACAACGGGCCAAAGATAATCGTTTGTATCACCAGTGGTCATGATCATGCCAAACACCTGTCCATCTTTACACTACGGGCCAAAGATATCAATCAACAGTTCATATTTGCACTACGGGCCAAATGTATTCATCAATCAGCAGTTCATCTTTGCACTACGGGCCAAAGATAACTTTCGACATAATTTAAGTTTGAGAATTATGATAATGACATAAAGAATGAATCAAGTGAGATCATAACATAGATTCAACTTCAAGAATAATATTCATAAAATATAACTTAGACAAAGAAAAGAAATTAAATTATGTTGTCAACAGTACTCATGAATAGTATCGTGTGAATAGTGCCCATGAATAGTATTGTATGAATAGTATCCAGACAAGAAAAAGATTAAAATTTAATAAGAAATTTAAGACCAATATTCTAGTGAAATGATATTAGATGAAGCGCAATCCTTAAAAATTTCTAATCATTTCAGGAATTATAGAAGCAATACTTACCATAATAAGTTTAAATTTAGGAATACGAGATAAAATAATATGGCTTACGTAATAAGGAGTATGAAAGAAAATGATATCCCTTACGAGTATGGAAGGAAATAATATCATTTACGAGTATTGAAAGAAAAAAACATCCTATACGAAAAAAAATAATATCATTTACCTTAATAGAAAAGTAGTTATGACTGGAATAACAAAGATTATGTTGAGGAAATCTTGCACTGTTATCAACTCTCAAAATATCCTTATACTCACAAGAAATACACTCAATATTATTGAGAGAGATTTTTTTAATTCTGGTGTGAGTTTCATTGTTTAACTAAGCAACCTATTTATAGAAAAATACTAGCACACCACTTCTGACAATTTCACATACGCACCTTAGTTTTGAAAACATGCAGCACACTTATTTGAAAAAGCTTTCCAAAACCAACTTACGTGCTTCCACCATTTATCACATGTTTTATTATTTAAACAATTATAATTTATAAAATTATACTATTATAATATATTATAATAATATATCTTAATGAATATTTTATCAGAGAAGATAATTATGGTTCCATAAAATATTAATATGCCAAACTTTCAACAAATATCTCATGCTAAAATTCCTCAATTTATATCAAATTAAACAAATATTTATTATCATATTTATCAACAATTTTTATTTATTCATCAATTATTTACAACTCTTCAATCTTTCAATAATTATTCCTAATTAATATTATAGAATCACAATATTGACAACCAGATCGTTTCCAGGAAAAATGGGGCTTTCCGATAAGAATTTCTCCTTACTGGCGCACACTTATATAATATAACCCCTTTCCTCGACAGAACTTTCTAGACATTATCAATAATGTTATCCAATAATATTATTTCAATAATATGAGTTACTGTGTCATGACAATTATTGAATCGATAATGTAAAATACTATTCAATTATCACTGTAGCAATTATTGTATCAATAATATGAAAGACTGTGTAATTTTTACTGTATCAACTATTGAGTGACTTCTTACGTAAGAATCAATAATCAGAGATACTGTGCAATACCATGTGTTACTGTGCAACCATGCGTATTACTGTACTTTTATAACCGGGTATTTTAACAGTTTTAACGGTAAAAGTTTTGCCGTTATTTTTATAAAAAGGTGATTTCTGTCGCTTTCTAAATCCGACAGTTATTCTGTTATGTGGTCCACCAATGATTGCTCCGTCGTATGGATATTCTCGACAAAAAGAATATCCCCCGACCAAAATGAATATTCTCCGACAAAATGAATATTTTATGACCACTTGCTTACTTTGTAAAATTTGCACATTTCACCCATAACTAAAGCATTATATCAAATCAACACCTTATTATTCAAAAATAATATTTAAAGAAAATTAAATCTTTATTCATAAAAAGTGGCGGTCTTACAGTGCAGCTTACAAGTATCTAAGAAGAAGATGCCCATCAAATTGTATTTCCTTTCAAATAATCCTTAGAGATTTGCTTGTGTTCATAGAATCTATAGTGCAAGTAATATTGGAAAAATGCTCTAGGTAATATATAAAAATTTATAAAGAATTTATTATATCGTGGTTATTCTATTTTGTACATCTATATAGAATGCTATTTCTTAATTATTGATAAATATATGTGGTTATATAATGTTATTTCTTGCGTGTGATTTTTTATTTTTTATTTATTCGTGTTTCAACTCTGGGTTGAAACTGAATCTGATTATATTACAAAGATAATCACCCTTTGAGGTTGTTAATCTTCCTGAATAGGGAATAACACATAAGAAGGGAAGTTTGCAGTTTGAGAGTGCATAGGGAAAGTTATATAGAGAAGTCCTCCTTGTGTTTCTAAAATAGAGATCCCACGGTGAATGTAGTTAGGGGTCTTAAACACCTCTAAAGAGTCCCACCAAAAAAAACAAAAAACAAAAATGTACCTTTTACCAACAAAAAAATAGAGTTAAATAAAGAGTAAAATACAGTGGCACCCCTTCTAAATAATCATAATAATATTTACCTCTCCCTTTTAATTTTCTAAGTAACAGTTAGTACCCCTGCAAATTTTTAGGGCTGACTAAATAGATAAAATTACATATTTACCCTTGTATGTTATCAAATTTTAATTCATGAATAATATATATATATATATATATATATATATATATATGTTTAAATTTTTTTTAATATAATACATTTTATTTATAGTTTTATTTGTAATTAAGACTAACTCATTCAAATAATTTAATTTAATTAACACATATTTTTGGATAAGTGATACAAATATTAAGAATTTTAAATTAAATTATTAATGGAGATTTTCTAATTAAAATGATTGAGTATGTTAATAGTTTAATTTTTGATGTTTAACAAAAAAAAATTATTATTTGAATTCTCAATTTCATATGAAGGCGCCCAATCATTTAAGTTTCACCTGCATTAACAGGGACGGACCTAGGGCTATGTTTGTTTGCAAGGATTATAATCTCGAGATTATAATCCATGTGATTATAATACCAAGGCTATATTTGTTTGCAAGAATTATACTTGAGATAAGACTATTAATCCCAAATGTCTTATTTGTTTTCAAATTTAGATTTGAGACTATTAGTCTCGGGATTATAAAATGACTTAATAGTCTTGACATTATAATTATAATCATGGGAATATAATCTTAGGACTAATAGTCTTGGAATTATAATCTCATAGATTATAACTGTGATGCCCCCAAAATAGGTATACATAACCCATTCCGAGTCACCAAATACATGGTATAGAATTCAAATACAACTTAATTATACAACTATCGTGTAAAATACGACAAAACATAATTGAGAGTTTTAACACGAATATCGTCTTGTAGACAATATTCAAACTCAAATGGAGTCCTCATTACAATTATTATAACACCATTTTATAAAATAGTGAGAACTACTACAGCCACCATCTCGGACCGTCACTCCATTCCCCGACTAGTCCCGGCTATGTTCTCATTTCCTGAAGAGAACAATGAAAGCAAAGGGTGAGTTCAACTAGCCCAATAAAGAATATTATGACAGAGATAATACAGAATAAATTATCGTTAGCCTTCAATAATGTAAAACTGATAGAATATAATAGACAATATATCTAACTACAACGGAACAAGCAATCCATTAGAAGAGTTAAGTAGAACATAATATCTACTATCTTCTATGATTTAAAAGTTCATCATCTATATTTTATCGTTGTAACACAGCTCAATAAATAATACACATCATCGAATTTTCCATGCACTACGGGCCAAGGATATTCGTTAGTATCACATCTATGAATTATCCATGCACTACAGGCCAGGGATATTCATTATTATCACATCCACGGATTATCCATGCACTACGAGCCAAGGATATTCGTTAGTATCACCAGTGGTTATGATCATGCCAACAACTGTCCATCAATTCACTACGGACCAATGAAGACTTTTACCACATCATCTGTAACATTACAGGTCATGATTATACCGATACATAATTCCTGGTCATAATCAAACCAATCAATAGTTCATCTATACACTACGGGCTAAAGATAACTTTTATCACAATATAAGCATAAGGACGATGACAATAATATAAGGATCAATCAAACGAAATCAAGGATAAATATTAAAGATTTTTAATTTATCTAGAGTTTAAAAAATGTCCAAATTGTCAACATGACAACAACTTTGTGGAGTAAAATTTAAGAATAATATTCATGTATCAAAAATAATTTGGACAGAAAAGAAATTAATTTTTATCGTGAATTGTACCCCGGGTGAATAGTACTCGAGTGAATAGTACCCCGACATGAAAAGTTTAAAATTTAACAAGAATGTTCGAAAAATTATTTTCGTGAAAAGATGCTCGATGAAGCACAAATTTTAAGGATATTCTATTAATTTCAAGGAGTATAGAAGCAATACTTAACAAAATGAGTATAGAATTCAGAATCTGTAACGAAATAATATTACTTACATACTACAGAGTATGGAAGAAAATATTATTTCTTATGAATATTGAACAAAAATAATATCCCTTACCGTAAAATGAGAGTACTTCTGAATGGTATAGCGGGGATATTCTTGAAGAAAACTTGTACTATTTTCTACACTCAAAGCTTCCTTAAACTCAAAAGAAATACGCTCAATATTATAGAAGAAGAATTCTCTGATTCTGGTGTGATTTTCAATTCTAAACTGAGCATCCTATTTATAGGAGAATGGCAGGGCACTATTTGAGTAAAAATCACGGGTGAATAGTTGAATAAATCACGGACGAAAAATTTGAGAATTCACGGACGAATTTTGAAAATTTAATGATTTTACTATGTAGCACTATGCACACACTATGCAGTACTATGCAATACTATGCATAATAAAATATAATATATTCTATTTTATATAAAGAACAAAACTTATATATATATATATATATATATATATATATATATATATATATATATATATATATATATATATAAGTAATAAAACAAAACTGAGATAACTTTCTACCGACGATTTTGAAAAATGATTAGTGGGGGTCCATATAATACGCCAAACTTACAACAAATACTTCATTAAAAATCCCTCTAAGTACTTCTCCTTCTTGGCGCGCAATTAGGTGACCAAACCCCTTTTCTCGACAAAACTTTCTAGATATCGTCAATAATACAAATAATAATATGAATAACTTTGTCGTCTCAATTATTGATTTAATAAAATAAAATATTATGCAGATGATACTGTGACAATAATTGAATCAATAACATGAGATACTATGCAGCAATTACTGCGGCAATAATTGAATAAAACTGATTGACTTCTCACGTAAGCATCAATAATAAAAGATATTGTACAATACCATGTGCTACTATGCAACCACGCGTATTACTGTACTTTTACCACCGGGTATTTTAACAGTTAATGATAAAACTATTGTCGTTATTTTTATAAAAAGTTATTCATGTCATTTTCTAACTCCGACAGTAATTCTGTTGTGGGGTCCACCAATGATTGTGTCGTCGTACGAATATTCCCTGATAAAATGAATATTCCCCGACCAAACGAATATTTTATGACAAATTTGCTTACTTTGTAAAATTTGTAAATATTATCCACAACTATAACATTATATAAAATTCACACCTAATTACATAAAATGATAATTAGAGAAAATTAAATCTTTATTCATAAAAGTTGGGATCTTACAACCTCCCCTTTTTATGAAATTTCATCCTCAAAATTGGTGTACGTACCTGGTATGTTGAAGAGGTGAGGATACCTTGTTTTTATTTTAGATTCTAACTCCCAGGTCATTTCCTCAATATCTTGGTTTTTTCACAAAACTTTGACTTGAGGTATAACCTTTGAGCGTAGAATATGTTTCTTCTTATCTAAGATTTTAACAGGTACCTATTCATACTTTAAATCTTCCGCTATCTCGTCTAGTTCTAACCCAATAATGTGGTTCAGGTCTTCCAAATATTTACGCAACATAGATATGTTGTGACGCCCCCAAAATAGGTCCAATCTACCCAACCCATTTTGAGTCGCCAAATATATGGTACAGAAAATAACTACAACTTCATTATTACAATTGTCATGTGAAATACAACGACACATAAGTTGTGAGTTTTGATACAATTATATATCAACTGTGACTCTCATCCCAACCTTGGATAGCACGTCACAAAGGCATCTTACATAAAGGTACATTCAATAACTGTTTTAGAAATTAAAATCTTTGGGAAGTGCTCAAGAAAACCTTCGTACATGGGAGGCCACGCGTCTAGGTTATGATAGATATCATATGTCCACAGAATTATCCTTGGTTGACCTAATACACCCCAAACAAAAACGAGAAGATTACTATCATGTTCTTTCTAATGGTGAGTCTTCTCTTGACATATAATTATCTCCATTATCTCCAATTATGAATTATATTTCAACCAAACTCCAAGATTATATAAGTAGTGCTCGTAGATATACTCAGCAAGCGGATGTGCACAACCCTGCCTTATGATAACACGAAGTCGTAGATTGTTAGACATCTTGTATGATAGTGGCAAAACACCCTTCCAACATTGGGTTCGCCTCACCCTATTTGATTCACCAAATATAACGACTAAATGATGTATAAAATACAACACACTATTCTAAAGTTCTCAATAAAATTATTTCCGTACTGTTTAGGGAGAACCTCCACAGCTAGAGACCACCCGTTCTATTCCCCTGTTACCCCCGCTCGACCCAGCTACACTCTTATTACCTGAAAGGAATTGTGAAGCAGAAGGGTGAGCGCAACTAGCCCAGTAAAGAATATCATGACTAAAGTTAATTAAATTATCAATAGCCTTAATCAGTAATAAATCAGAGATTTATAACATATGGTAGATGATAAAACTTTTCAACCATAGTTGCAGCGGAACGAGCAATCTATTAGAAGAGTCAAATAGACCATAAAGTCTATTATCTTCTCCATGTTAAAAGTTCACCAACAATGTTTTATCCCTGTAACATCAATCAACAGTTCTGGTCCACAATCATATGAATAACTCATAATCATAATTGTGGTTCTAAATTCCTCTTCTTATCTAGGACGAAGACAATTTTCATCACATGTCTTTACCTGAAACATCAAAGATCATGGTTATACCAAATCACAGTTCCTGTTCATAATCATACTAATAAATTCATTTTTGCACTACGGGCCAAAGATATTCGTCAACAGTTCATCTTTGCACTACTGGCTAAAGATATTCAACAACATGTCATTTTTGCACTACAGGCCAACGATATTCAACAATAGATCATCTTTGCACTACGTGCCAAAGATATCAATCAACATTTCTTCTTTGCACTACAGGCTAAAGGCATACAACTGTAAAACTAATAAACAACAGTCCATCTATGCACTACGGGCCAAATATGACTTTCATCACAATATAAGTATGAGGATCATGACAAGGATATAAAGAATCAATCACATGAGATAAATAATAAATTTTAAAGACTTTAACAATTTAATTTATTCAGAATTCAGTAATATCCAAATTGTCAACATGATACTGCTTTGTGAAGTAAAATTCAAGAATAATATTATATCAAAAATGATTTGAACAGAAAATAATATTTCAACGAATATTTAACAAAGATAATAACATTATTCATTATATAATAACATTAAATTCATTTACTAATATTATTAATCATTAAATAATATTTTAAATCAATGATTTCATTACACCTTAATCCAAATGTTATAAATCACTTAATAATCTCATAATCTAATATTATTAATATTACCACAATATTTAATTATTTTTTAAACTTATAAATAATTTATTTTAATTGTTTACACTTTACTAATTAATGCATTTAATCATCCTAAAATACCAAACTCATAAGATTTCATCACCAATAACCAAAACCCTTATTAAAAATCTGCATATACCTTATATAGGGTTCTCAAGCCACAAAATCCTATTTTTCAATTTTCTTTCTTCACATAACATATTTAATTCATTTACTCCTAACTAGTCTATTTTCATGAAAAATACCAAATCAGTCCCAGAATTTTTTTTTCCTGAAATTTAGCAGAATATAGTCCCATATTGAACATATATTTTTCTCGGAATTTTTAAAATTTATTTACTATTTTTCATATGACCAAAACTGCCGAATATTTAGACATTTAGCATAAACTGTACTTTTGTCCAAAAATTTCAAAATTTACAGAGTATATTACTGTTATATACATGTACTCCTAATAAAATTTTTACCAATTTTAGAGTTAACCACAGAGAGTTATAAGGGTTTACTTTTAAAATAGTCTTTTCCCATAAAATTTATAACTCCTAATCTATACTTCCAAAAATCGCCATTTTTGGACGCAATCTAGAAAACTCATCAGATTATCATTTCAAATTTTTCTAAATTTTTTTTGAGGGTCGGAAAAATTACGAAACTGATAAACACAATAACCCTTACAATCCCATACCTCAAAAGAGCAGTATTTCTGACTGAAATATCGGATATAATGCCGAAGGAAACTTGCACTGAATAGAACCTCTCAAAGTATCTAAATACTCACAAAAATACACTCGATAATATATATAGAGAGAGAAAACTTATTTTTGGTGTGCTTTTTAATTCTAACTAAGCACCCTATTTATAGGAAAGTGCTGGAACATCAAAGGAGACTAAATTAATAAAATATTGTATAAAATTTTCTACGCATGCCAAGTTGCCAACCAAGACCAAATCCTCAGCCATCACAAGTGGGGCCCACCAGAAATTAGCCAACTTTTCCCAACAACCAAAAGTGAGTCCCACATTCTAGAAATCTCCACCAAAATAAAATAATTTCTAAATCAATCACATCTTAAAATTCATAACAAATCATATGTTAATTTTTAACGGTTCAAAATTTGTGGACATATACTCAACTTATATATGTATAATATATCCAAAAATCACAACGATCCAACGGTCGAATTAAGATTTACAACTCAAGCAATATAGCTTAAGAACACTAATTTGATTTTTTAATACCTCCACTCTGAAAAAATACTGATAAAATACCTCAACATTAATTCCTTCATTTATAACCACATAAAATAAATAAATCCATTATTTATATCCACATCAAATAAATATTTCTTTATCATATAAATCAATAATTAATTATTCACAAATAATATTAAAGAATCACAATTATGGCAACCATGTCGTTCGCAGAAAAGAGGGGGCTTTCCGATAAGAATTTCTCCTTACTGGCGCGCAATTAGGTGACCAAACCTCTACTTAGACAGAATTTCCTTAGACATTGCCAATAATGCTATCTAACAATATTATTCAAATAATATGAATTATTGATATGATAATGGAGATACTGTACATTGCCAATTATTAAAACAACAATAATATAAAATATCAACGTAGCAATTATTGAATCTATAAAATAAAATATTGAACAGTAATTACTGTAACAATTATTGAGTAATGCCTTCTTACGTAAGGATCAATAATTCAACAATACTATGCAATAACGTGTGTTACTGTGTACCCACGCGTATTACTGTATTTTAACCACCGGGTATTCTAACAGTGTTAACGGTAACAACTACGCCGTTATTTATAAAAACTCAAACTTGTCATTTTCTTCATCCGGCCGTTTTCCGTTATGGGGTCCACAAATGACTGTGCCATCGTACGAATATTCCCCGACAACAAGAATATTCAACGACCAAACGAATATTCCCCGACAACAATGAATATTTTATAACCACTTGCTTATTTTACAAAATTTGCACATTTCACCCATAACCAAAGAATTATATCAAATTAACACCTTATTAATTCAAAATAATGAATAGAGAAAATTTAATTTTATTTATGAATAAGTTGGGGTCTTATATATGTGAAAAATGTTATGAGCACGAGACATACTTGGCGGTAAAACGAGTCTATAGGCCACAGTTACTACTCGATCGATGATTTTAAATGGGCCAATGAATCGAGGATTGAGCTTTCCTCTCTTTCCAAATCTCGTAACTCCCTTCCATGGAGCAACACGTAACAACACATGATCTCCAACATTAAATTTTACGTCCCTTCGATGATGATCAGTATAACTCTTTTGTCGATCTTGTGAGATTTTTATACGTTACCAGATCATTTGAATCTTTTCCGTAGTCATGCGTACCAATTCCGGTCCCAACAATGTTGCTTCACACACCTCATCCCAGCATACTAGAGAATGACATTTGCGTCCATACAACGCCTTGAATGGAGCCATGCCTATACTTGCTTGATAACTGTTGTTGTAAGATAATTTTACTAATGGCAAGAACTTGTCCCAACTTCCTTTGAAGTCTAGGACACAGAGTCTTAATAGATTTTCAAGAGTTTGAATAGTCCTCTCCGACTGCTCGTCCGTTTAAAGATGATATGCCGAATTAAATCATAAATCTGTGCCCATAGCTTTTTGCAAACTAACCCAAAATCGTGAAGTAAATCTTGGGTTTCGATCAAAAACTATGGATACTAGCATACCATGCAATCTTACAATCTCATTTATGTATATACGAGCAAGACGTTCAAGTGAATAAGTTTCTCGTATAGGTAAGAAATTAGCAGACTTGGTTAATCTATCGATAATGACCCAAATTGCATCTACGCCTTGAGAAACCTTAGGAAGACCAGTAACGAAATCCATGGTAATGTGCTCCCACTTCCATTCTGGAATTTCAAGTGGTTGCAATTGACCTTTTGGTATTTGATGCTCCGCCTTGACCCGTTGACAAGATAAACACATTGAAAAAACTTTACTATCTCTCTCTTCATATTGCTCCACCAAAATGTATATCGAAGATCATGATATATTTTGGTACTCCCAAGATGGATTGCAAACGGTCTGTTGTGCGCCTCCATCATTATTTTATACTTTAAATCAGAGTTGTTAGGAACAAAAAGTCTGGAGTTGACTCAAAGTATTCCTTCTTCATCTATTCTTGCTTCCGGAATAACACATTCTTGTACTTTCTTCCTTATACGCATCAGCTCCAGGTCTGTAGCTTGAGCAGCTTTAACTTTATCAATTAAAGTCGGTTTTACTCATATATTTGACATCATCACGTGGGTCCTTGAAGTCTTTAACTCTATCTCCATCCTTTGTAAGTCATACAAAATGGGCCTTTGCGTTGACAATATCGCACTCGTACCCGCATATGATCTTCTACTCAATGCATCAGGGATGGTATTGAATGGTATGATCATAATCTTTCAACAGCTCGAGCCAACGTCATTGCCGCATGTTGAGTTCCTTTTGGGTGAAAAAATATTTGAGGCTTTTATGATCTGTATAGATCTCCACCTTCTCCCCATACAGGTAATGTCTCTAGATTTTAAGTGCAAAAATGACTGCTGCCAACTCTAGATCATGAGTAGGATAATTCCTCTCATATTCTTTGAGTTGTCGTGAGGCATAGGCTATGACTTTTCCATGTTGCATGAGAACACATTCTAAACCTTTGCCTGAAGCATCGTTGTATATGACAAATCCCTCCGAACCAAATGGTATTATCAGAACATGTGCTGAAATGAGTCTCCTCTTGAGTTCTTAAAAAGTCTTCTCACATTCCTCGCTCCAACCAAATTTTGTATCTTTTTGAGTCAGCTGAGTTAACGGAGTGGCGATTCGAGAAAACCACTCCACGAATCTCCGATAATAACCAGCTAAACCTAGAAAGCTATGTACTTTGGTCACTAACTTAGGTTACTCCCAGCTTTATAGTGCTTCAATCTTCGCTGGGTCAACAGATATTCCGTGATTCGATATCACGTGCCCAAGAAATGCTACTTCCTCAAGCCAGAACTCACATTTCTTTAACTTGGCATTTATCTTGTTTTTACAATGCTTTTGGAGTATCAACCTTAAGTGTTGCTCATG
Source organism: Panax notoginseng (assembly GCA_016801055.1). NCBI lineage: Eukaryota > Viridiplantae > Streptophyta > Magnoliopsida > Apiales > Araliaceae > Panax > Panax notoginseng. Next base: position 22,617,679 of record CM029021.1, read on the forward strand.
ATCTTCACGACTTTCGGAGTATATGAGGATGTCATCAATAAAGACAACCACAAAATGATATAAATATTCTTTTAATACTCCGTTCATCATATCCATGAAGGCAGCATGAGCATTAGTCAATCCAAAAGACATGACTAGGAATTCGTAATGCCCGTACGGAGTTCAAAAAGCAGTCTTTAGAATGTCATCAGTTTTAATCTTTAACTGATGATATCCAGAACGAAGATCGATCTTTGAAAAGAATTTAGCGCTTTGCTACTGGTCAAACAGGTCATCAATGGGTACCTATTTTTGACGGTGACATGATTCAACTCTCGATAGTCAATGCAAAGTCGCATACTCCCATCTTTCTTCTTTATGAATAGAACATGAGTACCCCAAGGAGACGTACTAGGACGAATGAAACCGATGTCTAACAATTCATGTAGTTGGGTTTTTAACTGTTGAAGTTCAAGAAGAGCCATTTGATATGGGGTTTTAGAAATAAGTTTTGTACCGGGTTCAAGGTCGATACAAAATTCGATTTCACGCTCTGGGGGTAGACCAGGAAGTTCTTCAGGGAATACATCCGAAAATTTATTAACAATAGAAATATCATTCAAATCTGACGTATTTTTGTTTAAATCCGTCACATGGGCTAAGAAAGCTTGACATCCGTTTTTCAATAAACGAATGGCTTTATGACTTGATATGACAGTGATTGACTTTAGTGGTTTGGTTGCTTAAATTCACATAATAAGGTTGGTTAGGAATATGAAAACTAACAACCTTACGAAAATAATTAATTTTAGCATGCTGAGTAGTTAACCAATCAATCCCTAAAATCACATCAAATGCAAGTATTTTCAAAGAGATAAGATCGACAGGTAATGTGAGGGTGCCGATTTGAATCAAACAAGATTTATAAACAGTGGATGTAATGAAGGTTTCTCCCAACGGAGTTTCAACAGATAAGTTAAAGTCTAATTTCTCCAGAGTTAAATTTAAACGTTGAGCGTAAGTAGGAGAAATAAAAGAATGGGTAGAACTAGCATCAAATAAGGTATAGACTTCGCAAGAGTTTATGATTAACTTACCCGTAATAACCTCATTCGGATTCCTCACTTTTTGAGAGGTCACGACAAACGCTCTCCTTTGAACTACCGATTTTAACTTATTTGGGACGGCCTTTGGTGTCTCCATCCCAGCTGGACTTGACTTCACTACACGACAAAATCGGGCTAGATGACATTCTCTTCTGTAATTGTAACACGCTTTGGGTTGCTACGTACAGTTTGAACTGATGTGTCCCTCCCCTCCGCATTTGTAGCATACGACCAGTGGTCGTTCTCTTTCCTTAAAAATGGATGCTGGTGTTGCTGTCTTTCCATCATTATTGAACCTTCTCTTCTTGACGTTTTCACTTCTATTATCTTGGCCATGATTACCACCGAAGTAGTTACCATTTTTGGCACGTTGATTTTCTCTCGTTTGTTGTCACCGCTTTGATGACTGCTACCACTGGTATTATCATTTTGTCGGCTGCTATCTTTTGGTTGGGCTGACTCATTATCGCGCTCCAATAACTGGGCCCTATTCATAACATCTGAATACAAGCAAAGTTTGTGAAAAATGAGGTATTGACGTATTTCGGGTTTCAAATCTCTTAGAAACATTCACGTCACGCTCCTCATTATCTACCAAATGGGATACAAACCGGGATAACTCCGTAAATTTAGCCTCGTATTGCGATACGGTCATATTTTTTTGCTCCAGCTTGATGAATTTTACCTCCTTAATGTGACAAATATTTTCAGGAAAGTACTTGTTGTTGAACAATTCTTGAAACTTCTCTCAAGACATCTTTAGTGCGGTAGGTTGATTACGCTTTAAAGATTCTCACCAATGATCTACCTCTCCTCGCAACATGAAGGTGGCAAAGGGAACCTTTTGCTCCTCGGAGCATCCTAAGACATCAAATATCTTGGTGATATACTTAATCCACGTCTTTGCCTTAAGTGGTTCTGACTTTCTCAAAAACTTTGGTGGTCCCAACTTCTTGAATTGCTTAGCGGTGACCAACCGTGAGTTGCCAGTGTTTCCACCTACATTTTGCTCAGGAATCTCTCTCGCCTGATGTTGCATGAATTGCAGAAAGCCTTTGAATATCCCATCGTTCATCATTTGGTCGGTGTTGTTGTTTACCTAAGGATTATTACCTTCCTGATGCATATTATCCTGGTTATTGATCGTCGGTGACTTAACAGTCTCATGTGCTCCATTGCTTATCTCAACATTTTTAGATGTCATTTTCAAACACTGCCACAAAAAAAAATGGTTAATTGACATGCCACATATTATCCCTATATTCTGACCGACCAATTAAATAACAAATAAACTTAGGTAGGTCATACTAGCGAAAGATTTACCCGTCTCTCCCCTCCTAGTTCTAGCCTCACATCTCAGCCAGGGATCGTATCCCTAAGCTTTGATACCAACTGTGACGCCCCCAAAATAGGTATACACAACCCATTCTGAGTCGCCAAATACATGGTACATAATTCAAATACAACTTAATTATACAACTGTCATGTAAAATACGACAAAACATAGCTGAGAGTTTTAACAAGAATATTATTTCATAGACAATATCCAAATTCAAATGGAGTCCTCATTATAATTATTATCGCACTATTTTATAAAATAGTGAGGACTACTACAACCACCATCTTGGACCGTCACTCCATTCCCCGACTAGTCCCGACTTTGTTCTGATTTCTTAAAGAGAACAATGAAAGCAAAGGGTGAGCTCAACTAGCCCAGTAGAGAATATTATGACTAAGATAATGTAGAATAAATTATCGTTAGCCTTCAACAGTGTAAAATTGATAGAATATAATAGACAACAAGTCTAACTGCAGCGAAACAAACAATCCATTAGAAAAGTCAAGTAGAGCATGATATCTACTATCTTCTATGATTTAAAAGTTCATCATCAATATTTTATCGTTGTAACACAACTCAATAAATAATCCACATCATCTAATTATCCATGCACTACGGGCCAAAGATATTCGTTAGTATCACATCCATGAATTATCCGTGCATTACGGGACAAGGATATTCATCATTATCATATCCAAAAATTATCCATGCACTACGGGCCAAGGATATTCGTTAATATCACCAGTGGTCATGATCATGCCAACAACTGTCCATCAATGCAATACGGGCCAATGATGACTTTTACCACATCATCTGTAACATTACAGGTCATGATTATACCGATATATAATTTCTGGTCATAATCATACCAATCAACAGTCCATCTATGCACTACGGGCCAAAGATGACGTTTATCACAATATAAGCATGAAAATGATGACAATGTTATAAGCATCAATCAAACGAAATCAAGGATAAATATTAAAGATTTTTAATTTATCCAGAGTTTAAAAAATTTCTAAATTGTCAACATGACACCTACTTTGTGGAGTAAAATTCAAGAATAATATTCATTTATTAAAAATAATTTGGACAGAAAAAAATTAATTTTTGTCGTGAATAGTACCCTATGATAGTACTTCGTGAATAGTATCCTATGAATAGTACCCGACTTGAAAATATCAAAATTTAACAAGAATGTTCGAAAAATTATTTTCGTGAAAAGATACTCGATGAAGCGTAAATTTCAAGGATATTCTACTAATTTCAAGGAGTATAGAAGCAAAACTTTTCAAAATGAGTGTAGAATTCGGAATCTGAAACAAAATAATATTACTTACATACTATAGAGTGTGGAAGAAAATATTATTTTTTACGAATATTGAACAAAAAATAATATCTCTTACCTTAAAAGGAGAGTACTTCTGAATGGTATAGCGGGGATATTCTTGAAGAAAACTTGTCGTGTTTTCTACACTCAAAACTTTCTTAAACTCAAAAGAAATACGCTCAATATTATAGAAGAAGAATTCTCTGATTCTGGTGTGATTTTTAATTCTAAACAAAGCATATTATTTATAGGAGAATGTAAGGGCACTATTTGAATAAAAGTCACGGGTGAACAGTTGAATAATTCGTAGACGAATTCTGAAAGGTTTTTAATTTTACTATGCAGCACTATGTACACACTATGCAGTAATATGCAACACTATGCATAATAAAATATACTCCCTCCGTTCCTTAATATAGGTCATTTTAGAGTTGTGCACAAGTAATAAGAAAATGATTGTAAAGCATTAAATATACTATCAATTATCTATATTGCTCTTGTATTAGAAAAAGAGAGTATTATTTATTGGACAAAAAATAGTAAGAGAACCATGGTTATATTTATTACTTGGGGTAATATTGGAAACTAAGCAATTAATGCTTACTTGAAATTCTCAAACGACTTATATTTAGGAATAAAAATATTTCTCTAAAACGACTTATATTAAGGAACGGAGGAAGTAATATATTCTATTTTATATAAAAAATAAAACTTATAATATATATAAGTAATAAAACAAAACTGAGATAACTTTCTACCGACGATTTTGAAAAATGGTAAGTGGAGGTCCATATAATACGTCAAACTTACAACAAATATTTCATAAAAAACTCCTCTATTTATCTCAATTCACTTGGCTTCACTAAACACATTTTTGATAACATTTATTCATCATTAGTATTATAAGTCGTAATATTAACAACCAGATCATTCTCAGGAAAGAAGGGGCTTTTCGATAAGGACTTCTCCTTCTTGACGTGCAATTAGGTGACCAAATCCCTTTCCTCGACAAAACTTTCTAGACATCGTCAATAATGCAAATAATAATATCAATAACTTTGTCGTTTCAATTATTGATTTAATAAAATAAAATATTATTCAGATGATATTGTGGCAATAATTGAATCAATAACATGAGATACTATTGTGATGCCCCCAAAATAGGTATACACAACCCATTCTGAGTCGCTAAATATATGGTACATAACTTAAATACAAACTTAATTTATACAACTGTCGTGCAAAATACGACAACATAATAGCTGAGTTTTAACCCGAATATTATCTTGTAGACAATATCCAAACTCAAATGAAGTCCTCATTATAATTATTATCACACTATTTTATAGAATAGTGAGGACTACTATATCAACCATCTGGACCGTCACTCCATTCTCCGACTAGTCTCAGCTATATTCTCATTTTCTGAAGAAAATAATGAAAGAAAAGGGTGAGCTCAACTATTCCAGTAAAGAATATTATGACTAAGATAATACAAAATAAATTATCGTTAGCCTTCAACAGTGTTAAACTGATAGAATACAATAGATAACAAGTTTAATTGCACCAGAACAAGCAATCCATTATAAGAGTCAAGTAGAGTATACTATCTACTATCTTTTATGATTTAAAAGTTCATCATCAATATTTTATCTCTGTAATACAATTCAATAAATAATCCAAATCACCGAATTATCCATGCACTACGGGCCAAGGATATTCGTTAGTATCACATCCATGAATTATCCATGCACTACGGGTCAAGGATATTCATTATTATCACATCCACGAATTATCCATGCACTACGGGTTAAGAATATTCGTTATTATCACCAGTGATCATGATCATGCCAAACAACAATTCATCTTTGCACCATTGGCCAAAGAGAACTCATGGTCATGATCATACCAACAACTGTCCATCAATGCACTACGGGCCAATGAGGACTTTTACCACATCATTTGTAACACTACATGTCATGATTATACCGATATATAATTTCTGGTCATAATCATACCAATCAACAGTCTATCTATGCACTACGGGCCAAATATGACTTTCATCATAATATAAGCATGAGGATGATGACAATGATATAAGCATCAATCAAATGAAATCAAGGATAAATATTAAAGACTTTAAATTTATCTAGAGTTTAAAAAAATGTCTAAATTATTAACATGATAACTACATTGTGGAGTAAAATTTAAGAATAATATTCACGTATCAAAAAAAATTTGGACAAAAAAAAATCAATTTTTGTCGTGAATAGTATCCCGTGAATAGTACTTCGTGAATAATACCTCATGAATAGTACTTCGTAAATAGTGTCGTACGTATGAATAGTACCGTACGTATGAATAGTGCCGTATGTATGAATAGTACCCATGAATAGTATTCCGGCATGAAAAGATTAAGATTTAATAAGAATGTTCGAAAAAATATTTTCGTAAAAAGATACTCGATGAAGCGCAAATTTTAAGTATATTCTACTAATTTCAAAGAGTATAGAAGCAATACATAACAAAATGAGTATATAAGAAATACTTAACAAAATGAGTGTAGAAGAAATACTTAACAAAATGAGTGTAAAATTCGGAATCTGAAACGAAATAATATTACTTACATACTACAGAGTATGGAAAAAAACATTATTTCTTAAGAATATTGAACAAGAATAATATCCATTACAACTGTTGAACAAAAATATTATTCCTTATGAATATTGAACGAAGATAATATTTCTTACGAATATTAAATGAAAGTAATATTCCTTATGAATATTGAACGAAAATAAAATTTCTTACGAATACGAAAAATAATATCGTAAGCGAATATGAAATAAATAATACCCCTTATCTTAAAATAGAACAATTTCGACTGGTATAGCGGAGATTTTTTTAAAGAAAAAACTTGCACTATTTGCTACACTCAAAGTTTCCTTAATTCAAAAGAAATTCGCTTAATATTATAGAAGAAGAATTATATGATTCTGGTGTGATTTTTAATTCTAAACTGATCATCCTACTTATAGGAGAATGACATGATACTATTTGGACGCACAGTAGGGGAAGAATCACGGGCAAAGTTCACGGATTTTCGACGAAAAATTTTGATTTTACTATGCAATACTATGCAGTACTATGCATATAATAAAATATAATATATTCTATTTTATATAAAAAATAAAACTTTTAATATATATATATATATATATATATATATATATATATATATATATATATATATATATATATATACAAAATTGAGATAATTTTTTACCGCCAGTTATGAAAAATGCGTAAGTGAGAGTCCAAATAATATGCCAAACTTACAACAAATACTTCATAAAATTCTCCTCTATTTATCTCAATTCACTTGGCTTCTCAAAACACATTTTTAATAATATTCATCATTAATATTATAACTCACAATATTAACAACCAGATCATTCCAAGGAAAGATGGGGCTTTCCGATAAGGACTTCTCCTTATTGGCGCATAATTAGGTGACCAAACCCCTTTTCTCGACAGAACTTTCTAGACATTATCAATAATGTAAATAATAATATGAATAACTTTTTCGTCTCAATTATTGATTTAATAATATAACATATTATGCAGATGATACTGTTACAATAATTGAATAAATAATATGAGATACTATACAGCAATTACTGTGGTAATAATTGAATAAAATTGAGTGACTTCTTACGTAAACATCAATAATCAAAGATATTGTACAGTACCATGTGCTACTGTGCAACTACGCATATTACTGTACTTTTACCACCGGGTATTTCAACAGTTAATGGTAAAATTTTTGCTGTTATTTTTATAAAAATTATTTCTGTCGTTTTCTAACTCCGACAGTAATTCCGTTATGGGGTCTACCAATGATTGTGCCGTCGTACGGATATTTCCCGATAAAAAGAATATTCTACGACCAAACGAATATTTTATGACAACTTGCTTACTTTATAAAATTTATAAATACTACCCACAACTATAACATTATATCAAATCCACACCTTATTAATCAAAATAACATTTAGAGAAAATTAATTTTTTATTTATAAAAGTTGGGGTCTTACAACTATGCAACAATTACTGTGATAATAATTGAATAAAACTGAGTGATTTCTCACGTAAGCATCAATAATCAAAGATATTGTACAATACCGTGTGGTACTATATAACCACGCGTATTACTGTACTTTTATCACCGGGTATTTCAATAGTTAACGGTAAAACTTTTACCGTTATTTTTATAAAAGGTTATTTATGTCATTTTTTAACTTCGATAGTAATTTCGTTGTGGAGTCCACCAATGATTGTGCCGTCGTACGAATATTCCCTAATAAAATGAATATTCCTTGACCAAACGAATATTTTATGACAAATTTGCTTACTTTGTAAAATTTGTAAATATTACCCACAACTATAACATTATATCAAATTCACACCTTATTACTCAAAATGATATTTAGAAAAAATTAAATCTTTATTCATAAAAGTTTGGATCTTACAATAATAACATGATTAGAATCCCTACAAACAAACATAGCCCAAGACTATTAATCATAAGATTATAATCTCAGAATTATAATTATAATGTCAAGACTATTAAGTTATTTTATAATCCGGAGACTAATAATCACAAGTCTAAATTTGAAAACAAACAAGGCACTTAAGATTAATAGTCTTATCCCAAGTATAATCCTTGCAAACAAAATTCTCATCAGAACAATCAATATACTGGATACTCTCACTGATTAACCAACTATAAATATTTCAATATGTATAAATTCTACTTTTCCAAAATTCACACTATCCATTACTTGAAATATTCTCATCAGAACAATCAATATACTGGATACTCTCACTTGGATATATAAATTTATGTATAATGGATATTTCTTACATAACAATAATTCCTACCTATCTGAAACTTAGTGCTAAATGATGAGTTTGTTCTTGGAACAGAGGAGCAACCCCCAGTTCTTATAGAACTTCTTTAACCATTCCACACCATATTTCAGATATATATAGTTCATAGTGTTATTGTACTAAATTAGTACCAACATTCTACTTAAGTTAAAAGATGAAAGCATAACACAAATGATATAACCAAAAGGTGATAATATATTACAATATCATTAGATTTGATTACATCATTCGCAGGAGCTTGTTCTTATCACAACAAAATTTCATAAGACTTGAATACATACAACCAGTAAAAGTAAATACCAAGTTAACATGACCTTTTTCCATTGCTTGTTCATGAAGTTCCATGATTTCCATCTAAAATTGCAAGTAAGGTGATTTGCAAGAATGAGCTATACAACATGCTCAACAAGTCTAGATAATTTATTAAAGTACATAAACACCGTTTCAAATTTGAAAAAAAATAGAATTCAATGATTTTGTCCAATTGAGGGTTCATAACTTGAACCAAGGTTTGACCCCATTTCTAGTAGTCATAAATAAATTAGAAATTTTTTGCTTCGGATAACTTATAGGGGATCAATCTTGTCGACGCCAGGGAAATTATTTTCCTAAATTGTCGTTGTGTCTACCCTTTTTATTTCGCTATGTCGATTAATTTATCTTAAAGGGTGAGATTTTAGGAAAAGATTGACATAAATGCCGACGAATTTGAAAAGGGTTGATTCTAATGATTGGGTTGAATTGGATAAAGTCGCCAGTTGGTATAAGTTTAAATGAATGTACCGACTCATTCGGATTTTTAAGGTTTTTGCAATATGACCCAATATGTGACTCGGTAAAATTGGTCTAAAACCCAAGACTCATAGAGTTCGGGGGTTTGGTTAAGTGAGAGGAATGTGTTAGGCATCCCCTGACTTCCGTGAATACACGGTTATCGCATCTTGTTGTTTCCCTAAGTGTGAAATGTGTGTGTGATTTTGAGAAATGCTTTGATATTTTTGAATTGTGTTAAGTGCATTGATTTAATAAGTTGTTCAAACTCTTGTTTTAGCTTAGGGGCATAATTGTTTGATTTTAATTGGAGTTTTGAGGAAAACACCTTTTTTGAGACAATGCCTTTGGAAAAATTGGGGTTTTCGATCTTAAATTATCGCTTGATTTTATTCTTAATTCTAACCTGAAGCGATTTGAATTTTATAAGGTCTTTGTTATTTTGATTTGAAAATCGCTTTGGTGATAATAAACATGAAATAACGCATAAAAGGGTTTTGGTCAACCGTGGAAATGAAAGCTATCTAAGTAGACCCAAACACCTACAATTGTAGTTTTCACTATCATGGGGCCTTAAATTCATTCTCTCTGGACAATGCCCTCGAAGTCGTTTGAAGGCCCAAAATTACATTACAATGATTGGATAATAGCTTTACAATCAAAATCGTGTCCATCGTGGGAATCGAGCTAAGATCCAATTTTGGGATCCTTGACTCCAACATTCCTAGGCTCACATCGCAATATATTAAAACATAAATAAAAGAAAGAGATCTAAAAGTGGGCTCTCGAGACCCTATCCTTTAGATTACGATATCGAAGGCAACATTCGAGGGACTATGTGTATTGACAAGATCTATGGAAAGGGAATTAAAATCTAGGATAGAAATCCGTAGATCTAAAATGCCTCAGATCTATACGATGACACAATCGGGATTTAAATGTACATGAATATAAAAAATGTATCATAAAACTATTATCAGGTGATTCAATTGTTAGAATCCCTAGCATGATTAGTTAGGACCTTCTCCCCATTAGATATGGATCTAGGGTTTTGCAGAGTGCTCAAAATCAATTAAAAACATTGAAAATGGCTAGATCTAACCTAGATCAAAGCTAATCTAGTATGAAGGTTCAAGCTTTAAAGCCTTGGAACCGGTTAAGGGCTATACCTGGCTAGATCTAGGGTAGATCTTAGGATTGAGTAAAAAATGGATATAATCGAATTATCGAACCGAACTGAAATAAATTAACCAAATTTTTTTGATAATTCAGTTATTTTTAACATTTCGGTTATATCCGAAATTATATACGATTTTCTGTTAGTTTATACGGGTATCATTTTTGGGTTATTCATTTTACCCAATTAAACGAACAAAGCATTGCACTGTTTGCACATTTGCACACACAAATCACTTAAAATAAATAAAGTAATACTAATGACTCAGCTCAACGCATTATTAGCCCTAGCCCCAGTCCCCAGACTCTGAACTCTGAAGTCGAACTCTCGTATCAAGTCTCAAACTCTCAATCTGAATCTCTCAAGTTTTATCCCAAACCCAGAATCCAGATCTCGAAGACTCGAACTCGGAATCGAAAGTCGGTGAGTCCTCCTCATTTTCTTATTTTCTTCTTGTCTTCTTTCTTTTCTTTTGCTGTAACTTCTTCATCTCTTTTCTCTCTATCTCTCGATCTCTCATCCGGTCTGATCTGAGTCTGACATCTTCAATTCTTTGAAAGTACTAATATAAAATGCATAGAATCGTATATATAGTTTGCTGCTAAGCTGCTTATATAACGTATTAGACCTTTAGAGGTATAGGGTTTCATTCTTATTTTCAATTGAAATTAGACCTTTAGAGGTATTGGTTGTGCATATTCAGTATGACAGTATAGGTTGCTGGTTGTTGATTTTTTTGTTTGTTTTGCTTTTAACCAAATATGGGTTGTATACTGAGCTGAATATGATTTTTTTGTTTGTTTGTTTTGCTTTTAACCAAATATAGGGTATTTTTGGGGATAATTGAATCTATAATATAGGTTTGCTTATGCTTGTGTTTAAGTATTGTAATTATATCATAAATGTTCTGATCCTATAGATGGAATTCTACCTTTTATTTTTATTTTTATATAATTGTTAACTGAAATTGGATCGAATTAGGTTTGTGTATTAGAATATATCTTTTACTGATTCTTATGGTATGGGATTAGATTCTGATAAATATAGTTTTCTCATAACTTAAGGATCAATTTATAAATGGGATTTTTACCTATAGGCACATACACTCTCTTGCTTCTATTTCTTTTAATCCTTGCCTACTATTAATTTTCATTGGTCAACAATTCATTTATTATGTTAAATCATATATTGTAGTCCTCCGTGCTGCTGTCTGATTTTGTTTGTTTTGTTCAACCCTTGCTCATTTTATTTACTAGACATATGAGGCTGTAACATGTTTATTGGATCTTTTTAAATCTTGAAGTCTATGGTGGTTGATGGAAATAATAATGGAAAAAGCATAACAGTAAACTGTATTCAAAATATTTCCCTTAGTTTTAAGGTCTTTGCATTATTTACTTCTTCCTCCTTTAACTCAATTTTTTAAAGATCTTTTTATGACATCATTTGTTTTTCATAAATGAATGTTTTAGTTGCTTAACATTTTTCCATTTGATTATTTGCTTAAGATGATATGATGTTTCTTCGATTTAACAATTTGCTTTATTTGTTAGTTTTTTCTTTGAATTTTTGTATTTTTCCTTTTCTCTGTTTTTTTCCTTTCTACTCTTTTGCTTTGCATTAGCATATGCCTCAATGCCTCACTTATTTTGTAAAATTATTAAGTCTGGCCCTTCGAACAGTATCCTGGTAATGCTTCATTTAACAGTATCCTGGTACAAAGAAGCTTTTGATCGATTTGGATTTGAATATCGTGGCTTTACTAAAGCGATGGGGGAAAAAAATATTCCAACGGACACGGATTGGAATAGGGATAAATTGTTTGTGAGATTCTTAGAACATTTTTATAATCTCACTATGCGTATTTCGGGCTCATCTTATGTCACATCAAACAATGCATTTCATGAAATAAGTGAAACTTATATTATTTTGAGTGAGTGGGAAATAAGCAATGATAGAGAGTTAAAAAAATGGCCAAGACAATGAAAAGAAAATATGATAAGTATTGGGAAAATGTTACAAAGATGAATATGTTGTTGTATATTCCCGCTGTGCTTGATCTTCGGTCTAAGTTGAGTTTTGTTCAATTTGGTTTAGAAGAAATGTATAGAGATGATGAAATTGAAGTTGAAGATCCGTTGGAGGGTATGAGAGTAGATCTTCATTTTGACATTGATAATGAAGATAGGGATTTAGAATATCAAGCAAGTTATAGGGCTACAGGGATAGAGATTGACGATGGTGTGAAGAAATCAATGTAAGATTTGTTTAATGAGTACAAAAAAAAATATTCAACTCAAGAAAGTGGCACATCAAGTTTATGTAACATGTCATCCCAAGGTTCTAATTCAATGAAATCCCAAAATACAAATAGACTTATGGATAAGTTCAAAAAGTGTCGGACCGGAGTGATACTTGGAGAAAAATCGGAGTTGGACAAATATTTAAGTGAAGATGTGGAAGAAGCCGATGAGTCTTTCGATATTTTGGTGTGGTGAAAAGCTAATAGTGTAAGATTCCCTATCCTTGCACGTATTGTCCGTGATGTGTTGGCTATTCCCATTTCTACTGTTGCTTCGGAGTCCACATTTAGCGGGGGGTGGGGGGGGGCATTCTTTATTCATTTAGGAGTTCATTGTCTCCTAATATGGTGGAAGCTCTCATATGTGCTCAAGATTGGATTAAAAAGAAGAATTGTATTGATGTGGAGGAGGATAATGACGTTGCCAATAAACTTGAGTGTGGTAATGATGATTGTTTATGTTTATTTTATTGAACTCATACAAAAATTTATAAAAATAATGTGTTTAATTATATTTTTCATTTTTCAGCAATTTCTAAGTTGAGCCTTGCTACTAATGATGCCAATGTTTCCATGACTCAACATAATTAATGAGGTAAATTCATCTCTCGATTCATTATTGCAATTTACAAAAACTATAGTGTTGCTTATCTTTGTGGTCCATGTACTAATTACTATCACAAATTCTTAAAATTTCCTTGCTTCTTTACTTGACAAAATAGAATAGCTTATAAACTTAGCTTATAGAATAGCTTCTTTACTTGACAAAATAGAATAGCTTATACATGTAAGACCCCGAATTTTATGAAATAAAAGTATTCAATTTTTCTTATAATTACTATTCAGTAAATGGTTAAATTGATAAAAGTTTAAAGTTATGAGTGAAATATGATTTTTTTTCAAAATAAGCAAGTGGTTATAAAATAATCATTGTTGTCGGGGAATATTCGTTTGGTCGTGGAATATTCTTTCTGTCGGGGAATATTCGTACGACGGCGCAGCCATTTGTGGGCCCCATAACAGAATAACTGTCGGGTGAAGAAAACGACAAATTTGAGTTTTTACAAATAACGGCGTAGTTGTTACCGTTAACACTGCTGGAATACCCGGTGGTTAAAATACAGTAATACGCGTTATTGCACAGTAGCACACGGTATTGCATAGTATTTTTGAAATTATTGATTCTTACGTAAGAAGGCACTACTCAATAATTGTTACAGTAATTACTGTTCAATATTTTATTTTATTGATTCAATAATTGCTACGTTGAAATTTTATATTATTGTTGTTCAATAATTGTTGATGCACAGTATTTTCCTTTATTAGATCAATAATTCATATTATTTGAATAATATTATTAGATAACATTATTGGCAATGTCTAGAAAGTTCTGTCTAAGGAGAGGTTTGGTCACCTAATTGCGCGCAAGTAAGGAGAAATTCTTATTGGAAAGCCCCCTCTTTACTGGGAACGACCTGGTTGTCATAAATGTGATTCTGTAATATTATTTGTGAATAATTAATTATTGATTCATATGATAAGGAAATATTTATTTTATGTGGATATAAATGAGGGATATATTTTTGTGGTTAAAAATGAAGGAGTTAATGTTGAGGTGTTTTATCTGTATTTTTGTCGGAACGGAGGTATTGAAAATCAAATTAGGGTTTTTGAGATATTTTGCGGGGGTTATAATTTTTAATCCGACCGTTGGATCGTGGTAATTTTTGGATATGTTATACATATATAAGTTGAGTATATGCCCACAAATTTTGAACCGTTAAAAATGAACGTATGATTTATTATGAATTTTACGAGATGACTGGTTCAGAAATTGTTGAATTTTCGGAGTTTATCATTTTGGTGGAAAATTCTAGAATTGGTGGGCCCCACTTGTGGTTGGTGAAGAAATGTGCTGAACTATATTTTAAATGTGGTGGGTGAGAATAGTAGCAGGTAAAGCCATCAGGTTGCAGGTCAAACCTACCAAAATTTTCCTATAAATAGAGGGCTAAGTTAGAATTGAAAATCACACCAGAAACATAAGTTTTCTCTCTTTCTCTCTCTAGATTATTGAGTGTATTTTGTGAGTATTTAGATACTTGGTGAGTTGCTATTCATCAGTGCGAGTTTCCTTCAGCGTCATATCCGATATCCAATCTGAAGTGCTGCTCTTTGAGGTAAGGGATAGTAAGGGATAGTAAGGGATTTTAAGGGTTGTTATGATTTTTAGTTTCGTAATTTTTCTGACCTTCAAAAATTCTGGAAAAATTTGAAATGATATTTTGATGAGTTTTCTTGATTGTGTCCAAAAATGGTGATTTTTGGATGTATAGATTGAGAGTTATGAATTTTATGAGAAAAGACTATTTTAGAAGTAACAGCTTATAATTCCTTGTGGTTAACTCCAAAATTGATGAAATTTTTATTGGGAGTACATGTATATGATAGAAGTATACTCTGTAAATTTCAGAATTTTTAGACAAAAGTACAATTTTTGATAAATGTCTAAATATTTGGCTATTTTGGCCATATGAAAAATAGTAAATGACTTTTAAAAATTCTGAGAAAAATATATGTTCACTATGGGACTATATTATGCTAAATTCCAGAAAAGAAATATTTTTGGAACTGATTTGGTATTTTTTATGAAAATAGTCTAGTTATGAGAAAATGAATTAAATATGTTATGTGAAGTAAGAAAATTGGAAAATAGGATTTTATGGCTTGAGAATCCTATATATGAGGTATATGCAGATTTTTGATGAGGGTTTTGGTTATTGATGATGAAATCTTAAGAGTTGGCATTTTATGATGATTAAATGCATTAATTAGAAAAGTGTAAACAATTTAAATAAATTGTTTATAAGCTTAAG
Source organism: Panax notoginseng (assembly GCA_016801055.1). NCBI lineage: Eukaryota > Viridiplantae > Streptophyta > Magnoliopsida > Apiales > Araliaceae > Panax > Panax notoginseng. The sequence goes on from CM029021.1 coordinate 22,633,509, forward strand.
AATATTATTCTTTCAATATCATTATACCGAAATATTGGTATGTATATTATTGTGGAATTTCTACCTTTTTCATGTCAGGGTTACTATTCACGAGTTACTATTCATGAGTTACTATTCACGAGTTACTATTCATGAGTTACTATTCACGAGTTACTATTCACGACAAAATTGGTTTCTTTTTCTAACCAAATTATAATTGATTTATGAATATTACTCTTGAGATTAAATCTGGATGTTTTGATTATATTGATTTTATTATTATATATAACATTTTTATAACCTTGATGTTGAAATTCTCTTTCACTAGAGTGTAAAGATGGGTAGATTATTGGTATGATCATGACTAGGGTTCTCTTTGGCCCGTAGTGCAAAGATGACATGTTGTTGAATATCTTTGGCCAGTAGTGCAAAGATGAACAGATGTTGAGATAAACATGACCAACTGGTGATACAAATGAATATCTTAGCCCGTAGTGCAAAGATGAAGTTATTAGTATGATTATGAACAGGAAATGTGATTTGGTGTAACCATGATCTTTGATGTTTCAGGTAAAGATAGGTGATGAAAATTATCATCGTCCTGGATGAGAAGAGGAATTTAGAACTACAGTTATGATTATGAGTTATTTATATGATTGTGGACCAGAACTGTTGATTGATGTTACAGGGATAAAACATTGTTGGTGGATTTTTAACATGGAGAAGATAATAGACTTTATAGTCTATTTGACTCTTCTAATGGATTGCATGTTCCGCTGCAACTATGGTTGAATTTTTTTATCATCTACCATATGTTCTAAATCTCTGATTTATTATTGATGAAGACTATTGATAATTTATTTATCTTTAGTCATGATATTCTTTACTGGGCTAGTTGTGCTCACCCTTCTATTTCACAATTCCTTTCAGGTAATAAGAGTGTAGCTGGGTCGAGCGGGGGTAACAAGGGAATAGAACGGTGGTCATCATTTAGTAGTTATATTTGGTGAAGAAAATAGGGTGAGGCGAACCCAACGTTGGAAGGGTGTTTTGTCACTATCATACAAGATGTCTAATGACATACAACCTCGTGTCATCATAGGACAGGGTTGTGCTCATCCACTTGCTGAGTATATCTATGGGCACTACCTATATAATCTTGGTGTTTGTTTGAAGTATAATTCTCAATTAGAGACAGTGGAGATAATGATAAGTCAAGAGAAGACTCACCATTGGGAAGAATATGATAGTAATCTTTTCATTTTTCTTTGGGGTCTATTGGGTCAACCAAGGATAATTCTGTGGCCATATGATATCTATCATAACCTAGACGCGTGGCCTCCCATGTACGAAGGTTTCCTTGAGCACTTCCCAAAGATTCTAATTTCTAAAACAGTTTTTGACTATACCTTTATGTAAGGTGTTATTGTGAGGTGATGTCTACAGTTGGAACATGAGTCACATTTGGTATATATTTGTATCCAAACTCACAGCATATGTGTTGTTGTATTTTGCACGACAATTGTTGTAATAAAGTTGTAGTTATTTTTTGTACCATGTATTTGACGACTCAGAATGGGTTGGGTGGAATGGACCTATTTTGGGGTTGTCACAGGTGGTATCAGAGCTTAGGGATATGATCTCTGGCGGAGATCGGGAAATATAACTAGGAGGGGAGAGATGAGTAAATCCTTCGCTAGTGTGTCCTACCTAAGCTTATTTGTTGGTCAGTCATAATATTGGGATATTATGTGATATGTTAATTTGTTCAATTAACCCTTATTTTGAAGCTGTATTCTACAATGACATCTGAAATACAGGAGATGAGCAATGGAGAAATCAAGATGATAGGGAAGATGGAATCTGAAATGAAAGCAAGGTATTCTCAACTCTTTGAAATACCAGGTACGTAAATTTCGGGGACGAAATTTTATAAGGAGGGGAGATTGTAAGACCCCGAATTTTATGAAATAAAAGTATTCAATTTTTCTTATAATTACTATTCAGTAAATGGTTAAATTGATAAAAATTTAAAGTTATGAGTGAAATATGATTTTTTTTCAAAATAAGCAAGTGGTTATAAAATAATCATTGTTGTCGGGGAATATTCGTTTGGTCGTAGAATATTCTTTCTGTCGGGGAATATTCGTACGACGGCGCAGCCATTTGTGGGTCCCATAACAGAATAACTGTCGGGTGAAGAAAACGACAAATTTGAGTTTTTACAAATAACGGCGTAGTTGTTACCGTTAACACTGTTGGAATACCCGGTGGTTAAAATACAGTAATACGCGTTATTGCACAGTAGCACACGGTATTGCATAGTATTTTTGAAATTATTGATTCTTACGTAAGAAGGCACTACTCAATAATTGTTACAGTAATTACTGTTCAATATTTTATTTTATTGATTCAATAATTGCTACGTTGAAATTTTATATTATTGTTGTTCAATAATTGTTGATGCACAGTATTTTCCTTTATCAGATCAATAATTCATATTATTTGAATAATATTATTAGATAACATTATTGGCAATGTCTAGAAAGTTCTGTCTAAGGAGAGGTTTGGTCACCTAATTGCGCGCAAGTAAGGAGAAATTCTTATTGGAAAGCCCCCTCTTTCCTGGGAACGACCTGGTTGTCATAAATGTGATTCTGTAATATTATTTGTGAATAATTAATTATTGATTCATATGATAAGGAAATATTTATTTTATGTGGATATAAATGAGGGATATATTTTTGTGGTTAAAAATGAAGGAGTTAATGTTGAGGTGTTTTATCTGTATTTTTGTCGGAACGGAGGTATTGAAAATCAAATTAGGGTTTTTGAGATATTTTGCGGGGGTTATAATTTTTAATCCGACCGTTGGATCGTGGTAATTTTTGGATATGTTATACATATATAAGTTGAGTATATGCCCACAAATTTTGAACCGTTAAAAATGAACGTATGATTTATTATGAATTTTACGAGATGACTGGTTCAGAAATTGTTGAATTTTCGGAGTTTATCATTTTGGTGGAAAATTCTAGAATTGGTGGGCCCCACTTGTGGTTGGTGAAGAAATGTGCTGAATTATATTTCAAATGTGGTGGGTGAGAATAGTAGCAGGTAAAGCCATCAGGTTGCAGGTCAAACCTACCAAAATTTTCCTATAAATAGAGGGCTAAGTTAGAATTGAAAATCACACCAGAAACATAAGTTTTCTCTCTTTCTCTCTCTAGATTATTGAGTGTATTTTGTGAGTATTTAGATACTTGGTGAGTTGCTATTCATCAGTGCGAGTTTCCTTCAGCGTCATATCCGATATCCAATCTGAAGTGCTGCTCTTTGAGGTAAGGGATAGTAAGGGATAGTAAGGGATTTTAAGGGTTGTTATGATTTTCAGTTTCGTAATTTTTCTGACCTTCAAAAATTCTGGAAAAATTTGAAATGATATTTTGATGAGTTTTCTTGATTGTGTCCAAAAATGGTGATTTTTGGATGTATAGATTGAGAGTTATGAATTTTATGAGAAAAGACTATTTTAAAAGTAACAGCTTATAATTCCTTGTGGTTAACTCCAAAATTGATGAAATTTTTATTGGGAGTACATGTATATGATAGAAGTATACTCTGTAAATTTCAGAATTTTTAGACAAAAGTACAATTTTTGATAAATGTCTAAATATTTGGCTATTTTGGCCATATGAAAAATAGTAAATGACTTTTAAAAATTCTGAGAAAAATATATGTTCACTATGGGACTATATTATGCTAAATTCCAGAAAAGAAATATTTTTGGAACTGATTTGGTATTTTTCATGAAAATAGTCTAGTTATGAGAAAATGAATTAAATATGTTATGTGAAGTAAGAAAATTGGAAAATAGGATTTTATGGCTTGAGAATCCTATATATGAGGTATATGCAGATTTTTGATGAGGGTTTTGGTTATTGATGATGAAATCTTAAGAGTTGGCATTTTATGATGATTAAATGCATTAATTAGTAAAGTGTAAACAATTTAAATAAATTGTTTATAAGCTTAAGAATATTATTCTTTCAATATCATTATACCGAAATATTGGTATGTATATTTATTGTGGAATTTCTACCTTTTTCATGTCAGGGTTACTATTCAGAGTTACTATTCATGAGTTACTATTCACGAGTTACTATTCATGAGTTACTATTCACGAGTTACTATTCACGACAAAATTGGTTTCTTTTTCTAACCAAATTATAGTTGATTTATGAATATTACTCTTGAGATTAAATCTATGTTTTGATTATATTGATTTTATTATTATATATAACATTTTTATAACCTGATGTTGAAATTCTCTTTCACTAGAGTGTAAAGATGGGTAGATTATTGGTATGATCATGACTAGGGTTCTCTTTGGCCTGTAGTGCAAAGTTGAATTGTGACTGGTATGATCATGACCATTGAATTTATAAGTGAATATCTTTAGCTTAAGTGCAAAGGTGAATTGATCAACATGGTTATAATTATTGTTTATATAAATTCTGAAATGATTATATATTTCTTTGAGATATTAATATCTTTGGCCTGTAGTGCAAAGATGAAATATTGATGAATATCTTTGGCCTGTAGTGCAAAGATGAATTGTTGATGAATATCTTTGGCCCGTAGTGCAAAGATGACATGTTGTTGAATATCTTTGGCCAGTAGTGCAAAGATGAACAGATGTTGAGATAAACATGACCAACTGGTGATACAAATGAATATCTTTGCCCGTAGTGCAAAGATGAAGTTATTAGTATGATTATGAACAGGAAATGTGATTTGGTGTAACCATGATCTTTGATGTTTCAGGTAAAGACAAGTGATGAAAATTATCTTCGTCCTGGATGAGAAGAGGAATTTAGAATCACAATTATGATTATGAGTTATTCATATGATTGTGGACCAGAACTGTTGATTGATGTTACAGGGATAAAACATTGTTGGTGGATTTTTAACATGGAGAAGATAATAGACTTTATAGTCTATTTGACTCTTCTAATGGATTGCTCGTTCCGCTGCAACTATGGTTGAAATTTTTATCATTTACCATATGTTCTAAATCTCTGATTTATTATTGATGAAGGCTATTGATAATTTATTTATCTTTAGTCATGATATTCTTTACTGGGCTAGTTGTGCTCACCCTTTTATTTCACAATTCCTTTCAGGTAATAAGAGTGTAGCTGGGTCGAGCGGGGGTAACAAGGGAATAGAACGGTGGTCATCATTTAGTAGTTATATTTGGTGAAGAAAATAGGGTGAGGCGAACCCAACGTTGGAAGGGTGTTTTGCCACTATCATACAAGATGTCTAATGATATACAATCTCGTGTCACCATAGGACAGGGTTGTGCTCATCCACTTGCTGAGTATATCTATGGGCACTACCTATATAATCTTGGTGTTTGTTTGAAGTATAATTCTCAATTAGAGACAGTGGAGATAATGATAAGTCAAGAGAAGACTCACCATTGGGAAGAATATGATAGTAATCTTTTCATTTTTCTTTGGGGTCTATTGGGTCAACCAAGGATAATTCTGTGGCCATATGATATCTATCATAACCTAGACGCGTGGCCTCCCATGTACGAAGGTTTCCTTGAGCACTTCCCAAAGATTCTAATTTCTAAAACAGTTTTTGACTATACCTTTATGTAAGGTGTTATTGTGAGGTGATGTCTACAGTTGGAACATGAGTCACATTTGGTATATATTTGTATCCAAACTCACAGCATATGTGTTGTTGTATTTTGCACGACAATTGTTGTAATAAAGTTGTAGTTATTTTTTGTACCATGTATTTGACGACTCAGAATGGGTTGGGTGGAATGGACCTATTTTGGGGTTGTCACAATACATATATAGATGTGTGTGTTATACCCTTCAACTATATATGATAAAAGAAAATATGTTGTTCATTAACTGAATTATCAATATCAAGGATGTGGATCCAATATCCAATTCAATCAGATCCTTGATATACTATATATGCTTAAGTAAGTGCTTTTGGTAAAACTTCACTAAACTGCATTCTGGTGGAATAACTAATTCTTGTGGTGAATACCTTTCGCAATTCTAAAAAACATTTTACATCGTAGAATTTCAAGCATATTATGAAGGAACTGCAAGGGGCAATAATTATTGCTTCAGATTTTCAAGCAATACTGGGATATAGTGGATTGATGACATTATTCTTAAGGTAGAGATTTCTTTACTAAATTTTTATTTGAAAATGTACATAAGCTTGTATAGATAACAAAAAGTAGGAATAGATATGTACATAAGCTTGTATAGATATTTTGGGCAAATATCTTTCAGATTCACCTTTTAAGTTCCTTAGTTTTATCATTGATTCATTATATACATTTAATGAGCATCAATGTATTTGCAACTGATGTAGTTTCTTTCTTTTTATTCATTGCAGTTTGGAAATTGGCTCAATTGTCTCATGCATGTTGACTGTTGTTGCTATTGATCATTCATGCCTGTTAACTGTTGTTGCTGTTGGCTCAGTTGTCTCATGTCTCAGTCAATCAGTTGGTGTTGGATCATTCATGTTTTTGTAATATGTCTTGTTAGATCATTCATGTTTTTGTTATTGCCGTTGGTGTTGTCTCAGTTGGTGTTGGATCAGTTGGTGTTGGTCCTATTGGATCATTCATGTTTCAGTTGTCTCATTCATGTTTTTGTTATTGCTCTTGGTGTTGTCTCAGTTGGTGTTGGATCAGTTGGTGTTGGTCCTGTTGGATTATTCATGTTTCAGTTAATTAGTTGTCTCATGTCTTGTTGATTGTTGTTGATCATTCATGTTGTTTTTTATTGCTGCTGGATTATTCATGTTGTTTTTTATTGTTGTTGGATCATTCATGCTGTGTACTGTTAAGTTAAGCAGAGCAACAGTAAAGTATTAAATTCGATTATTAACTGAATAACTGAATAATTAGTTCGGTTATTCAGTTATCATGTAATTCAGATAGTTGTTTGGATATTAAAAACAGTATAAATTCAGTTTTTGGTTATAACCGAAATGTGTATTTGATTCGTATAATAACCGAATGCTCACTCCTAGTATATCTAGTGAAAAGATTCAAATTTTGATAAATTTAAAGGCAAAACGGCTGGTAAAAAAGACTTGAATCTATGAGAATGCGGTGGACCTACACTATAAATGAAGAAATATGCAAATTTTGATAAATTATTCGCAAAACAACCAGTAAAACTACTTAAATCTATGAGAAATCAATAGATCTAAACAATAAATGGAAAAAAGATGCAAGCTTTTAATTAAACATCAAATGAATAAAGCATAACAGTTCTAATAGATCTAGTAGGTCTATATTGAAAAAGATGAGAAAGATTGGGTCTTTCACCTTAGAAATGGAGGAACAAGCTCCTCAAATCTTGAATATAAGAGATCCTACTCACTAATGGATGATTCCTATACAAGTTGCTAGATTTGAGTGAAATCTATGCAATATTCTCTCTAATTCTAGACCATTTCTCTCTCTAAAATGCTTATCTCTTCTAAAAATGAGCTGAAAACGCTCATTTATAGAGTAGCCTAGGCAGTCGTAGGTATAGCTGTGTTTGACTTAGGGTGGGTCCCACCTGCTCGATTTTTGTGCTATAATCTCAATTTTTCGTGTTGCGTACTGAAATATTCGTAACTATCAATCTAGGAATAGTTGGGAGAGCGTCATACCATTTTGGAAAGCTTGTTTCGAGAGCTTCACAATGACATAAAGACTTGCCAGTTCTGGTTCCGGGAAGATAGGAAAAAGTTATAAATGGTTCCTCCCGTAGACGCCAAACATTCAACCGTCATGCCTTACTTAGCTTATCCCCTTGTACTGCTCGTGGTAATCTCAGTGTACTTTGATCAGATCTCCGAAATCCTCTATTCGGGTACCATGTCCTCTGGTTAAAATGACTCTTTTGCTCTCATGCTAGGGTTAGTACAACTATTATAAGACCCCAACTTTTATGAATAAAGATTAATTTTTCTCTAAATGTTATTTTAAATATTATGGTATGGATTTGATAAAATGTTATAGATGTGGGTAATATTTATAAATTTTGCAAAGTAAGCAAGTTATCATAAAATATTCGTTTGGTCGAGAAATATTCGTTTTATCAGGGAATATTCATACGACGGCACAATCATGGGTGGACCCCACAACGGAATTACTGTTGGAGTTAGAAAACGACATAAATAACTTTTTATAAAAATAACGACAAAAGTTTTACCGTTAACTGTTAAAATATCCGGTGATAAAGTACATTAATACGCATGATTGCATAGTAGCGCACGGTATTGTACAATATCTTTGATTATTGATGCTTACGTAAGAAGTCATTCAGTTTTATTTGCCACAGTAATTGCTGCATAGTATCTCACATTATTAATTCAATTATTGTCACATTATAATCTGCATAATATTTTATATTATTAAATCAATAATTGAGACGACAAAGTTATTCATATTATTATTTGCATTATTGACAATGTCTAGAAAGTTTTGTCGAGTAAAGGGGTTTGGTGTAAGACCCCAACTTATTAATGAATAAAATCAAATTTTCTCTAAATATTATTGTGAATAATAAGGGGTTAATTTGATATAATACTTTGGTTATGGGTGAAATGTGCAAATTTTGCAAAATAAGCAAGTGGTTATAAAATATTTATTTTTGGTCGGTGAATATTCGGTTGGTCGTGGAATATTCTTGCTGTCGGGGAATATTCGTACGACGACGCAGCCTTGTGTGGGCCCCATAACGGAAAGCGATTGGATGAAGAAAACGACAAGTATAAGTTGTTTATAAATAACGGCGTAGTTGTTACCGTTAATACTGTTGGAATACCGGTGGTTAAAATACAGTAGCACACGGTATTGCACCAATTATTGATTCTTACGTAAGAAGGCACTACTCAATAATTGTTACAGTAGTTATTATTCAATATTTTATTTTATTGATTCAATAATTGCTGCGTTGATATTTTATATTATTGTTGTTTCAATAATTGTTGCTGCACAGTATTTTCATTTATCAGATCAATAATTCATATTATTTGAATAATATTATTAGATAACATTATTGGCAATGTCTAGAAAGTTCTGTCTAAGGAGAGGTTTGGTCATCTAATTGCGCGCCAGTAAGGAGAAATCCTTATTGGAAAGCCCCCTCTTTCCTGGGAACGGCCTGGTTGTCATAAATGTGATTCTGTAATATTATTTGTGAATAATTAATTATTGATTCATATGATAAGAAAATATTTATTTTATGTGGATATAAATGAGGGATATATTTTTGTGGTTAAAAATGAAGGAGTTAATGTTGAGTTTTTATCAGTATTTTTGTCAGAATGGAGGTATTAAAAATCAGGGTTTTTGAGATATTTTGCGGGGGTTATAATTTTTAATCCGACCGTTGGATCGTGGTAATTTTTGGATATGTTATACATATATAAGTTGAGTATATGTCCACAAATTTTGAACCGTTAAAAATGAACGTATGATTTATTACGAATTTTACAAGATGACTGGTTCAGAAATTGTTGAATTTTCGGAGTTTATCATTTTGGTGGAAAATTCTAGAATTGGTGGGCCCCACTTGTGGTTGGTGAAGAAATGTGCTGAATTATATTTCAAATGTGGTAGGGTGGGAATAGTAGCAGGTAAAGCCATCAGGTTGCAGGTCAAACCTACCAAAATTTTCCTATAAATAGAGGGCTAAGTTAGAATTGAAAATCACACCAGAAACAAGTTTTCTCTCTTTCTCTCTCTAGATTATTGAGTGTATTTTGTGAGTATTTAGATACTTTGAGAGTTTCTATTCATCAGAGCAAGTTTCTTTCAGCCTTATACCGGTATTCCGACCAGAAGTACTGATATTTGAGGTAAGGGATATTATTTTCTTCTTAATGATATTATTTTCTTCAATATCATTATGCTGAAATATTGATATGAGTTTTTATCAAATTTGGAACTTTTTGTGTCGGGGGTTACTATTCACGTATACGGCACTATTCACGTATACGGCACTATTCACGAATACGGCACTATTCACCGAAAAATAAAATTTTCCCTTTTTGTCCAAGATGTCTATTATGGTTACTATCTTTGATTGTATCCATGTTTTGATCTTTATTTTTGAATTCTGCTTCACAATTGATTATTATGAAGTATTATTGATCTTGGATAAACTGTTATACGAATCCCTACTATTTGTCCTTCTGTCTCATTGGATTCGTTCTCTTTAAGATATTTTTCATCATCCTCAGTCCTAAATGATGATATTACTGAATATCTTTGGCCTGTAGTGCAAAGATGTATAATTACTTGATGAATATCTTTGGCCTGTAGTGCAAAGATGAACAGGTGTTGAGATGAACATGACCGACTGATGATACAAATGAATATCTTTGGCCTGTAGTGCAAAGATGAATATTTGGTTAAAGATGATTATTAATTGATGTTACAGGGATAAAATATTGATGATGGACTTTTAAATCTTAGAAGATAGTAGAATTCTTTCTCTACTTGACTCTTCTAATGGTTTGCTGTTTCCGCTGCAGTTGTTGATCTAAAACTTGTTGTCGATTATATTCTATCAGATTTTTCCCTGTTGAAGACTAACGATAATTTGTTGTATATTATCTTAGTCATAATATTCTTTACTGGGCTAGTTGAGCTCACCCTTTTCCTTTTTGTTCCATTTTTCTTCTCAGGAGGTGAGAACATAGCAGGATCTAGTCGGGGTATGGAGTGATGGTTCTAGAAAGATGTATTAGCAGTCCTCACTATTTCTGTAAAATAGTGTTTGAATAATTGTAATGAGGATTTATTTGAGTGTGGATATTGTCTAGAAGACAATATTTGTATTTAAACTCACAGTATGTGTTGTCGTATTTTGCACGACAATTGTATTATTGAAGTTGTAGTTTGCTTTCTGTACCATGTATTTGGCGACTCAGAATGGGTGTTGTATACCTATTTTGGGGGCGTCACAGTTGGTATCAGAGCTTAGGGATATGATCCCTGGCTGAGATGTGAGACAAGAACTAGGAGGGGAGAGACGGGGAATTCCTTCGCTAGTATGACCTGACTAAGTTTATTTGGTGTTTATTTGGTCGGTCAGAGTATAGGGATAATATATGACATGACTATTAACCCTTGTTTTATGGCAGTATTTAAGAATGGCAGCTGAGAACGTTAATAATGGAGTAAATCAGACCGTGGAGACACCTTTGATCACTACCCAGGGGAACGTGCAACAGGAAGGCAATATTCCTCCTGTAAACAACGTTACCGAGCAAACGATGAATGATGGAATGTTTAGGAGCTTTTTGCAGTTCATGCAAAATCAGACGAGGGAGACTCGTGTGCAGAATACGGGTGGAAATGATAACAACGCGCGGTTTGTCACAGCTAAGCAGTTCAAAGAATTGGGACCACCAGAATTTAAGGGAAAGCCGGATCCGATCATGGCGGAAACGTGGGTCAAGCAAATTACCAAGATATTTGATGTCTTGGGATGCACGGAGGAACAGAAGGTTCCATTCGCCACATTTATGTTCCGCGGTGAGGCAGACTACTGGTGGGAGTCTGTGAAGCGTACCCAGCCTGACGCACTCAACATGTCCTGGGAAACATTTCAAAAACTGTTCAATGACAAGTACTTTCCTGAAAGTATTCGTCATATGAAGGAGGTTGAGTTTATTAGACTGGAACAAAACAACATGACGGTGTCCCAGTACGAGGCGAAGTTTGCAGAGTTATCCAGGTTTGCACCTCATTTGGTCGAAAATGAGGAACGAATGACAAGGATGTTTCTGAGAGGTCTAAAACCCGAGATTCGGCAATATCTTATCTCTCATAAATTTTCTTTATATTCAGATGTTGTAAACAGGGCTCAATTATTAGAGCGAGATAATGAGTATGTGCAACCGAGGGACCACAACCAGGGTCATACCGGTGGCGGCAGTCATCGAAGCAATGAAAACCAGCAGGGAGGAAAATATTCGGACAAAAGCGGTAACCACTCTGGTGGTAATCGTGGTCGTGATAATAGAAGGAGCGAGTCGGGAGGAGATTTCAAGAAGAGAAGGTACAACAATGATAACGTGAAGACGTCAGCACAAACATCAACTGTTTCTAGGGGAGGAGAACGACCACCGGTCGTATGTTACAAATGTGGGAAAGAGGGACATATCAGCCCAAACTGCCCACAACAATCCAAGGTATGTTATAACTGTGGAAAGGAAGGTCATATAGCTCGAGAGTGTTCTGTAGCAAAACCAAGTTCAGCGGGGATGGTGACTCCAAAAGCTATCCCGGATAAGTCGAAATCAGCGGTTCCTGGAAGGGCGTTTGTCGTTACTGGCCAAAACGCGAGAAACCCGAACGAGGTGATCACGGGTAAGCTAATCTTGAATTCTTGCGAAGTTTATACTTTACTAGATACCGGTTCTACCCATTCTTTTATCTCTCCTGCTTGTGCTCAACGTTTAAACTTGACTCCGGAGAAATTGGACTTTAACTTATCTGTTGAAACTCCGTTGGGTGAAACCTTCGTTACATCTACAGTTTATAAATCTTGCATGATCCAAGTTGGCACTATCACATTACCTGTTGATCTTATCTCTTTAAAGATACTTGCTTTTGATGTGATTTTAGGAATTGATTGGTTAACCACTCATCATGCTAAAATTGATTGTTTTCGTAAGGTTGTTAGTTTTCATATTCCTAACCAACCTGTCATACGAATTCAAACTACTAAACCACTAAAATCAGTCACTGTCATATCAAGCCACAAAGCTATTCGTTTATTGAAAAACGGATGTCAAGCTTTCTTAGCCCATGTTATGGATTTGAACAAAGACAAGTCAGATTTGAATAATATTTCTATTGTTAGAGAATTTTCCGATGTATTTCCTGAAGAACTTCCCGGTCTACCCCGGAACGAGAAATTGAATTCTTTATTGACCTTGAACCCGGTACAAAGCCCATTTCTAAAACCCCATATCGAATGGCTCCTATTGAACTTCAGGAGTTAAAAGTCCAACTACAGGAGTTGTTGGACATCGGTTTTATTCGTCCTAGTACGTCTCCTTGGGGTGCTCCTGTTTTATTCGTAAAGAAGAAAGACGGGAGTATGCGACTTTGTATTGACTATCGAGAATTGAATCATGTCACTATCAAGAATAGGTATCCGCTACCTCGCATTGATGACCTGTTTGACCAGTTGCAAGGAGCACAATTCTTTTCAAAGATCGATCTTCGTTCTGGATATCATCAGCTGAAGATTAAAACTGAGGATATTCCAAAGACTGCCTTCAGAACTCGGTACGGGCATTATGAATTCTTAGTAATGTCTTTTGGATTGACTAATGCTCCTGCTGCCTTCATGGATATGATGAACCGTGTATTCAAAGAATATTTGGATCAGTTCGTTGTTGTCTTTATTGATGACATCCTCATCTATTCCAAAAGCCGTGAAGATCATGAGCGCCATTTGAAGCTGGTACTGCAAAGGCTTCGTGAAAACAAGCTATATGCCAAACTGAAGAAATGCGAGTTCTGGCTTGAGGAAGTAGCATTCCTTGGGCACGTGGTGTCAAAACATGGAGTATCTGTCGACCCGGCGAAGATTGAAGCCATACAAAGTTGGGAGCAACCGAAGTCGGTAACCGAAGTACGTAGCTTTCTGGGCTTAGCTGGTTATTATCGGAGATTTGTGGAAGGATTTTCTCGAATCGCTACTCCGTTAACTCAGCTGACTCGGAAAGATACAAAATTCGTATGGAGTGAGGAATGCGAGAAGAGTTTCCAAGAACTCAAGAGGAGACTCATTTCGGCACCTGTTTTGACAATACCATCTGGTTCGGATGGATTTGTTATCTACAGCGATGCTTCAGGCAAAGGGTTAGGATGTGTTCTCATGCAACATGGGAAAGTCATAGCCTATGCCTCACGACAACTCAAAGAATATGAGAGGAATTATCCTACTCATGATTTGGAGTTGGCAGCAGTCGTTTTTGCGTTGAAGATCTGGAGACACTACCTGTATGGGGAGAAAGTGGAGATCTATACAGATCATAAAAGCCTCAAATATTTCTTCACCCAAAAGGAACTCAACATGCGGCAACGACGTTGGCTTGAGCTGTTGAAAGATTACGATCATACCATCCAATACCATCCTGGAAAAGCAAACGTAGTAGCTGACGCATTGAGTAGAAGATCATATGCGGGTACGAGTGCAATGTTTTTAACACAAAGGCCCATTTTGTATGACTTGCAAAGGATGGAGATAGAGATGAAGGCTCCAAGTACCCACATGATGATATCAAATATACGAGTAGAACCGACTTTAATCGATAAAGTTAAAGCTGCTCAAGCTACGGATATAGAGCTGATGCGTATGAAGAAGAAAGTGCAAGAAGGTGCTATTCCAGAAGCAAGAATCGATGAAGAAGGAATACTTCGAGTCAACTCCAGACTTTGTGTTCCTAACGATTTTGACTTGAAGCATAGAATAATGATGGAGGCACACAACACACCGTTTGCAATCCATCCTGGGAGTACCAAAATGTATCACGATCTTCGACATACATTTTGGTGGAGCAATATGAAAAGAGAGATCGCGGAGTTTATCTCGAGGTGTTTAACTTGTCAACGTGTAAAGGCGGAGCATCAAGTACCAAAGGGTCCATTGCAACCACTTGAGATCCCGAAATGGAAGTGGGAACACATTACTATGGATTTTGTTACGGGTCTTCCCAAGGTTTCTCAAGGCATAGATGCGATTTGGGTTATTGTTGATAGATTAACCAAGTCCGCTCATTTCTTGCCGATACGTGAGACTTATTCCCTTGAACGTCTTGCTAGTATGTACGTGAACGAGATTGTGAGATTGCATGGCATGCCAGTATCCATAGTTTCGGATCGTGACCCAAGATTCACTTCACGATTTTGGGTTAGCTTGCAGAAAGCTATGGGCACGGATTTACGATTCAGTTCAGCATACCATCCTCAAACGGACGGACAATCAGAGAGGACTATTCAAACTCTTGAAGATCTATTAAGACTTTGTGTCTTAGATCTCAAAGGGAGTTGGGATAAGTACCTACCATTGGTGGAATTCTCCTACAACAACAGTTATCAGGCGAGCATAGGTATGGCTCCATTTGAGGCGTTGTATGGAAGAAAATGTCGTTCTCCAGTATGCTGGGACGAGGTGGGTGAAGCAACATTGTTGGGACCAGAATTGGTACGCATTACTACAGAGAAGATCCAAACGATTCGACAACGTATACAAACGGCACAGGATCGACAAAAGAGTTATGCGGATCTTCATCGGAAGGACGTGGAATTTAATATTGGGGATCATGTATTGTTACGTGTTGCACCATGGAAGGGAGTTACAAGATTTGGGAAGAGAGGAAAGCTCAATCCAAGATTTGTTGGTCCATTTGAGATTCTTGAGCGAATAGGAAATGTGGCATATAGACTCGCATTACCTCCAAGCATGTCTCGTGTTCATAATGTTTTTCACATATCTATGCTTCGTAAATATGTTAAAGACCCGAACCACATTATTGAGTTAGAACCAGACGAGATAGCTGAAGATTTAACGTACGAGGAGGTACCTGTTAAGATCTTGGATAGGAAAGAGCATGTCCTACGCACGAAGGTTATACCACAAGTTAAGGTTTTGTGGAGAAACCATGCTATTGAAGAAATGACCTGGGAGTTGGAATCAGAAATGAAAGCGAGGTATCCTCACCTTTTTGAAACATCAGGTACGTACGTCAATTTCGAGGACGAAATTTCATAAGGAGGGGAGGTTGTAAGACCCCAACTTATTAATGAATAAAATCAAATTTTCTCTAAATATTATTGTGAATAATAAGGGGTTAATTTGATATAATACTTTGGTTATGGGTGAAATGTGCAAATTTTGCAAAATAAGCAAGTGGTTATAAAATATTTATTTTTGGTCGGTGAATATTCGGTTGGTCGTGGAATATTCTTGCTGTCGGGGAATATTCGTACGACGACGCAGCCTTGTGTGGGCCCCATAACGGAAAGCGATTGGATGAAAAAACGACAAGTATAAGTTGTTTATAAATAACGGCGTAGTTGTTACCGTTAATACTGTTGGAATACCCGGTGGTTAAAATACAGTAGCACACGGTATTGCACCAATTATTGATTCTTACGTAAGAAGGCACTACTCAATAATTGTTACAGTAGTTATTATTCAATATTTTATTTTATTGATTCAATAATTGCTGCGTTGATATTTTATATTATTGTTGTTTCAATAATTGTTGCTGCACAGTATTTTCATTTATCAGATCAATAATTCATATTATTTGAATAATATTATTAGATAACATTATTGGCAATGTCTAGAAAGTTCTGTCTAAGGAGAGGTTTGGTCATCTAATTGCGCGCCAGTAAGGAGAAATCCTTATTGGAAAGCCCCCTCTTTCCTGGGAACGGCCTGGTTGTCATAAATGTGATTCTGTAATATTATTTGTGAATAATTAATTATTGATTCATATGATAAGGAAATATTTATTTTATGTGGATATAAATGAGGGATATATTTTTGTGGTTAAAAATGAAGGAGTTAATGTTGAGGTTTTTATCAGTATTTTTGTCGGAATGGAGGTATTAAAAATCAGGGTTTTTGAGATATTTTGCGGGGGTTATAATTTTTAATCCGACCGTTGGATCGTGGTAATTTTTGGATATGTTATACATATATAAGTTGAGTATATGTCCACAAATTTTGAACCGTTAAAAATGAACGTATGATTTATTATGAATTTTACAAGATGACTGGTTCAGAAATTGTTGAATTTTCGGAGTTTATCATTTTGGTGGAAAATTCTAGAATTGGTGGGCCCCACTTGTGGTTGGTGAAGAAATGTGCTGAATTATATTTCAAATGTGGTGGGTGGGAATAGTAGCAGGTAAAGCCATCAGGTTGCAGGTCAAACCTACCAAAATTTTCCTATAAATAGAGGGCTAAGTTAGAATTGAAAATCACACCAGAAACAAGTTTTCTCTCTTTCTCTCTCTAGATTATTGAGTGTATTTTGTGAGTATTTAGATACTTTGAGAGTTTCTATTCATCAGAGCAAGTTTCTTTCAGCCTTATACCGGTATTCCGACCAGAAGTACTGATATTTTGAGGTAAGGGATATTATTTTCTTCTTAATGATATTATTTTCTTCAATATCATTATGCTGAAATATTGATATGAGTTTTTATCAAATTTGGAACTTTTTGTGTCGGGGTTACTATTCACGTATACGGCACTATTCACGTATACGGCACTATTCACGAATACGGCACTATTCACCGAAAAATAAAATTTTCCCTTTTTGTCCAAGATGTCTATTATGGTTACTATCTTTGATTGTATCCATGTTTTGATCTTTATTTTTGAATTCTGCTTCACAATTGATTATTATGAAGTATTATTGATCTTGGATAAACTGTTATACGAATCCCTACTATTTGTCCTTCTGTCTCATTGGATTCGTTCTCTTTAAGATATTTTTCATCATCCTCAGTCCTAAATGATGATATTACTGAATATCTTTGGCCTGTAGTGCAAAGATGTATAATTACTTGATGAATATCTTTGGCCTGTAGTGCAAAGATGAACAGGTGTTGAGATGAACATGACCGACTGATGATACAAATGAATATCTTTGGCCTGTAGTGCAAAGATGAATATTTGGTTAAAGATGATTATTAATTGATGTTACAGGGATAAAATATTGATGATGGACTTTTAAATCTTAGAAGATAGTAGAATTCTTTCTCTACTTGACTCTTCTAATGGTTTGCTGTTTCCGCTGCAGTTGTTGATCTAAAACTTGTTGTCGATTATATTCTATCAGATTTTTCCCTGTTGAAGACTAACGATAATTTGTTGTATATTATCTTAGTCATAATATTCTTTACTGGGCTAGTTGAGCTCACCCTTTTCCTTTTTGTTCCATTTTTCTTCTCAGGAGGTGAGAACATAGCAGGATCTAGTCGGGGTATGGAGTGATGGTTCTAGAAAGATGTATTAGCAGTCCTCACTATTTCTGTAAAATAGTGTTTCAATAATTGTAATGAGGATTTATTTGAGTGTGGATATTGTCTAGAAGACAATATTTGTATTTAAACTCACAGTATGTGTTGTCGTATTTTGCACGACAATTGTATTATTGAAGTTGTAGTTTGCTTTCTGTACCATGTATTTGGCGACTCAGAATGGGTGTTGTATACCTATTCTGGGGGCGTCACATTTGGTCACCTAATTGAGCGCCAATAAGGAGAAATCCTTATCGAAAACCCCCCTCTTTTCAAATAATGATCTGGTTGTTAATATTGTGTGTAAGACCCCGAATTTTATGAAATAAAAGTATTCAATTTTTCTTATAATTACTATTCAGTAAATGGTTAAATTGATAAAAGTTTAAAGTTATGAGTGAAATATGATTTTTTTTCAAAATAAGCAAGTGGTTATAAAATAATCATTGTTGTCGGGGAATATTCGTTTGGTCGTGGAATATTCTTTCTGTCGGGGAATATTCGTACGACGGCGCAGCCATTTGTGGGCCCCATAACAGAATAACTGTCGGGTGAAGAAAACGACAAATTTGAGTTTTTACAAATAACGGCGTAGTTGTTACCGTTAACACTGCTGGAATACCCGGTGGTTAAAATACAGTAATACGCGTTATTGCACAGTAGCACACGGTATTGCATAGTATTTTTGAAATTATTGATTCTTACGTAAGAAGGCACTACTCAATAATTGTTACAGTAATTACTGTTCAATATTTTATTTTATTGATTCAATAATTGCTACGTTGAAATTTTATATTATTGTTGTTCAATAATTGTTGCTGCACAGTATTTTCCTTTATCAGATCAATAATTCATATTATTTGAATAATATTATTAGATAACATTATTGGCAATGTCTAGAAAGTTCTGTCTAAGGAGAGGTTTGGTCATCTAATTGCGCGCCAGTAAGGAGAAATTCTTATTGGAAAGCCCCCTCTTTCCTGGGAACGGCCTGGTTGTCATAAATGTGATTCTGTAATATTATTTGTGAATAATTAATTATTGATTCATATGATAAGGAAATATTTATTTTATGTGGATATAAATGAGGGATATATTTTTCTGGTTAAAAATGGAGGAGTTAATGTTGAGGTTTTTATCCGTATTTTTGTCGGAATGGAGGTATTAAAAAATTAGGGTTTTTTTGAGATATTTTGCGGGGGTTATAATTTTTAATCCGACCGTTGGATCGTGGTAATTTTTGGATATGTTATACATATATAAGTTGAGTATATGCCCACAAATTTTGAACCGTTAAAAATGAACGTATGATTTATTATGAATTTTACGAGATGACTGGTTCAGAAATTGTTGAATTTTCGGAGTTTATCATTTTGGTGGAAAATTCTAGAATTGGTGGGCCCCACTTGTGGTTGGTGAAGAAATGTGCTGAATTATATTTCAAATGTGGTGGGTGGGAATAGTAGCAGGTAAAGCCATCAGGTTGCAGGTCAAACCTACCAAAATTTTCCTATAAATAGAGGGCTAAGTTAGAATTGAAAATCACACCAGAAACATAAGTTTTCTCTCTTTCTCTCTCTAGATTATTGAGTGTATTTTGTGAGTATTTAGATACTTGGTGAGTTGCTATTCATCAGTGCAAGTTTCCTTCAGCGTCATATCCGATATCCAATCAGAAGTACTGCTCTTTTGAGGTAAGGGATAGTAAGGGATAGTAAGGGATTTTAAGGGTTGTTATGATTTTTAATTTCGTAATTTTTCTGACCTTCAAAAATTCTAGAAAAATTTGAAATGATATTTTGATGAGTTTTCTTGATTGTGTCCAAAAATGGTGATTTTTGGATGTATAGATTGAGAGTTATGAATTTTATGAGAAAAGACTATTTTAAAAGTAACAGCTTATAATTCCTTGTGGTTAACTCCAAAATTGATGAAATTTTTATTGGGAGTACATGTATATGATAGAAGTATACTCTGTAAATTTCAGAATTTTTAGACAAAAGTACAATTTTTGATAAATGTCTAAATATTCGGCTATTTTGGCCATATGAAAAATAGTAAATGACTTTTAAAAATTCTGAGAAAAATATATGTTCACTATGGGACTATATTATGCTAAATTCCAGAAAAGAAATATTTTTGGAACTGATTTGGTATTTTTCATGAAAATAGTCTAGTTATGAGAAATGAATTAAATATGTTATGTGAAGTAAGAAAATTAGAAAATAGGATTTTATGGCTTGAGAATCCTATATATGAGGTATATGCAGATTTTTGATGAGGGTTTTGGTTATTGATGATGAAATCTTAAGAGTTGGCATTTTATGATGATTAAATGCATTAATTAGTAAAGTGTAAACAATTTAAATAAATTGTTTATAAGCTTAAGAATATTATTCTTTCAATATCATTATACCGAAATATTGGTATGTATTTTATTGTGGAATTTCTACCTTTTTCATGTCAGGGTTACTATTCACGAGTTACTATTCATGAGTTACTATTCACGAGTTACTATTCACGACAAAATTGGTTTCTTTTTCTAACCAAATTATAGTTGATTTATGAATATTACTCTTGAGATTAAATCTGGATGTTTTGATTATATTGATTTTATTATTATATATAACATTTTTATAATCTTGATGTTGAAATTCTCTTTCACTAGAGTGTAAAGATGGGTAGATTATTGGTATGATCATGACTAGGGTTCTCTTTGGCCTGTAGTGCAAAGTTGAATTGTGACTGGTATGATCATGACCATTGAATTTATAAGTGAATATCTTTAGCTTAAGTGCAAAGGTGAATTGATCAACATGATTATAATTATTGTTTATATAAATTCTAAAATGATTATATATTTCTTTGAGATATTAATATCTTTGGCCTGTAGTGCAAAGATGATATGTTGTTGAATATCTTTGGCCTGTAGTGCAAAGATGAACTGTTGTTGAATATCTTTGGCCAGTAGTGCAAAGATAAACTGTTGACGAATATTTTTAGCCCGTAGTACAAAGATGAAATTATTAGTATGATTATGAACAAGAATTGTGAATTGGTATAACCATGATCTTTGATGTTTCAGGTAAAGACAAGTGATGAAAATTATCTTTGTCCTGGATGAGAAGAGGAATTTACAATCATAATTATGATTATGAGTTATTTATATGATTGTGGACCAGAACTGTTGATTGATGTTACAGGGATAAAACATTGTTGGTGGATTTTTAACATGGAGAAGATAATAGACTTTATAGTCTATTTGACTCTTCTAATGGATTGCATGTTCCGCTGCAACTATGGTTGAATTTTTTTATCATCTACCATATGTTCTAAATCTCTGATTTATTATTGATGAAGACTATTGATAATTTATTTATCTTTAGTCATGATATTCTTTACTGGGGTAGTTGTGCTCACCCTTCTATTTCACAATTCCTTTCAGGTAATAAGAGTGTAGCTGGGTCGAGCGGGGGTAACAAGGGAATAGAACGGTGGTCATCATTTAGTAGTTATATTTGGTGAAGAAAATAGGGTGAGGCGAACCCAACGTTGGAAGGGTGTTTTGTCACTATCATACAAGATGTCTAATGACATACAACCTCGTGTCATCATAGGACAGGGTTGTGCTCATCCACTTGCTGAGTATATCTATGGGCACTACCTATATAATCTTGGTGTTTGTTTGAAGTATAATTCTCAATTAGAGACAGTGGAGATAATGATAAGTCAAGAGAAGACTCACCATTGGGAAGAATATGATAGTAATCTTTTCATTTTTCTTTGGGGTCTATTGGGTCAACCAAGGATAATTCTGTGGCCATATGATATCTATCATAACCTAGACGCGTGGCCTCCCATGTACGAAGGTTTCCTTGAGCACTTCCCAAAGATTCTAATTTCTAAAACAGTTTTTGACTATACCTTTATGTAAGGTGTTATTGTGAGGTGATGTCTACAGTTGGAACATGAGTCACATTTGGTATATATTTGTATCCAAACTCACAGCATATGTGTTGTTGTATTTTGCACGACAATTGTTGTAATAAAGTTGTAGTTATTTTTTGTACCATGTATTTGACGACTCAGAATGAGTTGGGTGCAATGGACCTATTTTGGGGTTGTCACAGGTGGTATCAGAGCTATAAGTAAAGAGCCCCGAGCCTCTCGCTGGTGACTTCCTGTTGATAGGGATGCACCGAAGCCAGACCCTCCGTAGGGGACGCCGTTCTGCGGTGGCAAACTGATAGGTATCAATGTAAGGTGCTGACATAGGTTGGTGTCCAGAGTTACAGGTGGTATCAGAGCTTAGGGATATGATCTCTGGCGGAGATCGGGAAATATAACTAGGAGGGGAGAGATGAGTAAATCCTTCGCTAGTGTGTCCTACCTAAGCTTATTTGTTGGTCAGTCATAATATTGGGATATTATGTGATATGTTAATTTGTTCAATTAACCCTTATTTTGAAGCTGTATTCTAGAATGACATCTGAAATACAGGAGATGAGCAATGGAGAAATCAAGATGATAGGGAAGATGGAATCTGAAATGAAAGCAAGGTATTCTCAACTCTTTGAAATACCAGGTACGTAAATTTCGGGGACGAAATTTCATAAGGAGGGGAGATTGTAAGACCCCGAATTTTATGAAATAAAAGTATTCAATTTTTCTTATAATTACTATTCAGTAAATGGTTAAATTGATAAAAGTTTAAAGTTATGAGTGAAATATGATTTTTTTTCAAAATAAGCAAGTGGTTATAAAATAATCATTGTTGTCGGGGAATATTCGTTTGGTCGTGGAATATTCTTTCTGTAGGGGAATATTCGTACGACGGCGCAGCCATTTGTGGGCCCCATAACAGAATAACTGTCGGGTGAAGAAAACGACAAATTTGAGTTTTTACAAATAACGGCGTAGTTGTTACCGTTAACACTGTTGGAATACCCGGTGGTTAAAATACAGTAATACGCGTTATTGCACAGTAGCACACGGTATTGCATAGTATTTTTGAAATTATTGATTCTTACGTAAGAAGGCACTACTCAATAATTGTTACAGTAATTACTGTTCAATATTTTATTTTATTGATTCAATAATTGCTACGTTAAAATTTTATATTATTGTTGTTCAATAATTATTGATGCACAGTATTTTCCTTTATCAGATCAATAATTCATATTATTTGAATAATATTATTAGATAACATTATTGGCAATGTCTAGAAAGTTCTGTCTAAGGAGAGGTTTGGTCACTTAATTGCGCGCCAGTAAGGAGAAATTCTTATTGGAAAGCCCCCTCTTTCCTGGGAACGACCTGGTTGTCATAAATGTGATTCTGTAATATTATTTGTGAATAATTAATTATTGATTCATATGATAAGGAAATATTTATTTTATGTGGATATAAATGAGGGATATATTTTTGTGGTTAAAAATGAAGGAGTTAATGTTGAGGTGTTTTATCTGTATTTTTGTCGGAACGGAGGTATTGAAAATCAAATTAGGGTTTTTGAGATATTTTGCGGGGGTTATAATTTTTAATCCGACCGTTGGATCGTGGTAATTTTTGGATATGTTATACATATATAAGTTGAGTATATGCCCACAAATTTTGAACCGTTAAAAATGAACGTATGATTTATTATGAATTTTACGAGATGACTGGTTCAGAAATTGTTGAATTTTCGGAGTTTATCATTTTGGTGGAAAATTCTAGAATTGGTGGACCCCACTTGTGGTTGGTGAAGAAATGTGCTGAATTATATTTCAAATGTGGTGGGTGGGAATAGTAGCAGGTAAAGCCATCAGGTTGCAGGTCAAACCTACCAAAATTTTCCTATAAATAGAGGGCTAAGTTAGAATTGAAAATCACACCAGAAACATAAGTTTTCTCTCTTTCTCTCTCTAGATTATTGAGTGTATTTTGTGAGTATTTAGATACTTGGTGAGTTGCTATTCATCAGTGCGAGTTCACTTCAGCGTCATATCCGATATCCAATCTGAAGTGCTGCTCTTTGAGGTAAGGGATAGTAAGGGATAGTAAGGGATTTTAAGGGTTGTTATGATTTTCAGTTTCGTAATTTTTCTGACCTTCAAAAATTCTGGAAAAATTTGAAATGATATTTTGATGAGTTTTCTTGATTGTGTCCAAAAATGGTGATTTTTGGATGTATAGATTGAGAGTTATGAATTTTATGAGAAAAGACTATTTTAGAAGTAACAGCTTATAATTCCTTGTGGTTAACTCCAAAATTGATGAAATTTTTATTGGGAGTACATGTATATGATAGAAGTATACTCTGTAAATTTCAGAATTTTTAGACAAAAGTACAATTTTTGATAAATGTCTAAATATTTGGCTATTTTGGCCATATGAAAAATAGTAAATGACTTTTAAAAATTCTGAGAAAAATATATGTTCACTATGGGACTATATTATGCTAAATTCCAGAAAAGAAATATTTTTGGAACTGATTTGGTATTTTTCATGAAAATAGTCTAGTTATGAGAAAATGAATTAAATATGTTATGTGAAGTAAGAAAATTGGAAAATAGGATTTTATGGCTTGAGAATCCTATATATGAGGTATATGCAGATTTTTGATGAGGGTTTTGGTTATTGATGATGAAATCTTAAGAGTTGGCATTTTATGATGATTAAATGCATTAATTAGAAAAGTGTAAACAATTTAAATAAATTGTTTATAAGCTTAAGAATATTATTCTTTCAATATCATTATACCGAAATATTGGTATGTATATTATTATGGAATTTCTACCTTTTTCATGTCAGGGTTACTATTCACGAGTTACTATTCATGAGTTACTATTCACGAGTTACTATTCACGACAAAATTGGTTTCTTTTTCTAACCAAATTATAGTTGATTTATGAATATTACTCTTGAGATTAAATCTGGATGTTTTGATTATATTGATTTTATTATTATATATAACATTTTTATAACCTTGATGTTGAAATTCTCTTTCACTAGAGTGTAAAGATGGGTAGATTATTGGTATGATCATGACTAGGGTTCTCTTTGGCCTGTAGTGCAAAGTTGAATTGTGACTGGTATGATCATGACCATTGAATTTATAAGTGAATATCTTTAGCTTAAGTGCAAAGGTGAATTGATCAACATGGTTATAATTATTGTTTATATAAATTCTAAAATGATTATATATTTCTTTGAGATATTAATATCTTTGGCCTGTAGTGCAAAGATGATATGTTGTTGAATATCTTTGGCCTGTAGTGCAAAGATGAACTGTTGTTGAATATCTTTGGCCAGTAGTGCAAAGATAAACTGTTGACGAATATCTTTAGCCCGTAGTACAAAGATGAAATTATTAGTATGATTATGAACAAGAATTGTGATTTGGTATAACCATGATCTTTGATGTTTCAGGTAAAGACAAGTGATGAAAATTATCTTTGTCCTGGATGAGAAGAGGAATTTAGAATCATAATTATGATTATGAGTTATTTATATGATTGTGGACCAGAACTGTTGATTGATGTTACAGGGATAAAACATTGTTGGTGGATTTTTAACATGGAGAAGATAATAGACTTTATAGTCTATTTGACTCTTCTAATGGATTGCATGTTCCGCTGCAACTATGGTTGAATTTTTTTATCATCTACCATATGTTCTAAATCTCTGATTTATTATTGATGAAGACTATTGATAATTTATTTATCTTTAGTCATGATATTCTTTACTGGGCTAGTTGTGCTCACCCTTCTATTTCACAATTCCTTTCAGGTAATAAGAGTGTAGCTGGGTCGAGCGGGGGTAACAAGGGAATAGAACGGTGGTCATCATTTAGTAGTTATATTTGGTGAAGAAAATAGGGTGAGGCGAACCCAACGTTGGAAGGGTGTTTTGTCACTATCATACAAGATGTCTAATGACATACAACCTCGTGTCATCATAGGACAGGGTTGTGCTCATCCACTTGCTGAGTATATCTATGGGCACTACCTATATAATCTTGGTGTTTGTTTGAAGTATAATTCTCAATTAGAGACAGTGGAGATAATGATAAGTCAAGAGAAGACTCACCATTGGGAAGAATATGATAGTAATCTTTTCATTTTTCTTTGGGGTCTATTGGGTCAACCAAGGATAATTCTGTGGCCATATGATATCTATCATAACCTAGACGCGTGGCCTCCCATGTACGAAGGTTTCCTTGAGCACTTCCCAAAGATTCTAATTTCTAAAACAGTTTTTGACTATACCTTTATGTAAGGTGTTATTGTGAGGTGATGTCTACAGTTGGAACATGAGTCACATTTGGTATATATTTGTATCCAAACTCACAGCATATGTGTTGTTGTATTTTGCACGACAATTGTTGTAATAAAGTTGTAGTTATTTTTTGTACCATGTATTTGACGACTCAGAATGGGTTGGGTGGAATGGACCTATTTTGGGGTTGTCACATTGTGAGTTATAAATGATAAATAAATATTATTAAAAATGTGTTTAGTGAAGCCAAGTGAATTGAGATAAATAGACGGGGGTTTTTATGAAGTATTTTTTTTTATAAATTTGGCTTATTATATGGACCCCTACTTACCCATTTTTTAAAATCATCGATAGAAAGTTATCTCAGTTATATATATATATATATATATATGTGTGTGTGTGTGTGTGTGTGTGTGTGCGTGCGTGTGATGGTGTGTGTGGGTGAGTGGATGTTATATATATATATATATATATATATATATATATATATATATATATATATTATATAAGTTTTATTTTTTTATATAAAATAGAATATATTATATTTTATTATGCATAGTACTACATAGTGTGTGAATAGTGCTATATAATGTAGCATAGTAAAATTAAAATTTTTTAAAAAAAGTTTCAGCCGAACGCCCGTGAATTTTCTTACTGTTCACTCGTGATTTTTTAAATTTAAATAGTATCCTGTCATTCTCCTATAAATAGGATGCTTAGTTTAGAATTGAAAATCACACCAGAATCAGAGAATTCTTCTTTTATAATATTGAGCTTATTTCTTTAGAGTTTAAGGAAGCTTTGAGTGTAGAAAACAATACAAGTTTTCTTCAAGAATATCCCCACCATACTAGTCAGAAATACTATCCTTTTAAGGTAAGGAATATTATTTTTGTTCAATATTCGTAAGAAATAATATTTTCTTCTATACTCTGTAGTATGTAAGTAATATTATTTCATTTCAGATTCCGAATTCTACACTTATTTTGTTAAGTATTGCTTCTATACTCCTTGACATTAATAGAATATCCTTGAAATTTGCGCTTCATCTAGTATCGTTTCACAAGAATATTTTTCTGAACATTCCTGTTAAATTTTGATCTTTTCATGTCGGGATACTATTCACGGGATATTATTCACGAAGTACTATTCACTTGGGTACTATTCACCCTGGGTACTATTCATGACAAAAATTGATATTTTTTCTGTCCAAATTATTTTTGATACAATATTATTATTGAATTTTACTCCACAAAGCAGTTATCATGTTGACAATTTGGACATATTTTTAAACTCTGGAATAATTAAAAATCTTTAATATTTATCATTGATTTCGTTTGATTGATGCTTATATCATTGTCATCATCCTCATACTTATATTGTGATGAAAGTCAACATTGGTCCGTAGTGCATAGATGGACTATTGATTGGTATGATTATGACTATGTATCGATAAAATCATGACCTGTAATGTTACAAATGATGTGGTAAAAGTCCTCATTGGCCCGTAGTGCATTGATGGACAGCTATTGGCATGATCAGGACCACCGGTGATACTAACGAATATCCTTAGCCCGTAATGCATGAATAATTCATGGATGTGATAATAATGAATATCCTTAGCCCGTATTGCATGGATAATTCATGGATGTGATACTAACGAATATCTTTGGCCCGTAGTGCATGGATAGTTCGATGATGTGGATTATTTATTGAGTTGTGTTACAGCGATAAAATAATGATGATGAACTTTTAAATCATAGAATATAGTAGATATTATGCTCTGCTTGACTCTTCTAATGGATTGCTTGTTTCGCTGCAGTTAAACTTATTGTCTATTGTATTCTATCAGTTTAACACTGTTAAAGGCTAGCGATAATTTATTCTGCATTATCTTAGTCTTAATATTCTTTATTGGGCTAGTTGAGCTCACCCTTTGCTTTCATTGTTCTCTTCAGAAAATGAGAACATAGCTGGGACTAGTCGGAGAATGGAGTAACGGTCTGAGATGGTGGCTATAGTAGTCCTCACTATTTTATGAAATAGTGTGTTAATAAATATAATGAGGACTCCATTTGAGTTTGGATATTGTCTACGAGACAATATGCATGTTAAAACTCTCAACTATGTTTTGTCGTATTTTATAAGACAGTTGTATAATTATGTGACGCCCCTAAAACAGGTATACACAACCCATTCTGAGTCACCAAATATATGGTACAAAATTTAAATACAAACTTCATTAATACAATACGACAAAACGTAGCTGAGAGTTTTGACACGAATATTGTCTCGTAGACAATATCCAAACTCAAATAGAGTCCTCATTACAATTATTATCACACTATTTTATAGAATATTGAGGACTACTACAGCCACCATCTCGGACCGTCACTCTATTCGCCGACTAGTCCTGACTATGTTCTCATTTCCTGAAGAGAATAATGAAAGCAAAGGGTGAGCTCAACTAGCCCAATAAGAAATATTATGACTGAGATAATGCAGAATAAATTATCGTTAGCCTTCAACAGTGTTAAACTGATAGAATACAATAATCAACAAGTTTAACTACAACGGAATAAACAATTCATTGAAGAGTCAAGTAGAGCATGATATCTACTATCTTCTATAATTTAAAAGTTCATCATCAATATTTTATCGCTGTAACATAACTCAATAAATAATCCACATTACTGAATTATCCATGCACTATGGGCCACAGATATTCATTAGTATCACATCCACGAATCATCCATGCACTACGGGCCAAGGATATTCGTTGTTATCACTAGTGGTCATGATCATGCCATCAACTGTCCATCAATGCACTATGGGCCAATGAGGACTTTTACCACATCATTTGTAACATTACATGTTATGATTATACCGATACATAGTCATAATTATTCCAATTAACAATCCATCTATGCACTACGGGCCAAAGATGACTTTTATCATAATATAAGCATGAGGATGATGACAATAATATAAGAATTCAATTAAATGAGAGCAATGATAAATTTTAAAGATTTATAATTCAATTTATCCAGAATTCAATAATGTCTAAATTGTCAACATGATACTGCTTTGTGGAGTAAAATTCAAGAATAATATTGTATCAAAAATGATTTGGACAGAAAAGAAATTAATTTTTTTCATGAATAGTACCCCGGGTGAATAGTACCCGAGTGAATAGTACCCCAGTATGAAAATGTTAAAACTTATCCAGAATGTTCAGAATAATATTTCCGTGAAAATATACTAGATGAAGCTCAAATTTTAAGGATATTCTACTATTTTCACAGAGTATAGAAGCAATACTTATCAAAATGAGTGTAGAATTCGGAATCTGAAACGAAATAATATTACTTACATACTACAGAGTATGGAAGAAAATATTATTTCTTACGAATATTGAACAAAAATAATATCCCTTACCTTAAAAGGAGAGTATTTCTGACTGGTAGGGCGAGTATATTCTTGAAGAAAACTTATATTATTTTCTACCTTAAACTCAAAAGAAATACGCTCAATATTATAGAAGAAGAATTCTCTGATTCTGGTGTGATTTTCATTTTTAAACTAAGGATCCTATTTATAGGAGAATGGAATGATACTATTTGAAAATAAAAATCACGGGCAAAAAGTATTTTGATTTTACTAATTATTACTGTGCAATAAAATATTCTAATACAACAAAAACTTTAAATAAAATAAAATATATTCTATTTATAATCTAATAAAACAAAACTTATAATATATATATATATATATATATATATATATATATATATATATATATATATATATATATATATATTGCCATGTATATATAAAACTTTCTACCGACGATTTTGAAAAATGGGTAAGTGAGGGTCCATATAATAAGCAAAATTTACAATAAATACTTCATAAAAATCCCCTCTATTTATCTCAATTCACTTGGCTTTCCAAAACACATTTTTAATAACATTTATCATTAATATTATAACTCATAATATTAATAAATAGATCATTCCCAAGAAAGAGGGGCTTTTCGATAAGGATTTGTCCTTATTGACACACAATTAGGTGACCAAACTCATTTTCTCGACAGAACTTTCTAGACATTGTCAATAATGCAAATAATAATATGAATAACTTTGTCGTCTCAATTATTGATTTAATAATATAAAATATTGTGACAATAATTGAATCAATAACGTGGATACTTTGTAACCATTACTGTGGCAATAATTAAAATAAACTGAGTGACTTGTCACGTAAGCATCAATGATCAAAGATACTATACAATATCGTGTGCTACTATGCAACTACGCGTATTACTGTACTTTTATCACCGAATATTTCAGCACTTAACAGTAAAACTTTCGCCATTATTTTTATAAAAAGATATTTCTGTCGTTTTCTAACTCCGACAGTAATTTCGTTGTGGGGTCTACCAATGATTGTGCCGTCGTACGAATATTCCATAATAAAATGAATATTTCCCGACCAAACGAATAACGTGCTTACTTTTCCAATTTTATAAATATTACCCACAACTATAACATTATAGTAAATCCACACCTTATTATTCAAAAATAATAATTAGAGAAAATTAAATCTTTATTCATAAAAGTTGGGGTATTAAAACCTCCCATTCTTATGAAATTTCGTCCTCAAAATTGGTGTACGTACCTGGTATGTCGAAGATGTGAGGATACCTTGATTTCATTTCATATTCTAACTCCTAGATCATTTCCTCAACATCGCGGTTTCTCCACAAAACTTTGACTTGAGGTATAACATTGGAGCGTAGAATATATTCCTTCTTATCCAAGATTTTAACAAGTACCTTTTCATACGTTAAATCTTCTGCTATCTCGTTTGGTTCTAACTCAATAATGTAGTTCGGGTCTTCCACATATTTACGTAACATAGATATGTGAAAAACGTTATGAATACGAGACATACTTGGCAGTAAAGTGAGTCCATAGGCCACAGTTCCTACTCGATCGAGGATTTTGAATGGGCTAATGAATCGAGGATTGAGCTTTTCTCTCTTTCCAAATCTCGTAACTCCCTTTCATGGAGCAACACGTAACAACACATGATCTCCAACATTGAATTCCACGTTTCTTCGATGAAGATCAACATAACTCTTTTGTCGATCTTGTGAGATTTTTATACGTTGCCAGATCATTTTAATCTTTTTCGTTGTCATGCGTACCAATTTCGGTCCCAATAATATTGTTTCACCCACCTCATCCCAGTATACTGGAGAACGACACTTGCGTCTATACAATGCCTCGAATGGAGCCATGCCTATACTTGCTTGATAACTATTGTTGTAGGAGAATTTCAATAATGGCAAAAACTTGTCCCAACTTTCTTTGAAGTCAAGGACACATAGTCTTAATAGATCTTCAAGAGTTTAAATAGTCATCTCTGACTCCGTCTGTCTGAGGATGATATGCTGAACTGAATCGTAAATATGTGCCCATAGCTTTCTGTAAACTAACCCAAAATAGTGAAGTGAATCCTGGATCTCGATCAGAAACTATGGATACTGGAATACCATGCAGTCTTACAATCTCATTTATGTATATACGAACAAGACGTTCAAGTGAATAAGTTTCTCGTATAGGTAAGAAATGAGTAGACTTGGTTAATCTATCAACAATGACCCAAATTGTATCTATACCTTGAGAAACCTTGGGAAGACCAGTAACGAAATCTATGGTAATGTGCTCCCATTTCCATTCTGGAATTTCAAGTGGTTGCAATGAACCTTTTGACACTTGATGATCCGCCTTGGCACGTTGACAAGTTAAATACCTTG
This sequence comes from Panax notoginseng, assembly GCA_016801055.1. Classification (NCBI taxonomy): domain Eukaryota; kingdom Viridiplantae; phylum Streptophyta; class Magnoliopsida; order Apiales; family Araliaceae; genus Panax; species Panax notoginseng. The sequence continues at coordinate 22,665,695 of CM029021.1, forward strand.
AGATAAACTCTGCGAACTCTCTCTTCATATTGCTCCATCAAAATGTATGTCGAAGATCACGATACATTTTGGTACTCCTAGGATGGATTGCAAACGGTGTGTTGTGTGCCTTCATCATGATTTTATACTTCAAATCAGAGTTGTTAGGAACACAAAGTTTGGAGTTGACTCGAAGTATTCCTTCTTCATCGATTCTTGCTTCCGAAATAGCACCTCTTGCACTTTCTTCTTCATACGCATCAGCTCTAGGTTCGTAGTTTGAGCAGCTTTAACTTTATCGATTAAAGTCGGTTCTACTCGTATATTTGACATCATCACGTGGTTCGCTAGAATCTTTAACTCTATCTCCATCCTTTGTAAGTCATACAAAATGGGCCTGTGTAAGACCCTAAATTTTATGAAATAAAAGTATTCAATTTTTCTATTTAGTAAATAGTTAAATTGATAAAAGTTTAAAGTTAATATATGTACATTTTATGAAATATATGTAATTTTTTTTCAAAATAAGCAAGTGGTTATAAAATATTCATTGTTGTTAGGGAATATTCGTCTGGTCGTGGAATATTCTTGTTATCGGGGAATATTCGTACGACGGCACAACTATTTATGGGCCCCATAACGGAAAACTGTCGGATGAAGAAAATGACACGAATGAGTTTTTTTAATAATAACAGCGTAACGGTTACCGTTAAAACTGTTAAAATATCGGATGGGTAAAGTAAATTAATACGCGTTGTTGCACAGTAGCACACAATATTGTACAGTATTTTTATATTATTGTTAATTCAATAATTATCACTGCACAGTATTTCCCATTATCAGATCAATAATTCATATTATTTGAATAATATTATTAGATAGCATTATTGACAATGTCTAAGAAAGTTCTGTCTAGGAAAGGGATTTGGTCACCTAATTGCACGCTAGTAAGGAGAAATCCTTATCGGAAAGCCCCCTCTTTCTTGAGAACGACCTGGTTGTCAATATTGTAGTTCTGTAATATTATTTGTGAATAATTAATTATTAATTTATATGATATATTTATTTTATGTGGATTTAAATGGAGGAATTTTTAAAAAAGTGACAATTATTGAAAATTGATATTTTATCTTTTCTGATAAAATAATTCATTCAAATATATTATTATATTACATTATAGATGTATAACATGATAATATAATAATATAATAATGGTGATATTTTTACAATGAATGCACGATATATGAATAAATGAGGAGGAAGAGAGCAAATTGGGTCCAAAGTATTTTTGTTACAAAAAAAACATGTTAAATATGTTGGTGGGCCCCATTTTGACTGAAATTTGATTATAGCATGTAATATCATCTGTATGTGTATTTCGGTTATTTTTTGTTCAGAATTTGGAAAAACTTTCTTCAACAAAGTTGTAGAGAATTAAATTTCCTAAGGAATGGACATAAGATTTGAATTTTTCTGATAAAAGGGCTATTTATTGTGAATTATTGAAGTTTCTAAATTTATAAATGATTTAAAATATATTTGGTGGAGATTTCTAGAAGGTGGGCCCTACACTTGTCCTTTAACATGCTGTAAATGCTGAAATCTGATTTCAAAGTGGGCGTAGGAATTTTTTTATAAATAATAATATTATATTAAATTTTTTGCTTTAGTGTTCTAAGCATATTCCTAAAATAGGATGCTTAGGTTATAATTAAAATCACACCAGAATCAGAAGTTTTTTTCTCTATAATATCGAGCGTATTTTTGTGAGTATTTAAATATCTTGAGTGTTGCTATTTTTGTGAGTATTTAAATATCTTCAGTATTGTATCCGATATTCCAGTCAGAAGTACTATTCTTTTGAGGTAAGAGATGGTAAGAGATGTTATTTTTTTCAAGTAAATGATGTTATTTCTTTTAATATCATTATACCGAAATATTGATATGAATTTTATTGTGAAACTTTATCTTTTTCATGTCGAGGTTACTATTCACGTATACGATACTATTCATGAATATGGCACTATTTACGTATACAACACTATTTACGTATACGCCACTATTTACGTATACGGGATTACTATTCATAAAGTACTATTCACGGGATACTATTCACGAAGTATTATTCACGGGATACTATTCACGAAATAATATTCATAGGGAGTAATTCACGTTAAAATTAGTTTCTTTTTCTGATCAAATTATCGTTGATTTATGAATCTTACTCTTGAAATTAAATCTATATTTTGATCATATTGTTTTAATTATCATATATAACATTTTTATAATCCTGGTGATGAAATTTCTTTTTGACATGAGTGTAAAGATGGGTAGATTATTGGTATGATCGTGACTATGGGTTCTCTTTGGCCAGTAGTGCAAAGATGAATTGTTGACTGTTATAATCATGACCATTGAATTTACAATTGAATATCTTTAACTTAAGTGCAAAGGTGAATTGATCAACATGGTTATAATTATTATTTATATAAATTTTGAAATGATGATATATTTCTTTGAGATATTAATATCTTTAGCATGTAGTGCAAAGATGAACTGTTGATGAATATCTTTGGCCCGTAGTGCAAAAATGAATTTATTAGTATGATTATTAACTGGAACTGTGATTTGGTATAACCATGATATTTGATGTTTTAGGTAAAGATAGGTGATAAAAATTATCTTCGTCCTGGTGTGAAGAGAAATTTAGAACCACAATTCTGATTATGTGTACTGTTGATTGATGTTACAGGGATAAAATATTATTGGTGAACTTTTAATATGGAGAATATAATAGACTTTATGGTCGATTTGACTCTTATAATGGATTGTTCGTTCCGCTGAAACTATGGTTGAAAAGTTTTATCATCTACCATATGTTCTAAATCTCTGATTTATTACTTACAAAGGCTATTGATAATTTAATTATCTTTAGTCATGATATTCTTTACTGGACTAGTTGTGCTCACCCTTTTGCTTCACAATTCCTTTCAAGTAATAAGAGTGTAGCTGGGTCGAGTGGGGGTAACAGAGGAATAGAATGGTGGTCTATAGCTATTGAGCTTTCCCTTAAAATAGGTGAGGTAAACCCAACTTTTGAAGGGTATTTTGCCACTATCATACAAGATGTCTAATGACATACGACTTCATGTTATCATAAGACAGGGTTGTGCGCATCCACTTGCTGATTATATCTATGAGCACTACCTATATAATCTTGGAGTATAGTTGAAATATAATTCTCAATTGAGATAATGGAGATAATTATATGGCAAGATGAGACTCACTATTAAAAAGAACATGATAGCAATCTTCTCATTTTTCTTTGGGATTTATTGGGTCAACCAAGGATGATTCTCAAGTCATATGATATCTATTATATATTAGATGCATGGCCTCCCATGTACGAGAGTTTTCTTGAGCATTTTCCAAAGATTTTAATTTCTAAAACAGCTATTGATTGTACCTTTATGTAAGGTACCATTGTGAGGTGCTATCCAGGTAAAGGGATGAGAGTCACAGTTGGCATATGTGTTGTCGTATTTTACACGACAATTGTAATAATGAAGTTTGTAGTTATTTTCTGTACCATGTTTTTGGCGACTTAGAATGGGTTGGCTGAATTTGATCTATTTTGAGGGCGTCACAGTTGGTATCAGAGCTTGGGATATGGTCACTGGTGGAGATCTGAGTTTAGAACTAGGAGGGGAGAGACGAGTAATATACTTCGCTAATGTGTGACTTACCTAAGCTGAAATTTCTCACTTGATAAATTGACAAATTGTGATATGTCAATTTTCCTTTGTTTTGAAGCTGTATTCTGGAATAAGCAATGGAGAAATCATGATGACAGGGAAGATGGAATCTGAAATGAAAGCAAGGTATTCTCAACTCTTTGAAATACCAGGTACGTAAATTTCGAGGATGAAATTTCATAAGGAGGGGAATTTGTAAGACACCGAATTTTATGAAATAAAAGTATTCAATTTTTCTATTTAGTAAATAGTTAAATTGATAAAAGTTTAAAGTTAATGGTGATATATGTAAATTTTTTCAAAATAATCAAATGGTTATAAAATATTCATTATTGTCGGGGAATATTCGTTTGGTCGTGGAATATTCTTATTGTCGAAAAATATTCGTACGACGACGCATCCATTTGTGGGCCCCATAATGAAAAACTGTCGGATGAAGAAAACAACACGAATGAGTTTTTTTAATAATAACGGCGTAACGGTTACTTTTAAAACTGTTGGAATACCTGATGGGTAAAGTAAAATAATACGCATTGTTGCACAGTAGCACACAATATTGCACAATATTTTTATATTATTGTTAATTCAATAATTATCACTACACAGTATTTTCTATTATCAGATCAATAATTCATATTATTTGAATAATATTATTAGATAGCATTATTGGCAATGTTTAAGGGAGTTCTGTATAGGAAAGGGGTTTGGTCACCTAATTGCGTGCCAGTAAGGAGAAATTCTTATCGAAAAACCCCCCCTTTTCTTGGAACGACCTGGTTGTCAATATTGTAGCTCTGTAATATTACTTGTGAATAATTAATTGTTAATATATATGATAAGAAAATATTTTTTTTATGTGGATTTAAATGGAGGAATTTTTAGAAAAGTGATAATTATTAAAAATTAATATTTTATCTTTTTTGATAAAATAATTTATTCAAATATATTATTATATTACATTATAGATGTATAACGTGATAATATAATAATATAATAATGATGATATTTTTACAATGAATGCACGATATATGAATAAATGAGGAGGAAGAGAGCGAATTGGGTCCGGAGTATTTTTGTTACAAAAAAAACATGTTAATTATGTTGGTGGGCCCCATTTTTGCCTGAAATTTGATTATAGCCTGCAAGATCATTCGTATGTGGATTTCAGTCATTTTTCGTTTAGAATTTGGAAAAGCTTTCTTCTACAAAGTTATAGAGAATGAAATTTCCTATGAAACGAACATAAAATTTGAATTTTTGTGATAAACGGGTTATTTATTATGAATTATTGAAGTTTCTAAATTTATAAATAATTTAAAATATTTTTAGTGGAGATTTCTAGAAGGTGGGCCCCATACTTGTCCTTTTGTATGTTGTAAATGCTAAAATCTAATTTCAAAGTGGGTGTAGGAAATTTTTTATAAATAATAATATTATATTAAATTTTATGCTTTAGTGTTCTAAGCATTTTCTTATAAATAGGATGCTTATGTTAGAATTGAAAATCACACCAGAATCAAAAGTTTCTCTCTCTATAATATCAAGCGGATTTTTGTTAGTATTTAGATATCTTGAGTGTTGCTATACAGTGCAAGTTTTCTTCAGTATTGTATCCGATATTCAGTCAGAAGTGTTATTCTTTTGAGGTAAGGGATGTTATTTTTTTCAAGTAAATGATATTATTTCTTTTAATATCATTATACCGAAATATTGATATGAATTTTATTGTGAAACTATCTTTTTCATGTCGGAGTTACTATTCACGTATACGGTACTATTCACGTATACGACACTATTTACGTATACGACACTATTCATGTATATAACACTATTTACGTATACGACACTATTTACGTATATGATACTATTTACGAATACGGATTTATTATTCATAAAGTACTATTCACGGGATACTATTCACGAAGTACTATTCACGGAGTACTATCCACGAAGTACTATTCATAGGATACTATTCACGACAAAATTATTTTTTTTCCTGGTAAAATTATCATTGATTTATGAATCTTACTCTTAAAATTAAATCTATTTTTTGATCATGTTATTTTTGTTATCATATATAACATTTTTATCCCCGTCATACCAGTCAGAAATACTCTCCTTTTATGGTAAGAGATATTATTTTTGTTCAATATTCGTAAGAAATAATATTTTCTTTCATACTCTGTAGTATTTAAGTAATATTATTTCGTTTCAAATTCTGAATTTTACACTTATTTTGTTAAGTATTGATTCTATACTCCATGAAAATAGTAGAATATCCTTGAAATTTGCGCTTCATCTAGTATCGTTTCACAAGAATATTTTTCTGAACATTCTCGTTAAATTTTAATCTTTTCATGCCGGGTTACTATTCACCCAGGGTACTATTCATGACAAAAATTAATTTTTTTTTTGTCCAAATTATTTTTGATACAATATTATTCTTGAATTTTACTCCACAAAGCAGTTATCATGTTGACAATTTGAACATATTTTTAAACTCTGGATAAATTAAAAATCTCTAATATTTATTCTTGATTTCGTTTGATTGATGCTTATATCATTGTCATCATCCTCATGCTTATATTGTGATGAAAGTCATCTTTGACCCGTAGTGCATAGATGGACTGTTGATTGGTATGATTATGACTATGTATCGGTATAATCATGACCTATAATATTACAAATGATGTGGTAAAAGTCCTCATTGACCCATAGTACATTGATGGACAGTTGTTGGCATGATCAAGACCACTAGTGATACTAACGAATATCCTTGGCCCATAGTGCATGGATAATTTGTGGATGTGATAATAATGAATATCCTTGGCCCGTAATGCATGGATAATTCATGGATGTGATACTAACGAATATCCTTAGCTCATAGTGCATGAATAGTTCGATGATGTGTGTTTAGTGACATACGATCGTATTGCAAGACACTCGATGATATGTGCTTAGGGTTCCATGATCGTAGTGCAACTACTCTTCGATGTGTAAAGTTACTCAACGATTTTCCATAATGTGCCATAACACTTTGTGAAAATGTGCTTCACTCGACGACTTGAGCATGACGCTCTATGATTTCTATATTCACTCTACGACCATAGAGTAAAGTACTCTACGATAAGCTGTCTGTACTCTACGGTTGCTTAACCACTCTACAGTTTGACCAACCACTCTAAGATTCTGAATTCAGTCAACAATTGAGTTCAGTTATCTTCTAGCTAATGTAATTTCATCAATACTAATTTGATTGACTTGGTTTTTATTTCTAGTTATTCTTTACACACAATATTATAACTAGCATGCTTTACGAAGATCAAACGAACATCATAAGACAGAGATGATCTTGTCTGCTAGTACCCTAATAGACTATTGTCCAAAATTCTGGTCAGATCTTGGTGTTCTTCATTTTTATGTCCTAGTTTGTTTTCTAATCAGGTTATAAAACTTGGTAACAGATTATTAACGCTATCTAAGTATACCAACTCGATTTCTATGTTTTAAGAATTTGAAGAGTTTACGATTTGACCTTGTTGGGCAGTCTTTGTAATATGATCTTTTGATCTATGATCTATGATCTAGCTTCTGATGTGGTTTAATATGGCTTGGATTGAGAGTGTATAAGTTGCAGATTTTGTGGTTTTTAACACCTGATGGAGCTGGGTATTTGTAGGATTGCAAAGGTTAGGATTATGTGGACATTAAGGCATGCTTGCCTATTAAAAGATCCAGCTTAGGTGCTTAACATACTTGACAGGCTTAGTTGGTTTTGTTCACTTGAATCATAGTTCTGATTTGTTGTTGTCTGTTCACTTGGATTCCAATCCTTGAACTTAATTTCTATTAGTTAGATAATTAATCCTAACTTTCGATTGGTTCATTTTAAATCACATGGATTAGTTTAGTTAAATTATCTTTTTTTTTAAAATTTTTAAATTTGTTAATTAACCTTAATCCTAAGTAGCTTACACAGAAGCATGGCATTTTACGATAAAAAGTTTATTTTAACCTATTTCATCACTAAAGCATGAAATCACATAATACTCGGCTAGAATAATGAAAATTCATTCATAATCACATAATTTACATAAACAAATCTTATTAAGGTTCAAAATATCACAATCCTCTTAACAAACTTTTAAATAATTGAGTCATCTCGATTGGAATTTTAGAAATTAGTTTGTTTAGTAATGTAGTTTAGTGACTATTGATTTGCCAACTATAATCTCAGAATAAATGGGTTAACTCGAGTAGTCCTTATAAATAGAAGACTAGTACTGCCTATTTATATAGTGAGTCAACTCGAATAGTCTTTTTTAAAAATTCTTAAATAATCAAGTCATATCGGTTGAAATTTTCTAGATTGGTTTGTTTAATAATGTAATTTAGTGACTGTTGGTTTGCTATTTATAATTTAAGAATAGGTGGATCAGCTTGGGTAGTCATAAGTTGTCTCAAATTGATAAGGGTCAACTTGGATAGTTTTGGGTAGTCCTAAGTTGTCTTAAGTCTTAATCTAAACCCCCATATTTTACTGTTCACATTTCAACCATTTTTACCCGTTTCCTATTATTTTGATAACTGCAAAATGTGTTGTCTAAAATTATTATTTTTTAATTTTGTATTAAGATAAGTTACACATAAGTAATTTCTTAATTTTGTATTAAAATAAGTTTGTCTTAGTCTTTGAAAATGTGTGTTGACGCCGAGAAGATTCCGTTGCTAAATGTTGTTTCTACCCTTTGTGTTTCGATAACTCGATTTAATTTATCTAGAGTGTGAGATTTTAGGAAGATGGGACTGACATGAGTGTCGAATATTTTGAAAAGATTGATTTTAATGATTATACTGAATTAGACAGAGCCGCCAGTCGGTATAGTTTCAAATGGATGTACCAACTCATCTGAATTTTAAAGGTTTTCGCAATATGACCCAATATGTGACTCCGTTTGATTTGGTCTTAAATCTGATATTCGAGGAATTCAAGGGCTTGATTAAGCGAGGGGAAGGTGTTAGGCACCCCCCGACTTCCGTGAAAATACGGTTGCTGTATCTTGTTAATTTTCCTAAACATGAAGTGTGTGTGTGTGTGTGTGTGTGTGTGTGTGTGTGTGATTTGACTTGTTTTAAGTGCTTTAATTTTAATAGTTGCTTTAAGCCTTGTTTTAACTTGTGAGCTATGTTGTTTTGAAAGTAGTGATGTATCTCTTTGAACTTATATAGAAAAGATTTGATTTAACGAAAAGTTCATTTTTAGACAAAGTATGTATTGAAATGATGTTTTGGAAAATAAGGTTTTCAAATCCTTTGCCTAGATAGGAATCAAGGTCCTTTAATACTTCAAGTTATTAAACTTAGATTAGTCTAACCCCGAAGCGCTTTGTTATTTTATAAAAACTCTTTGCTATTTTAATTGAAGATTATTTTGGTGATAATACATGAAAAAACATCAAAAAGGGTCGGGTCTGTGACTCCCCCAAATTCTGACCTCCACTAGGTCACCCAAATTTGGTTCATCATGTGCTCAAAGTATTACCATAATAACTAAAATCATACATTCACAACGGAAAATCTAAATTAGAATAATATACAATGATTTATTATAATTATTCCCCCAAGTCTCGCAACCTACAGTACTTAAACGATTACATAATAGTATCGAATAAAGACCTATTACATAATCCTACTTAAGTTTAAACATAGTCTTAATACAACATAATAATCTTAAACATAAAAGGGACAAGCTAGTCGGTAGTCTTTCCCTTGCCCTTGTCTGTTCTAGAAACACCTCCCTGTTCCTCCTTAACTGAAAGGTTTTAAATAAGCAAGGATGAGCACAAATTGCCCAGCAAGTAATATACAACAAGGGTGTAGGATATAATATCACAAGGTTTGAAATATTGAAGTGTCATTTCTCGGATAGTTCAAAGTTTCAGAATAATATCATGAGTAATGAATATCAATAATTCTTGTAATAAGAACGACAATTCAATATAAATCAACTGATATATATGAATTCAACGACTATCAAGGTATCCGACTGGATAAACAATTTATACTGAGCAGTCACTAAGGACTATTGAACATCTTCTAGAATTACCAATATTAAACTGATAACCCAAAAGAATTAAGTAATGTAGAGGATCAGTCTACAATACTCCACGTTATGCATAACACCACAATAATAAACCACTCATGTGTTGGGGTTTCCAACAACATACATTCCCCTTACCATAAGGGTTGTTCAACTCAGTTTTTAAGATTTTTGTACCAATCAATTGGTTTGGACAGTTTTATAAACATGCATATAGTCTAGCCGAATCAAATGGCATCGACTTTTTCACAATATTCAAGAACAATACTAAGTTCATTATGAATAATAGTTTTCACAAGGGTTTAAACATAATGGTTCATTTGAACGAGAAAGCAATATAACTTGTATTCAAAGAGATAAGCTTACGGTATTCATCGAATATAGTAATGCCAATGTTTACGATGCTTGCTCAATATAGATTTGAGTAAGGTTAGAGAACTTGCCTTAAGCGCAGTTTACCAAAATATCGCTTAACAATACTCTTTCAAATCCTGACATAATGTAATACGTATATAAGATATTCATTAGTTAAACATTTTTGGTAAACAATCTTGATATATATAGATCAAGTGTACACACACGACTAAATCAAAAAACCTTATAAGTATGTTATTACTTAGCTCGAATCTATCGTTAGACATCATCATTTTAAAACACCGTGTCAATTCAAGCTAAGTTAGGTATTAACATGCAAAGCTACTTCTGTCAGTGTGTAATGCACAAAAACAAGCATAATAAAGTTATACTAGCATGCTACATACTTTAGGAATCACAGAAGTCACTTTCTAAGTTTGCAGACTGGCGCGGCCGCACCTGATTTGTACTAAGGAGACGCGCGGCCGCGCGGCTCCCAGTTCAAACCAGGGCTGAGCAGTTATTTGCTTGGCCTAGCTTGTCCATCCTTATATACATAACATATATTAACATGTCAAGGGTCCTTTCGTATCTTTCAAGTTCAATCTAGGTGCCGTCTTGCACAATACGGTTCTAAGTTGGACATCTCAACAATTTAAGGCTATTTAAGGTTATGAAATCACAAAGTCCAACATACTTGATTCCTAATCATATAAGGTAGTCATATAACTCATATTAGATATGCTTGTGAGTATTCATATCACATACGTGTTATTAACATCGTTTTATTTTGAAATATGCTTCATTTATGTTTTCCTTAAATTATGATACCTAAGCATGATGATATATATATATATATATATATATATATATATATATATATATATATATGATACATGAGTGAGTCTAAGAGTATCATTCCGCATGTTCACAATTATCAGATACTAACTCTCAAAGTAGTATATAAACCTTCACGTTCAAGGTTCATATTTTCATTTAGTAAAACTTACTAATAATTCTAACATGCTCATGCTTCAATATAAAATCCATGTACTGAATTTAGTATGTTCGACATGCATTTTTGTAACCATACAAACATGCTTGCAAGGTCGGAATATGCATTAATTCAAGTTCACAATTTCTAGTTTTCCAAATCTTGAAATTTTCTTGAAAACTCAACTCAATCAATGCTACAACAATGTACTATGTTCAAAACAATATCAAACCACATGCTAGGGCCATTCATATGCATACTCTAACCAAAGTAACATGCTCAGAACAATACAAAAACATTACAGCAGTATCTGAGAATAACACCACGTGCGGCCGCGCGATATTAGCCTATAGAAGTGGCGCGGCTATGCCACTTCGAGCAAACTAAAAAAATGGCTCTTCTTCTGCAGAGCCTCTACACATGAGATGCAAAACCTACAACCAGAACAACTACCATGTTCCAAAACATGTGTACCAACTCAAATAACACAATGTCATGCAATTGTACATCAATTAACAGAGATTTCATACTATTGCAAGAATTTGACAAACTTCAAAATTAAGAACATGAGAATAGAAATGCTACCTCTTGAAGCTTGAATTAAATTTCTTCACTACTCTGATTATACACTCCTCAAAACTTAGAAACTCACACTCTCTATTCTCACTTAACAGATAATTCAAGCAATCAGAGAATGGAGAAGGAATGATGCTATATATAGAGGATGGATTGCCCAGTTCATGGCATTGCTTCATGGTTTAATCCAACATAAATTGAGAAGGAATGTGGGATAAAGATGTGACACCCCCAAATTCGGTATTTCATTTCCACAGGATTTGGTGTTCACGATACAACATCATCCATCTATCTACCCATAAATAAATGCAAACCAAGCAATAGATAGAATAATAATAAATGTCCCCTTATGGGGTTACATCAACTGCATAATAAATAAATCCCAGGTTACTCTAACCTTAAACATCTGTGCGGAATCATAAAAAAATAAGTCTTAAACAACATCATTAACTTAAGTCTTAAACAAAATACATCATCATATAAAACAACAAGTCTTCATCACTTGTTAACCTTGCCTTTGCCTTTACTAGTGGAAGGTTTGTCTGCTCTTTCGTTCTTAACTGCAATGTTATTATTACGCAATAGTGAGCACGATTGCCCACAAGTATAATAATGAAAACAACAATATAATAACATGCGAGAAAAATAATTAACTTCGAATATAAAAGCCCAACTTTTGAATAACAAGAATCAAAAGAATTTCTGAGGGTCATAAGACCTTGAACTATGTCCTAGGTTGCCAAGGGTTATACTTAAAACCTTTAACATTCATAAGACTATGGACCTTTCTTCTCGTACTTAGGAGGATCAACCCTTAGTACCATACTGTGCACAATATCTTAACGCTAAAGCGTAAATAATCCCCTATACAGGGTTGTTCATCTCAGTTTGACATTCGAGTCCGCACCAAAGGAAGTTTGGTTTGGATAATTCATCAAGGGTTCTGAAATTTAAAACGCTCATCAACTATGGACTAGTTGAATCAAAAAGGGTTCATTAGTCTAACAAGGTTTAACAATAATTGATAACTTAATTGAATAGAATCTCAAAAGGTATACAATAAAATTAGTATTGTATAACAGCATCATGCTTGAAGATTTATAAACTTTAATATACAAAACAGACTTGATCAATAATAATGAGAAATTGCTCAATGTATAAAGGTGAATTAATCAACTTATACAACGATAACAAGTAGGGTTAGAAAACTTGCCTCGTACGTAGATTACACTTTAACTAAACTCGTTCTTTGATTTAAATCCTACATATCAATTACGTTCACAATACCAGTCAATTACAACGTACTAAACATCATAAGTTATTCTTTGTCTAATCTCGAATACTTAGTCAATTACTACACTTATTGTTAAATATTAGATTTCACGAACAATAGGCTAACAATGCATTCGATCATTCAATTTACACGTAATTGTGTTATGGACGTGTTAAGAATTTATTTTAACACCTCATTATATGTTTAACAAGTTTTTATGTTCATTACTATAAGTTACTAACACGTTGCTAGACTTGAACATTTAAAAAAAACATTTTCTGGACATTCTGCTAAGTGGCCCTGCGGCGCCACTTTTGTATTGAGTCTTGGCACTGCGGCGCCATGGCGCTGCGGCCTGGTACTTGGCGCTGCGGCGCGGTGGCGCTGCAGCGCGAGAAATGAACTGGGAGTTGGCGCCGCGGCGCGAAACCCCAGACTCTGAATTTCCAGTTCGCGAAGAACACATAATTCAGCAAAATCAACACTTCTTAAACACTAATTTCACCAAATTACACATACCCACATGTTATAATTCATATATAATCATTACCCAACAATTATAGAATGATTTTAACCCATTAAAACATATAATTACATAATTAAAATATGTAAATTGTACTGTTCTTGATGTTCTTGAAGTATTGAACATAAATTCCTAAAATTCAATGCCACGGATTCGTTATAAAGCCAAATTCGTTTATTTAAAGTTTGGTCTCTTCGTATTAACATGCATAATAAAATACGAGTGTAAAATTTAGGGATAATATATGATCAACACACGAAATATCACGTATAAGGCCATATGGCCAAAACTCAAACTCTGTAATTTTGCAGCAATCATATACGACGTAAAATTATGCATTAATGATAAGGAATTATATACAATATATATTAAAACACATTAAAATGACATCTTAACACATATATGCACATAACTCTCACAATTTCAATTACAGAGACTTTACAGAAGATTTAGGAGTCATATTCATGGAAACTTTAAATGACGTAAATAAAAAATAAAAACTTGGTTAAAGAGATTACCCAAGCGTAGATAAAGTAATAGGAGATGAACTCCTTCTGATTCTTCCAGACTCACACAAACCTCTTAGCAATTCTCTCTGATTTTCTCTATGTTTTATGCCAGACTTAGCCAAACAATGACAAGGGAAGAAAGGAAAGACGTATAAAAAGAATTGAAGTGACGCAGTAGAGATCAGTTACCCGATCATGGGTAACTACTAACAACTCCCTTTTGGGTCTTGTTTGATTGGCAATAATTGGTTTCAAAACCAATTAATTTAATAACACCTTATCATATAGTTTAAAAATGTCTCACTTCTTATAAAATAAATATAATATTTTATTTAATTTATTTTAAATAAAATATAATAATTTCTCATAAATTCACATAGTCACATAATTAAATTTCTCATTAATAAATAATGTCAAATTATTAACTCTCTGATTAATAATTAAATTAATTAAAATACCAATAGGTTTATTAAATATTTCTTTTAATACAACAAGCTCACATAATGACATACTTCGAATAATAATTATTTTTCACATTAATTTAATAAATATAACACATATAATTAAATTAATCTACCATAATTGCATTAAATAATTATTTAATTTAATAATTAATTCATCGAAAAAAAATATTTATTCACTCCAATAAATATTAAATTAAATTTTAAAATCTCGGTTGTCACATCTTTCCCCTCTTGCAAGGATTCTGTCCCCAGAATCACGATTCAATAAATTCGACCCGTTACATTTTCCCCCCCTTACAAAGATTCTGTCCCCAGAATCGCTTATAACAATTTAAGTAAATAAATGAGGATAATTCTTCATCATATTCTCTTCGAGTTCCCACGTAGCTTCTTCAGCGTCGTGGTTCCTCCAAATTACCTTAACAGAAGGTATTACTTTATGTCTCAGAATTTGTTCTTTTCGGTCGACAATTTGAACAGGGATTTCTTCGTAAGATAAGTCTTTCTCAAAATATAGGGGTTCGTATTCAATGACGTGCTTGTAGTCGGGTTTATAGGGTCGTAGGATTGAGACATGGAAAACGTTGTGGACATTCTCGAGTGCTGGAGGTAAGGCTACCTCGTACGCGACTTCTCCGATTCTTCGTAGTACTTCAAAGGGTCCAATGAATCTTGGGCTTAATTTTCCTTTCTTTCCGAATCTGATCTTTCCCTTCCAGGGAGATACCTTTAAGAACACATAACTACCTGGTTCAAACTCAACATTCTTACGGTGTTGATCGGTATATTTCTTCTACCTATCTTGAGCTGCTACCAATCGTGTTCAGATTACTTTGACTATTTCTGCTGTCTGTTGTACCAATTTTGGCCCTAGCAACTGTCTTTCGCCAACTTCATCCCAGTAAAGCGGAGTTCTGCACTTTCGACCGTATAAAGCTTCATAAGGTGGCATGCCAATACTAACGTGGTAACTGTTGTTGTAACCGAACTCTACGAGTGGTAGATGATCATCCCAATTTCCTTTAAAGTCCATTATACAAGCTCTTAACATATCTTCCAATGTCTGAATTGTTCTTTCACTCTGTCCATCTGTCTGAGGGTGATATGCCGTACTCATTTGCAACTGTGTACCCATGCATTCCTGTAAACGTTTCCAGAAGTTTGACGTAAAGCGCGGATCCCTATCGAAAACGATTGACACCGGCACTCCGTGCCTCGAAACAATCTCTTTTACATATAACCTTGCCAACTGATCTAAGTTGAATCTAATTTTGATCAGAAGGAAATGTGCGGATTTCATTAGTCGGTCAATGATAACCCATACTGCGTCGTAGCCTTTCTGAGTCGTCGGAAGGCCAACCACGAAGTCCATTGTAATATGTTCCCATTTCCATTCTGGGATTTCCAAAGGTTGAAGCAATCCACTTGGTCTCTGATGTTCTGCTTTAACTTTCTGACAGGTCAGACACTTGGCAACACATTCTGCAACATCACGTTTCAAATTAGGGCACCAAAAATATTTTCGAAGATCTTGGTACATCTTGGTACTACCAGGGTGAATCGAATATCTTGAGCTATGAGCCTCGCTCAAAATATCTTCCTTAATGTCTGTTACTGGCGGTACCCAAATTCTGTTCTCGAATCTCAGTATTCCTTCCTTATCCATCTTAAATCTCGGTTCGGTTCCTTCAGATATCTTCCTTATCACCTTTTTGCATTCATCGTCCTGAAGTTGAGCCTCCTTAACTTTATTCAGTGTGGTTGTACCAGATTGCATCTGAAATTGCTTCTCATCAATCTCCATAGGATACTTCACTTCCAACTCCAGTTTCTCCATTTCTCCAATTAGCTCCTCCTGAGCAGTTAATATCATCAATTTCTCCCGACCTTTTCTACTTAAGGCATCGGTAACCACATTTGCCTTACCCGGATGGTATAAAATCTCACAGTCGTAGTCCTTAATTAACTCCAACCACCTTCTTTGGCGCATATTCAGTTCTCTCTGTGTAAAAATATATTTCAGACTCTTGTGGTCTGTATATATTTCACACTTCTCCCCGTAGAGATAGTGCCTCCAAATTTTCAAAGCGAAAACCACTGCAGCTAACTCCAAGTAGTGGGTCGGATACCCCTTCTCGTAATCTTTCAGTTGTCGTGACGCATACGCAATGACTCTACCGTTATGCATAAGCACACAGCCAAGTCCCTTATGCGACGCATCACTATAAACCACAAAATTTCCTGTATCGTTCGGAAGAGACAACACAGGTGCTGTATTCAACCTCTTCTTTAATTCTTGAAAGCTTTCCTCACACTTCTCCGTCCAAATAAATTTCATCGCTTTTCGAGTCAAATTCATTAACGGAGTTGCGATCTTGGAAAAATCCTGAATGAACCTTCTGTAATAACCTGCCAATCCAAGAAAACTTCTTACTTCCGACGATGTCTTCGGCTGATCCCAGTTGATCACGGCTTCGTCTTTGGATGGATCCACCGAAATTTCGTCTTTATCGATCACGTGACCAAGAAATTGCACCCGCTCATTCCAAAATTCGCATTTTGAAAACTTGACATACAACTTCTCCCTTCTCAACACTTCCAACGTTAATCTCAAATGCTCTTCATGTTCTTCCTTTGTTTTTGAATATACCAAAATATCATCTATAAATACTACTACGAACTTGTCTAAAAACGGCTTAAACACACCATTCATTAGTGTCATAAATGCTGCAGGAGCATTCGTTAAACCAAACGACATTACTAAAAATTCATATTGACCATATCGTGTTCTGAATGCTGTCTTCGGTACATCCTCTGGTCTCACCTTTAGTTGATGATAACCATTTCTCAAGTCTATCTTTGAAAAGTATCTTGCTCCCTTCATTTGATCAAACAGATCATTGATCCTCGATAATGGATATCTATTCTTAATCGTGACCTTATTCAGTTCTCTATAATCGATGTAAAGCCGCATTGTCCCGTCTTTCTTCTTTACAAACAACATCGGCGCTCCCCACGACGATACGCTTGGTTGAATGTACTTCTTATCCAGTAATTCTCGTAGTTGGACCATCAGTTCTTTCATCTCTACTGGTGCCATTCGGTATGGTGCCTTCGATATTAGAGCCGTTCCTGGAGCTAAATCGATCACAAATTCAACTGCTCTATCTGGAGGAAGTCCTGGCAAATCGTCCGGAAATACGTCTATGAAATCTCGCACTACTGGTATCTCATCTATTTTTGGATTCTCTTTACGACTATCGACTATGTAAGCTAGATATCCTACACAGTCTTGTCTTAACAACCTTCTGGCCTGCATCATCGTCAGACAACTCGCTTGTCTAGGCGACTTGCTACCATAAAACACAACCTTTGACGGAGTCATAAGGTTAATACGCTTCTTTTGGCAATCAATTGCCGCCCAGTAATTGAATAACTAGTCTATACCCAAAATAAAGTCGAATTCCCCAAGTCGAATAGGGATAAGATCTACGTTCGTGATATTACCCTTAATCTCCACTCTACAGTTCTTATGCACGTACTTAACAGGAATTATTTCTCTATTCGCAATTTCTATGTTCATGGGGTATTCTAACTCGTTCTTAGGCAATTCTAAATTCTTAGCAAAGTCATCGGATATAAATGAACAGGTAGCACCCGAATCAAATAATATGTAAGCATTAACTCTATTGATCGAAATGATACCTGACACCACATCGTGAGATTGCACTGCGTCCTGCACTGTCATGTTGAATGTTCTGGCAGCCGGTCGGTTGGTTGCGGTTGGTGCTGCGATAGTCAGAGTGCTTCCACCGGTATTCCCTCTATTTCCTCCTGAACTCGTTCCCCCAGATCCCTTCTTAGGACAATCCCTTGCCAGATGATCCTTTGAACCACAAGTGAAGTAGGCACCCTTCTTTGGGTTCGGACAGTTTGGTGCTATGTGGCCTTCCTGACCACAATTATAGCACACTTGCTTCCCTTTCATACAAACTTCTAAATGGGCTTTTTCGCAGGTTGGGCATGCTTCAATCTTCTTCTTCTGCCCTCCTTGTTGACTTCTAGCTGACGAGTTATCCATCCACTTCCTCTTCTGATTATGGCTACCCCCAGTGCTACTCCCACCAGTCTTGTTATTACCTTCATTCTCACTCTTCTTCTTCTTCTGCTCTTGATTATACTTCATTACTGCATCGCTTCCACCCTCAGTGAGTATGGCCTTCTCTAATACCCCGATAAATGTCTTCAACTAAAATATCGATACCTTACTATACAACCACGACTTCAGTCCTTGTTCGAAACATCTTGCCTTCCTTTCATCGGTATGCACTTGATATGTGGCGAACATTGCCAACTCATTGAATCTAGCCGCATAATCTGATACAGACATATTCCCTTGCTTCAATTCCAGGAACTGAACCTCCAATTGGTTCTGCGAGGTAGTCGGGAAATACATCTCAAAAAAAATCTCCTTGAACCTCTCCCAGGTATTCATACCTTCTCCTCCACGAATTTTGTTTGCTTGCTTGCCACCAAAAACTGGCTTCAAATTTCAGCATACACGTTGCAAAAGCGGTCTTCTGGTCCTCTCTGACTCTTGCGACCTCAAAAACCTTCTCCATCTCCATAACCCAAGTCTGAGCTTCAATCAGATTCATAGAGCCTTTAAATTCTGGCGATCCCACCGCCTTGAAATCTTTGAACGAAGTATTCGGTGGAGCTTGAGGTTGATTGTTCATTGCTCCAGCTAGAAGGTTTACTAATTGTTGGACGGGATTAGCATTGGCGTTATTGTTGTTATTCGTTAACTCTTCCTGAGCTGGTTGACGGTTTTGTCTTCTTCTTGGTGGCATATTTCTGTTAAGCATACGCTTATTAGGTCTTTATTAAATTATCTAAATAGTTAAGGCTTAACTCAACAATTTAACATAATCACTTAACACATTATCTCAAACAACTTGATATATTTATTTAAATCAAAAGTTTTAACATCAAACGATAGCATCACTGCTATTTACATCAACTATCCCGAGATAAAGAATCTACAGGATTTAAAACATCAAAATATTCCTTTGTTTATAATTGCATCGGAATTTACATCATTAACTACCAAATAGTTTCACATAATTAAACTAATACTATCACTGTCTGTTAAGGCTCCGAACAGCCTTGCTACGTTCCTCTTCCATGATACGAGACATCATTCTGCGATCCAGTATGTATGATGGTAGACCTTCAAACTGGATTCGGTACCTCAAAACTCGATCCTGGGCTTCATCCATTGCATTATTAAGTATAGAGTATGTCTCCTCAAGTTTAGCCTTCTTCGTACGACGATCGTCTTCTGCAAGATCAGCACGACGTGACTCTCGTACCCAGCCCTCCTCTACTATGGCAAGCCTCTCTGAGCATTCCTTCAGTTCCTTCTTTAACTTCTCTATTTCTTCAGACTTCTCCTCATTTTGACCCTTCTCGTGGACCAAATCCCATTCTACATTTCCCAGTCGTGTGTGAAGAGTCTCAACCTCTCTCTCCTTCTGCTCGAGAGTAATCTGATGACTAATCGCCCGCTCAGTCAAATCCTGAACAGTATCTCGTAATTCTACGTTACGGTCATATAACGCGTTATACATCTCAGCATCGATGGAGTTAGGTGGGAACTCCTCTTCTTCCTCTTCCTCCTCAGGATCCTCCTCTGGATCGGTCTCAGGCTCATGCTCTTGACCAACAACAGTGATCAATAGAGACGGCTTTCTCTGAATCAACTGCTCCCTGACAACATGAATGTCTCGGGGCTCCTCCTCAGTAGGCATTCGGGGTTCCTCCTCCCCAACTAGACTAGCTCTCCAACAACTGACATCCTGACAACAAAATTTTAAGTTTTAGTTACTAATCTGTGCTAGCGAACACATAGATTAACACATAAGCACATAGAGTCTTTTATTATCTTCAATGAATTAAGAAATTCATCTCTTAGAACTCGATAAGAGTTTTCCTTCACTATGCTCTTTCTATAAGGCTATTACCTAAGGTTGTTCCCCCACCTAAGGTTCATAACCTACAGCTTTGATACCAACTTGTGACACCCCTAAATCCGGTACTTCCATTTTCACAGGATTTGGTGTTCACGATACAACATCATCCATCTATCTACCCATAAATAAATGCAAACCAAGCAATAGATAGAATAATAATAATCTCCCCTTATGGGGTTACATCAACTACATAATAAATAAATCCCAGGTTACTCTAACCTTAAACATATGTGCGGAATCATAAACAAATAAGTCTTAAACAACATCATTAACTTAAGTCTTAAACAAAATACATCATCATATAAAACAACAAGTCTTCATCACGTGTTAACCTTGCCCATGCCTTTACTAGTGGAAGGTTCGTCTGCTCTTTCGTTCTTAACTGCAATGTTATTATTACGCAAGAGTGAGCACGATTGCCCACAAGTATAATAATGAAAACAACAATATAATAACATGCGAGGAAAATAATAACTTCGAATATAAAAGCCCAACTTTTGAATAACAAGAATCAAAAGAATTTCTGAGGGTCATAAGACCTTGAACTATGTCCTAGGTTGCCAAGGGTTATACTTGAAACCTTTAACAGTCATAAGACTATAGACCTTTCTTCTCGCACTTAGGGGGATCAGCCCTTAGTACCATACTGTGCACAATATCTTAACGTTAAAGCGTAAATAATCCCCTATATAGGGTTGTTCATCTCAGTTTGACATTCGAGTCCGCACCAAAGGAAGTTTGGTTTGGATAATTCATCATGGGTTTTGAAATTTAAAACGCTCATCAACTATGGACTAGTTGAATCAAAAAGGGTTCACTAGTCTAACAAGGTTTAACAATAATTGATAACTTAATTGAATAGAATCTCAAAAGGTATACAATAGAATAAGTATTGTATAACAGCATCATGCTTGAAAGATTTATAAACTTTAATATACAAAACAAACTTGATCAATAATAATGAGAAATTGCTCAATGTAGAAAGGTGAATTAATCAACTTATATAACGATAACAAGTAGGGTTAGGAAACTTGTCTCGTGCGTAGATTACACTTTAACTAAATTCGTTCTTCGATTTAAATCCTACATATCAATTACGTTCACAATACCAGTCAATTACAATGTACTAAACATCGTAAGTTATTCATTGTCTAATCTCGAATACTTAGTCAATTACTACACTTATTGTTAAAAATTAGATTTCACGAACAATAGGCTAACTATGCATTCGATCATTCAATTTACACGTAATTGTGTTATGGACGTGTTAAGAATTTATTTTAACACCTCATTATATGTCTAACAAGTTTTTATGTTCATTACTATAAGTTACTAACACGTTGCTAGACTTGAACATTTAAAAAAACACATTTTCTGGACATTCTGCTAAGTGGCCCTGCGGCGCCACTTTTGTATTGAGTCTTGGCACTGCGGCGCCGTGGCGCTGCGGCCTGGTACTTGGCGCTGCGGCGCGGTGGCGTTGCAGCGCGAGAAATGAACTGGGAGTTGGCGCCGCGGCGCGAAACCCCAGACTCTGAATTTCCAGTTCGCGAAGAACACATAATTCAGCAAAATCAACACTTCTTAAACACTAATTTCACCAAATTACACATACCCACATGTTATAATTCATATATAATCATTACCCAACAATTATAGAATGATTTTAACCCATTAAAACATATAATTACATAATTAAAATATGTAAATTGTATTGTTCTTGATGTTCTTGAAGTATTGAACATAAATTCCTAAAATTCAATGCCACGGATTCGTTATAAAGCCAAATTCGTTCATTTAAAGTTTGGTCTCTTCGTATTAACATGCATAATAAAATACGAGTGTAAAATTTAGGGATAATATATGATCAACACACGAAATATCACGTATAAGGCCATATGGCCAAAACTCAAACTCTGTAATTTTGCAGCAATCGTATACGACGTAAAATTATGAATTGATGATAAGGAATTATATACAATATATATATTAAAACACATTAAAATGACATCTTAACACATATATGCACATAACTCTCACAATTTCAATTACAGAGACTTTACAGAAGATTTAGGAGTCATATTCATGGAAACTTTAAATGACATAAATAAAAAATAAAAACTTGGTTAAAGAGATTACCCAAGCGTAGATAAAGTAATAGGAGATGAACTCCTTCTGATTCTTCCTGACTCACACAAACCTCTTAGCAATTCTCTCTGATTTTCTCTCTGTTTTATGTCAGACTTAGCCAAACAATGACAAGGGAGGAAAGGAAAGACGTATAAAAAGAATTGAAGTGACGCAGTAGAGATCAGTTACCCGATCATGGGTAACTACTAACAACTCCCTTTTGGGTCTTGTTTGATTGGCAAGAATTGGTTTCAAAACCAATTAATTTAATAACACCTTATCATATAGTTTAAAAATGTCTCACTTCTTATAAAATAAATCCAATATTTTATTTAATTTATTTTAAATAAAATATAATAATTTCTCATAAATTCATATAGTCACATAATTAAATTTTTCATTAATAAATAATGTCAAATTATTAACTCTCTGATTAATAATTAAATTAATTAAAATACCAATAGGCTTATTAAATATTTCTTTTAATACAATAAGCTCACATAATGACATACTTCGAATAATAATTATTTTCCACATTAATTTAATAAATGTAACACATATAATTAAATTAATCTACCATAATTGCATTAAATAATTATTTAATCTAATAATTAATTCATCGAAAAAAAATATTTATTCACTCCAATAAATATTAAAATAAATTACAAAATCTCGGTTGTCACAAAAGAAGAGTTGGCCAACTGCCCAAACTCGTAGCCATCATCACCATGGCTTTGTAGCAGCTCAGTTCATGCAATGAAGGTATAGGCTACTGTTTATGTACTGAGAAGGTCACTGATTTTGGGACACGGTTGTAATTCCCAACAAAGAGATTAAAATGCTTAGTTTGTTTCTTTTAATTCCCAAAATATAATTTTAATGTGTTAATGCTACTGCACAAATGGGAAGTTAGGGATCATATATTCCATGTACATTATTCTAGTCTAATTATTATATGTATGGATTTCATTTAATTACCCACTAGTAATTAATATCTCCTTAAAACTTTATTATTTCAAGTAGACTCACTTATTGAGATAATTTATAATTTTTTGACAGAGTACATCTTTTAATGTTTCCACACATGCTTATTGTCACATAAATGATTGTTTATGTAACTAATAATTCCTTACACTTATTATATAGTTTATATATATTTCATAGCCATACTTCTGTGTCACACCACATCTTCTTATTAATTGTAAGAACTATATAATAACACATACATTAATTAATAATACCGTTCTAATTAGGCAATTTACTTTACTCATAATAACAATTACTAATCACATAACATTAATTAATTACCAACAAAATTAATTAATATTTTACAATAACAATTAACAATTAATTGTTCACTTGATAATTCCTTCATTGATTAATACTACTATTAATATTTAACCAAAATTCTTTAATAACTAATAACAATTAATACAAATTAATTGTTCGCTTAACAATTCTTTCGTTAATTAATATAATCACTATTCTATCTCATCACGGTGCCACACAAGGCTCTCAACGAGTTCATCACAAACTCCACATATTCTTAATTATTCAATTATTTAATATAATTGAGGTAACTCATCTCGTAACACAAAATTATTTATATCCAACAAAATATTCATTTTATTAATACGTGAAAATTCTCGGGTATTACAGGGTCATCTATGGGCATGAAAACCATCTCGATAGACCCAAACACCTATAATCATAATTTTCATTATCACGGGACCTTAAATTCAATCTTTCAGGACAAAGCCCTCGTTTTAAGGCCCAATATTACATATATAATGGGTTGCACAGTTTGATATCTGGCTAAATCCAGGTAGATCTAGTAACACGACTTGATATTTAACTAGATATGTACAAACTAATCGGTAAACTAGATAGTTCTATTAACCCATGCGCAATATATATACAAATAACAAGTCTAGCTATATATAAACACTACATTGAAATAGAACTGCTAGATTGAACTATATTTAAAATGAAATGTACAAAGATTCAATTTTCACCTTGGGGAACGAAGAAACGAGCTCCTTTTGACTTGGATTCGAGCTATGTCACTCTGAGACTCAATATCTAATATGTCGACATCAGGAAGATTTCCTTTTTTGGAATTCCTCTTTTTACCCTTTATATTTCCTATGTGTTGAATTTTATTTGAAAATGCGAGTTTGAAAAGAGTCCGACACAAAATGTCAACGATTTGAAAATTTAGAGACGCCAGTTGGTAGTTTTGAAATGGTTATACCAACTCAACCGAACTTGAAAAGGTTTACACAAAGGCCCAATTGTTGGACTCTATTTAACAGACCTTGGAAACCGAGATTCATAGAGTTTGAGGGTTTGATTAAGCGGGGGGGAGGTGTTAGGCACCCCTCGACTTCTTTGAAAACATGGTTACAGCGTCTTTCCAATTCCCTATTTATTTGAAGTGTGTGTGCAGTAAATTGGGCCAAAGTGCATTATTTAGAAGTAGTGCTATGCCTCGTTTGCACCTATATACAAAGGGTTTGACTTGTATAAAAGTTTAATTTTAAGCAATATATGCAGAAATGATGTTTTGAAAATAGGTTTTCAAACCCTTATGCCCACATAGTAATTGAGGCATTTGATACTTCCATTTTATTTCGTATTCAGCTTGATTTGATTTTATTCTCGAGATGCGAAGCATCTTCGACAAAATAGTATACATATAAGTTTCGGGCTCCTTATGGGCATGAAAGCTATCGAAGGATGTCCAAACACCATAAATATGTTTTACAAGCTAACTGTACAACTAAAAAGGGTCCATCATGGGAACCAGATCTAGATCTGTCAGCTGGATCTTAGATCCCATGGCTCCTAAGCTCACATAATATCATATGAATAGCCTGCATAATGAGGATACTGAAATAAAATAGATATTTAATCTAAACGACGCAAAACAAAGGATTCATCAGTTAAATCCATGCCTGCTTGTAGCCAAGCTTCCCGTTCCCTCTAAATACAGATTTAGGGTCACGTGATTGCTTAATATTTATAAAACTAGAAAAAAAACTAGATTTAAATAAATCTTAGCCATTCTAGCTCAATGGTTCCAGATTTACAACTTTTGAACCGGTTAAAAGTTAGATATGGCTAGATTTAAATAAATCTAGTCCACAAATTTAAATATTATGGATTAACATTGAATGAACAGTTAAAACAGATATTTAAACACAGTAAACAGTTAATATATATATATATATATATATATATATATATATATATATATCAAAGTAATAGAACGCTTCAAAACTAAAAAAATCATACAGTGTACTGCAAAGAAGACTTCAAACTGCTTTTGGAGCTTCAAAACTCAGTTTCTACTGGTTAAAATTTGATATGTCGTAGTGTATACGTATACAAGTGTTTATAAAGAAGAATATTGAAGTTTGAAACACTATAGGAGGGGTTAAAAGCTGAAATGGATATTATTTTCTCTCTTTTTCTCCTTTTTTTCTTACATTTTATGGCTAATAGGGGTCTTATTTATAGACCAAAATAGCCGTGGGTCTACCCACAGTAGCTGCAAGTTTACCTGCGGTTGCCCAGGTGGACCCGGGCCCCGTAGGTCCCGTCGTCTCAAAGTATGTGCCCTCGGATCAACGCACTGTCCGCTTGAACCTTTATAACTTTCATTCCGGGAGTCCGATGGAGGCATGCCATGCCATTTTGGAAAGCTCTTTCCGAGAGCTACACAATGACATAGGGCTTACCCTTTTTTGAATCCGAGAATATGGGTCCATGATCAAAATGACATCTTCGGGTCTACGCAGGCAGTCCGTTGAGTTATTTTGCTTAGTTTACATTCGAAAGTGCTGCAATGGCTCTTTGTGACCCTATTTGCAGATGTATTAGGTCTTTTGAAGTTGACTTATCAAAATGACCATTTTTCCCTTTCGGGGGTTGTCTCAAGACTTGATGTGCTGCAACTATCTTTCCTCAGGGTTATTTTCAGGATTTGACTGATGTTGACTATGTCTTTTCTCAGGGTTATCTTCGAGGTTGATTCAATATTCCATGAGGATATCTCCGTGGTTATATTTGATGTTTTGGTTCTTTAGAGTTATCTCTAGAGTGTGAAAAAGACGCTTTTACCCTCCTGCATAGTTAGTAACAGGAAAATAAAATTTCGAGTGTCTACAGATGCCCCTCTTTATCATGTTCATGCAATGTAATGGAATGAACATGATAAAGATTACTGAAAACTTTAAATATGACAAGGTATATTTAATTATGCAAATCGCAATGCAATGAATGTTAAAATTCTTTCAAAAATCGTAGTTCGCAAATCGCACATCGCATTTCGCACTTCACACTTCGTATTTGGCCAATCATACTTCGTAACTCGCACATCGTATTTTGCAAATCGCAAATCACACTTCACACTTCGCAAATCGCAAATCGCTTTACCATTACTGGTTATTGTTGATGCCTATGCTGGTGTTAACTCTAATGGTTTGGTTTTTTGTCGGTGATGCCGATGCTTGTTTGATGACGATAAATTGAGATGTTTTCTACATCTCTGCTGGGGATGACGTTTTAAAATCATTGAACCTTCCCAATGTATACGCTGGTAGTTTACAACGATGCCTACCCTATTGGCAATTAACAACCATGCCTACCTTGTTGGTAGTTGACAACGGTGCCTACCCTGCTGGTAGTTGACAATGATGTCTACCCTATTGGCAATTGACAACGGTGCCTACCCTACTGGTAGTTGAGAACGGTTGATCACTAGACTGTCTCGATGCCTACTCGAACGATAGTTTACAAATGCTTACATCACCGAAATATCTCGATGCCTACCCGAATGGTAGTTTACAAAGGCTTTCATCACCAGACTATCTCGATGTAAACTCGAACGGTAGTTTTCAATAGTGAAATTTTTTCTCAATTATGGGCATTTAATGTGTATGCATATTTAACTCTACTGGGGATGCATGCTTAAACTTTTAATGGAGATATGTACTGATATTGTGCGGTTGCACATGTGAAGACCATGCATGATGTCATGATCTTAGGAGTCTATTGTCCTAGGTTGATGCACATGCTTAATTGACCTGACTAGATGTAAAAACATACCTCACCCTTTCTGAGGCGATTTGGAGTTTCTTTTAATTGTTGGGTGTTTGTGCCCCATTTCCTTATACTTTTTATTCGTGACCCAGCTGGACTGATGATCTGGGTACCGCTGACATCCCTAGAGGGTGTAGCCCATTCTTTCACTGCCCAAATTTGAACTTCGGTGTAGAGGCCTCGAATTGTGAGGACTTGGTGCAGGTTAACATGTTTGATGGTGTAGATTTCATTCGCTAGACCTTTTATCATTGGGCTTCTGCTTTTGAGTTAAGGACTTTCTTGAGAATTTTCCCCTTTTTTCGTAGGGGCAAGCTTATGTTGCCATGATTTCTTTCAGGAGTTCTCCCCTTTCTTTTGATGAGAGGCTTGACCTCGCCTTAGACTCCTTCCCTTTCCTAGAATCGGAAAATGCCCAGTCCTTTCGCATGTTGTTGCCGAGGATTCATATAAGAAACTCTCTTTATTGACCAAATCACGAGTAAGCAATATCCTACATATCAAAAGAACAAAATGTACCAAAAGCTTGACGGCTCGGTCGTCAAGATTCTTACATGAAATGCCTTGTGAATAAGGCATTTGAAGTATAAGTTTATGAAATTGAATGATTTATGAAATTGTAAGGAAATTTTAAAGCATCTATGGTCATTGGTCATGGGTAGGATTAGATTCAAAAGACTTATCTCCCTATATCAGAGATACTTCATCTTCGCAGAATTGATTTCATATGACACACACACACACTATGAGTGACGCAACTCTTAGCAGGGGTTTCATTTCCATGACTTTTAGATGATTCTAAATTTTATTTATTTTTTCTTTCGCTTCACTTGTCTCATTTTCTTAGGCTATTCAGAGTTACCCATTTAACGAGTTTTGGACCAATGACTCCCAAACTTAACGGCTTTAGGGCACTAGGTGTTAAGATACCCCTTTGAGTTTACTGGCTCGAATAACAAAGGCCACACTTCGAGCTAAATCAAGCGGTTACTCTATTTGGTCCTCGCCTGAGCTTGTGTAAGGTCCGTTTTCTTAGGCTCTAAATTACCCATATAGCGAATGTTGGGCCGGTGACTCCCAAACCAGACAACTTTAGGGCACCAGGTGTGAAGATACCCCTCAGGCTTAATTGCTCGAGTAGCTTAGTCCACGATTTGGATCTGCTCAGGTTTTACCTTTTCTTTTTTCAATGCTCATTTTCTTAGGCGTTAAATTACCCATGTAACAAGCGTTGGGCCGATGACTCCTAAACTAGATGGCTTTAAGGCACCAAGTGTAAAGATACCCCTTAGGCTTAATAATTCGAGCAACCTAGGTCACGATTCAAGACATTAGGCTGACGACTTATCTTTTATCTTTTCATTAATTGCCATTATTTTTGCCATAGCTTCATACCCCATAACTAAGAGGGAGGGCAATCGCAAAGTGCAGACATGCATATAAGGTCAAGTCTATTTCAAAAAGTGCTTTAAACTAGGATGTCATGCCCAATCAAAAAGGTTGAATAGTCTTAATTCTCTAATCATTCTCGTGATTCTTGCTCTACAGAAGCTTATCAGAATTAATCCCATTCATAATAAGTTAAGCAAATGTTTTCTCTTTTAAAACCTTTTTCTAAGAATATTTAACATGTATATTATCACTAATGCATGTAAATGGAGACTAAAAGCACATAAAGAGGTGAACGAGTCATACCTCACATGTGAATTATTTATTCTGAGAAAAGTATGATTGAAAAAGACCACATGATTATACTGGATCGCCAGTGAGATGATATAAGGGAAGCTCTGATGATGGACCATGTTGATGATGCGAATTGGTGCATTTTCCTTTTTAGGATGGTCGATGAATACCCCAGTATTGAGTTGTCCCTGTTTTTGATATTGCCCCAGTCTTGTTAGATGTAAGGATTCCAATATTGGGCTTTCGTCGATTCTAAAATTACCCCAGCCTTGCTTGTTTTCTGGGATAATTGCTTTGACAGATGAGCTGATAAGATGCCGAGATCGCAAGAGGATATTACCTCTAGACCATATGGTGAACATGTAGTGGATTTGGGCTTTAATGCCCTCAATCATTGTTTCTGACTTGTTGGGGCAATTGGCCTTGATAATTTTCTTCTGATTTGATGAAGACTTATGATTGAGGGTGTCAGCTTTATGAAGGTCCTTGTTCCTGATCATGCTTGATATATCGCTGTATTGTTGTTTCAACTTTGATGATTGATGTCGAGAGGCCTTCGGACTCCACTAAATTGGCCCAAAGATCTCAGCTTGGTTGGTGATGACTTCACCCGAATTCTATTTGGTCCGTAAGGTTTGATTTATTGTCTTAATTTGGGGAAATAGGTCGTTAGGTATGAGATAGACTTTGCCACGATGTTTGCCCATGTACTACTGGAGGTCAAAAGAGATCAAGTCTTCTCTCACTTTAGGAGCGATGAGCTACTGACGAGTTGCATCTTATGATGATGGCCATTTCATCCATGTTGGTGGTTTTCTTACTGTATCGATGTTTCTTCCTTTTCGGGACTTGTGCCAGATTTGATGGAATGACATTGAAGTGTTGTTGGGTCTTCTCAACATGGGTCGCTAACTTTGAGGGTTTTTATTGGGCGAAGACTTTTCAGGTTTGATTTTGGTGTCTTGGGATTGATGTTTGGGTTTGGATGTTTCTTTTGAGGGTTACATCGCACTACTGATGGCTGCCTACGTACTCCCGTGTATGTGGGAGATCAGGTCTTATGTAATTCAGGCTTGACCTGAATAGTTGAAAAGTGTTTATTGGAGTTTGAGCTTGGTTTGAGGGGTTTTTTGGATTTGTTATTTGGTTTGACCGCACTATAGATGACTGGCTGCCTACGTACTCCTATTGATGAGGGGTGATCATGTCTTTCGTAGTTTAGGCTTGGCTTGAATGGTTTTGAGTTTAGATTTTTTTTTTGGATTCTTTTGGATTTTTTACTTTTTTATTTTTTTTTCAATATTCACATGTATGGAAAATAAAAGGCATAATGCTAAGAAAGTGATATCGTCCCAATATCTCCTGGAACTCTAAACTTCCCTCTAGATCTACGTCTTCCTGGCTAGCTGAGGCCTAATAGTCTAGTTGTCAGTGGTTATGTTTCCTTCAAGGCTAGCGATTGAGGTTACCTCATGGTCATGAATATCTTCAATTATTGCCATAACTTGATCACCTCCTGATTCTCTATATCCCTCAGGGATGCTCAGACTGGACCCGTCGTAAAAAGGGATAAACTCTTGATTCCTCGATGGGTTTGCTTCCCTGACAACCTCACCACCTTTTTCTTCATCTGTTCCTTCACCTTTTTTATGGGCCTGAGAGGATTTGGCTATGAAATCTCTCCCAAACTGTTGTTGTATTTCTCGTAAGGAACTTTTCTTTTTTACTTTTTCTACACTAGGAAGGATCAATATTTCCTCCTTATCATCTAGAAGGGTAAAATCAGGAATGTGGTTGCTAACTTTTGGAAACAAGATGTTTGATCGTTGCGAAGGAATTTTCTTAGGGGAGCTGTCTTATTTCCTTTATCACTCCCCTCATTATGATGGGTTCACCTTGTGTTCCGCCAGGATTGGAGCTCATAGCCATCACTTCCTTTGAACTGTCTGTCTCGAGTGGACATCTTAAGCTCTTCATTTCCCTTTCACCTTTTCTGGTCATGGGGAATTCTATCCTCAACTTTCCATTTTCAATGAGATCCTGGATTTTATTCTTTAGAGACCAACATTCCTCAGTTGCATGTCCAGGTGAGTTAGAATGGTAGAGATATAGTGCAATCATAACTTTTCATCTCAGGATTTACAGGAAGCAACAACTCAGTAATATTTCTTTCACTTATTAGAAATTGTAGCATTTCTTCATTTGATTTGTTCAGAGGGGTGAATTTTTGGTCTCTTTTGGAGGTTGTTTGATCTTTTTTCTTTGAGAATTTGCATTCCCCCGAGCGATTTTTCCATTGCCGAGATTTTCTAGTAATTTTATCATTCCACTTCTCTTGTCCTTTCATACTGCTTTGATTTTCTTCATTTAGCTGGCTCATCCTGGAGGGATATAGGCTTAAATTCTGTTTAGCTTCCCTTTTCTCTTGGCTTTCTGATAATTTATTGAAAAGTTACCTTGTAACCTGATGTTGGCGCACTATCAGATTATCCAACAAAGTTACTTGATGCTGGATCGTTTCCAATTTTTGATTTACTGTCCTATATTCCTTTGAATTTTCCCACTCTAGGACATTTGTTCTATTCCTTTGAGGATATTCCTCTATCCTTCGTATGTATTTACAATTTGGACATATTTTGGCGCTTCTTGACCCGATCATGTTTACTCCCTTCGTATCATGCTGCAACAGAAGGTTGGTGTTGACATTGTGCTGGTTAGGTCGTTGGACCACAATACTGCCACTTTCGTTCAGATTTTAAATTTTATGCTTTAAGGACCAACAATCTTGTGTATCGTGTCCCAGAGACCTTGAGTGGTAAGCACATCTTTAGCTTGGATTGTATCTTTTGCTTCCTGGATCCAGAGGTAGAGCCAGTTCGGTAATGTTTTGGTGATCCATTAACATCACCAATACATTTTCAAGGGAATCGCCCAGTGGAGTGAACACCCTATTTTCCGTTCATTCAAATTTTCTCTTTCTGTCCTGACATTTGTTGAATGCAGCCTATTGTTGAAATGACATATTGCCTTGCTTCTTCTAAATGGGGGGACTATAGGTTGGTCTCCTAGCTTACCCCTGTAAAACGAGGGATACATCTTCATTGCCTTTATCGGGTACCCTCTTGGGACCGCTCACATTGTTGCCAGTCTGTATAATATGCTCGGCGACTGCTTCCAAGGCAGTGAAGTCTTTAATCTTTCCTGCTTTCAAGCCCATCTCTGCCATTTCACAGTGTTTGATCATATGTGAGAATGGCTTTCCTATTCCAACTAGAATCCTCTCATAGTAAGGTGCCTCTTGGATGTCTATGAAAGTCATTACCATTTCAGTTTCTGACATAGGCGGGCTGACATGTGCTACCAGACGTCTCCATTTTTGAGCATATTCTCGGAAAGACTTATTGTTTTGCTTCTTAACTTTAGTCACTTGGTATCGATTCGGTGTCATTTATGACTGAAAACTGTACTTATTTAGGAAGGCGTGGGCTAACTCTTCCCAGTTGTGGATTTTGGCATT
Source organism: Panax notoginseng (assembly GCA_016801055.1). Classification (NCBI taxonomy): domain Eukaryota; kingdom Viridiplantae; phylum Streptophyta; class Magnoliopsida; order Apiales; family Araliaceae; genus Panax; species Panax notoginseng. The sequence goes on from CM029021.1 coordinate 22,698,693, forward strand.
GTCAAGTCGGGCATACCAGGCTTTAGCCTCTCCAGTTAGACTTTTTTGGAATAATTGCATTTTGAGCTTTTCATCTTCTGCATAAGATCCTAGTTCGCCAATGTATACTTTTAGGTGCGTATAGGGATCGCCTGCCCCATTGTACTTTTCAAACTCTGGGACTTGAAATTTGTCAGGATATCGAGCCCATGGGAATATGCAGAGATTTGAATAGGTGACACTTCCAAGGTTTCCAGTCCTTTTGATTGACCAGATGGTTTCCTCCATTTTTTGGACTTTCTTTCTTTTATCCCCAGTTTCCCGGTCTTCCCTGAGGTTGGTAATTTTAGAGGTTTTGTTGGTTCCTTTATTGGAATAAGGTTCAGGTATCTGTACATCTCTCTTTTTGTCAGCACTTTGATTGTAACTCTGTGAGGAGGACTTTGGTTGATTGGGTGTTGTCTGGCCCTGAGTGCTTTTACTTTATTCTTTTAAGAGGATAGCCAACTATGCTATTTGATTCTTAAGTCCCTCAAACTCTTTTCGAGATACCGAACTAGATTCGTGTTGGGCACTTTCAGCCATGTCGGTGGATAGGCTTTATGTCTTCTTGTATTTTGATCTGGTAATGGGAAGTATCTTACCTACACGAAGAGTAGGTATTTTAGTCTTGATAAGCATTAATAACATGCATTGATGCAATGTCTTGGTTTTTTTTTTATGGTTTTTAATATTTTCCTGCAAAACAAATATCAGTTATTTTGATGACAGGATAGCATGACAGGGAGTGGAATGCATATTTGTATTTTCTTTTTCTTTTTCTTTTCTTTACATTTACATGGAATCTTAATTTATATTGAATCGAAATTTTCATGGAATTGAAAAGGAAAGGCATGAAGAGACTCCCCTTCGCGTTTAGTTTATCAGTGGCTGAACTATCTCAGGCTACTCTCGTGGTTTTTTGGCATGAAGGTCCCTAGATCATCACAATTTACTAGATGAGAAGTTAATCCGATCTTTCAATTGGAGAGGATCTGAGTGGTGCCTTTCTTGTGCCTCGCGAGATTATTCTCTGTTGAGTCCAGTAATCAAATATCGACGGGTTTGCATCCTGGTGGACGAATCACATAACATACATTCACATACATCGTGTCTCACCGTATGAAATGATGACATTGTTCGAGGAACTAATACAAAATGTAGAGTTTGTGCGAGGCACTAAAGTGCAGTAAATAGAGCAATCATTCACATCCATTTAATGTAAAGACAACATTCACACACAAGCGGATAAGAAAGGTTTTTTGAAAAGTTTGAAATGCGGCTTAAGCACTCTATTGTACCCAGCAGAGTCGCCACCTGTCGACGTCGGGAAAATTTCCTTTTTTAGAATTCCTCTTTTTACCCTTTATGTTCTCTATATGCTGAATTTTATTTGAAAGGGCGAGTTTGAAAAGAGTCCGACACAAAATGTCGATGATTTGAAAATTCAGAGTCGTCAATTGGTAGTTTTAAAATAGTTGTACCAACTCAACTGAATTTGAAAAGGTTTACACAAAGACCCAATTGCTGGACTCTGTTTAACAGGCTTTGGAAACCGAGATTCATAGAGTTCATGGGCTTGATTAAGTGGGGGTAAGGTGTTAGGCACCCCCCGACTTCCGTAAAAACACGGTTACCGCGTCTTTTCAATTCCCTATTTATTTGTTGTGTGTGTGTGTGTAGTAAATTGGGCCTTAGTGTATTATTTGGAAATAGTGTTATGCCTTGTTTGCACCTATATACAAAGGGTTTAACTTGTATAAAAGTTCAATTTTAAGCAATATATGCAAAAATGATGTTATGAAAACAGGTTTTCAAACCCTTATGCTAACATAGTAATTGAGACCTTTGATACTTCAATTTTATTCCGTATTCGGCTTGATTTGATTTTATTCTCGATATGCAAAGCATCTTCTACAAAATAATATACATATAAGTGTCGGGCTCCTTAGAGGAATGGAAGCCATCGAAGGATGCCCAATCACCATAAATATGATTTACAAGCTAATTGTACAACTGAAAAGGGTCCATCATGGGAACCAGATCTAGATCCGTCAGCTGGATCTTAGATCCCATGGCTCCTAGGCTCACATAATATCATATGAATAGCCTGCATAACGAGGATACTGAAATAAAACATATATTTAATCTAAACACCGCACTACAAAGGATTCATCAGTTAAATCTCTGCCTGCGCGTAGCCAAGCTTCCCGTTCCCTCTAGATACAGATCTAGGGTCACGTGGTTGCTTAATATTTACAAAACTAAAAAAAAACTAGATTTAAATAAATCTTAGCCATTCTAGCTTTATGGTTCCAGTTTTAAAACTTTTGAACCAGTTAAAAGTTAGATATGACTTGATTTAGATAAATCTAGTCCACAGATTTAAATATTATGGATTTACATTGAATGAATAGTTAAAACATATATTTAAACACAGTAAACAGTTAGTGTGTGTGTGTGTGTGTGTATATATATATATATATATATATATATATATATATATATATTAAATCAATAGAAAGCTTCAAATTTGAAAAAATCTTACAGTGTACTGCAAAGAAGACTTTAGACCGCTTTTGGAGCTTGAAAACTCACTTTCTACCAGCTAAAATTTGATATGTCGTAGTGTATATGTATCCAAGTATTTAGAAAGAAGAATATTGAAATTTGGAACACTATAAGAGCTGAAATGGATATCATTTTCTCTCTTTTTCTCCTTTTTTTCTTATATTTTATGGCTAATGGGGGTCTTATTTATAGACCAAAATAGACGCAGGTCTACCCACGACAGTCACAAGTCTACCTGCCGCTGCCCGGGTGGGCTCGGGCCCCGTAGGTCCCGTCATCTCGAAGTACGTTCCTTCAGATCAACGCATTGTCCGCTCGAACCTTCATAACTTTCAATTTGGGAGTCCAATGGAGGCGTGCCATACCATTTTGGAAATCTCTTTTCGAGAGCTACGCAATGACATAGGGCTTGCCCTTTTCCAAAACCGGGAAGATGGGTCCATGATCGAAATGGCATCTTCAAGTCTTCGCAGGCAGTCCGTTGAGCTATTTTGTGTAGTTTGCGCTTGGAGGTGCTGGAATGGCTCTTTGTGACCCAATTTGCAGTTGTATTAGGTTTGTTGAAGTCAACTTGTCAAAATGACCATTTTGCCCTTCCAGGGATTGTCTCTAGACTTGATGTGCTGCAGCTGTCTTTCCTCAGGGTTATTTCCGGGTTTGACTGTTGTTGATTATGTCTTTTCTCAGGGTTATCTTCGAGGTTGATTTGATGTTCCACAGGGATGTCTCCGTGGTTAGATTTAATGTTGTGGTCCTCCAGGGTTATCTCTAGAGTGTGAAAAAGATGCTTTTGCCCTTCTGCATAGTTTGTAACATGAAAATGAAATTTCGAGTGTCTACATAATATATAAGTGAAGGATTTAATATAAAGATGATGTTAGAATGCCAAATCTGAGCTCCCCTCTAGATTCAAACTATCTCTCTTAAAATTGCTAAGCTCCTTTAGATCTACTGAAATCTATCCATTTGAAGAGGAAAAGGGGAAGCCACAGGTTCAATGGAGGCAGCCACAGATACACTTACGGATGCCCTAGGGTGGTCCCCGCTTGCTCGATTTTCGTGCTGCGAAGTCAGTTTTTGAGTTGTCCACTGAAATATCTGTAACTCTCAATCCGGGAGGAGTTAGGTGACGTGTCATACCATTCCGGAAAGATATTTCTGATAGCTTCGTAATGTTATAGTATTCATCTAATTCTGAGTTCAGGAAGATAGATAAAAAGAGGAAAAACCATCCCTAGGTAGATGTCAGCTAGTCATTCACCTTGCTTTATAGTCGGTTGTTCGTTCCTTTCAATCCTAGAATAGTTAGGAGGCATGCTATACCAATCCGAAAAGCTCTTTTCGAGGGCTATGCAATGTCATCAAGTTTGACCATTTCTGGATCCGAGAAGATAAAGCAAAAAGCAGACGGGTATCTTCTAGAGTCTTCGGGACAGTTGACTAGTTTGTCTGCGGCTCGGGGATCGCTGTAGTGGCTTCTTATGACCTTATCCTCAGCTTGGCGATCCTTGCTTGAACATGTTGTTGTCAGGGCAAAATTACACTTTTCCCTCCCGCGGGCTTGTCGTCAGGGTGAAATTATGCCATTGCCCTCCTGCAGGGTTATCAAAAGGAAAGCGATATTTCGAGTGTATACAATGTGCTTTTAATTTTTATATTAAAATGTTTCATGATTTCTTCTATAAATTGGTTAGGATTCTGATTATATAATTACATATATATAATTTATGCTATTTAATTGGGTGCATATTTAACTCCAAAAAATCCTACAATATATTACATCCATTTAAATATATAATAATTGTTATTTTATAAATACACATAAAAAGTTATAAATTTTCAATTAGATAAAAATAGTACATATATCAAGGACAATAAATAATTAATTATACTTGAATGGATGATTTCTCTTAATTGAATAAGACTTTCATTATGCTAGTTAATTGAATTCATATTTAACATTCAAAAGTATGTATTTGGGCTGGGTGAAATATATAGAGGTTTTCGTTTTTCCATTCACACCTCTTAAAATTAACCTAGTTTTTGTAGGAAAGATGAAATATTATTATTATTATTTTATTACTAATTGTATCCTAGGAATTGATTAGGACTCTCATTACACTACTTAATTGGATTCATATTTAACATTCAAAAGTATGTACTCTTTCTGTCCACATAATATATGATGTTGTAGAGTTGTGCACAATAATTAAGGAAATAATTGTATAACATTAAATATAGTATTAATTGTATACCATTTACCATTTACCATATACTTATTTCATACTCTCTCTTTCATCTGCAACATTTGTAGACACTCGAAATTTCGGTTTCCTTGGACTAACCTTACAAGAAGGTAAAAACGCAATTTCACCTCGGAGACAACCTCGAGGGAGGGCCAATGCATCCTTTCACCCCAGAGACTACCCCGTGGAGAAACCAAAGTGCTACAATGCTCAAACACATCATGGTTCGAATATAGACCACGAAGCTGAGGAAGAGGCCACAAGAAGCCACCAAAACCATCCCTGAACTGGTAATTGCGTAAAACAAGCCAGTTGATCATCTAGGAAACTGGAAGATACCTTTCAACTAATTGCATCATTTTCTCGGACTCCGAATCAGTCAGACTCAATCTCGTTTCGCAGCTTTCAACAAAAGCCTTCTTGAATTTTTGGGTACAAAGCTCAACTTTCATGAATCAAGGACCGAAGGAAGGAAATTTGAGATGGCGGGACCCAGGGGGCTTTTTACCAGCAGCCAGTAGCTCATTTAGAAAAAAAGAAGTTAGTGAGAGAAAGGAGTTCTAGAGAGAGAAAGGCTCAGATATTGTATTTTTATACCAACTTTGAGTTGTTTGATCATCTATATTGTAGATTTTGAGTGCCTAGAGTGATATAGCTTGATACCAAGCCAAAAGAACCTTATTTCTTTACTCCCCAAGGTGAGAAAAAGGAATCTTTAGTCTTTTCCTTTGTAAATATTGTTCTAGTTACTAGATATATTGTGATAACCCCGAATCACGATTCTATCTTCCAAATCAGATTCTGGTGCTATTATACAAACATCTTAATATATCGCAATAATAATTATAATATTCTTAAAAAACATATGTGGAATCTTACCTTCTACACCCATGTACGAAGACCTTAACTTATTACATCATTCAATATTAAAATACCATTTATAAGTTGTACTAATATTAATTACAACCATTTTCTATCATTAATCTCTTCTGCTCCTGTACTGTACCTGTAAGATCCCGACTTTTATGAAATAAAATTCTAATTTAATTTATGATTATTATTCTAAAACTATAAAATGTTAAATTGATAAATGGTCAAATGGTCATTTAATCGGATAAATGAACAAATAAAATATGAGAGAGATTTAATTCTTATAGAAATCAGCCCATGTGCGGATGAAATGGCTGATGATAATTTAGATAGAGTGAGTGGGAAATGATGGGGGAAACATGTGGAAGACAAAGTGGGGAACCAAGAGGAAAAATGGAAAGAGAAGAAGAAAAAAAAGAAAGAGAAAAGAGAAAAATAATAATACTCCACCCATTTCCCACATTCCGTTCTCTCGGATGAAACCAAAGAAAGGGAGAGCGAGAGTGAGAATTCTTATTGAAGAATGAAGAGGATGAGAAGAAGTTTAAGATGAAGAGGAGAATAATAAATAAAGAAGAAATGAGGAATAAATCATGAAGTTAATTCTTAAATCTTGATTTATACTTTGATTTTTATATATGAAGTTAAGGTTTATAAATTTTATATGGAATAGACATATTTATGTATTTATGGGATGATTTAAAATTTTATAAACAAGGATTAAACAAAAGAAATCAAGAAATCAAAGGAAAGAAACTTTCGCCGAAAAATATATTCGGATATAGTTTCAATATGAAATCTTTAACGGATTTTAAAATTAAAACTATAGGCGGACTCCTAAAATATAGTAGATCTGATCTGGGCAGAAAATTTAAGAAAAACTCGCCGAAAAAGTTTTGGATCGCCGGAGAAGATGAGTGGAAAGTCGCCGCTGGCAACCTTTCCTGCAGAGCCCATTTTTGTAATTTTTCGTTCAGAATTTGGATAAACTTTTTTCTACAAAGTTGTATAAAATTAAATTTCATATGGAAAGGACATACGATCTGTAATTTTCTGATAAAAGGGCTAATTATTATGAATTATTGAAGTTTCTAAATATTAGAATTTATAATTAAATTATCAAAAAAATTATTTGGGCTCAAATATTTTTACAGAAATCTTATAATAACAGTTTAAAATTTTTGTAAATTTTTGATGAATTATTGAAAACCAGAAGTAATTATTGTATATTTAAACTATTTATAGTTAGTTTGAAAATAGAAGAAATTCATAGAAATTTTTATGAATGATGAAAAATTATGAAACTTGGTGAAAAATCCTATAATGTTATTTTATAATTTCTGGACAGTTTTGAAAAATTATTGAATAACAGAAATATTTATTAAATTTTTAAGCTATTTATAGTTAGTTTAAAAATAGAGAAAATTCATAGAAAATTCTATGACTTGTGGAAAATTATGAAATTTGCTGAAAAATATTAGAATAATATATGATTAATATTGATGATATTTTAAAGATATAAAAATATGTGGAGTTAGTATTTCTATTTTGAAGCAATTAAATGATAGTTTTTATAAATAGAAATAATTATAGAAAGTTGTCGGATAATCCGAAAAATGTGAAAAATATATGAAGTGAACAATCTGTCAAGAAATATTCATTTTGTCGGGAAATATTCGTATGACTACGCCGAAATAACCAATTATTGGTGGGCCTTATAACAGAATAACTGTCGGATAGGAAAAACGATAGAAATAACCTTTTCAAAAATTGACAGCAAAACTTTTACCATTAGCTGTTGAAATACCAGTGATAATAGTACAGTAATACGCGTTATTCCACAGTAGTACACGATATTTCACAATAGCACACGGTATTGCATAATAATTCATATTATTGATTCTTATGTAAGAAGTTACTTAGTATTTTATTCAATAATTGTTACAGCAGTTATTGCACAATAATTCATATTATTGATTCTTACTTAAAAAGTCACTCAATATTTCATTCAATAATTGTCACAGTAGTTATTGCACAGTAACTCATATTATTTGATAGTGAGTCTATGTTAATAATCGTGAGTCTGTTAGGTTTGTAATATTCATGAACGCAATCAAATTGCACAACATAAGCGAAAACGTGATAAAATAGAGTTTAAAATTTTACAAACCATATACATGGATCATCCTTTATGCACAATTATTAATTAAATGAAAAGATGAAGAACAAGAATTATACCCTTAAAAATTCGAGCTTCCTTAGGTACAAGTTCACCTCCAAATCCTTTTCGCGTTCAACTTGAATCCACCGGATTTGGTTCCTTCCTTTGATCAATGTTAGCCACCCAAGTATTTGGCCTCTAGAGGTGATCCACCAAGGAAGAAGAAATATTCAAGAAGAAGAGTATTTGGCAAAACCCTAATTTTTCTATCTCTCATAGAAAGGGGTGTACTCTACCAACTATTGAAATTACTTATTCACGTGTTTTAGGAAAGTGTCAACCACCCCACCCTTACCCATAATAAGACTCATCTTATTTATAGATGTGGGCAACCCTCCTTAACAATTAAGGAATTTAGTTTTATTTTAATTAATAAAACTCCTTTAATTAATTAGGCTCTCAATCTTATTAGGAATAATTAATTAAACTATTTTAATTAATTAGTCTCCTAATCTTATTAGGATATATGAGAGTACTTTTATTAATTAATTTCTAAACTCCTTTAGGAATTAAATAATAATAATAGTAATAATAATAATAATAATAAGACTCCTCTTATTAATTTATATTTAATATTTTTAAAAAATTAAATAATAAATATTAAGCTATTTAATTTATTCTATCACCATAGATTAAATTAAATATACTTAACTTATTATTACGATTATGCCATTAACTTCTTAAATAATTATTCTTCTTTTTATGGTGTGACCCTTTAGGTTCTCCATATTAAAACGATTGTGAATAAATCAATTAGAACAATTCTAATCTTATTTAAATAAATAAATTATACTATTAATTTATTTAAATAAATAATATTTATTCTACAATAGGGATAAGCTTCCCTAGCGATTAACGACTTTTCAGATAATATAAATTTCAACATTAATCATAAAAGAACCTTTGAGTAAATAGTTACTATGCAATTCAATTCTTCCACCATACAATGTCCCAATTAAATATAAGACATGAAATTACTGTCAAGTCTTATTTCATTTAATTATATGTATTTCGATCCTTAAATACACAACTCCAAATAATGCAAATTAGAAACTCCTTTCTAATTTCATTCTGCCTTGGCCAAGGACTACTGGGTTGTCATTTATTGAATCACATAGGGCATTTCTCTTCTTTTACTAGAAGTGGTAGATTTTTTATTGATCATACATTATTTTCGTGTACAACTTATTACACCCAAGCATACCCTTTGATATACCCTAAGGGTCTTAAGGAATAAGTCAAAGTATAACTCATCATATACAAGATACTGATGATCTCAAGTCCAAGGATCACTTGTACTACTATCACAACAGGAATTCCTATTGACAGGCAAGTAAAACACCATTAGGTATTTCTTAGCGAGCCACGTTCAGTGAACTTATTCTCTAATTATCACCTACATACTTGCTTTAGTGTCTCCACACAAATGATCATGAGATCAATCATCCTCATTTAATGAGCAAGCAACGTATGTACCAATCTATCCGGATTCATTAATCCCCAATTTAGTAATCCAACGATTGGGAACTATTTTAGTTTTAAGCTTTCTAAAAATTTAGATCTCATTAGAATGATCATCATCATTATTCTAAAAGCATTGCTTAAAACTATAGGTTTATCACATATTATAAAGCAGCATCATGTAGATAATTAAAAGCCTTTAATAAATTAATACTTTTTATTAATAAATGAATAAGATTGTTATAAAGTATATGTTTTATCATCAAACATGATTGACTTGTGTGCATACTACTTTCATCTATGTTAATAATTGTGAATAACGGTTCAAAGATTAAAAATGGTGTTGATTAAAGATAAGTATGATATGCAGATGTTTGTTCAATTATTTTTTTTTACAAAAGTAAGTCTGGCAGGACTTGCCGATACTCTACTTTTCCTAAAGTAGTCTGGATGACAACTCAATTATTGTTAAAACTTGTACAAGTTGGTTTAATTTTCTCTGTGGGACCACAAATTCCACTACTAATATTTTTATATACCTCAGTTGGTTATTTTGTCGAAAGGGGTGTGCTAGTTGTCTCCACAATTTTCAGTATAAATAGATTGCTTATATGAGAAACAAAACACACCATCACTACACTAAAAGTATAAAATTCTTTTACTATAATATTGTGAGTATAATATTGTAAGTATTTCTTTTGAGTGTAAGATTACTCCAAGTGTTGATAAAGAGTGCAAGCATTGTTCATGGTTGATTAATTTCATAGAAAGCAGAATCTAGTCACGTGCTTATTAAGGTAAGGGGTATCATTATTTCTAATATGGTAAAGGAATATCATTTTCTTTCATACTCCATATTATGGTAAGATATTATTATTTATTTCTTCAACTTATCATTAAACGGAGAAAAGTCCTGAAATAATTAGAATATTCTTAATAGTTTGGGCTTCATCTAATATCTTGAACAAAATCTTTTTATTCAGTTTTAAGTTACTATATTTGAGCAGGGAACTTTACATTCACTTGAACTTTGTATTCTATCAAGAATTCTAATCGATTTTTTGATATCGTGTTGGCAATTTAGAATCTGGATAGTTAAGTGAAAAATCACTAAGATCTAGTTTATCTTATTATTCTGATTATTTCTGTCCATTCATTATATATATCATTGTTATAATTATTGTGGTGAAATTTCTTTTTGGCTTGTAGTGCAGAGATGAACTGTTGATTGGATTGACCATTGATTTTTTAGTTGTATGTATTTGGCCTGTAGTGCAAAGATGGACAGTTGATTGGCATGACCATTGGTTTTACAGTTGTATGTTTTTGGCATGTAGTGATAGGATGGACTGTTGATTGTCATGGCCATTAGTTTTACAGTTATATATCTTTGGCCTATAGTGCAAAGATGGACTGTTGATTGGCATGGCCATTAGTTTTACAGTTGTATGTCTTTGACACATAGTGCAAAGATGGACTGTTAATTGATATGACCATTAGTGTTACAGTTGGATATCTTTGGCCCGTAGTGCAAATATGAATTTATTAGCATGATTATGAACATGAACTGTGAATTGGTATAACCATGGTCTTTGGTGTTTCAGGTATAGACATGTGGTGAAAATTCTATTTGTCTTGGGTACAACGAAGAACAGTTGATTGGAGTTACATGAATAAATATCGATAATGGACTTTTAATTTGGAGAAGATAGTAGACATTATGTTCTATTTGACTCTTCTAATGGATTGTTGATTCCACTGTAATTATGGTTAAGAACTTTTACCATTTACCATATGTTCTAAATATCTGATTTATTACCGATGAAGGTTATTGATAATTTAATTATCTTAGTCATGATATTCTTTACTGGGCTATTTGTGCTCACCCTTTTACTTAATAATTTCTTTCAGGAAATAAAATTGTAGCTGGGACTAGCATAGAGAATATGGGTATAAAGTGGTGTTTCGAATTAGTCGCAATCCTCATCAAGTTATAGAACAGTATGGCATAATAATTATACTGAGAACTTAAAATGTGTGTGTCGTATTTTATACGTCATTTAATAGTTGATTTTGGTGAACTAAATAGGGTGATGTGAACCTGAATTTGGAAGCGTAAAAAATGCAGCCTATTAGAACGAGAATGACATAAATCTTCTCGTGTTCCTTTGATGACTTGAAATATTTGTTGCTGTATTTTATATGACATTGTAATAATTTAAGTATGAATATTGTCGTATTATATACGTTACAATATTTGTGTTGAAACTCACAATATATGTGTCGTCATATTTTGCACAACAATTCAATAGTTGTAAATAAGAAGGTTCGCGTCTGTAGTGTTGTTTTTGGCAACTCAAAATGGGTTGTGTGGAACTATTTTGGGGTCGTCACAGTATCATATTCTTCGGTCTGCTCTGGCTTAGCTTCAATAATATTAGAATTTACAAGAGTGAACATTTAATTGCCTAGCAAGTGAAAACAGTTGAATAAACAACAAAGTTATGAACAACTTAACATTACTTGAAAACTTTAATAACCAAACAAAAGTTATGAAACAACTTGAATAAATAGGAATTAAATCATATTCCTACCATATAACACCTTCAATACCATCCTAAAAGAACACACTCCTTAATTCTTTCACTAGAAGTTCATCAACATTTACTTAATCACAATCACCTAAGACCATCTGTCTTTTCATACTTATTTAAGTTAACCTTCTTAAATAACGATTCTAGGATTCAACTTAGCCTAGAAAATACATAAAAACAATACATCACAAGTGTTTAACATATATCAATGTAGTGAAATGAGTGGTCATAAATCCTCTACCCATACAAAGGAGTTGTTCTACTCATTAGCTACATGTCAACGGTTAAAAAACATGTAAATGTACTTACAACTTAAAACTTAGTTAACACCTTAAACTTAGTTAACACCATAACATATCTCTAGTCGAAATTATAACTATCAACTCACTTCTTACCATTATTCGCTATTCTGCGAAACTTACCATCTTAAATAGTTCTATTTCTTAGGACTCACTTTCTCAAGTCTACACATAAGTTCGCATACTAGTTAAATACGTTTTTTACATACAACCTTCAATAATCATGCCATTGCACAGAGTAAGATTAAATCTCTATTTGCTCATCTAGCATACATACCAAAATATAACAACACCTTGTTCTCATAACATACATTCTTGCATGGAGGGCAAGATAACACCATCCAATGCCCAATTTATTTGATTGGCACAAACAACTTATCTTACTTACTAGAATTATGAACTATAATTCCTCCAACAATATATGTTCTATTCAGAATAATTCAATAATTTCGTTAAGCCGAATCAAATGGCTAATAACTCTTTTCTACAAATCATTCAACAAATTTCATATAACAAATAAAATTCCAACACTTAAACACATGCCTTGCACAAAAAATAGTATATACACGAATTATACAACATTTTCGAAACACATAAGTTATATATCATACAGAAAACTTGAATAAATATAAACATTTGCTTAAGTTAAGAAAACTTGCTCATTAACAATTGAGCATGTGACAACCCGAATTTTCATAAGTTATTAAAATAAGAATTTAATAATTAAAATTCTTATTATGAGATGTATATATTTTGAATTATGTGTTTTGGTGTGAAGAAATTAAATATAAATGAGATTTAATAGTTCATTAAACTATTAAAGGAAGTGAAGGGAAATAGTTATGTAAAGTAATATGGTGGAAAAAGGAATTAAGTGAATAAATATTGATTAATTTAAAAAGAGTTGAGAATTATATTATGAAATAATATAATTTGATTATCATGCCTTGATTGGCAATTGAATTGTAATGAATTAAATTTCATAAATAAGTCAACTAATTTACTTAATTAAAATAGTGAATTAATATAAATATATTTATTTTAATAAGATGAGGAAATAATATATATTACATATATATGTAATATATTAATATGTTAATGTAATACGATTGGGAGTTTTGTAAATAGTTAAAATATTTATCGAATAAAATAAATATTTTAGTTAGAATATTTATGAAATTTAAAATGAATATTTGATGGAAATCATTATAGAATAATTTAATGAAAGTGTGATAATATTGATGGAATGAGAATATTCTAATTTAATTAAGTAATTAAATTAGAGATTTAGTAATTTGTTATATTGGTTAAATGGAATATATAAATATATAATGTTTAATTTAATTTAATAATGGTTATGACAAATAAATTATATAATAAGGAAGTAAAATAAATATGTAAAAAGGAATTTTTAGAGAGCTAAACAAACATGGCCTTGTGGCCTTGATTTTTGTAACTGATGCTAACTCCCTATTTGTATAACTGAAGAAGGAATAAAAACACGTTAAGTGTTTTATCAGTTGGAGAAGTTTGTTTGAAAACACAGAGAAAGGAAGAAGAGAGAAAATTTAGAGAAGAAATTCTCTGAAGAAGTTTAAGAATCAAAGAAGGGAGAAGAAAGAAGTTGTTCAAGTTTTCAAGCTTTATAGCAAATCAAAGGTAATATTTTAGTTTTGTGTTTTTAGTTTATGTTTCATGAAGTTTTCTTTTAAGAAGGATTGTTGATGGAACTTTTGATGGTTTAGTTTGGTAAGAGGATGGTATATGTGTTGGTAGAGGTTTATAATTTGTTATATGTTATTTATAAATGATTTTGGTTAAGTTAATTCATGAAAGATGGGTTAAACAAGAAGAAATTGAGTTTTATTGAAATATGTACATTTTGGTCAATTTTGAGACTAAAATTAGTTATGAAATCATGATGGAAATCTTAAATTGATGGTGGATGTTGTAAGAACGTTGAAAAATGAAAAGAATGCAAGTTTAATTAATCAATTTGGTTAAAAAATGAATTCGTAGTGAATGAATTCGCTAAACATGTTAAAACATGAAAATCTAATATGAACATGAGTTTTGGGTCAAGATTTAGGTTGGTTAATGTTTCTGTAAATTGTTGATTCTTTGGTATATTGTATTTCTATGAATTACGATCCATAGAATTGAAAACGGACTAATTTGGATGTGTATAACTTAAGTTATGAAGATTAGAAGGAGAAAATGGTCAAAAATCGCAAGAACAATTAACTACAGAATCTGGTTCTGCTAACGGGCACCGCTGCGCTGTGCCCTAAGTCTATTGGGGTACAACTTCCCTCTTGGGCGCAGCTGCAATATTTCAAAGGCTTAATTGGGCGCAGCTGCATTCTAGGTGTATCAGGTGTGACTGTTTTGACCTCCTGTAGTAAAACGACCATAACGTTTTCATACAAACTCCGATTGAGGCGATTCAGGATGATTCAGAAAGATAACGAGTAGACCTACAACTTTTAATTTTAAAGTTTTTTGATTTGGGATCGGGAACAGGGGTCAAAATGGCCATCTTGTTTATTGATGTGTTTTCGTAGGCAATCGGAGGGCGTCGGGCATGCCCGTATGCAAGTGTAGTGCTTCTGAAGATAAAAGATGTTGTTCTAAGTTATAAAACATTAATATTAGTAAATATAATGATGCTTAACATTAATAATTGATGTCTTAGATAAGTTGTATAAGTATACCAAGCATACACAAGAGAGACGAATCGAGCGTGTGACGAATAAACGTCGAAACGCCGTGACAAGTATTAATGAACATAAAAAGTGTTTCAATTCAATTGAAATGAACATTATAAGATATGGAATGAGGTTAATATAAAACCAATAAGGAATCCTAGCAAGACTTAAACACTTGAATGAACTTCGAGTATAACTAAGAAGAAATATAGTGAGACATAAGTCGAAAGTTAACATAATCAAATTAAACATTGTGTATTAATTAATTGGACTATGCATTGCTATGTGACTAATAGTTGATATGCATGATTATATAATTGTGTAGGGCATGTGAAGTGCAGATATCTGTAAGTTGTTAATTTGTTATTGGTAAACAACGATCATGGCAGGTCTTTCAGTTCCTATTTGCTATGTGAACTTAATGATCAACTATTTTAAATCTTTATTTCAAAGAGCATGATGTGTTATATATATGTTGAAAGTATGTAACATTAAATTTAATTTATGACTACGTTGATTGAGTAAAGAATGCTGATTGAGTAAGGAACTCAATCTTTATACTTGTTATGTGAACTACAACATCTATGTTATATTAGTCCAATGATTATAAGATGTATGTTGAGCATGTTATTATGTTCTATGTGATGCATGAAAATTGTTAGATTTGCTGGGCTATTAAGCTCAACCTTGCAAATAACAACTTTTATAGGTTAGGAATTTAAGGTAACGCTATGTGCTATTTGAAAGACATGAATCAGATGTAATGCATGAAGATTTATATACTTTTACTGAGTTATTATTATTTGAACCATGCGTAAGGTTCCGGATGATGTACTTGATAATGTATGATGTTTAATAGATGTTGAGTTAAAAAGTTTAAATTTTGTCTGACGTATAAAGGGTATTGAACCTGGATGTAAATTTTATTTATTAACTCTGGTAAAGTGAGTAATAAACTAAGTA
This sequence comes from Panax notoginseng, assembly GCA_016801055.1. Lineage (NCBI taxonomy): Eukaryota > Viridiplantae > Streptophyta > Magnoliopsida > Apiales > Araliaceae > Panax > Panax notoginseng. The sequence goes on from CM029021.1 coordinate 22,714,644, forward strand.
TGGTTCAAAAGTAGGTAAAGATAAAGGTTTTGAGAAATGTACTTGATAATTTATAATGTGAAACTTCATATTTAGTTGTAAAGTTTGAGTTACCCTATGTATAAGGGATATTGAGCTGAGTTGTAAGATTTTATATAATAACTCAGATGAAGCGAACCATAAAATAAATTTGATTCAAAGATGTGTAGATAATAAAGGTTATGATTCAGGGAAATAAACAAAATAAGAAGGTAGAAAAGTTTTAATTATTCTGCATTTTATTAAGTTTAACATCGAACAATGATGTAAAATCAGAAGTTAGACGTATTATTAACGACCGAAGTTGATAGATGAATTATATGAATTTTGGAGTCTTTACAGCTGGTATCAAAGCTATAGGTTATAAACATTAGGCTATAACCTTAGAGAAGAAAAAAGAAGATGGTAACGAATAAACTTAGATAGAGTTTGATCAATAAGAAAAAGTTTAAGAAATGTATAAAGGATTAAAATATATATGAGAAGGTTTAAAGAGGAATCTTGAAGACTTATAAAAGATGAGAATCAGGAGTTACCTGACTCTAGTAATAAGATGTTAAATGTTATTAAAATAGACGATGTTTACAAGATAAGAAGGTGATTAAAATAATAATAATGAACTCAAATAGAGTTTAATTGATGATAAATTCAGAGAATGTTTAAGAAAAAAGTTAAGATAATATGTGTGGGTTCAAAGAAGAACCTGAAGAGTTAAAATTAAGTTGAATAATCATAAGACAACATAATTAAAGAGGATGTAATGAGGATCGTGAAATCAAAACGATCATAAAATTAGAAAGGAATCATAAAGAAGGTAATTGTAGAATAAGATCACGACGTGATCTGGTTAAGTTGTAAAATGATAGATGATCTATAATGAATGAACAGTTATAGCTTGATGCTATAAAGAGAATGTACAATGAAATAGTACAATGTAAACTCACGAGGAGATATAAATGATGAGGTACGAAAAATTCGTATCGACCAAAGAATAAGTTAAGAGTAAGATAGAGTTAGGTGTGATTTCAATTGAGGACTCATATGATGCTGAGTTGTAAAAACCTTTGTATGGGCGGAGGTTTTGTGCTTATACTTAGTCTATCACATTGATAATCGTTGGAGTGTTGGTGTCGCGCTATCAATGTATATATGGTGAAAAGGTGATTCTTTTCTCATGTGTATATTTGATAGTTAGAGACTATTAAGATTAGTTAGATATTATTAGGATTAGGTGCGAGTTCTTAAAACTCATACTTGTGGTAAGTTGATGACTCATAGTCATATTCTTTTCATGCATATAATTTTTTATTTTTAAAGTATAAACATCATAACCACCATATTCATTCGGATAATTCATGATCCACATAAACAACTACATTAACTAATCAAACTCTTAAGGAACTTAAAGAGATGAATTTTTTTTTTAGATTTACCTTTTGATTCATCTTCTCCTTCTTCCTAGCTTTGATCTTGATTTGATCCTCGTTATGCTTGACCTTCTCTTTCTTCTACCTTCTTGTATCTGGCTAACCATTATTTCTCTCCCTTTCTAGATTTTTCTTTCTCTTTCTCTCTTTTGTTCTTCCTCTTTCTCTCTAATACTCTCTCTAAAAATATTAATTGGTTGAAATGAATCATACGATATTTAGGTTTTGATTATATAAAACCTAGTTTCCAATTCTTATAAGTTGGTCATTCAACTTAAGTCTTCTCTAGTCTTCCCCATCGTCTTTAGAAGCTTGCAAATCACCCCTGACATATTCTTAGCATATTCTCGAAATATTCTTTATACCTTAGGATATTCTCTTAAGATATTTTCTTAAGTTTCAATCTATAGGTTTTTACCCCTAAGGTTTCCTTAACTTGCATTATCCTCCCTTAACGTTCGTAACTCACTTCCATACTTCATTAAGTTAACAGAAGGTCCATTTTTCCCTTTCTTACTTCATTAAGCTAGTAAAAGGTCTATTTTTCCCTTTTGTACAATTGACTTAGGGTTTAATTTTCGAGCTAAGTCGGTTACCCGATTCCTTTCTAGTTAGATTTTCCTAACTCGTTCAATCATGCGAAAACCACAAAATTTCTTTCGCTGATTTTTATTAGAGATTAACTCTCCCATCCTCAAACAAATGTTATGACGTAATTCAAAGTTCTAGAATAAAAGGTTTGTTTGCATTTCTGAGTTTTATGAATAGTATTTTAGCGTTTTTTTCCAGAAAATTTATTTCCTCCCAAAAACTCCCAACACTCATACCTCATTACGTAACACTCAAACTAGGTCATTAATAGACCTAAATCATATTACACATAACAATATCAATAAAAAAATTTATTTATTAGATATTATCATCGAATAACCTAATTTCAAGGTTGTTTGAAATCTCGGGATGTCACATTCTTCCCCTTTTATAAGAATTCCATCCTCGGAATCTCAACCACCGAACCATCCTTACTAGGTTTATGTCCATCTTCCTCTGAGATTCAATCGCTGAATAGTTTTAGTATACTATTTTTGTTTAGGTATTATATTGCCTATTCAATCCATATCTCAACCGATTCTTGTAGGTCTTATCTCAAAACCATTAACAACTCATATATGTTTTGAGTATTATCTCATCAACCTTCATCTCTAAGGATAATCATATGTCACTATTGTTAGTGGTTTAACATCATGATTCACTAAACTCATTCTACTCATTACAACTAGGTCTTCCAATCAACCTTTACATACCTACACAACTCTTTCCTTCTTTAAGGATTTCCCTTACAATCATCACATTCTATCATCATTCTCCTCTAAGGAATTCATACTTTTTACCCATCCCATTTCCAAATTACGGGAATATCTTTCAAGAATCTTCATAATTATTCGATAATTGTGAAGTAACTTGAGCAAACAGGAAATAAAAATTTCTTTTTAGTTTCATATTTTTGAAACAACATACTGACTAAAGTTGAGCGGTCATAAGAATTCAAACTTTTATTTTCATTTTCGAAAGGGTTTAAAAAGATATTTCATTGTAAATCGTCCGAACTTACGAGTACGTGGGGTGATCAGCCCTTTGTACCCTATATTGATGAATACTACATGGTGAACGAAATAATTTACGTTCTTCCGTCACTCGACATTACATGTCGAAAATAAAAAATATTTTCGCCCGATATTGCGCTTGCTTATCTCAACTTTGTCATATGAGTCCACACCAAAATAATTTGGTTGAACATAAGTACTCAAAGAACACTTGAATTCCATCAATCAATGGTAACATTCATCTAGCCGAATCAAATAGCTTAGACTTTCATTAAAAGTTCGAACATCAATCAAAATATTTTTAACCAGCTTAATTTGCAAACATTTCTTTAAATAATTAAAAATACTAAAAATCAGTTTATGACATCATGATACCTCACCGTTTTAACAGTAAGTTGAGGTTTCTGTCATTTAATGACTTTGCCATACTACAACATACCATAGTGGGCTGACGATTCTATGATCACATCCAACACTAGGTTAAACTGTATTGATAACTTTATCATTTGTCATATCTGCACCATATTCAATGATGCATCAACGATTAAATAAAATACCTTTTGATATTTTAAAATCATTTTTGTCTTAGCAGAAATAATTAGCATAGACATATACATAACAAAACTTTTAAAACTCATTGGTTTAATAATCTGATCCAATATTTTTTATATTTTTTTAAAAAATATCAGCACGATTTCAACAACTTTTGAAATCTAGCATAGCTAGAAGATTTGGAGGATCCATATTTCCTCCATCAACTTCAATTTTCTCATCGCTCCATCAATGCTCTATACACTGAAAAAAATTAGTTTTCATTTTACAGTATTCCTATACCCTCGTATAGTTCATCAAACTTACCACACATTATGTGTTCAGGAACTTGACATGATAATATGAGTTAGGAACTTGTCCTAGCAATACGTACTACAAGAACATATCAGGGACTATCCATATGCTTAGGGGCTCAAAACATACCATACAATCATGAGTCACAAACTTACCATAAGCATGCCTTTCAAGAACTCGCAACTTATCTTAATATCCTTCAACTATCAAATATACTCCTGAGAAAAGAATCACCTCTTTGTCATCGGTATCTCGATAGAACGACACCAATATTTCAACGATTATCAACTTGGAAAACCAAATGGTAATTAAACCAAGCACAAAAACCACGCTCATACAAAGGTTTGTACAACTTAGTCACTACATAAGTCCTCGATTGAAATCCCACATAAATTCTAACTTTCTCTTGCTCAATACTAATATTCTTAATCTGTATCTTATCATTAAAAACTCTTTTTGAGTTTATCTTATGCTATTCCATAGTACCATTCCTGTATAGCATTAGCTAAAATTCTTCAATCTTTCGATTGATCATATGTTCTTCTTAATCAGATTACGTCATGATCTTATCCTTCAATTACTATCACTGCCTTTTCTGGCATTCCAAATCAAGCCTAATGACTTAATTAACATATCAAAATAACAATATATCCATTATTATTTTCTCACAATGAATGCCGCAATTCATCTCTTAAAACTCTATCTGAGTTTACCTCCTTACTATCTTTACCAATTCTTCTCAGGTCATATCCTAAGGTACTCTTACCCTAGAGCTATAACATTCTGCTTTGATACCAATTGTGATGGTTCTATCTTCAAAATTGGATCCTGGTGCTATCATACAAACATCTTAATACATCGCAAGAATAATTATAATATTCTTATAAAATATATGTGGAATCTTACCTTCTACACCCAGGTACGAAAACCTTAACTTATTACATCATTTAATATCAAAATACCATTTACAACTTATACTAATATTATAACCATATTCTATCTTTAATCTCTTCTGCTCTTGTATAACACCAGATTCTTCGTTCTGCTCTGGCTTAGCTGCAATTATATTAGAATTTGCAAGGGTGAGCATTTAATTGCCCATCAAGTGAAAATAGTTGATAAAAAACAAAGTTATGAACAACTTATTATTACTTGAAAACTTCAATAACCAAACAAGAGTTATGAAGCAGCTTGAATAAATAGGAATTAAATCAGATTCCTACCATATAATACCTTAAATACCACTCTAAAAGAACACCTTCCTTAGTTCTTCTAGCAGAAGTTCATCAACATTTACTTAATCACAATCACCTAAGACCATTTGTCTTCTCATACTTACTTAAGACAACTTTCTTAAATAATGATTCTAAGACTCAACTTAGCCTAGACAATTACATATATGTGAAAAGAATCACCTTCTCAATATATACATAAAAATAGTACATCACAAGTGTTCAACATATATCAATGTAGTGAACTGAGTGGTCACAAATTCACTGCCCATACAAAGTAGTTGTTCTACTTATTAGCTACATGTCAACAATTAAAAAGCATGTGACTGCACTTACAACTTAAACTTAGGTAACATCGTAACATATCTCTATTCAATATTATTACTATCAACTCATTTCTTACCACTATTAGCTATTCTGTGAAACTTACCATCTTAAAAAGTTCTATTTCTTAGGACTCACCTTCTTAAGTCTGCACATAAGTGCGGATTCTGGTTAAATAAGATTTTTACGTACAACCATCAATAATCATGCCATTACATAGAGTGAAATTAAATCTCTATTTGCTCATCAAACATACATTCCAAAATATAGCAACTCACTTCTTACCATTATTGAATGACCGAGTCAATAAGCTGAGTGGTGATCAATGTCCCTGAACATATTTACGTCAACCTTATGGTAATCAAGGTGATCAGTCTTTCATACCCGATGAACAAAGTGCAAATCAATAATCATAGATGTGGAATAATTATCAAGAATTAATCCAGTAGCATGCTTGAAATATAATAACTTGAGTTTGAGTTAGGGAACTTGCAATATATGTTAATATTCAATAATAACCATAGATGTGGAATAATCAACAATAATTATCCATTAACATGCTTGAAAAATAACAACTCGAGTTTGAGTTAAGGAACTTGCCTGCACCGCTGATTACCGCTAAACAATCTAATTTAATCTCTTATGAAAGACCTATCATTTATAAGATTGATCTTTCAATCAGCATACCATATCATACCTCATAATACTACTATTCTAAAAAATAAATTATTAAGCTACACAATCACTCATCAGATAATTCTTTAACTTATTTAAAATATTATCGTCCTTTGATAATATTTAAATCATTTAATCATTATCTTAAAATTCCATCTCATATTATTAATTACTTAATAATATCTTATTCACTTCTTAATTTAATAACAACTTAGTCACTCACAAATATTATTAATCATTTAATAATATCTTAATAAATTACAAATATTATTAATTATTTAATAATATTTTAATTATTTAATAATACTCTAATCACATTTTAATATTAATAATCATTTAATAATATTCAAATTATTTACTAATATTATAATCAATTATTAATGCTTTAATAAAAAATATATTATTAATCATTTAATAATATTTCATTCACTTCTTGATTTTATTAATCACTTAATAATATTCTAATCATTTACCTTTAACAATAAATTAATTATAACTGATTATAAATAAGACTCCTTGTACTATATATAAAATAATTTCAGTATTATAATTGCTTATAAAATGAATATTCATCTACTAAAAATAAATTGAGCATTTTAACTGCTTGTAAAATGAATATTCGGTTATTATATCTGAGATAATTTCAGCATTATAACTGCTTATAAAATGAATATTCTTATTAAATACTTGAAGAAAATCGAACATAGTAACTGCTTAAAAAAAGTATATTTTCTACTTTATAAGAGAAATTAATCGGACATTATAATTACTTGTAAATAGAAATTTTGTACTATATACCTAAAATAATTTGGGCATTATAACTGCTTGTGAAGGTATATTTTTACTAAATATATAAAGAAGAATGAAAATAATAACCACTAGAGTAAATACCTCTTGATGCTGCAAACTTTAACTAATCCTTTGCAATCTTACAAGAACTCTCTCTTTCTAATTCTTGATTATAACTTTGCTTTGTAAATTGGAGAAAAACTAATGAACTTAGCCCTCTATTTATAGGAAAACATATTTTCGATAATTGCACATTAGGGGCTCGACTTATTACAGTTTACACCCGACTTATTACAGTTTGGTATCTAGTTTAATTACACTTTAGTACCTAATTAATTGCACCTTAGTCCCTCAAAATATCTTCCACCAGGTGACGTCATGATGACATCATTTTTGTGTTTATTTAAGGATGATGTCATGCTTACATCATGATGACATCATCTTTATGTTTCTTTAAGGATGATGTCAAGCTTGCATCATCTCTTCTCCGATTGGTCGATTTAAGTTCACATGGATTGGTTCTATTTAGTAATTTCACAAATAAATCTAAAGGTAATTTAGTAATTTCATCATTATTAGGAAACTTCTTAGCAATTTCCTCCTAGGACTCATTGGTCATTAGTAGCTTTCTCCAAGGGCAAAAGAGTCAACACACCATTGCTAGGAAACTTCCTAGAAATTTCTTCTTAGGACACATGAGTCATTAAGCACTTTATTTTGGCCAATATAGTCATTTCCCATAATTTCCTACCTTTAACTCAAGTATGGTTATTTCCTAACCATATATATTTTACTAACACATGTCCCATTATTTTGGGCTACTAAATTAAATATTTTGGGCCTCCTAAAAAAATTCTTTGGGCCGTGTAAAATAGCATGGTCCAAAACTTAAGTTTTATCTTACCCTAATTATTTGATTAGGGTTTCCATTCCACTCATTTTGGAATTTAAATATTTACTCATGTACACTTAATTTTATAACCCAATTAGACCTGCCTTAATAAATTGTGATAATAAAATTAATCTCTTAGGTTTGTATATATTTTAAATACTAAAATTCTTCAATTCTATAACCCTTAGTTTATTTAATTTTCATACCTAATATATAATATTATGCTCTATAACTTTCTATTTATATAATAAATAAATATATATACATATTTACAATATATATTTATTTAATCACACACCTATTTCACATAAGTAACAAAATTATGTACCATCATTGATAAATAATTATTATATTCACTTTCATCTTATAATATCTCTCCGTTTGAAATTTATTTCCTTGATACATTTTTCACATAAATAATCCTTTTCTTACTTTTCAAAATTTCTAACATTCTCATTTAATTTCTTTACATTGCTTAAAAATTCAAATCAACCCATATAGGTTCTTTAAATTTTTTAATTAAACATTTATTTCCCATCTAGGTTTTATTCTTTAATCTTTATTTAATCATTCAAGATTTTATTTATAATTTTTTTGGTTGTCACATTCACCTATTCTTCTAAGAGTTTCATCCTCGAAATTACAGCATACTAATCTCTACTCCATTTATTCACCAATAATAGGTATTCAATTTAACCTTTATCTGATTTCATTCTCCATTAATGAGTACATACTGTTTCCTTCTATGATGATATCATCTATCATCACATTCTACTATGACTTCTCGCTAAGAAGTTAAAACTTTTCATATTATGTTGAGGGGTCATAAAGACCATGAACACATAGTTTTAACGGTATTCACATCGCAAAACGGTAACTACTAAGTATGTTTACAATCACAAAGAATGTAAACTACTCTGTTAGTACTTTAGGTGATTAGCCTATCGTACGCTTACGTCATGCACAACATATCAATCTTGTTTAGCGACTATTTACGCTACTAGACTGGATTATTTTATCCAATCGGGGATGTTCACCTCAGACTTAGTATAAGAGTCCGTACCAAAACAATTTGGTTTGGGATAAATTCTCAAAGAGATGCTTGAATTTTCATAAACATTTGTCTGGTTGAATCAAATTGCTTAGACGTATACCAATAATTCGAGCATCAATCGAAACATGTGTCACGACAAATTCAATTGGAAATAAATTATCTTTAAAATTCTGAAAATCATTTTATAACGTTATGATTCCGCATTGTATTTACAGTCTGTTTGAGGATTCCGTCATTTTGTGATTTTGTCACACTGCATCATACTATAGTGGGCTGACGATCCTTAGATCACATTTTTGGGTAAAATCTAGTTACGCACAACACGCAAGTATACGTGGTCAACAAGTAATAAAGTGAAAGTAGAGTATCGTTCCCACGAGGAATTATTAATACAAATTACCAAATACTAACTCTTAACTAAACTAATTTTATTTAAACAATCAATTTAATGTTATAAACTAAATTATTAAATTAAACTAATTCTAATTACCACTAATTAAAAATTAAATTATGGAGATTTAAGATCACAACTTCACTTATTGCTTCATTTAAATTAATACACTTCTTATTAATTAAGCTCACTATTCTGAATTGTTAATCAAGAACACATAAGTAAATATGACCATCTCTCAATGCATCATACTCAATTCAACTTAAATCCACATATGATAAAATTAAGTAGAACACCCTAATTAACTAATTCACTATATCTCTATGTGAATTACAATTAAAAAGGTTTTTAGGCACAAGTTCTCTATCAAATTACATGCGATGTATAGGTATATCTCTATCATAGACATAAATTATGTATTCCAACACCATGCAGAAAATACAATCACATGCTATTATGATCAGATCAAAATCTATAATTCATCTCTCGAGTTCATATAGATTATCACGGTAATTGTTAGCTAGGCAATTAAGCAATTCATCACAAATCATAATAGACAATCTAAGAATGATCTCAATAATTAATAGAGAAGCATACTAAAATTAACTATGCAATAAGCTCCATTGTAATCTTAAACAAAATATTTAGTTCATGATTAATGAATTAAAACCAAGAATCCACAATTGAATAAACATTAAACGACAAAAATAACAGTAGAGTGAAGAATAAATCTGTTGTCAACAAATCTCCCTCTTCCTCAAGCTCTTGCTATTGATCTTCAATGGTCTCCAAGTTGCTTCAATCTCCAAAACTAATAAGAACTAGGGTTTTGTCCTAATCTACTCTAATCTCATCTAATGGAATCCTCCCTCTTCAATCCTAGCAATTATCCTCCTTTTATATTTCTCTTTCATATGTCTTTTAGTCCTCCTGGAAGTCCTTGATCAATCAGCTCGAACCATTCCTTCTTGAACTCAAATTCGAAAAACTCCTTTTTCTTCCCGACACCCCCGCCCCGGCGGGGGGTGCTACTGTTATTGGGTCAAGTACCCCCGCCCTTGCGGGGGTTTTCCTTGTATAATGTCTGCCCCAACGGGCGATATATCTCTACAGTTCTTATTTTGCCTTTTTCATGCCATTTCTTGCCATAACGTCGCCATTCTACCACCATGCCTCGTATTGCACTCCTAAACATAAAACAAACACAAAAAAGTAAAAACGAACTTAAATAGACAAGAACAACACAGTTTAAGTCCAAATCAGAAGCCGATTAGTAGGTATGAAATGCACTCATTAAACTCCCCCAAACTTAAATCGTGTTAGTCCTCGAGCACAAAACAAAACATAATACAATGCAATGGAATGCAACTAATCTATATGCCTACGAATCCAGCAGTAATGACAGAAACAAGTCTAGTCAACCGGCCTTAGAGAAATTAAGTAAACATGATAATACATCATATCAAAACAAATTAGTAATTTCTCAATCAATCATCAAATCTTAAATTGTTATCACTAATATAGTGCGTGTGTGCTCAACACCTAGGTTAACTGATACAAGATCAAATTGAACACATATTAGATCTCTTTGAAGGCATCATAAAGTGTAAACTTAAGAAATTCAAAAATAGTCAAGATCCAACTAAAATCAAATAATTACCAATATCGAGGGTCAAAATAGGGTACTTTGCTTTATTTTTCATCTACGGTAGCTTTTTGCTCTTATTTTCTGTTTCATTCATTTTTCTTCTTCTTCTTTTTTTATACACATGGCTATGCAATGTCTTATTCCCTTAGGATTTTCAATGCTACCTTAACGAGCTTTTGACCAAGAACTCCCAGACCATTAAGACCTTAGGGCGCTTGTGACGAACGAGAATTTTGTAAATTAATTTTTAATATTTATTGAATTAAATAAATATTTTTTGATGATTTAATTATTGGATTAAATAATTAATTGATGCAGTTGTGGTAGATTAATTTAATTATATGTGTTATATTTATTAAATTAATGTGGAGAATTTTATTATTCAAAGCATGTAATTATGTGAGTTTATTTAATTAAATGAATTATTTAATTAAGCATGATGTTATTTTAATTAAGTTAATTATTAATTAGAGATTTAATAATTTAACATTTATTATTAATGAGAAAATTAATTATGTGACTATGTGAATTAATGAAAAATTATTATATGTTATTTAAAGTAAAATAAATAAAATATTAGATTTATTTTATAAGGAGTGTGACATTTTCAAATTATGTTATAAATATTTTATTAAAATAATGAGAAGACTTATTCAGGTTGCTAACCAAACGAGGCCTTAAGAGGAGTTGGATGTAGTTACCCACAATTGGGGTAACTAACCTCCATCACGCGCATCTGTTCCCTGAATTATATTACGTATTATTTACTCCTTCATTATTACTAAGTCTAAGATATAATTAGAGAGAAAGCCAGAGTGATTTTTAGAGAATTTGTGAGAAACTCAGTGAGTGAAGAAAACATCAAAGTCTACAAATATATACCTTATACTCTGGGTAATCTCTCCTTCCCAATTTCTTCTTCACGTCTTTTAGTTTTCTTATATATGGCTTTCATAGTTTTTTTTTTGGTTTAAACCTCCATAATTGGGTTGTGAGTAATGTTTATGGGTTATGTATGTATTAATATGTATCAAATCGTATTTAATTATATATATTATGTAAACCATGTCATCAGTGTCATGAAAACATGTCGTATATGATTTCTACAAAATTATAGAGTTTGGGTTTTGGCCTTAAGGCCTTATACGTGATTTTAGTATGTCAAACATAAATGTTTTCGTAAAAATTTACACTCCTATATTATTATGCATGTTGATACGAAGAGACCAAGCCTTAAACGAACGGATTTGGTGTTATAACGAATTCGTAGTGTTAAATTTATGATTTTGTTCATTAACTTCAAGAACATCAAGAACAGTCCAATTTTACATGATTTAATTTTGTTATTAAGTGTTTTAAATGGTTAAAATCACTTTACAAAGGTTGGGTTATGTTTATGTATAAATTATAACATGTGGGTATGTGTAATTTGTTGAAATTAGTGTTAAAAATGTGTTGATTTCGCTGAACTCTGTGTTCTTCGCGAACTGGGAAACAGAATCTGGGGTCTCGCGCCGCGGCGCCAACTCTAAAACTGAAGTCCCGCGCCGCAGCGCCACCACGCCGCAGCGCCAAGACTCGAGCCACGGCGCCACAGCGTCAAGTGTCCGGCTACAGCGCCACCGCGCCGAAGTGCGACGATCATGTGTATCAGTGGCGCCGCAGCGCCACTCTCCAGAAAATTTAGAAATGAGATTTTTAAAATATTAAAGTCTACAAGTGTTAGTGAATTGATGTAATGAACATATAATCATGTTAGAGGTATAATGTGATGATTAAAATAATTGTTTAAACATGTAAATAACATAATTACATGTGATTTAAATTATTGAATACATAATTAGATTATTATTCATGAAATGCAAATTATGTGATAATGAGATAAATTGACTAAGTATCGTCGATAATTAAAGTAGACAACGAGAATTAGTTTATGTTGATTAGTTAAATTATAAATAACTGGTATTATGTATATGAATGGTATGTAGGATTTAATTCAAATAACGTGCTTAGTTAAAGTGTAATCTACGCACGAGGCAAGTTTCCTAAACTTAAACTCTTAAATTTGAGGAAGTTCCCTAACCCTACTTGTCATTATTGTTCAAGCTTATTATTTACCTTGAATAAACTATTGTTACTAGTATTCAAGTTCAAATGATTTATTAAAGATTGATTATCTTTTCAAAGTATGATTTAGTTATATAATAATTGTTCTATTGTATACTTCTTGAGATTATTATTCAAATAGAATATCATTATTGTTGAACCTTATAGACTAGTGAAACCTTAATAATTCAACTAGTCCATAGTTGATGAGCGTTCTAAATTTCAGAACCCTTGATGAATTATCCAAACCAAACTTCCTTTGGTGCGGACTCGAATGTCAAATTGAGATGAACAACCCTGTATATGGGATTATTTACGCTTTAGCGTTAAGATATTGTGCACAGTATGGTACTAAGGGCTGATCCCCCTAAGTATGAGAAGAAAGTTCCATAGTCTTATGATTGTTAAAGGTTTCAAGTATAACCCTTGATAACCTAGGACATAGTTCAAGGTCTTATGACCCTCAGAATTCTTTTGATTCTTGTTATTTATTCTTGATTCAGAAGTTGAGTTTTTATTCAGATGTATTTGATTATTTGCATGTTATTATACTGTTGTTTCCTTATTATACTTGTGGGCATTTGTGCTCACTCTTGCTTAATAATAACATTGCAGGTAAGAATGAAAGAAGTGATGAACCTTCCACTAGTAAGGGCAAGAGCAAAGTTAGCAAGTGATGAAGACTTGTTATTTTAAATTGATGATGTATTTATGTTAAGACTTGAGTTATGATGTTGTTAAGACTTATTTGTTAGAATTCCGCATAGATGTTTTAAGGTTAGTTTAACCTGGGATTGTATTTATTATTCGGATGATGTAATCCTTTTAAGGAGAAGATTTTAATTCTATCTATTGTATGGTTTGCATTTATTATGGGTAGATAGATAAATGATATTTGTATAGTGAACACCATTTTCTGTGGAATCGAAGTACCCGGATTTGGGGGTGTCACGGGTTGGTATCAGAGCCGTAGGTTATGAACCTTAGGTGGGGGAACAACCTTAGGTAGTAGCCTTGTAGAAAGAAGATAGTAAAGGAAAACTCTTATCGAGTTTTAAGAAATGAATTTTTGGTAATTTATTGAAGATAATAAAATACATTATGTGTCTATGTGTTAATTTGTGTGCTCGTTAGTACGACTTAGTAACTAAAACTTAAAATTTTGTTGTCAAGATGACGAATGTTGGAGAAGCTAGTCAAGTTGGGGAGGAAGAACCCCGATTACTTATAGTACCTATAGAGGAGGAGCCCCGAGACATTCATGTTGTCAGGGAGCAGTTGATTCAAAGAGAGCCGTCTCCATTGATCAATGTTGTTGGTCAGGTGCATGAGCCCGAGACTGATCCTGAGGAGGAGTTTGATGAGGAGGATGAAGAAGAGGAGTTACAACGGTACACCGTTGATGCGGAGATGCATGACACGTTATACGACCGTAACGTGGAATTACAAGACGAGGTTCAGGAATTGACTAAGCGAGCGACTATTCAGCAGTCTACTTTAGAGGAGAAGGAGATGGAGATTTTGACTCTTCACACACGATTGGAAAATGTAGAATGGGATTTGGTCCATGAGAAGGGTCAAATCGAAGATAAGACCGAGGAAATAGAGAAGCTGAAAAAGGAACTGAAAGAAACCTCCGGAAGACTAAAAATATAAGAGGAAGGATGGGTAAGAGAATCACGTCGAGCTGATCGTGCACAAGATGATAGTCGTGCAAAGAAGGCAAAGCTTGAAGAGACATACTCCACACTTAATCATGCAATGGATGAGGCCCAGGAATGAGTTTTGAGATACCCCATCCAGTTCGAAGGACTTCCGTCGTATATGTTGGATCGCAGGACGATGTCTCGTATCATGAATGAGGAGTTTGGCAAGGCTATTCAGCACCTTGATAGACAGGATTAGAATCCGTTTAATTATGTGAAAGACTTAATTAGTTTTTATATGTAAATTCCGATGTGTTTATGAACGAAGGAATATGTTAATATTTTAAATCCTGTGACTTCTTTATTCCTGGATAGTTGATGTAAATAGCAGTTATGCTATAGTTTGATGTTAAAACTTTGAGCTGAATTAAATATATTAAGTTGTTTGAGATGATGTGTTAAATTTTTGAGTAATGCCTTAACTATTTAGAGAAATAAATAAAGTTCTAATAAGCGTTTATTTTATCAGAAAATATGCCGCCAAGGAGAAGACAACAACGTCAACCGGCTCAGGAAGAGTCAACCAATAATAACAATAACGCCAACGCTAATCCTGTTCAGCAGTTGGTGAACTTACTGATAGGAGCAATGAACAATCAACCTCAAGCTCCACCAAACACAACGTTTAAAGACTTCAAGGCGGTTGGACCGCTAGAGTTCAAAGGTTCCAGGAACCTAATCGAGGCTCAAACGTGGGTCATGAAAATGGAGAAAGTATTCGACGTTGCTAGGGTTAGAGAAGACCAGAAGACCACTTTCGCAATGTTTATGCTGAAGTTTGAGGCTAGTTACTGGTGGCAAGCAAACAAAGTGCGAGGAGGTGAAGGTGTAATTACGTGGGAGAGATTTAAAGAAATGTTTTTCGAAATGTACTTCCCAACTAGTTCGCAGAATCAGATGGAGATTCAATTTCTGGAACTGAAGCAGGGAAACATGAGCGTACCTGATTATGCGGTTAAATTCGATGAGTTGGCAAGGTTTGCCCCGTACCAAGTACACACTGACGAAAGAAAGGCTAGAAGATTTGAACAAGGACTAAAGCCTTGGGTTTATAGTAAGGTGTCAATATTTCAGATAAACACATTTGCCGGAGTACTGGAAAAGGCCATCCTCGCTGAAGGTGAAAGCGATGCAGTGACCAAGTACAATCAAGAGCAGAAGAAGAAGAAGAGTGAAGGTGAAGGAAATAACAAGACTGGTGGGAGTAACACGGGGGGTAGTCATAATCAGAAGAGGAAGTGGACGGATAACTCATCAGCTGGAAGTCAACAAGGAGGGCAGAAGAAGAAAATTGAAGCGTGCTCAAACTGTGGAAAAGCTCATCTAGGAGTTTGCATGAAAGTGAAGCGAGTGTGCTACAATTGTGGTCAAGAAGGCCACATAGCACCAAACTGTCCAAACCCAAAGAAGGGTGCTTGTTTTAACTGTGGTTCTAAGGATCATCTAGCAAGAGATTGCCCCATGAAGGGATTAGGAGGAGCAGTGCAAGGAGGTAACCGTGAAAATAGCAGTGAAAATACCTTAACCATTACCGGACCACCTGCAACAAATCGACCGACCGCCAGAACTTTCAATATGATAGTGCAGGATGCAATCCAGTCTCGTGATGTGGTGTCAGGTATCATTCTGATCAATGAAATTAATGCTTATGTTTTATTTGATTCGGGTGCTACTTGTTCCTTTATATCCGAAGACTTTGCTAATAGTTTAGATTTGCTTATGGATGAGTTGGAATATCCCATGAATATAGAAATTGCGAATAGAGAGATAATTCCTGTTAAGTACGTGTTTAAGAACTGTAGGGTGAATATTAAGGGTAATATCATGAACGTAGATCTTATCCCTATTCGGCTTGGAGAATTTGACGTTACTTTGGGTATGGATTGGTTATCTAATTATGGGGCAGTAATTGACTGCCAGAAGAAGCGTATTAACCTTATGACTCCGTCAAAGATTGTGTTTTATGGTATCAAGTCGCCTAGACAAGCGAGTTGTCTGACGATGATGCAGGCCAGGAGGTTGTTAAGGCAAGGCTGTGTAGGATACTTAGCTTACATAGTCGACAATCGAAAAGAAAATCTGAAGGTAGAAG
Organism: Panax notoginseng; assembly: GCA_016801055.1. Taxonomy (NCBI): domain Eukaryota; kingdom Viridiplantae; phylum Streptophyta; class Magnoliopsida; order Apiales; family Araliaceae; genus Panax; species Panax notoginseng. Next base: position 22,731,448 of record CM029021.1, read on the forward strand.
AAATACCGATTGTGAGGGACTTCATCGACGTATTTCCAGACGATTTTCCAGGACTTCCACCAGATAGAGAGGTAGATTTCGTGATCTATTTGGCGCTCGGAACCGCTCCAATATCGAAGGCACCATACTGAATGGCACCAGTAGAGATAAAAGAACTGATGGTCCAACTACAAGAATTGCTGGACAAAAAGTATATTCAACCGAGCGTATCGCCGTGGGGAGCGCCGGTGTTGTTTGTGAAAAAGAAGGACGGATCGATGCGACTCTGCATTGACTACAGAGAACTGAAAAAGGTCACGATTAAGAATAGATATCCATTACCAAGAATCGACGATCTGTTTGATCAATTAAAGGGAGCAAGATACTTTTCCAAGATAGACTTGAGGAGTGGTTATCACCAACTAAAGGTGAGGCCAGAGGATGTACCGAAGTCAGCGTTCAGAACGCGATAGGGTCACTACGAATTTTTAGTAATGTCGTTTGGTCTAACGAATGCTCCTGTAACATTTATGGGACTAATGAATGGTGTGTTCAAACCATTTTTGGACAAATTCGTGGTGGTATTTATAGACGACATTTTGGTATATTCCAAAACCAAAGAAGAACACAAAGAACATTTGAGGTTAGCATTGGAAGTATTGAGAAGGGAGAAGTTGTACGCTAAATTTTTAAAATGCGAATTCTGGATCGAGCGAGTACAATTTCTTGGTCACGTGATCGATAAAAACAAAATTTCGGTAGATTCATCCAAAGTAGAAGCCGTGATTAACTGGGATCAGACGAGAACGCCGTCAGAAGTAAGAAGTTTTCTTAGATTGGCGGGATATTATAGAAGATTCATTCAAGATTTTTCTAAGATCGCAACTCCGTTAACGAATTTAACTCGAAAAGCTGTGAAATTTGTTTGGACGGAGAAGTGTGAGGAGAGCTTTCAAGAATTAAAGAAGAGGTTGAGTACAGCACCTGTGTTATCTCTTCCGGATGATACAGGCAATTTTGTTATTTTTAGTGATGTGTCGCATAAAGGACTTGGTTGTGTGCTGATGCAAAATGGTAAAGTCATTGCGTATGCATCACGACAATTGAAGGATTACGAGAAGGGGTATCCGACCCATGATTTGGAGTTAGCTGCAGTTGTATTTGCTTTAAAAATTTGGACTATCTCTACGGGGAGAAGTGTGAAATATATACGGACCACAAGAGTCTGAAATATATTTTCACACAGAAGGACTTAAATATGCGTCAGAGAAGATGGTTGGAATTAATCAAGGATTATGACTGTGAGATTTTATACCATCCGGGTAAGGCGAATGTGGTTGCCGATGCCTTAAGTAGAAAGGGTCGTGAGAAATTGATGATGTTAACTGCTCAGGAAGAGCTAATTGTGAAAATGGAGAAACTTGAATTGGAAGTGAAGTATCCAATGGAGATTGATGAGAAGCTATTTCATATACAATTTGGTACAACTCTACTAGATAAAGTGAAGGAGGCTCAGCTTCAGGATGATGAATGCAAAAAGGTGACAAAGAAGATATCTGAAGGAATCGAACTGAGATTTAAGATGGATAAGGAAGAAATACTGAGATTTGAGAGTAGAATTTGGGTACCGCCAGTACAAGAGATTAAGGAAGATATTTTAAGCGAGGCTCATAGTTCACGATATTCGATTCACCCTGGTAGTACCAAGATGTACCAAGATCTTAGACAACATTTCTGGTGGCTGAATTTGAAGCGTGATGTTGCAGAATATGTTGCCAAATGTCTGACCTGTCAGAAAGTGAAAGCGAAACATCAGAGACCGAGTGGATTGCTACAACCGTTAGAGATCCCAGAGTGGAAATGGCAACATATTACAATGGACTTCGTGGTTGGCCTTCCGACGACTCAGAAAGGCTACGACTCAGTATGGGTTATCGTTGACCGACTGACAAAATCTACACACTTCCTTCCAATCAAAATAAGATTCAACTTAGACCAGTTGGCCAGGCTATACGTAAAAGAGATTGTTTCGAGGCACGAAGTTCCGGTATCAATTGTTTCAGATAGGGATCCGCGCTTCACATCAAATTTCTAGAAACGTCTTCAGGAATGCATGGGTACGCAATTGCGAATGAGTACAGCTTACCACCCTCAAACAGACGGACAGAGTGAGAGAACGATTCAGACATTAGAAGATATGCTAAGAGCCTGTGTGATGGACTTTAAAGGAAATTGGGATGATCACCTACCATTAGTAGAGTTCGGCTACAACAACAGTTACCACGCTAGTATTGGCATACCGCCTTATGAAGCTTTATACGGCAAAAAATGCAGAACTCCGCTTTACTGGGATGAAATTGGCGAAAGACAATTGCTAGGGCCAGAATTGGTATAGCAGACAGCAGAAATAGTCAAAGTAATCCAAGCACGACTGGTAGCGGCACAAGACCGACAGAAGAAATACGCTGATCCACATTGTAAAACTATCGAGTTTGAATCAGGTAGTTATGTTTTCTCGAAGGTCCCTCCCTGGAAAGGGAAGATCAGGTTCGGAAAGAAAGGGAAATTGAGTCCAAGATTCATTGGACCCTTTGAAGTACTGAGAAGAATCGGAGAAGTTGCGTACGAGGTAGCCTTACCTCCAGCACTCGAGAATGTCCACAACGTTTTCCATGTTTCTGTGTTACGACCCTACAAACCCGATTACAAGCATGTAATTGAATACGAATCCCTGCATTTTGAGAAAGACTTATCTTACGAAGAAATTCCTGTCCAAATTATCGACCGAAAAGAACAAGTTCTTAGAAATAAAGTTATACCTTCTGTTAAGGTAATTTGGAGGAACCACAACGCTGAAGAAGCTACGTGGGAACTCGAAGAGAATATGATGAAGAATTACCTTCGTTTATTTACTTAATTATGTGTATGCCATTCTGGGGACAGAATCTTTGTAAGGGGGGAGAATGTAACGGGTCGAATTTATTGAGTCGTGATTCTGGGGACAGAATCCTTTTAAGGGGGGTAAGATGTGACGAACGAGAATTTTGTAAATTAATTTTTAATATTTATTGAATTAAATAAATATTTTTCGATGATTTAATTATTGGATTAAATAATTAATTGTTGCAGTTGTGGTAGATTAATTTAATTATATGTGTTATATTTATTAAATTAATGTGGAGAATTTTATTATTCAAAGCATGTAATTATGTGAGCTTATTGAATTAAATGAATTATTTAATTAAGCATGATGTTATTTTAATTAAGTTAATTATTAATTAGAGATTTAATAATTTGACATTTATTATTAATGAGAAAATTAATTATGTGATTATGTGAATTAATGAGAAATTATTATATGTTATTTAAAGTAAAATAAATAAAATATTGGATTTATTTTATAAGGAGTGTGACATTTTCAAACTATGTTATAAATGTTTTATTAAAATAATGAGAAGACTTATTCAGGTTGCTAACCAAACGAGGCCTTAAGAGGAGTAGGATGTAGTTACCCACTGATGGGGTAACTGACCTCCATCACGCGTATCTGTTCCCTGAATTATATTACGTATTATTTACTCCTTCATTATTACTAAGTCTAAGATATAATCAGAGAGAAAGCCAGAGTGATTTTTAGAGAATTTATGAGAAACTCAGTGAGTGAAGAAAGCATCTAAGTCTACAAATATATACCTTATACTCTGGGTAATCTCTCCTTCCCAATTTCTTCTTCATTTCTTTTAGTTTTCTTATATATGGGTTTCATAGTTTTTTTTTGGTTTAAACCTCCATAATTGGGTTGTGAGTAATGTTTATGGGTTATGTATGTATTAATATGTATCAAATCGTACTTAATTATATATATATATTATGTAAACCATGTCATCAGTGTCATGAAAACATGTCGTATATGATTTCTATAAAATTACAGAGTTTGGGTTTTGGCCTTAAGGCCTAATACGTGATTTTAGTATGTCAAACATAAATGTTTTCGTAAAAATTTACACTCCTATATTATTATGCATGTTGATACGAAGAGACCAAGCCTTAAACGAACGGATTTGGTGTTATAACGAATTCGTAGTGTTAAATTTATGATTTTGTTCATTAACTTCAAGAACATCAAGAACAGTCCAATTTTACATGATTTAATTCTGTTATTGGGTGTTTTAAATGGTTAAAATCACTTTACAAAGGTTGGGTTATGTTTATGTATAAATTATAACATGTGGGTATGTGTAATTTGGTGAAATTAGTGTTAAAAATGTGTTGATTTCGCTGAACTCTGTGTTCTTCGCGAACTGGGAAACAGAATCTGGGGTCTCGCGCCACGGCGCCAACTCTAAAACTGAAGTCCCGCGCCGCAGCGCCACCACGCCACAGTGCCAACACTCGAGCCACGGCGCCACAGCGCCACAGCGTCAAGTGTCCGGCTGCAGCGCAACCGCGCCGCAGCGGGACGATCATGTGTATCAGTGGCGCCGCAATGCCACTCTCCAGAAAATTCAGAAATGAGATTTTTAAAATATTAAAGTCTACAAGTGTTAGTGAATTTATGTAATGAACATGTAATCATGTTAGAGGTATAATGTGATGATAAAAATAGTTATTTAAACATGTAAATAACATAATTACATGTGATTTAAATTATTGAATACACAATTAGATTATTATTCATGAAGTGCAAATTATGTGATAATGAGATAAATTAACTAAGTATCGTAGATAATTAAAGTAGACAACGAGAATGAGTTTATGTTGATTAGTTAAATTATAATTAACTGGTATTGTGTATATGAATGGTATGTAGGATTTAATTCAAAGAACGTGCTTAGTTAAAGTGTAATCTACGCACGAGGCAAGTTTCCTAAACTTAAACTCTTAAATTTGAGCAAGTTTCCTAACCCTACTTGTCATTATTGTTCAAGCTTATTATTTACTTTGAATAAACTATCGTTACTAGTATTCAAGTTCAAATGATTTATTAAAGATTGATTATCTTTTCAAAGTATGATTTAGTTATACAATAATTGTTCTATTGTATACTTCTTGAGATTATAATTCAAATTGAATATCATTATTGTTGAACCTTATTAGACTAGTGAAACATTAATAATTCAACTAGTCCATAGTTGATGAGCGTTCTAAATTTCAGAACCCTTGATGAATTATCCAAAGCAAACTTCTTTTGGTGCAAACTCGAATGTCAAACTGAGATGAACAACCCTGTATAGGGAATTATTTACGCTTTAGCGTTAAGATATTGTGCACAGTATGGTACTAAGGGCTGATCCCCCTAAGTACGAGAAGAAAGGTCCATAGTTTTATGACTGTTAAAGGTTTCAAGTATAACCCTTGATAACCTAGGACATAGTTCAAGGTCTTATGACCCTCAGAATTCTTTTGATTCTTGTTATTTATTCTTGATTCAGATGTTGCGTTTTTATTCAGATGTATTTAATTATTCTCATGTTATTATACTGTTGTTTCATTATTATACTTGTGGGCATTTGTGCTCACTCTTGCTTAATAATAACATTGCAGTTAAGAATGAAAGAAGTGATGAACCTTCCACTAGTAAGGGCAAGGGCAAAGTTAGCAAGTGATGGAGACTTGTTATTTTAAATTGATGATGTATTTATGTTAAGACTTGAGTTATGATGTTGTTAAGACTTATTTGTTAGAATTCCGCACAGATGTTTTAAGGTTAGTTTAACCTGGGATTGTATTTATTATTCGGATGATGTAATCCTTTTAAGGAGAAGATTTTAATTCTATCTATTGTATGGTTTGCATTTATTATAGGTAGATAGATAAATGATATTTGTACAGTGAACACCATTTTCCGTAGAATTGAAGTACCCGAATTTGGGGGTGTCACAGCGCTAGGTGTAAAGATAATTCCCTCGGGCTTACTTCTTAACTTTAGCCTTCACTGCCTATCCTTGTCATTCTTTCATTTAAATTAGTATTATCCTTTAGAATTCCATTATGTATCAATTTAGAGTTAATCAATCAACAAAGCTGTTTTTACTGTGTTAACCTTATTATACCAATTTCAAACAAAAAAAGATTCAATTCATAACTAGAAATCACATCAAAGCTCTAATAATCAGTACTACACTTATCTACTCAATTCCAATCTCATCATAGGCCAACTCAAACTGCAACTATTTTAATAGCTGGAATCATGCAAGATGAACTAAATGAAACATAAACTAAATGCTAAAACATGAAACAAAAAACTATAATAAAACTAACCCCCCCCCCCAAACTTAACAAGTAAAATGTCCTCATTATAAATATATTGAAATAAAAGAGCAGAGGACTTCCCTGGATCCTGCTAAGCTTGTGGTGGTGGTGGTTGTGGAACAAAAATTGAAAACTCCTCCGCATCGGAATTTGAAAGAGGATAATGTGGCATGGGCTCAGGCTGGTGGCTTCCCTTTCCATAATCTTTTGCCTATTCATTGAGCCTCCAATACCTGCAATGAAGAGAGACAACATGGATTAGGATAGCACTTAGGATTTATAAGAGAACTGAATAAGCAAATTAATTCCTAAAATTTTGACAAACTAAAAGCACTAATTGCTTGAAAATTTGAGGATTTGACAAATGGACAGTCTATAATTAAGCTCAAAAGTGCTTGGCTTTTAGGGGGCGCTGCCCCCTTATAACCCCCGCCAACACACCTGTGAGCTGGGCAGCCGCTCGTTCATCGGTGAGCGAGACCCCCGAATGGGTAGTCGTAGTGTCCATTAGTCGAACCCATCAAATATAATCACTTGATTCCTATCTACTAAATAAACTAATAAGGCAAATAAATATAAAAATTCCTATATTGCCTCCCAGTTAGTGCTTGATTTACAATCTTTCAGCCTGACTTTATCTGGTCAACGCTATCCAATTCCTCTTCGATAATTGAGGAACCCTCCATCCATCAGAAATAATATAACTTTTGGTAGGTTCCCATTCATAATATCCATTGCATTAAAGTCACCTAGCATGCTTTGTTTAGATAAGATCACATTCAAGAACGTCCAATATCTAGGTGTTTTCTCCATTGTGTTTGCGAATAATTCTGGCATTGAGGCGGTTCCAACACAACTGGTTCTTCATCTTTCTCATCCCACTCATCACACCATGGCTTCGAAGTTTTACTCGCTCTTATGATCAGGAGCTTTGCCGACGACATGACTACTAATCGGATAAGGTTTTGCAAATCTAACCGGATCCTTGAACTTTGGTGGAGAAGGCATTTGTGGCATAAATAACATCGGCTCATCATCGGTGGTACCCACAGGCTCATCATCGGTGGTACCCATAGTTAATTCTTCGCCGACCTTGTTTTCATTATCCCCACTTGTCTCTTTTTTTAAACATCTTGTGGCTCATCCAGTTGTAGATTTGGCTCGGGCACTTCACCAATCTCGGAATCCATGTCATAACACTAATTATTTTGAGGATAGTTGTTCAAGGCTTTGAACATTTCATATATTTGGTACTGAAGATTTTGAATTGATATCTCTTGATTAATCCTTCTCTCCTCATTTAATGCTATGAACTTGGACAACAAGTCCACCAACCTTGAATTAGTTGTCTCAGTTTTGGAATTCATGTATTGAGGACCATGGGTTAAAGTAGTGATGAGTTGTTCCATCTGGTTCTAAAAATTATGGCTCGATATTTCTTGACTCATCATCCTCTCCTCTTGGTTTGCTATGAGCTTCGATAGGAATTCCTCCAAATTTGACTTTTCTTCTTATGGCAATGGAGGTTGACATGAGAATTCTGATATGTATGTTAGATATAGAGCGTAGTATTGGTCTTCATAATTGTATCTCCATGAAGAATCCGAGTGATACCCCTAAACTTGATTATAATTAGCATATGCATAATCGTTGAGGTAGTCACCACAATGTTGTCCTGGCCCAAAACTGACGGTGCATTGATTACTCGGATGATTCCCAACACAATAATTACAAACTACCACAATCCTTCGAATACGTTGGGTTGTAACAATGTTCAACCTCCTCGAAAGTATCTCTAGCTATGCTGATAATGCAAAAATTTTATTAAGTCCATCAATCCATGTGTCCTTTGGTTGAGTCATACTCGAATATAGCCTTTGATAATTGCATCCAACCATGGTACCTGAAAAGAGTGAAAAATAAGATAATATTAAAATAATAAATAAATAAAATGTTTAAATTAAGACTAATTTGATTGAAGCTAATATTGGCAAAAAATATTAAACTAATTCCCCGGCAACGGCGCCAAAAACTTGTTGGATAAAATCTAGTTACGTACAACACGCAAGTATACGCTGTCAACAAGAAATAAAGTTAAAGTAGAGTATCGTTCCCATGAGGAATTATTAATACAAATTACCAAATACCAACTCTTAACCAAACTAATTTTATTTAAACAATTAATTTAATGTTATAAATTAAATTATTAAATTAAACTAATTCTAATTACCACTAATTAAAAATTAAATTATAGAGATTTAATATCACAACTTCACTTATTGCTTCATTTAAATTAATACACTTCTAATTAATTAAGCTCACTATTCTGAATTGTTAATCAAGAACACATAAGTAAATATGACCATCTCTCAATGCATCATATTCAATTCAACTTAAATCCATAGATGATAGAATTAAGTAGAAAACCTTTATTAACTAATTCACTATATCTCTATCTGAATTACAATTAAAAAGGATTTTAAGCACAAGTTCTCTATCAGATTACATGCGATGTATAGGTATATCTCTATCCTAAACATAAATTATGTATCCTAACGCCATGCAGAAAACACAATCACATGTTATTATGATAAGATCTAAATCTATAATTCATCTCTCGAGTTTATATATATTATCACGATAATTGTTAGCTAGGCAATTAAGCAATTCATCACAAATCATAATAGACAATCCAAGAATAATCTCAATAATTAATAGAGAAGCATACTAAAAATAAACTATGCAATAAGCTCCATTATAATCTTAAACAAAAGATTTAGTTCATGATTAATGAATTAAAACCAAGAATCCACAATTGGATAAACATTAAACGACAAAAATAAGAGTAGAGTGAAGAATAAATTTGTTGTCAGCAAATCTCCCTCTTCTTCAAGCTCCTGCTCTTGATCTTCAATGGTCTCCAAGTTGCTTCAATCTCCAAAACTAATAAGAACTAGGGTTTTGTCCTAATCAACTCTAATATCATATAATGGAATCCTCCCTCTTCAATCCTAGCAATTCTCCTCCTTTTATATGTCTCATTCTTATGTCTTTTAGTCCTCCTGGAAGTCCTTGACCAATTAGCTCGAACCAATCCTTCTTGAACTTAAATTCTAAAAACTCCTTTTTCTTCCCGACACCCCTGCCCCAGCGGTGGTTTTTGTACTGGCTAGGCCCACCCCGGCAGGGGGTGCTACTGTTATTGGGTCATGTACCCCCGCCTCGGTGGGGGTTTTCCTTGTATAATGTCTGCCCCAGCGGGGGGTATATCTCTGCAGTTCTTATTTTGCCTTTTTCATGCCATTTCTTGCCATAACACCACCATTCTATCACCATGCCTCATATTGCAATCTTAAACAAAAAACAAACACAAAACAAGTAAAAACGAACTTAAATAGACAAGAACAACACAGTTTAAATCCAAATCAGAAGCCGATTCGTAGGTATGAAATACACTCATCACACATCCAACACTAGGTAACACTGTATTGATGACTCCATCGTTTTTATCATCTCTGCACCAGGTTCCATGATACATTAATGATATATAAGATACATTTTGATATTTTTTAAATCATGTTATCTAGCCGAAATAATTAGCATAGACTTTTCTTTTAAATGGATAAAAACCATTAAAAATCATTTTTGGCAGTGTTCTAAAAGTCACTAGTCGGTCCCAGTCGATTGGCCACCGACTAGAGACTAGGGGATTAGTCGGGGATTAGTTGACTAGTCGGATTTTTATTTATTTTTTTAAAATATATATTCTCCTTCCTCCTTCATAAGTTTTAAGTAAGTAGAATAACATAAGTAACACAAATCATCAAATAAAAACATGAAAACTAAGTAAAACCAAATATTTCAACGCTCTAAGTTCAAAACCAATTAACCAAATGAAACTAAGTAGCACAAAATCAATAGTCAATCACTCATCCTCCTCATCTTCTCCATATCACTCCAAGACTTGCTCTTCATCGGACTTAAACTCATAATCCTCATCTTCCTCTTTGTTGTCATCATCTTACAACACAAACTCGTCTTCATCTAGTTCTCAAGCATTTATACCACTTCTTCTAGGTAGAAGGACCTCATCCGCTCCCATTTTTTTTGATTTTTCCCGACTTTTTCTGATTTTTTCTGACTTGTTCTGATTTTTTGATTTACTCCGATTGGGTGACTTTACCGACTAGTCGCCGACTAGAGCCCGACTAAGTCGGCCAGTGACTAAATCAAAGGACTAGGCCCTAGTCGACTCGTTGAGGCTCTAACCCCGACCTAGTCGGAGGCCAAATTTTTGAACACTGATTTTTGGTGTTATTATGCCGCAACAGGTAACGATGTGTTAGTGGTTCGAAGTCTACATATCATGTATTGAGGATAACAAAAATTCATTTATATTTTTAAAGGCACATCAGTGCGAATTTAGCTTGATGTCAAAAATTTTGAAGTCTAGCATAGCTAGAAGATTTTGAATACATATGCTTCCTTCATCAACTCCAATTTTCTCTGATGCTTCATTGCTTAATAATTCTATCTACACTAAAAATCCTCAGTTCTTCATTCACAACTCTTCTATATCCCAGTATAGTTCATCAAACTTACCACACGTTATGAATTCAGGAACTTACCACAACAATATGAATTTGGGAACTTATCCTAGCAATACGTAGTCCAAGAAACAATCAGGGACTGTCTGTATGCTTAGGGGTTCAAAAATATATCATACGATTATGAGTCATAAAATTACCATAAGCATGAGTTTTAAGAACTCGAACCTAATCCTAATAATCTCTAACTATCAAATATAAATATGAGAAAAGAATCACCTTCTCGCCATATGTATATCGATAGCGCGACACAAACATTTCAATGATTATCAAAGTGATAAACTAAGTGGTCGTTAAACTAAGCACAAAACCCCTGCCCATATAAAGGCTTGTACAACTCAGTTATCACATGAGTCCTCAGTTGAAATCCCACATAATCCTATCTTTCTCTTTACTCAATACGAATTTTCTTTACATAGTACAACTTTTGTACAACAATTCTGCTATAAAGTTTTCAATCATTTGATTGATCTCTTTTTCCTTCTATGACCTCATTAGATCACGTAGTGATCTTTTCTTATATTCATGTTATATTACGATTCTTTTCTATCTTATGATCTTTTTGTTTTACAATCTTCTTATCTTTCCTTAATCATATTATACTATGATTTCCTTTAGGCTCTTAGTCCTATTACTGGAGTCAGGTAATTTCGAATTCTTATCTTTATAACTCTTCAAGATTCTTCTTTGAATCTTATTTATCTTCTTTTTTACTTAATTATGAATTTCCTAAATTCATCTCTTAGCACTCTAAACTCTATTTGAGTTTATTCTTTATCATTATCTCTGCGATTATAGCCCAAGGTATCCCTACCTAATGTTTATAATTCATAGCTTTGATACCAAATGTAACTCCCCCAAATCCGAGTCCCTTAACCCTCGAATATGGTACGTCACGATACATCATCTTTTTAAACATTCTATAATTAATACGAAATATATAAACATACATTGTTTATTTCAAAATAATTCTATGACATTTCCCAAGGTCTATAACCTTAACTTGATACATACCTTCAATAATTTAAAAGGTTTACAATAATTTTAATGTAAGATAACTTAATAGCTAGATAGTCATAACAATCTACTCTTGGAATTTATCCTCCTCTCTGTCTTTCTTCGAACCTTCGTCTTAATCTAAAAATGTTATCATGATATAGCAAGGGTGAACAACTATTTTGCCCAGCAAGTTTAAGTACAATGAAGATATATCATGATTGAAAAGGAGTAAGTTTTCAAGTTTTCAACAACGTATAATAATTGTGAAAGATTGAGAATCAAGTTTCAATAATTGAATGACCGAGTCAATAAGTTGAGTGGTCATCAATGACCATAAACATATTTAAGTGAACCTTATGGTAATCAAGGTGATCAAGCTTTCATACCTGATGAACATATACAACATGCACAAAGTGTGAATCAATAGGCATAGATGTGAAATAATTGTCAAGAATTAATCCACTAGCATGCTTGAAACATAATAACTCGAGTTTGAGTTAGGGAACTTCCAATAAATGTGAATATTCAATAATAACCATAGATGTGGAATAATCAACAATAATTATCCACTAACATGCTTGAAAAATAACAACTCGAGTTTGAGTTAGGGAACTTGCTTGCACCGCTGATTACCACTAAACAATTTAATTTAATCTCTTATGAAAGACCTATCATTTATAATATTGGTCTTTCAATCAGCATATCATATCATACCTCATAATACTACTACTCTTAAAAATAAATTATTAAGCTACATAATCACTCATCAGACAATTCTTTAACTTATTAAAAATATTATCGTCCTTTGATAATATTTAAATCATTTAATCATTATCTTAAAATTCCATCTCATATTATTAATTACTTAATAATATCTTATTCACTTCTTAATTTAATAATATCTTAGTCACTCACGAATATAATTAATCATTTAATAATATTTTAATTATTTAATATTACTATAATCACACTTTAATATTAATCATCATTTAATAATATTCAAATCATTTAATAATATTTTATTCACTTCTTGATTTTATTAATCACTTAATAATATTATAATCATTTACCTTTAATAATAACTTAATTATAACCGATTATAAATAAGACTCCTTGTACTATATATGGAATAATTTCAGTATTATAATTGCTTATAGAATGAATACTCATCAACTAAAAATAAATTGAGCATTATAACTGCTTGTAAAATGAATATTCGGTTATTATATCTGAGATAATTTTAGCATTATAACTGCTTATAAAATGAATATTCTTATTAAATACTTGAAGAAAATCGAACATAGTTATTGCCTAAAAAAGTATATTTTCTACTTTATAAGAGAAATAAATCGGACATTATAACTGCTTGTGAATAAGACTTTTGTACTATATACTTAAAATAATTTGGGCATTATAACTGCATGTAAAAGTATATTTTTACTAAATATATAAAGAAGAATGAAAAATAATAACCACTAGAGTAAATACCTCTTGATGCTGCAAGCTTTAACTAATTCTTTACAATCTCACAAGAACTCTCTCTTTTTAATTCTTGATTATAACTTTGCTTTGTAAATTGGTGAAGAACTAATGAACTTATCCCCTTATTTATAGGAAGACATATTTTCAATAATTTCACGTTAGGAGCTTGGCTTATTATAGTTTGCACCCGGCTTATTATAGTTTGGTACCTAGATTAATTACATTTTAGTACCTAATTAAGTGCACATTAGTCCCTCAAAATATCTACCACTAGGTCATGACATCATCATGATGACATCAGTTTTGTGTTTCTTTAAGGATGATGTCATGCTTACATCAAGATGGCATCATCTTTGTGTTTCTTTGAGGATGATGTCACACTTGCATCATCTCTTCTCCGATTGGTCGATTTAAGTTCACGTGGATTGGTTCTATTTAGTAATTTCACAAATTAATCTAAGGGTAATTTGGTTATTTCATCATTACTAGGAAACTTCTTGGCAATTTTCTCCTAGGACTCATTGGTCATTAGTAGCTTTCTCCAATGGGAAAAGAGTCAACACACCATTGCTAGGAAACTTCTCAAAAATTTCTTCTTAGGACACGTGAGTCATTAATCACTTTATTTTGCCCAATATAGTCATTTCCCATAATTTCCTACCTTTAACTCAAGTGTGGTTATTTCCTAACCATAGATATTCTACTAACACATGCCCCATTATTTTGGGCTACTAAATTAAATATTTTGGGCCATGTAAAATAACATGGTCCAAAACTTAAATTTTATCTTACCCTAATTATTTAATTAGGATTTTCATTCCACTCATTTTGGAATTTAAATATTTACTCATGTACACTTAATTTTATAACCCAATTAGACTTGCCTTAATAAATTAAGAAAATAAAATTAATCTCTTAGGTTAGTATATATTTTAAATACTAAAATTCTTTAATTCTATAACCCTTAGGTTATTAAATTTTCATACCTAATATATAATATTAGGTTCTATAACTTTCTATTTATATAATAAATAAATATATAAATATTTACAATATATATATTTATTTAATCACACCATATTTCACATAAGTAACAAAATTATTTACCATCATTGATAAATAATTATTATATTCACTTTCATCTTATAATATCTCTCCATTTTAAATTTATTTCCTTAATAAATTTTCTGCATACATAATCCCTTTCTTACTTTTCAAAATTTCTAACATTCTCATTTAATTTCTTTACATTGCTTAAAAATTCAAATCAAAGCATATAGGTTCTTTAAAAAATTTAATTAATCCTCTATTTCCCATCTAGGTTTTATTCTTTAACCTTTATTTAATCATTCAAGATTTTATTTATAAATCTTATAAATTTACGAGTTGTCATAACTAAAGTCGACAGAATATATTTCTTCGAGAATACATTAATTACGACGGATTATTTCTTCGATTATAATTCTGTTAGAAATACTTTAATATCGACGGAATTTCGTCGAGAACAAGGGGCAACACTTGGTGCCAAGGTTCCCGTCAGTGCCAGTACTACGTTTGACGGAACGAAGGTTATTCTCGACAGAACGTCTGTCGGGAGTAAGTTATTTTCATGCAAATTCTGTCGAGAATAAGTTTTAAAACCTAAACTTTGTGTCATTTCTTCAGCCGTCTCATCAGTTCATTCACACACACACACACACACACTCTCTCTCTCATATATATATCTCTCGTACCCTCTTTCTTACTCATCCTGTCATCCACCCACTAGTCCTCCACCACCTCCATCCCTCTGCCATCGTCGCCCCCCACTGCCATCGTCGCCTCCCTCCGGTCTGTTCTCACTCATCCACCACCACTTCCTTAGAAACTATGGTTCATTTGTTCCTAATTTGCAAGGTATGTTCAATTTAATTTGTTAATTTAGCTAAGGTTTATATATATATATATATATATATATATATATATATATATATATATATATATATATATATATCTATTTTTAGGGTTTATTTTTGATTTGGGTTTGAAATTGGGATTAAAATATGAAATTGTGATTATTGGCCTGAAATTGGGTGTATTTTTAATATATTGCTGTTGAAATTGGGTTGAATTTTTGATTTTTTGTTGGAATTTAAACTTCATCCTTGATATGTGCAATCTTTTTTTATGATATGATTATGTTAGAATCTGAAATTGAAATTATTGGTCTGAAATTGGGTTTATTTTTGATATATTGATGTTGAAATTGAAATTGAAATTGAAATTGAAATGAAATTATTGTTAAAATTGAGATTATTTTGATATGTTGCTGAAATTAGGAAACATGTGGTTGAAGTAATATATTTTGATACGTTGCTGAAATATATTGGGAAACAATAGTATCAGATTATTTGTTTGTAGTGAGAATTATTTCCAACGGAATTTTCAACGAAAATTTTGTGGGAATTATAGAAGGTAAAAAATAAATCAATACTTAACTATAAATACATTAAATTAAACTAGTTTAAATATATTAACATATAAATAAAATAAAATAAATTATATAACATAAAATAATACAAAGAAATTAAAAAAAGTAATATAATTAAATTAAATTAAATTAATTCTAATTAAATTTTATAATATAATAAAATACTAAATAAAATACTAGGAAAATTAAATAAATTTAATATATTATCTAATATAATATAATATAATAAACTATAAAATAAAATAAAAAAATAATAAATTAGAATAACATAAATTAAATTTAATAAAGTAAAATAAATTTAACAAATTTAATATAATTTAATAACATAAATAAATTTTATAAAATATATAACATAATAAAAAAAGTAAATAAATAAATAATAATAATAAATTAGAATAAAATAAATTAAATTAAATTAAATTAAATTAAATAATTTAATTTAATTTAATAATTAAAATAAATTATATAATATAATACAAAATAAATAAAATAAAATAAATTTATTGTAATAAATTTAATTTAATTTAATAAAATAAAATAAATATACAAAATTATTTAATATAATATAATACAAAATAAATAAAATAAAATCCAAAAATAAAATAAAATAATTATCACAAATTGAGTAACATTTACTTAGTTTATCATTGAAAAAATAAACTTAGTAGCATTTGCTTAGTTTTCCACAATTACATTAAAAATATCCCGAAAAAAATAAAATCAAAGCTAATAAAATAAATTAACATAAATTAAAATAACATAATATTATTGAAATATATTAACATAAAATAAAATAATAAACTAAGAAGCATTTACTTAATTTTTTGTACAATTAAAATAAATTGAATAAGTAATCTCCATATTCAGTAAATAAAATAAAATACAAATAAACTAAGTAGTATTTTGCTTAGTTTTTCATTTGTAAAATAAACTAAGTAACATTTTCTTAGTTTGTCACAATCTTCAATAAACTCAATATATACATGTGCATGTAGTATATATAGGTAGGAGCTTAGAAACCCGTTTGACATTCACTCATTAGGATGAATTTCGAATAGTCCCGAGTTTGGGACTGTTACTGGATGTTGTCTTTCACTTAGGTTGGTGCCAATTCGCAAGGTACATTTTTATAAATTTTTGAGATTTTTTTAGCTGGTGTCTCTACATGTTCTCCGAGTGCATACTTAGACTAAGTTGTCTTGGTCTATTTTGTGTACTTGGAGACCATGAGGAGGTGATGCTGAAATTTTCTTAAAATAGAATAAACGTGCTCAAAATTAACACTAGTGAGGAGACACATCTAGGAACGGGATATAAGCCTAACCCTTGTAGAGTAGAGATATATACTAGGAAAAATAAATTCATGCATGGACTACATTCATGAATATTCTTGTTCTAATTGGGTATTTTCTTAAATTAAAGATGTCAACCAACCGGAGTTGGATGTACAGTAGGATACTAATTGATGGGAGGGGATTAGTTGATGTGTGCCGTGATGGGGTGTGCAATTTTATGAACAAAACAATAGAACATGCTGATGATACGAACGAAAAGATGTGATGCCTGTATCCCAAGTGTATAAACATGATCTGGAATACTGCCGATGAAGTTAAATTTGACTTATATTCATGTGGGTTTGTGGATGGGTATTCAGTATGGATTCATCACGGGGGAATCAGTTGAGTTTAGAGAACTGACAGACAGTACTGTAGACCAACCAGCTCACGGGGATTCGCAATTAGATAACTATGATGTCGTGCAAATGTTGGTTGATGCGTATGGCCCTACCAATATTGATTGGGCTAAAAATGAGCATGCGTCAAGCAGTGCTCAGAAAAAGCCAAATGATTCAATTGTTGCATTCTACAAGATGTTATCTAAATCGGGGGTCCCATTATATCCTAGAAATGACAAACACACTAGGCTATCTGCAGTGACGAAGCTATTTTACTTCAAGAATGAGCATGACTGTAGTGAGAGGGGATTCAATGATTTGCTTTCTATTTACCTAGGAATAATACTCTACCCGAGAATTACTATGAAGTGAAGAAGATGGTTAAGGGAGTGAATCTCGGGTATGAGAAGATCGATACTTGTGAGCAGGATTGCATGTTATACTATGGGGAGGACAAAGATAAGGTGCAGTGTGATATTTGTAACTTTCCTTGGTACAAGACGACAAAATGTGGGGGGAAGGAGAAACATGTTCCAAAGAAGATCTTACGGTACTTTCCTCTTACGTCAAGGTTGCAGCGGCTATTCATGTCTTCGCACACTGCTGAGCATATGTGTTGGCATAGAATAAGGGATGTCATGCCTGGTTAGCTGACCCACCCTGCAAATGGAGATGAATGGAAGAACTTTGATGCCAATTTTTCAAAATTTGCTGAGGGAGTTAGGAATGTCAGGCTTGACATGGCTACGGATGGCTTTTGTCCATTTAATAATTTTAGTCAACCCTACTGATCTGTTTGGCTAGTGATCATGGTAAATTATAATCTTCCACCGTCAATGTGCATGAGGGATCTGTATCTTTTTTTTGACTTTACTCAATACTAGGGGATAAGAGTCCTACAAAAGACATCAACGTGTACCTCAGGCCATTAGTCGATGAACTTAAAATGTTATACGAAACAGGTGTTCAGACTTATAATAAGGTTGTCGGGCATAATTTTGTTATGAAGGCAGCATTGTTGTGGACTATTACTGTCTTTCAGGCACTTGGGATGATCAGTGGTTGGTCGACTCACTAGAAGTTGTCATGTCCAGTTGTATGGGGGATGTACAAGGCACATAACTACGTCATGGGAGGAAAACTAGTTTCTTTAGAACTGCTTGTAGATTCTTTCCTGCTGAGCACAATTATAGAAAGATGTCTACAAAGTTCAACAGAAAGACAGAGAAGAAGGGGTTGTTGGTCTCTTATCGGGCAGCGAGGTATTGGGCTAGCTAAATGATTTGAAGGAGCATGGTAAGTTGAGAGCATTAGGCTACAGGAAAACTCATAACTTAACTCACTCGCCCATTTGGTTTGAGTCTCCATACTGGGTCACATTAACACTTCGTCATTGTATAGATGTCATGCATACAAAAAAGAATGTATTCGAGAACTTATTTTACACTGTGCTAAATACGAGTGGTAAAACAAAAGACAATGATAAAACACGTAAAGACTTGGAGGAAATGAACATCAGGAGGGAATTGTGGCTCCGACCTACCAACTCAAAACAAAAAACTCCAGTTTGTCTTAACAAGCAACATGTTGAAGACATTTGCAAGTGGCTTAGTGCATTGAAGCTCCCAGATGGATATGCTTCTAACATATCTCGTTGTAGTAAGGTTGAGCAGTTGAAAATTACTGGGTTTAAAAGTCATGATTTCCATGTATTCATGTAGAAGTTGATGCCAATTGTATTTCGTGAGATGTTACCGAGGAATATTATTGATGCCTTTACCGCAGTTTCAAATTTCTTTCGGGATAATTGGTCAACGGTTATAAGGTACAGTGATGTGGAGCAGATGGAAAAAAACTTAGTGTTGACAATGTGCGAGCTCGAAATGATCTTACCACCAGGGTTCTTTGACACAATGGAGCATTTGCCTATTCATCTGCCATATGAACTTAAGCTTAGAGGACCAGTGCAATATTGATGGATGTATCCTTTTAAGGGGTAATATCACCTACATTGTGCAATACTCAAGATCTTTATAATTAATTTAGCCGATAATGTTGTATTTCAGGCATATTCGTCAATTAAAGCAGAAAGTGAAAAACAAAGCTCGTGTAGAGGGTTCTATTGTTAAATGCTACACGGAGGAAGAGCTTGTCAACTTCTGCTCCTTTTACTTTGATGATGTAGTCTCAACAAAGCACAATTGGTTAAGTCATAATGTGGTCGTCGATCCCTAATCTCGTGCTGATGTGTTGGATGTATTCACTTATCCGGCTAACCCATTTGGACATGAGACGAAGACTTACTTAACCGATAAAGATTTAAAGATTGTATCTACATACCTGGTTTTAAATATGCCTGAAGTATCATCGTACATCAAGTATATATTATTATATGTGGAAGATTTAATTTCTACCCTGAATTAAAAATTAGATAACAGATTATTATTGCATGCAGTTTATTCGAAACGAAAACATATGCTTCTAACTAGGGACTAACTACATCACAGTTGGAAGCATTCACTAATGAAAATTTCCAGTAGTGGTTTAAGAGAAGGGTTGAAGAAGAAAACGCTTCTGAACCTTTTAGAGATGTCATTTTAGGCCCGTACAAACTTATTAGTTCATTTATAGGCTGCATCGTTAATGGGTATAGATTCAAGGTTGATGACTTGGATGAACTGACATCATTCAACTCAGGCGTTGTCATATTAGAAAGTTGTTACCAAGATTCTTAGTCCAATTACTATGGAAGATTTGAGGAAGTTGTTGTGCTCAATTATCTCGGGGGTAAAAAGGTCATTACATTTAAGTGTCACTGGTTTGATATTACAAAGGGTGTTAAAGTTGATCGTAATAGAATCATTACAGTAGATATAAATTCAAAGTTATAGTCTGATAATGTATTCATGTTAGCCAGCCAAGTAACTCAAGTATACTACGCCCCTAATTTGTAAATTATATACAGTTGTCACAACGAAGACTCGAGCATTTGATGGTACTAATCTGTTTGGAACGGATGACCCATTGCAAGAACAAGTTAGCAATCCAAGTCACATATTGTTAAATGATGACGATGTGCTAGTTGATGATGTCGTTGACAAAGTGGAGGAAGATGTGGTTGTCAATCCGTATGTCGTTGTAGAAGATAAGACCGAGGAAGAAATTGATACGTAAGAGGAAGAGATAGGATCAGATGATGAAAATGATTTTGAATTTGACGGGTTTGACGATGTACTAAGTCTTAACTACTTAGTGTTTTGTAAATATTTTACTACTAAAAACAATTATTAGAATAAATTAATTTAAATTTAATAAGTTAATGTATGTTATTTCAGTAGTACAGCTATTTCTAGACATAGCGGTGGAGGTCGTCGTGGTGACGGCCGTACATAATCTAGCGATGGCTACCAGGGCGGGTCGTCTTTATCAGCTAGTGAGTTAATTTTGTTTTAGCGCAATCACACTTATTTTTATAACTTTTTTATATATAGTTTATAAAAAAACATCCATTTACATTTTTTTGACAATGTCATAACTTAATTATACCTATAGATGGTAGACGTCGACGTCACCGAGGGCCTAACCTTTGTTTATTAGGTCATCTGTCAGCAGTTCCTGAGACTGTTCGCGTTGATGTTGGCTCGTCGCAGTAGGTTTCAACTATAATATATCATGTTCAATTAAAATGATATTATTATGTGATTAATAAATTAAAATAATCCATTTAAATTTTATATTCTAGTATTATGGATCTTATCGCTAAGATGATCGTACACGCCATATGCCTGACGTATCTCCCAACTACCTGCATGCTATTTAGTCAGCACGCGCGATACAATGCCTCCTTTAATTTATGGTGAAAGTGTTGCACGAGTTTCACATAAGTCGAATTACATATATTAAATCAAAAATTTGGTCCTAGTTATTTACATATTGTTCAAATAATTATTGATACGTACGCTATATTCTTTTGATGGACATATTATAGATATAAGGTCGGAATCACTGACGCAGACAGAGACGCTGTTATTATTGCACACATTTCGAAGAACTATGTCGGCTGGCTGTACGAGATGTGACAGAGGGCAGCCAGGGTAGTTGAAGAATCACCCAGGACTATTATACGAGATAATTAGTCGCCGACAGTATCAGATGTAGCATGGGCTGCCATGTATACGTACTCAGGTACTAGGATGATGTTACCTTCAAGACAAAGTCTGAGCAGATGAAAAAGAATCGAGACAAGCTATGGATTATACATACTTCTGGATTGTAGTCTTTTCAGGAGGTTAAGTCGGCATGTATTTATATTTAGTTTAGTTTAATATTGTTGGGATCTATAGTAAGGTAATGTGATATTAATTAATGTATGACTTAGGCCATGTGGAGCAACTTGGGCCGACCTCCTACTATGGTCGAGTTTTGGGATAGAGTCCATACGCTAAAGCCGTCGACGATGTCTCCAACAACATTATCTATAAGGGTAATACATTTACTATAATAATTGTTATTTAGGATCATATTACGTAATTTATATGTTGATACCAAGTTAACTCACATGTACATATATTAAATTACAGGACCGGTTTGAGAAGCTCCGATGTCAGCGTATAGATGAGTTGCAGGCTGCTAGGGGCGATGCCGAGACGTTAGATTCCACCATCCCTCCGCCCAAGATTATTTTATCTTAGGATGAAAAGATGGCTCTTTGGGTTGCATCTCAAGTTCCTCCTAGTAGCACTTTTGGACGCTATCAAGTGCTGGGGTTGTCGAGGATACCAGTTTATACTCTACCTGGAGGTATAAAATTTTAGTATATTTCTCGTTTATGAATAAAGTGAAATATAATATTATTCATGTTATATTTATTTTTGTAGGCTCTTGAAACGACCCCAAAATCAGGACTATTTCTCTTCCTGATCTTGTGCGTTAAAACTATCTTGTTATAGCTTTTAAAACATTATTTAATGCTCAAATAGCTAAAAATGAGGAATAATTTTTTTTCCTTTTTCTATTCGTTCCATGAATCTCAACCTTTACTATTCTCTAATTTCAAAATCATATTTACTTTATGATTTATTTTATTAGAGTGATATGAGTATATATAACTCATTTCTTAACTCATATCATGTCTTATATAGTATTATTCTTATACAACATTATTGTTTAAGGTAATTGCCAAACTATATTTTAATCTTAACACAAACATTCTTCATTTATTGAATAACTCAATATTTACACAATTCTCAGTTACACATCAAAAATTGTCATTTCGATGTAATATAATTTCTACTTAAAGGAAACAGCTTTCCTGTACACAAGCCTCTATTCTTAACCATCCGGATCGCAAGAAATCGTGTTGCATATCATACCTGCAAAAATTATATTTTTGCAAGACTGAGCTCGACAACCCAACAAATCTAACAGTTTTCATGCTTCATATAACACATAATTTCATGCTCAACATAAATCTCATAATCCTTTATACCATTCATGCATCATCACTTTAAACAATATATGTTCATATCATATATCACATGTATATTGAGTTCTAAAACTCAATCAGCTTAGTCATATATTGACTTTCACAGTTTACAGCATGTAACAGGTAATTCAACATACTTTTAAAGATCTCATATAATAACCAATTCATAAAATCACAAAGAAACTGGAAGACTTGCCTCAGTTATATCCAATAATTCTTTCCTTTCAAACGACTGACATTATCTTGACATTTTTCAAATACCTCATTGATGCTTATATGTGAATCTTTTATCTGTATTTCATTGAACACAAAGATAAGCATAAATAACTATACCTCATATTCAACAAAATTAGTTTTATAACAACACCTCTCTATATTCGTTTCCAAAAAACTTTTACATTTAGAATTTTTGAAATTTTTGGCTTGATATAACCATAAGATTGCAAAAAGTTCCAGTATGGCTTTTAAAATGCCAATATAGTGCATTTACGTGTTATAAACCTTCTACAAGGTATTTACAGGCTTAACATGCATCTATATGTAAGCTTATAGTTACATAGTGCATTTATACCTTTCCTTATGAATTTATATCTGAATTTTCTTTCACGGATCCTACACAATCATATTCACACATATGAACGTATTAGCCATATATCCATAACATATAACTTATATAGTTATGTATTGAATATTCACATTAGCTATATCGCCAGCTTACATTCTTGTTTTTGAATAATTCTTATATTATTCTAAAAAACATTTATTCTTTTACTCACGATAGTCTTTTATCACTTTAATAAACCTTGACATGATTTTAGTTCAAGAATACCTCACACTTTTAGTTTATAACTCTCTTGTAACTTAATACATGGGTATTTAATACTTTTAATACATAATTTAGGTATTCAAGGTGAATATGTAAGGTATCTCATGTACTGACTATGGATATACATTATAGGAATAAATTATAGTTCCCAGTTTGCTTTGTATACTCATTTTGGTGAAATATTTAGTAAAACTCATTGCATTTCCAAGCCATGCTAAAACATCCCTTTATTGCACTAGCAGCCCCATAGCACGACCTGGTTTGGCTTAACAGCCCCTTATTGACTAGCTATGTCAGCAGCCAAACTTTGCTTGGTCCTGTGGGGCTCAGCTGAGCTTATTTTGGCCTCACTTGGACTTGCGGCCCCAAGCATAGCTTAACAGCCCCTAAACTTACTATGCCCCTCCTTGCAAATTTTCTTATCTTTTACATCACCCATTTAGTTGAATTTTAGATTTGTTATATATTCTACACACTTGTTTATTTAGAAGTTAGAAATTAAGCTTTATGGAAACACTTTTAAGCTACGCTATAAAGCCAAAAATGGCTAGCCCAAAGCTTCTCTAGTAGCTCTTCGCTGTTACCTACTGCTGCCATTAGGTAGCAGTCCCTGCTCCCTACCTTATGTCATTTTATTTCCTAGTTTTGATCATCCAAACACAATAATCTTTTAGTAAATCAGAGATGGTACACCCCCCATAAAAATAATCTACAAGCTGCAACAACACATAACCTACATGAATTGAGTTCGCTCACCAAATCACCTAGCTGGCCCTGCAGCATAACGCAGACTAGCGCTGGGCTACTGTTGTCTACAGCGGCCCAGCCAACCTAGCCCCTTCTCAGCCTCCCCTTTTTGAAATTTTATAACTTCTGATACACCAACTTGTTTGCCCCCAATTTTAAGTATGGTGTAGATACCATAGCAACCTATTTAAAGAAAATATTAGGCCTCCAAATAGGATTCTTTTATCTGCCCAGATTAGTGCTAAAAATGGCTCGATATACTAATTCTTGAATTTTTGTTTTGGCTTAAAATCGCTTTTCATACTAATTTGATATGTCCAAACTTTTTAATTATCATCATATATGATATATATGTCTAGCCCAAGCTTTAGTTTTGATTAATATTCGATTTTTTAAATCAAAACAGTCCATATAGGACTTTTTTCGAACACCATGTGTGCATTCCTTTAAAATGCAGATTTCTAGATGTTTGGTTTACATTCTAGCCTCATTTTCCCACTCTATTGCTCCTCACAACCCAACTTAGACTCATTTGCTCTATTTTAGACCCAATCAATGTTCTAAAAGTCGCTAGGCGAGAGGCGGGCGGCCGAGGGGGGCCTAGCGCCTAGGGTGTGAGACCCCATATTTTATGAATAAAGGTTAAAATTTCTCGAAATATTTTTTTTAATATTATGGTGTAGATTTGATATAATGCTATAGTTGTGGGTAGTATTTATAAATTTTGCAAAGTATGCATGTGACGCCCCCAAAATAGGTCCAATCCATCCAACCCATTTTGAGTCGCCAAACACATGGTACAAAAAATAACTACAACTTTATTATTACAATTGTCGTGCAAAATACGACAACACATATACTGTGAGTTTAAATACAAATATTGTCATCTAGACAGTATTCATACTCAATTAAGTCCTCATTATACTTATTGATACACTATTTTACAAAATAGTGAGGACTACTAAAACAACTGTCTTGAACCATCATTCCACACCCCGACTAGTACTCGCTACATTCTCGCATCCTGAGAAGAAAAATGGAACAACAAGGAAAGGGGTGAGCTCAACTAGCCCAGTAAAGAATATTATGACTAAGATAATATACAACAAATTATCCTTAGCCTTCAACAGGAAAAAATCTAATAGAATACAATAGAAAACAACTTTTAAATCAATATTCGCAGCGGAAAATAATAATTCATAGAAGAGTTACGTAGAGAATGAAATCTACGATTATCTATGAATTTAAAAGTCCATCATCAATATTTTATCCCTGTAACATCAATCAATAAATATCTTGAATCAAATAGTCATCTTTGTACTACAGGCCAAAGATATTCATCAGTTGGTCATGTTCATCTCAACACCTATTCATCTTTGCACTACGGGCCAAAGATATTCATCAGAAATCATTCATCTTTGCACTACAGGCCAAAGATATTCAGCAACATCATCATTTAGGACTGAGGATGATGAAAAATATTTTAAAGAAAACGAATCCAGTGAAACAAAAGAATAAATATTAAGGATTCGTATTTCAGCTATTCCATGTCCAAAAATACCTCATAAATAATCATAGTGGAGTAAAATTCAAGAATGATCAAAACATGGATACAATCAAAGCTAGTATCCAGAATAGATATTTTGGACGAAAAGAAGAAAATTTCATTTTTCGGTGAATAGTAACTCGTGAATAGTAACTCATGAATAGTAACTCCGACATAAAAAGTTCTAAATTTGATAAAAAGTTCAGATCAATACTTCGGCATAATGATATTAAAAAAATAATATCATTTAAGAAGAAATAACATCCTTACCTCGTAAAAAACAGTACTTCTAGTTGAAACACCGGATATAGGCTATGACTTGAACTTGCACCGTATAACAATACTCAAAGTATTAGAATACTCACAAGAATACGCTCACTAATATAGAGAGAGAGAAAGAGAGAGAAAATTTTAGTTTCTGGTGTGATTTTCAATTCTAACCTAAGCACCCTATTTATAGAAAAATGCTTAAAACACCAAAGCATAAAATTGAATATAATAATATTATATTTACAAAATTGTCAAGCCCACCTTAGAAGATCTGAATTCAGCCCATTCTTATCACATGTTGAGCCCACTAATTTTCAAAAAAAACGTTTTTCTTTAAAATAATAATTAAAACTTCCAAAAATCAATTATTTCGGAACTTCAGAACTTCAATAATTCATAATAAATAGCCCTTTTGTCAGAAAATTCGAATCTCGCGAATTTTTATAGGAAATTCAATTCTATACAACTTTGCAGAAGAAAGTTTTTCAAAATTCCAAAAAAAAATTGACCGAAATCCACAAACGGGCGATTTTACAGTCAATAATAAATTTTCGGTCAAGAATTGTGTCCACCAACATACAAAACATGTGTTAATCATTTAATGCCACAAAAATACTCTTTCTCCTCATATACTCATATATCCCATATTCATTGTAAAAATATCACCATCAATATACATGAATTATTTTATCAGAAAAAAATAAAATATTAATTTTTAATAATTATCACATTAAAAATTTTCTCCATCTATATCCACATAAAATCAATATTTTTCTCATCATATAAATCAATAATTAATTATACACAAATAATATTACAGAATCACAGTATTGGCAACCAGGCCGTTCCCAGGAAAGAGGGGGCTTTCCAATAAGGATTTCTCCTTACTGGCGCGCAATTAGATGACCAAACCTCTCCTTAGACAGAACTTTCTAGACATTGCCAATAATGTTATCTAATAATATTATTCAGATAATATGAATTATTGCTCCGATAATAGAAAATACTGCGTACTGACAATTATAAAATATCAACGTAGCAATTATTTAATCAATAAAATAAAATATTGAACAGTAATTACTATAACCATTATTGAGTAGTGTCTTCTTACGTAAGAATCAATAATTGGTGCAATACCGTGTGCTACTGTGTAACAACGCTTATTACCGTGCTTTAACCACCGGGTATTCCAACAGTATTAATGGTAACAACTACGCTGTTATTTATAAACAACTTATTTTTGTCGTTTTCTTCATCCAATCGCTTTTCGTTATGGGGCCCACAAAAGACTGCGTCGTCGTACGAATATTCTCCGGCAGTAAGAATATTCCACAACCAAGCGAATATTCTCCGACAACAATGAATATTTTATAACCACTTGCTTATTTAAAATATTTGCGCATTTTACCCATAACTAACCACATTAATCAAATCAACCCTTACTATTTCAGAATAATAAATAGAGGAAATTAAATTTCATTTATTAATAATTTGGGGTCTTACAACCTCCCCTCCTTATGAAATTTCGTCCTCGAAATTGACATACGTACCTGGTGTTTCGAAAAGATGAGGATACCTCGCTTTCATTTCCGTTTCTAACTCCCATGTCATTTTCTTAATAGCATGGTTTCTCCACAAAACTTTAACTTGTGGTATGACCTTCGTGCGTAGGACATGCTCCTTCCTATCCAAGATCTTGACAGGTACCTCCTCGTACGTTAAGTCTTCGGCTATCTCGTCCGGTTCTAACTCAATAACGTGGTTTGGGTCTTTCACATATTTGCGTAGCACATATATATGAAAAACATTATGAACACGAGACATACTTGGTGGTAACGCGAGTCTATAGGCCACATTTTCTACTCGGTCAAGAATCTGAAATAGACCAATAAATCGTGGATTGAGCTTTCCTCTCTTTCCAAATCTTGTAACTCCTTTCCATGGAGCTACACGTAATAATACATGATCCCCAATGTCAAATTCCACGTCCTTTCGATGAAGATCCGCATAACTCTTTTGTCGATCCTGTGTCGTTTGTATACGTTGTCGAATCGTTTGGATCTTTTCCATAGTCATACGTACCAACTCGGGTCCCAACAACGTTGCTTCTCCCACCTCATCCCAACATATTGGAGAGCGACACTTTCGTCCATATAATGCTTCAAATGGAGCCACACCTATACTTACCTGATAACTGTTGTTGTAGGAGAATTCCACCAATGGTAAATACTTATCTCAACTGCCTTTGAAGTCTAGGACACAGAGTCTTAATAGATCTTCAAGAGTTTGAATAGTCCTCTCTGATTGCCCGTCCGTTTGAGGATGGTATGCCGAACTGAACCGTAAATCCGTGCCCATAGCTTTTTACAAACTAACCCAAAATCTTGAAGTGAATCTTGGGTCACGATCCGAAACTATGGATACTGGCATTCCATGCAACCTTACATTCTCATTCACGTACATACTAGCAAGACGTTCAAGGGAATAAGTCTCCCGTATCGGCAAGAAATGAGCAGACTTGGTTAATCTATCAACAATAACCCAAATAGCATTTATGCCTTGAGAAACCGTGGGAAGACCCGTAACGAAATCCATGGTAATGTGTTCCCACTTCCATTTCGGAATCTCAAGTGGTTGCAATGGACCCTTTGGCACTTGATGTTCCGCCTTTACACGTTGACAAGTTAAACACCTCGAGATAAACTTTACAATCTCTCTCTTCATATTGTTCCACCAAAATGTATGTCGAAGATCACGATACATTTTGGTACTTCCAGGATGGATTGCAAATGGTGTATTGTGTGCCTCCATCATGATCTTGTACTTCAAATCAGAATCGTTAGGAACACAAAGTCTGGAGTGGACTCGAAGTATTCCTTCTTCATCGATTCTTGCTTCTAGAATAGCACCTTCTTGCACTTTCTTCTTCATACGCATCAGCTCCGGGTCTGTAGCTTGAGCAACTTTAACTTTATCGATTAAAGTTGGTTCTACGCGTATACTTGACATCATCGCACTCGTTCCTGAATATGATCTTCTACTCAACGCGTCAGCTACCACGTTTGCTTTTCCAGGATGGTATTGAATAGTGTGGTCGTAATCTTTCAACAGCTCGAGCCAACGTCATTGCCGCATGTTGAGTTCTTTTTGAGTGAAGAAATATTTGAGGCTTTTATGGTCTGAATATATCTCCACTTTCTCCCTATATAGATAGTGCCTCCAGATCTTTAGCGTGAAAACGACTGCTGTCAACTCTAGATCATGAGTAGGATAATTCCTCTCATATTCTTTAAGTTGTCGCGAGGCATAGGCTATGACTTTCCCACGTTGCATGAGAACACATCCTAACCCTTTGCCTGAAGCATCGCTGTAGATAACAAATCCATCCGAACCAGATGGTATTGTCAGAATAGGTGCCGAAATGAGTCTCCTCTTAAGCTCTTGGAAACTCTTTTCACATTCTTCGCTCCATACGAATTTGATATCCTTTCGAGTCAGCTGAGTTAACGGGGTAGCGATTCGAGAAAACCCTTCTACGAATCTCCGATAATAACCAGCTAAGCCCAGAAAGCTACGTACATCGGTCACCGTCTTCGATTGCTCCCAGTTTTGTATTGCTTCAATCTTCGTCGGGTCCACAGATACTCCATATTTTGACACCACGTGCCCTAAGAATGCTACTTCCTCAAGCCAGAACTCGCATTTCTTCAACTTAGCATATAACTTATTTTCACGCAGCCTTTGGAGTACCAGCTTCAAATGGTGCTCATGATCTTCACGGCTTTTGGAATATATGAGGATGTCATCAATAAAGACAACAACGAACTGATCCAAATATTCTTTGAATACTCGGTTCATCATATCCATGAAAGCCGCAGGAGCATTAGTCAATCCAAAAGACATGACTAAGAATTCATAATGCCCGTACCGAGTTCTAAAGGCAGTCTTCGGAATATCCTCAGTTTTAACCTTCAGCTGATGATATCCAGAACGAAGATCGATTTTTGAAAAGAATTGTGCTCCTTGTAACTGGTCAAACAGGTCATCAATACGAGGTAGCGGATACCTATTCTTGATGGTGACATGGTTTAATTCCCGGTAATCGATACAAAGTCGCATACTCCCGTCTTTCTTCTTTACAAATAAAACAAGAGCACCCCAAGGAGATGTACTAGGACGAATGAAACCGATGTCCAACAACTCTTGTAGTTGGACTTTTAACTCCTGAAGTTCAATAGGAGCCATTCGATATGGGGTTTTAGAAATGGGCTTTGTACCAGGTTCAAGATCAATAAAGAATTCAACTTCACGTTCTGGGGGTAGACCGGGAAGTTCTTCAAGAAGTACGTCAGGAAAGTTACTAACAACAGGAATATTATTCAAATTTGACGTGTCTTTATTCAAATTCATAACATGGGCTAAGAAAGCTTGACATCCATTTTTCAATAAACGAATGGCTTTATGACTTGATATGACAATGATTGATTTTAATGGCTTTGTTGCTTGAATTCGAACAACAGGTTGATTAGGAATATGAAAACTAACCACCTTACAAAAACAATCAATTTTGGCATGATGAGTAGTTAACCAATCAATTCCTAAAATCACGTCAAATGCAAGTATCTTTAAAGAGATAAGGTCAACAGGTAAGGTGATGGTGCCAACTTGGATCAAACAAGATTTATAAACAGTGGATGTGATGAAAGTTTTTCCTAACGGAGTTTCAACAGATAAGTCAAAGTCAAATTTTCTCCGGAGTCAAGTTTAAACGTTGAGTATAAGCAGGAGAAATAAATGAATTGGTAGAACCGGTATCTAATAAAGTATAGACTTCGTAAAAATTTATAATTAACTAACCCGTGCTAACTTCGTTCGGGTTCTTCGCATTCTGACCAGTCACGAAAAGCGCTCTTCTAGGAACCATTGACTTTGACTTTTCTGGGACAACTTTTTGAGTCACCACCCCCGTTGGACTTGGTTTCACTACAGTGCAATCTCGAGCGATATGTCCTTCCTTTCCACAGTTATAACATACCTTAAACTGTTGTGGGTAGTTTGGGCTGATATGTCCTTCTTTTCCGCACTTATAGCATATGACCGATGGTCGTTCTCCTCTCTTGGAACCAGTTGCTGCTGGTGCTAACGTCTTCGTATTATCATTGTTGAATCTCCTCTTTTTAAAATCTTCTCCCGACTCGCTTCTTCTATTTTCATGGCCACGATTACCACCAGAGTGGTTGTCGTTCTTGTCTGTATTTTTCTTTCTCCGCTGGTTATCATTGTTCTGATGACTGTTGTCACCGGTATGATCCTAGTTGTGGTCCCTCGGTTGACCATACTCGTTATCTCGCTCTAATAATTGAGCCCTGTTGACAACATCTGAATAGAGAGAAAATTTATGAGAAATGAGATATTGACATATGCCGGGTTTCAAACCTCTCAGAAACATCCGCGTCATACGTTCCTCATTCTCCACTAAATGAGGTGCAAACCTGGACAACTCTGCAAACTTCGCCTCGTACTGGGATACCGTCATGTTATTCTGCTCCAGTCTAATAAACTCTACCTCCTTCATATGACGAATACTTTTAGGAAAGTACTTGTCATTGAACAGTTTCTGAAATGTCTCCCAAGACATGCTGAGTGCGGCTGGATGGGTACGCTTCACAGACTCCCACTAGTAGTCTGCCTCGCCACGGAACATAAAGGTGGCGAATGGAACCTTCTGTTTCTCTGTGCATCCCAAGACATCGAATATCTTGGTAATTTGCTTGACCCACGTTTCCGCCATGATCGGATCCGGCTTTCCCTTAAATTCTGGTGGTCCCAACTCCTTGACTGTTTGGCTGTGACAAACCGTGAATTGTTATCATTTCCTCCTGTATTTTGAACACGAGTCTCCTTCGTCTGATTTTGCATGAACTGCAAAAAACTTCTAAACATCTCATCGTTCATCGTCTGCTCAGTGGTGTTGTTCACAGGAGGAACATTGCCAGCCTGTTGCACGTTCTCCTCGTTGGTGAGTACAGGTGTCTCCACGGTTTCATTTACTCCACTGTTAACATTCTCAGTCAATATTCTCAAATACTGCCATAAAATAAGGGTTAATTTAACAAATTAACATATCACATAATATCCCTATATTATGACCGACCAACAGATAAGCTTAGGTAGGACATACTAGCGAAAGATTTACTCGTATCTCCCCTCCTAGTTCTATTCCCCGATCTCCGCCAGAGATCATATCCCTAAGCTCTGAATCCAACTGTGACGCCCCCAAAATAGGTCCAATCCATCCAACCCATTTTGAGTCGTCAAATACATGGTACAAAAAATAACTACAACTTTATTATTACAATTATCGTGCAAAATACGACAACACATATACTGTGAGTTTAAATATAAATATTGTCATCTAGACAGTATTCATACTCAATTAAGTCCTCATTATACTTATTGATACACTATTTTACAATATAGTGAGGACTACTAAAACAACTGTCTTGAACCATCATTCCACACCCCGACTAGTACTCGCTACATTCTCGCCTCCTGTGAAGAAAAATGGAACAACAAGGAAAAGGGTGAGCTTAACTAGCCTAGTAAAGAATATTATGACTAAGATAATATATAACAAATTATCCTTAGTCTCCAACAGGAAAAAATCTAATAGAATACAATAGACAACAATTTTTAAATTACTATTCGCAGCGGAAAATAATAATTCATAGAAGAGTTACGTAGAGAATGAAATCTACGATTATCTATGAATTTAAAAGTCCATCATCAACATTTTATCCCTATAACATCAATCAATAAATATCTTGAATCAAATAGTCATCTTTGTACTACAGGCCAAAGATATTCATCAGTTGGTCATGTTCATCTTAACACATGTTCATCTTTGCACTACGGGCCAAAGATATTCATCAGAAATCATTCATCTTTGCACTACAGGCCAAAGATATTCAGTAACATCATCATTTAGGACTGAGGATGATGAAAAATATTTTAAAGAAAACGAATCCAGTGAAACAAAAGAATAAATTTTAAGGATTCGTATTTCAGCTATTCCATGTCCAAAAATACCTCATAAATAATCATAGTGGAGTAAAATTCAAGAATGATCAAAACATGGATACAATCAAAGCTAGTATCCAGAATAGATATTTTGGACGAAAAGAAGAAAATTTCATTTTTCGGTAAATAGTAACTCGTGAATAGTAATCCCGACATGAAAAGTTCTAAATTTGATAAAAAGTTCAGATCAATACTTCGGCATAATGATATTGAAGAAAATAATATCATTTAAGAAGAAATAACATCCCTTACCTCGTAAAAATAGTACTTCTAGTTGAAACACCGGATATAGGCTATGACTTGAACTTGCACCGTATAGCAATACTCAAAGTATTAGAATACTCACAAGAATACGCTCACTAATATAGAGAGAGAAAGAGAGAGAAGGTTTCAATTTCTGGTGTGATTTTTAATTCTAACTTAAGCACCCTATTTATAGAAAAATACTTAGAACACCAAAGCAGAAAATTGAATATAATAATATTATATTTACAAAATTGTCAAGCCCACCTTAGAAGATCTGAATTTAGCCCATTCTTATCACATGTTGAGCCCACTAATTTTTAAAAAACATTTTTCTTTAAAATAATAATTAAAACTTTCAAAAATCAATTATTTCAGAACTTCAGAACTTCAATAATTCATAATAAATAGCCCTTTTATCAGAAAATTCGAATCTCTTGATTTTCTATAGAAAATTCAATTCTCTACAACTTTACAGAAGAAAGTTTTTCCAAATTCCAAACAGAAATTGACCGAAATCCACAAACGGGCGATTTTACAGTCAATAATAAATTTTCGGCCAAGAATTGTGTCCACTAACACACAAAATATGTGTTAATCATTTAATGCCACAAAAATATTCTTCCTCCTCATATACTCATATATCCCACATCATTATAAAAATATCACCATCAATATATATGAATTATTTTATCAGAAAAAGATAAAATATTAATTTTCAACAATTGTCACATTAAAAATTTTCTCTATCTATATCCACATAAAATCAATATTTTCCTCATCATATAAATCAATAATTAATTATACACAAATAATATTACAGAATCACAGTACTGGCAACCAGGCCGTTCCCAAGAAAGAGGGGGCTTTCCAATAAGGATTTCTCCTTACTGGCGCGCAATTAGATGACCAAATCTCTCCTTAGACAGAACTTTCTAGACATTGCCAATAATGTTATCTAATAATATTATTCAGATAATATGAATTATTGCTCCGATAATGGAAAATACTGCGTACTGACAATTATAAAATATCAACGTAGCAATTATTTAATCAATAAAATAAAATATTGAACAGTAATTACTATAACCATTATTGAGTAGTTCCTTCTTATGTAAGAATCAATAATTGGTGCAATACCGTGTGCTACTGTGCAACAACGCGTATTACCGTGCTTTAACCACCGGGTATTTCAACAGTATTAATGGTAACAACTACGCCGTTATTTATAAACAACTTATTTTTATCGTTTTCTTCATCCAATCGCTTTCCGTTATGGGGCCCACAAAAGACTGCGCCGTCATACGAATATTCTCCGACAGTAAGAATATTTCACGACCAAGCGAATATTCTCCGACAACAATAAATATTTTATAACCACTTACTTCTTTAAAATATTTGCGCATTTTACTCATAACTAACCACATTAATCAAATCAACCCTTACTATTTCAGAATAATAAATAGAGAAAATTAAATTTCATTTATTAATAATTTGGGGTCTTACAATGCAAGTTGGTGTTTAATATTCGATTGGTCGGAAATATTCTTTTTGTCGAGGAATATTCGTACAACGGCGCAATCATTGGTGGACTCCACAACAGAATTATTGTCGATCGGATTGAGAAAATGACAAAATATATTTTATGAAAATAACGGCAGAAGTTTTACCGTTGATACTGTTGATCTACTCGGTAGTAAAAGTACAGTAATACGCGTGGTTGCATAGTAGCACACGGTATTGATTATTGATGCTTACGTGAGAAGTCATTCAGTTTTGTTCAATTATTGCTATAGTAATTGTTGTATAATATCTCATGTTATTTGATTCAATTATTGTCGATATTTTATATATTGTTAAAATCAATAATTGAGACAACAAAGTTATTAATATTATTATTTGCAATATTAACGATGTCTAGAAGTTCAGTCAAGGAGAGGTTTGGTCACCTAATTGCGCGCCAATAGGGAGAAATCCTTATTGGAAAGCCCCCTCTTTCCTGATAACGACCTGGTCGATTAATATTGTGAATTATAATAAAGATGATAAATGTTGTTAAAATTATTAAGGTGATTATTATGAAGTTTTGCTTATTTTATGGATTCCTATTTACCCAATTTTCAAAATAATCGGAAAAAAAATATTTAAAGGTGGGGCCCATATGTGTTGGAAAATAATTTTGGAAATGGAAGAGTATACGTATGGAAGTATATGTATGTATTGAGTATATAGTGGGAGAAAATGAGATGTAAAAGTGATGGTTGTGTGATGTGTGTGTGAGTGAAAAATGGTGGAAAAGTGGTACTATGATAG
Source organism: Panax notoginseng (assembly GCA_016801055.1). Taxonomy (NCBI): domain Eukaryota; kingdom Viridiplantae; phylum Streptophyta; class Magnoliopsida; order Apiales; family Araliaceae; genus Panax; species Panax notoginseng. The sequence continues at coordinate 22,767,422 of CM029021.1, forward strand.
TGATGTGTAAGAGTGTAGTGAATTTGATTATTGGGTGGGTGGGGGATTGATGTTGGTTATGGGGGAGAAAAATTAAGTGGTGTATATATAATATTGATATATATAATTTGAAAACATGTGTTTATAAATATATGTTATATTTTAATTTGTGTTGAAATCTTATTGGTTAATGGTTTGACTTAATTGTAGTTGATTGAAGAAAATGATTTTGAAAAATTATTTCGTTCATGAACAGTGCACTTCCATTCTCCTATAAATAGAAGCTCATTCCTTCATTATTTCTTACGAATTCACTGAAACTCCAGAGTGAAATTATAGAGAAACTATAGAAAATTATTCTGCTACTTCTCTACTCTTATATCCAGTTCTTTTACAGTAAGGGGTATTATTTCTTTTGTATTCATGAAGAGAACTTCTGTTATTCCATTATTTATTATTCTGTTGGAATAACCTGTATACGCGGGCTACCCTATATTTGGTGAAATTCTTCTGTTATTTCATTCTTTATTATTCTGTTGGAATATCCTGTCTGTGCGTTTTACGCCGGACCTGGTTCCATCTTTATTATTCTGTTGGAATATCCTGTATGTGCGTTCACGCCGGACCTGGTTCCATTATTTATTATTCTATCGGAATATCATGTCTGTGCGTTTACGCCGGACCTGGTTCCATTATTTATTATTCTGTCGAAATATCCTGTCGGTGCGTTTACGCATGACCTGGTTCCGTTAATTATTATTCTGTTGGAATAACCTGCATGTGCGGTCTATCGCATGCCTGGTGATTTCTTTTGTTATTCCATTTTTTATTATACTCAGTTGGTTAAAGTTTTGACTTCTATACTCCATGAAATTAGTGGAATATCCTTGATATTTGCGCTTCATCCAGTATATCTTTTCATGGAAATATTCTTCTGAGCATTCTTGAATTTTACTGCACAAAGCAGTATCATGTTGACAATTTGGACGTTATTAGTTCCTAGATAAATTAATTCTTGAACTTGTTTTATTGAATTCTTATATCATTGTCATCATCCTCATGTTTATATTTTGTTGAAAGTCATCTGTGGCCTGTAGTGCATAGATGGACTTGGTATGATTATGACCAGGGATTATTCGGTATAATCATGATCGTAATGTTACAAATGACGTGGTAAAAGTCCTCATTGGTCTGTAGTGCATTGATGGACAGTTGTTGGAGTGATCATGACCATTAATGAATACACAAATATGCTTGGCCCGTAGGGCATGGATAATTGTGGTCGTGATACTAAAGAATATCCTTGGCCGTAGTGCAGGGGTGATTCGATGATGAGGAATATTTTTTTAGCTGAGTCTCAGCGATAACAGTGATGAAAAACCTTTTAAATCATAAAAGATAGTAAATTTTATTTTCTACTTGACTCTTTTAATGGATTGCTTGTTCCGCTGTAGTTAAATTTGATGTCTATTATATTTTATCAGTTTAACATTGTTGAAGGCTAACGATAATTTATTCTGCATTATCTCAGTCATAATATTTCTTACTGGCCTAGTTGAGCTCACCCTTTCTTTCACTGTTCTCTTCAGGAAATGAGAATATAGCTGGGACGAGTCGGGGAACGGAGTGATGGTCCAGAGGATAGCATTAGTAGTCCTCACTATTCTGTGAAATAGTGTGATAATAATTGTAACGAGGACTCCTTTTGAGTTTGTATACTCTCTAGTAGACAATATTTGTATTCAAACTCACAGTTTATGTTTTGTCGTATTGTACACGACAGTTGTATTAGTAAGTTGTATTTGAATTCTGTACCATGTATCTGGTGACTCAAGATGGGTGATGTATACCTAATTTTGGGGGCGTCACATAGGGGGCCTAGGCGGGGCTTGGGCGGAGCCTAGGCTGGATTTTTTATTCTAAGTCAATTTTAATATTTTATCTTACATTTATCCAAATAAAACAATAATATAAAGTAAAACAATCTATAATAAAGATAATAAAGACATTTTCTTAAAGTTCAAATACATATCCATATTTGTTAATGTCAAAGTTCAAACACAAACATTCAATTGTTCAAAGTTCAAACATATTTTTAACGTATTAGTTTTATTCATAAACAAGATTGCTATTAAATAATAAAATTTCAAATTTCAAAAATTTAATTCAATATTAAAACTTAAGAAACTAAACATAAATTTAAGAATTATATTGAATTAAACTAAATATTACAAATGTATCATCACTTATATAATTTGAAGTTAGTACAAGTTCAAAAAATTACAACTATAGTAAAATTATCTATTTTGACTTGATATTGTTCACTTCTTGTTGTGATTTGATATACTACAACCTGTATTATGAATATAGTAAATCATTAGAAAAATAAATATATCAAGATCTGGTTTGGGTAGTTATTAAAATTAAAAAAAAAACTCTCCGCCTAGGCCTCACCTAATTTCCTGAAGGGATTTTTTTTGCCGCCTTGGGCCTAAGAGAGGCGCCAGGGGGGGCTAGCACCTAGGCGGGGCGCCAAGGGGAGGCCTAGCACCTAGGCGGGGCCTAGGCGGACCTGGACGGGGATTTTTAGAACACTGAACCCAATTATATCCATAATTGTACATATTTTCATTTATTATATGTTTTTTCCTTATAAACATATCATATAACTTGAATACCTAACTTACTTGTGTTATGAGGAGTTCTTCATATGTTATTCATCCTCTTCTTGTTGTTACTGATTTTGATTCTTCACAATCAGTTTATAATTTCCAATTCTTAGCAACATACGAGTGCTGGCTTTGACGACGTTATGTTCTAGAGGGTTATGGCGGCAGTGTCGGAGAGGTTTGGTAAGGATCTGTTATTCCATGATCAGGACCTGCCTAACCGTGTTCGCCTCCGTTAGTTTGCTCAAGACATTACAGCTCGTGCCACCACCAAGAGTACGAGTATTCCTCCGGAGCAGTTCGCCGTGATACGCGACGAGGTGGTCCGGTTGGTTTTTAATTTACTCATGGACGCTTTTGGGTCGATGCTGAGTCAGCCCTCGACTACTCAGGTATATTATTCGTTTTAAATTCAAGTACATATTCTGCATGTTATTTCATTTTCAATTAGTTGTATCTTTAATTATATCATATGAACAAATGAGTTACATTTTATTGTATTAACAAGGTGACACTCCTAAGCGGGCTGGCGATGCCAAGGAGGCTGCTCACTCCGATCACGACGTCGATAATTTTCATACGCCAGAGCAGCAGCGTCGACGCCCGCCAGATGATCCTCTTCACACCGGGGGTAGTACTACTGGCATGACTTAATTTAGTTGATGTTTGACATATTGTAGTTTAAACCTTGTAATTACATGTCATTTTTGTATATCTTATGGAAAATTAGAGTATTTTAATTATTGTTGGACTTGTAATTCATATTGGACTTGTATGTGAACAAAAGCCAGTTATTACTCTATGTATATGTTTTTAGAATGTTATTATTATGTTGTATGTGTTGTTAGGAAAATAAAAGGTTTACATGTACAAAAATATGGGTTAAAACCCCGAATGTTGCTAAAACAGAATAAACAAAAAAAACTCCTTATTCTCGACGAAATAAGGTATTCTCGACTGAATTCCGTCGGAATTAGTCCTTCACACATGTCAAAAGGTGGTGCCACGTCACAACTTAACACCTACTGAATAATTTCCACATAATGGATTCCGTCGAGGATATCTTAATACCGACAGAATATTCGGTCAAAATTGGTTCCGTCGGAGTTAGTTATTCCCGACTGAAATCTCAATGGACTTAATCCCAACGCCCATATATCCGAATGAATTCCCGACTGAATATTCCGTCGGGATTAAGATATCCTCGACAGAATATCCTTAATCTCGACAGAATATTCCATCGAAATAAGGTTGTCTTGTTGTAATGTATAATTCCTCCAACAATATATATTCTATTCAGAATAATTCAACAATTTCGTGAAGCCGAATCAAATGGCTAATAACTCTTTTCCACAAACCATTCAACGAATTTCATATAACAAATGAAATTCCAACACTTAAACACATGTCTTACACAGAAAATAGTATGTACAAGAATTATACATCATTTGTATAGCATAGAAGTTATACATCTAACAGAAAACTGGCATAAATATAAACATTTGCATAAGTTAAGAAAACTTGCTCATTAACAATTGAGAAAGTTCAGGAAACTTGCCTTAAGTGTTCTTTACTTCTTACTTTACATAACTCTTCGAATAACCTACATATATCAATAATGTAGAACATACCATTTAGTCACTTAATGACGCTCAAATTGGTTTATATTAATTCTTATTTCATATTTTCACGCATTATAATTAAATTTACGCGATTAATTCCACAACACATCTCAACGTCGCATCGTTCAGACACATTACGATCCTCATAATCATCCATCTTTATTGGTTTAAATTAAACCTATCCATATTTTATAATGTTCATTTCATTTGAATTAAAACACATTTTAAGTTCATTAACACTTGACATACACGGCATTTTGAAGTTCATATGTTATACGCCCGATTCGTCTCCTTTGTGTATGCTTAGCATGTTCATACAACTTGTCTAGTACATCGTTGTTTAATGTTAATCATCATTATATTTCATAATATTCATATTTTATAACTTAGAGCAACATCCTTTATCGTCGAAAGCATCCACGTTGCATACGCGCATGCCCGACGCCCGACGCCCGACGCCCGACGCCCGACGCCCGAGCCCTTAGATTGCCTCTGAATGCACATTAGCCCCAAAAATGGCCATTTAAGACCCTGTTCCCGACCTTAAATCTCATAACTTAAAGAATTAAAGTTGTATTTATACTCCTTATCTTTCTGGATTATCTTGAATCACTTCAATCGGAGTCCGTACAAAAACGTTATGCCTGCTCTATAACAGGAGGTCAAAACAGTCCACTCAGACACTATTCTAGTGTCGCGGCTCCCCTTGGCAGTACTGCAGCACTGCAACACTTGAGACACCAAGAGCATAGTGTCGCAGCGCCCATGGATAGAGTCTCAGTGTTGACCTCCTATTTTTGATGCCCAAATTTCTAGATTTCAAAATATTTCGCACCTACCTCGTACCTTCATATCTTCCTCATCCTTTATCGAATTTAGTCCATTTTAAGGCGTTGCAAAGCTTGCAACGCCCTCTACAAATCCCTCTGGATGAAATAATTTTTTTGGTTCATTAACGTGACAGGAAATTGGCTCTAAAGTCCCTCGAGACTAAGATTTTTATCATTTTACATCTTTTACGAAGAAATTTGCCATGACTTCATTTTAACTCATTTTTAGTTCGTTCCAATTGGATTATTTTCATAACTTCCTTATCTATAAATCCTTCTTCCTGGATTTCACAAATAACTTCATCAATAACACTTTTACAAGTTTGATTTAAGTCCTCTAAATAATTTTTGTTCATCCTCAAGTATAGGCTTAGATTTTTTTTATCTTTATTCCACTTTTTATGTATATAATTTGTGATTTTTAATATATAAACATCATAACCACCATATTCATCCGAATCTTTCATGATCCACCATAAACAACCACAATAACTAATTAAACTCTTAAGGAACTTAAAGAGATAATTTTTTTTAGATTTACCTTTTGATTCATCTTCTCCTTCTCCTTCTCCTTCTTCCTAACTTTGATCTTGATATGATCCTTTCTATGTTTGACCTTCTCTTCCTTTTACCCTATTGGATCTGGCTAACCCTTCTTTCTCTCCCTTTTTAAATTTTTCTTTCTCTTTCTCTATCATCCTCTCTCTAAAAATATGAATCGAGTGAAATGAATCATACAATATTTAGGTTTTGATTATATAAAACCTAGTTTCCAACTCTTATAAGTTGGACATTCAACTTAAGTCTTTTCTAGTCTTCCCCATCGTATTTAAAAGCTTGCAAATCACCACCTGACATATTCTTAGTATATTCTCGGAATATTCTTTATACCTTAGCATATTTTCTTAAGATATTTTCTTAAGTTTCAATCCTTAGGTTTTTATCCCTAAGGTTTCCTTAACTTGCATTATCCTCCCTTAACTTTCGTAACTCACTTCCATACTTCATTAAGTTAGAAAAAGGTCCATTTTGCCCTTTCCTACTTCATTAAGCTAGCAAAAAGTCTATTTTACCCTTTTATACAATTGACTTAGGTTTAAATTTCTGAGCTAAGTCGGTTACCCGATTCCTTTCTAGTTAGATTTTCCTAACTCGTTCAATCATGCGAAAACCACAAAATTTCTTTCGCTGATTTTTATTAGAGATTAACTCTCCCATCCTCAAGCAAATGATATGACGTAATTCGAAATTCTAGAAATAAAACGTTTATTAACATTTCTGCGTTTTATGAATAGTGTTTTAACATTTTTCTCATAAAATTTATTTCCTCCCAAAACTCCGAACACTCATACCTCATTACTTAACACGTAAATTAGGTCATTAATCTACCTAAATCACATATATTCCATATATTGTTTGAATCTAGTTAGACTTTTTTGGCATATATATTGTGTAGTAGGTGGTAGATATAGAGATTTTACCGGTTATTATATATATATATATATATATATATATATATATATATATATATATATATTGTTAGAAATCAAGTTATTTGACTAGATCTAGCTAGATCTAGACTTTTAACCAGTTATGTTGCTCAAAGCCTTAACCCATATGCTAGATCAGCTTAGATCTACAGTAGATCTGGTCATTTTAATGATTTTGGTCAGTCCCGATTACCCTGTAGAGCCCTAGATCTATATATAGGGGTGAGGGATCCTAATTACTCGTGATATGGATTCTAATCAATGAATCACCTAATATCTGGTTTAGGATACATTGTATATATGTTTAAGTGTATTAATGTGAGCCTAAGAATCCCATGGTCGAGATCTAAAAGGGCTATTTATTATGAATTATTGAAGTTTCGAAGTTCCAAAATAATTAATTTTTTGGAGTTTTAGTTAATTATTTTGAGAAAAACGTTTTTTGTATTTTTTTTGGACATCATAAACATGTGCAAGGTGGCTGATTTCAGATTTTCTAAGGTGGGCTTGAAAATTTATATATATATATATATATATATATATATATATATATATATATATATATATATATATATATATATTATATTAAATTTTCTGCTTTGGTGTTCTAAGCATTTTTCTATAAATAGGGTGCTTAGGTTAGAATTGAAAAGCACACCAGAAACACAAGTTTCTCTCTATTTCTCTCTCTATATCGAGCATATTCTTGTGAGTATTTGATACTTTGAGTATTGCTATACGGTACAAGTTTCCTTCAGCACTATATCTAGTATTCTAGTCAGAAGTACCGTCTTTCCGAGGTAAGGGATGTTATTTCTTCTTAAATGATATTATTTTCTTCAATATCATTATGCCGAAGTATTGATCTGAACTTTTTATCAAATTTGAAACTTTTCATGTCGGGGTTACTATTCATGAGTTACTATTCACGAGTTACTATTCACCGAAAAATGAAATTTCCTTCTTTTCGTCCAAATATCTATTCTGGATACTAGCTTTGATTGTATCCATATTTTGATCATTATTGAATTTTACTTCACTATGATAAGGTATTTTTGGACATGGATAAATCGAAATACGAATCCTTAATATTTGTTATTCTGCTTCACTGGATTCGTTTTCTTTAAAATATTTTTCATCATCATCAGTCTTAAATGATGATATAACTGAATATCTTTGGCCTGTAGTGCAAAGATGAATAATTTCTGATGAATATCTTTGGCCCGTAGTGCAAAGATGAACAGGTGTTGAGGTGAACATGACCAACTGATGGATATCTTTGGCCTGTAGTGCAAAGATGACAATTTGATTCAAGATATTTATTGATTGATGTTACAGGGATAAAATGTTGATGATGGGCTTTTAAATTCATAGATAATCCTAGATTTCATTCTCTACGTAACTTCTCTATGAATTATTATTTTCCGCTGCGAATATTGAATTAAAACTTGTTGTCTATTGTATTCTATTAAATTTTTTCCTGTTGAAGACTAACGATAATTTGTTGTATATTATCTTAGTCATAATATTCTTTACTGGGCTAGTTGAGCTCACCATTTTCCTTGTTGTTCCATTTTCTTCTCAGGAGGCGAAAATGTAGCGAGTACTAGTCGGGGTGTGGAATGATGGTTCAAGACAGTTGTTTTAGTAGTCCTCACTATTTTGTAAAATAGTGTATCAATAAGTATAATGAGTAATTAATTGAGTATGAATACTATCTAGATGATAATATTTGTATTTAAACTCACAGTATATATGTTGTCGTATTTTGCACGACAATTGTAATAATAAAGTTGTAGTTATTTTCTGTACCATGTATTTGGCGACTCAGAATGGGTTGGATGGATTGGACCTATTTTGGGGGCGTCACAGTTGGTATCAGAGCTTAGGGATATGATCTCTGGCGGAGATCGGGGAATAGAACTAGGAGGGGAGAGACGAGTAAATCCTTCGCTAGTGTGTCCTACCTAAGCTTATTTGTTGGTTGGTCATAATATAAGGATATTATGTGATTTGTTAATTTGTTTAATTAACCTTTGTTTTATGGCAGTATTTGAGAATGTCGAATGAGAATGTTAACAGTGGAGAAAATGAAACCGTGGAGACACCTGTACTCACCAACGAGGAGAACGTGCAACAGGCTGGTAATGTTCCTCCTGTGAACAACACCAATGAGCAGACGATGAACGATGAGATGTTTAGAAGCTTTTTTCGGATCATGCAAAACCAGACGAAGGAGATTCCTGTTCAAAATATAGGAAGAAACAATGGCAACGCACAGCTGGTCACAGCCAAGCAGTTCAAAGAGTTGGGACCACCAAAATTCTGGGGAAAGCCAGATCCGATTAAGGCGGAGACATGGGTCAATCAAATTACCAAGATATTTGATGTCTTGGGATGAACGGAGGAACAGAAGGTTCCATTCACCACCTTTATGTTCCGTGGCGAGGCAGACTACTGGTGGGAGTCTGTGAAACGTACCCATCCAGCCGCACTTAGCATGTCTTGGGAGACATTTCAGAAACTGTTCAATGACAAATACTTTTCTGAAAGTGTTCGTCATATGAAGGAAGTGGAGTTTATTAGACTGGAGCAGAACAACATGACGGTGTCCCAGTACGAGGCGAAGTTTGCAGAGTTGTCCAGGTTTGTACCTCATTTGGTGGAGAATGAGGAACGTATGACACGGATGTTTCTAAGAGGTTTGAAACCCGGCATATGTCAATATCTCATTTCTCATAAATTTTCTCTCTACTCAGATGTTGTCAACATGGCTCAATTATTGGAGCGAGATAACGAGTACGGTCAACCGAGGGACCACAACCAGGATCATATCGGTGACAACAGTCATCAGAACAATGATAACCAGCGGAGAAAGAAAAGTACAGACAAGAACGGCAACCACTCTGGTGGTAATCGTGGCTATGAAAATAGAAGAAGCGAGTCGAGAGGAGATTTTAAAAAGAGGAGATTCAACAATGACAATACGAAGACGTCAGCACCAGCAACAACTGGTTCCAAGGGAGGAGAACGACCACCGATTATATGCTATAAATGCGGAAAAGAAGGACATATCAGCCCAAACTGTCCACAACAGTTTAAGGTATGTTATAACTGTGGAAAGGAAGGACATATCGCTCAAGATTGCACTGTAGCGAAACCAAGTCCAACGGGGGTGGTGACTCAAAAAGTTATCCCAGAAAAGTCAAAGTCAACGGTTCCTGGAAGAGCGTTTTTCGTGACTGGTCAGAATACGAGGAACCCGAACGAAGTTAGCACGGGTTAGTTAATTATAAATTTTTGCGAAGTCTATACCTTATTAGATACCGGTTCTACCCATTCATTTATCTCTTCTGCTTATACTCAACGTTTAAACTTGACTCCGGAGAAAATTAGACTTTGACTTATCTGTTGAAACTTCGTTAGGAGAAATTTTCATCACATCCACTGTTTATAAATCTTGTTTGATCCAAGTTGGCACCATCACATTATCTGTTGATCTTATCTCTTTAAAGATACTTGCTTTTGATGTGATTTTAGGAATTGATTGGTTAACTACTCATCATGCCAAAATTGATTGCTTTCGTAAGGTTGTTAGTTTTCATATTCCTAAGCAACCTGTTATTCAAATTCAAGCAACCAAACCATTGAAGTCAAACTCTTTCATATCAAGCCGTAAAGTCATTCGTTTATTGAAAAACGGATGTCAAGCTTTCTTAGCCATGTCATGGACTTGAACAAAAATACGTCAGATTTGAATGATATTTCTATTGTTAGTAAATCCCTGACGTATTTTCTGAAGAATTTCTTGGCCTACGCGTGATATTGAATTTTGTATCACTTTGAATCTGGTACAAAACTCACTTCTAAAATCTCATATCGAATGGCTCCTATTGAACTTCAGGAGTTAAAAACCTAACTGTAGAAGTTTGTACCCGAGCCTCTATCTGGTGACTTCCTTTGTGGAACGCACTGAAGCCAGACTCTCCGTAGGGGATACCATATTCGTGTGGTAGTAAACTGATAGGTGTCATTGTGACGTGCTATCCAAGATTGGGATATGAGTCACAGTTGAGAGCAACCTAAGTCAGTAATCGAAATACGTAGCTTTCTAGTTATTATCGGAGATTCGTAAAAGAATTTTCTCGAATCGCTACTTCATTAACTCAGCTGACTCGAAAAGATACAAACTTCGAATGGACCGAGGAATGCGAGAAGAGCTTCCAAGAATTCAACATGCGACACCGATGTTGGTTCGAGCTGTTGAAAGATTTTGATCACACCATCCAATACTATCCTGAAAAAGCGAACGCGGTAGCTGACGCATTGAGAAGAAGATCATATGCAGGAACGAGTGCGATAATGTCAAGTATACGCGTAGAACCAACTTTAATCGATAAAGTTAAAGTTGCTTAAGCGACAGACCGGGAGCTGATGCGTATGAAGAAGAAAGTACAAGAAGGTGCTATTCCGGAAGCAAGAATCGATGAAGAAGGAATACTTCGAGTCCACTCCAGACTTTGTGTTCCTAACGATTCTGATTTGAAGTACAAGATCATGATGGAGGCACACAATACACCATTTGCAATCCATCCTGGAAGTACTAAAATGTATCGTGATCTTCGACATACATTTTGGTGGAACAATATGAAGAGAGAGATTGCAAAGTTTATCTCGAGGTGTTTAACTTGTCAACGTGTAAAGGCGGAGCATCAAGTACCAAAGGGTCCATTGCAACCACTTGAGATTCCGAAATGGAAGTGGGAACACATTACCATGGATTTTGTTACGGGTCTTCCCACGGTTTCTCAAGGCATAAATGTTATTTGGGTTATAGTTGATAGATTAACCAAGTCTGCTCATTTCTTGCCGATACGGGAGACTTATTCCCTTGAACGTCTTGCTAGTATGTACGTGAATGAGATTGTAAGGTTGCATGGCATGCCAGTATCCATAGTTTCGGATCGTGACCCAAGATTCACTTCAAGATTTTGGGTTAGCTTGCAAAAAGCTATGGGCACGGATTTACGGTTCAGTTCGGCATACCATCCTCAAACGGACGGGCAATCAGAGAGGACTATTCAAACTCTTGAAGATCTATTAAGACTTTGTGTCCTCGATTTCAAAGAAAGTTGGGATAAGTACCTACCATTGGTGGAATTCTCCTACAACAACAGTTATCAGGCAAGTATAGGTGTGGCTCCCTTTGAAGCATTGTATGGACGAAAGTGTCGCTCTCCAGTATGTTGGGATGAGGTGGGAGAAGCAACGTTGTTGGGACCAGAGTTGGTACGAATGACTACAGAGAAGATCCAAACGATTCGACAACATATACAAACGGCACAGGATCAACAAAAGAGTTATGTGGATCTTCATCGAAAGGACGTGGAATTTGACATTGGGGATCATGTATTATTACGTGTAGCTCCATGGAAAGGAGTTACAAGATTTGGGAAGAGAGGAAAGCTCAATCCACGATTTATTGGTCCATTTCAGATTCTTGACCGAGTAGGAAATGTGGCCTATAGACTTGCGTTACCTCCAAGTATGTCTCGTGTTCATAATATTTTTCATATATCTGTGCTTCGTAAATATGTGAAAGACCCGAACCATGTTATTGAGTTAGAACCGGACGAGATAGCTGAAAACTTAACGTACGAGGAGGTACCTGTTAAGATCTTGGATAGGAAAGAGCATGTCCTATGCACGAAGGTCATACCACAAGTCAAAGTTTTGTGGAGAAACCATGCTATTGAAGAAATGACCTGGGTGTTGGAAACGGAAATAAAAGCGAGGTATCCTCATCTTTTCGAAACACCAGGTACGTATGTCAATTTCGAGGACAAAATTTCATAAGGAGGGGAGGTTGTAAGACCCCAAATTATTAATAAATGAAATTTAAATTCCTCTATTTATTATTTTGAAATAGTAAGGGTTGATTTGATTAATGTGGTTGGTTATGGGTAAAAGGCGCAAATATTTCAAATAAGCAAGTGGTCCTAAAATATTCATTGTTGTCAGGGAATATTTGTTTGGTCGTGGAATATTCTTGTTGTCGGGAATATTCGTACGACGGCACAGCCTTGTGTGGGCCCCATAACAGAAAGCGATTGGATGAAGAAAACGACAAAAACAAGTTATTTATAAATAACGGCGTAGTTGTTACCGTTAAAACTGTTGGAATACCCGGTGGTCAAAACACGGTAATACGCATTGTTGCATAGTAGCACACGGTATTACACCAATTATTGATTCTTACGTAAGAAGGCACTACTCAATAATTGTTACAGTAATTACTATTCAATATTGTATTTTATTGATTCAATAATTGTTGCGTTGATATTTTATTTTACTGTTGTTTCAATAATTGTCACTACGCAGTATTTTTCATTATCGGAGCAATAATTCATATTATCTGAATAATATTATTAGATAACATTATTGGCAATGTCTAGAAAGTTCTGTCTAAGGAGAGGTTTGGTCATCTAATTGCGCGCCAGTAAGGAGAAATCCTTATTGGAAAGCCCCCTCTTTCCTGGGAACTGCCTGGTTGCCAGTACTGTGGTTCTGTAATATTATTTGTGTATAATTAATTATTGATTTATATGATGAGGAAAATAATGATTTTATGTGGATATAGATAGAGAAAAATTTTAATGTGACAATTGTTGAAAATTAATATTTTATCTTTTTCTGATAAAATAATTCATTTAAATATATTATTTTAATAATATATTGATGGTGGTATTTTTACAATGAATGTGGGATATATGAGTATATGAGGAGGAAGAGTATTTTTGTGGCATTAAATGATTAACACATGTTTTGTGTGTTGGTGGACATAATTCTTGACCGAAAATTTATTATTGACTGTAAAATCGCCCGTTTGTGGATTTCGGTCAATTTCTGTTTGGAATTTAGAAAAACTTTCTTCTGCAAAGTTGTAGAGAATTGAATTTCCTATAAAAACTCGCGAGATTCGAATTTTCTGATAAAAAAGCTATTTATTATGAATTATTGAAGTTTCGAAGTTCTGAAATAATTGATTTTTGGGAGTTTTAGTTAATTATTTTGAGAAAAACGTTTTTTGTATTTTTTTTGGACATCATAAACATGTGCAAGGTGGCTGATTTCATATTTTCTAAGGTGGGCTTGAAAATTTATATATATATATATATATATATATATATATATATATATATATATATATATATATATATTATATTAAATTTTCTGCTTTGGTGTTCTAAGCATTTTTCTATAAATAGGGTGCTTAGGTTAGAATTGAAAAGCACACCAGAAACACAAGTTTCTCTCTATTTCTCTCTCTATATCGAGCATATTCTTGTGAGTATTTGATACTTTGAGTGTTGCTATACGGTACAAGTTTTCTTCAGCACTATATCTAGTATTCTAGTCAGAAGTACCGTCTTTCCGAGGTAAGGGATGTTATTTCTTCTTCAATGATATTATTTTCTTCAATATCATTATGCCGAAGTATTGATCTGAACTTTTTATCAAATTTGAAACTTTTCATGTCGGGGTTACTATTCATGAGTTACTATTCACGAGTTACTATTCACGAGTTACTATTCACCGAAAAATGAAATTTCCTTCTTTTCGTCCAAATATCTATTCTGGATACTAGCTTTGATTGTATCCATATTTTGATCATTATTGAATTTTACTTCACTATGATAAGGTATTTTTGGACATGGATAAATCGAAATACGAATCCTTAATATTTGTTATTCTGCTTCACTGGATTCGTTTTCTTTAAAATATTTTTCATCATCATCAGTCTTAAATGATGATATAACTGAATATCTTTGGCCTGTAGTGCAAAGATGAATAATTTCTGATGAATATTTTTGGCCCGTAGTGCAAAGATGAACAGGTGTTGAGGTGAACATGACCAACTGATGGATATCTTTGGCCTGTAGTGCAAAGATGACTATTTGATTCAAGATATTTATTGATTGATGTTACAGGGATAAAATGTTGATGATGAGCTTTTAAATTCATAGATAATCCTAGATTTCATTCTCTACGTAACTTCTCTATGAATTATTATTTTCCGCTGCGAATATTGAATTAAAACTTGTTTTCTATTGTATTCTATTAAATTTTTCCCTGTTGAAGACTAACGATAATTTGTTGTATATTATCTTAGTCATAATATTCTTTACTGGGCTAGTTGAGCTCACCATTTTCCTTGTTGTTCCATTTTCTTCTCAGGAGGCGAAAATGTAGCGAGTACTAGTCGGGGTGTGGAATGATGGTTCAAGACAGTTGTTTTAGTAGTCCTCACTATTTTGTAAAATAGTGTATCAATAAGTATAATGAGTACTTAATTGAGTATGAATACTGTCTAGATGACAATATTTGTATTTAAACTCACAGTATATGTGTTGTCGTATTTTGCACGACAATTGTAATAATAAAGTTGTAGTTATTTTCTGTACCATGTATTTGGCGACTCAGAATGGGTTGGATGGATTGGACCTATTTTGGGGGCGTCACACTATGAATCTCAGGTTCCAGACCAGTGTTACGGAGTCACATATTGGGTCATATTGCGAAAATCTGTAAAATCTGGATGAGTTGGTACATCCATTTGAATCATACCAATTGGCGACTCTATCTCATTCGGCCCAATCATTTAAATAAATCTTTCAAATTCGTCGGCATTCATATCGGTCCCGTTTTTCCTAAAATATCACCCTTTAAAAAAATAAATCGATCAATCAAAGCAGTAAGGGTAAAGATACAAAATATTAGGAAGCGGGAATCCCCCCCCCCCCCGGCGTCGACAGGTGGCGACTCTGCTAGGGATGTAGAGGGCTTAAGTCGTGTTCAATCTTTTTGATTTCCATTCTTCATTTGCATATTGTGTAAATGATCTCTGTGTGTGATGAATGTCTTAAATCTTTAAGCGGTTTATATTAGTGCCTCACACAATGTCATCATTTACGTACAGCGAGGACGATGAATGCATATGAATGTATGTCGTGTGATTCCTCCATTAGGAGGCAAACCCGTCGGTTGTTTATTACTAGACTCTAAAGGGCGTTCCCTTGTGAGGATCAGGAAAGGCACCACTCAAATCCACTCCAATTGAAAGATGGATGTTTTCATCAAGTAAATTGTGAAGATCTGGGAACCTTAATTCCAAAATGTCTATGAGAGTAATCCAAATATAGGTCAGCCTCTGATAAACCCGATGCGTAGGATGTCTCTTCATGCCATGTTTACTTTCCGAATACATAAATGTCATCCATCTTAACTGTCATTTATATATCTTCTTATCCTGTCTTCAAGTCGACTAACCCATTTTTTTGTAGGAAAAGATTAAAAAACCCCTAATGTGATGCATATCATATCATCCATCCATATCTACCAATATCAAGACTAAACTAGATGTCAGTTTTGTGTAGATTGGTCCTAGAACTCGATTTCGAGCCAAAAAGGCATGATTGCCACCAGCCAAAATGGTTGAGGGCAATTCATTAGAACCTATTATCGTATCTCGAGAGGAGTTTGAGGAATTTAAGAAGCAGATTGTTGAGATGACCGTCCTGTTGAGAGAACAGTGTAAGGTGGCTCAGAAGCCCAAACTAAAAACTCCAGCCAAATCCTCTGCACAAAGAGATATACGAGTATCGCGAAATGATAGTGATACATAAATGTCTACTCCAGTATCCCCACTCGGCATCAGATCGACCAAAAAAGCTTTAGATAAGAATCTGATAAGGGAAATAATAGACCTCTGAGAGGACAAAGAAACTGGAGACATCAATAAGAAAGTTAGACAGATGGAGGATGCATGTTATCCGATCCATTAAGGGAACAGGATCCCACGGTAGTGTGAATTACTCTGACTTACGTATCTTCCCAAAGGCAAGATATCCAAATAAATTTTAAGTCCCAGAATTCAAAAAGTATAATGGATTGTGCCACCCTACACCCACTTAAAAGTCTACATAGGCGAGCTCGGATCATATGCCGACGATGAGAATCTCCGAATGCAGTTGTTCCAAAAGAGTCTTATTGGTGAAGCCCGAACTTGGTACGCCCTCAAATTGATAACTCTAAGGTCCATCGTTGGGAAGATTTAGCCCACGTTTTCCTCAAACAGTATAGCTTCCAATCCCAAATGACCCCTGATCGCTACCAAGTGACCAAGGTTAAGAAACTGAGCAATGAATTGTTCAGGGAATACGCGCAGCAATAGAGGCGCATGGCAGCCCAAGTTAGCCCGCCAATGGATGAAGCTGTGATGGTGATGACTTTCATTGACATCCAAGAAGCACTCTATTATGAAAGAGTCCTAGCAGGGATAGGCAAACCATTCTCTGAAATGATAAAACATAGGAAAATGGCGAAAATGGGTTTGAAGTCCGACAAAATCAAAGACCTCACCGCCTTGAAGGCAATAACAGAGTATATACAATCAGGAAACTATTCGAGCACTCCTAAGAGGGTACATAAAAGGAAGGAAGAAGATGTCTCTTTAATATTTCAAGAGTAATATGCGCATAAGAACAATAACACACCTACACAGAAGCAAGGAAATTATCCTGCATTCCAGTCACCTGCAAACCCCCAAAATCTTATAGCACCAAGGGTCGAGGAAAATAAGCGAAGAAGGCTATTCACTCCCCTAGGGGACTCGTTGAAAAATGTGTTGGCACTGTTGGTTGTGCAGAAGAAGATTAATGAGCTCGCTCCACCTGCTGATCCTAAAGGAAGACAATATGATCCCACTAAGAGATGTGCTTATCATTCCATATCACCAAGGCATGACACTCAGGACTATTGGACCTTAAAGCATACGATTCAGAATATGATCGACAATGGGGAGATTTTGGTGAAAGCCCCAAAATAGCCAAATGTTAATAACAACCCCTTACCTAAGCATAATGCAGAGAGAGTCAACATGATCAGTGCGAAAAATCGAGAGAAACACAAATATCTAAGGAAATTGGGAGAAGCTCCCGCTATGGTTGATCCTTCAAAACGGGGGTACTCGGAGGAAAGATATATGGTGGAACAAAGCTTGGCCTTAATTAAGGTACAAGTAGACTAATTAGCTGAACTAATCGTATACCAACATCAGCTGAACAGACAGTTGATCGATCAATTCATCCAAGGGTAGATCAACACCGCATCTCCTAAGGTTGTCTCGATTCTGAAAAGAGATCAAATTCGCCTTCAAGAGCAAAGCAAATGGACCGAAAAGATGATGAGGGAATCTAGATTTCACCTCCGATGGGAATTTGTGACCAAACAAAAGTTTACCCCTCTAGGGAAGTCTAGGGAAGAAATTCTGCTTATGTTGATCAGTGAAAGGAAGGTCACAAAGTTTTTACCACCTTAGGATTCTTGATCCAAATGTTTCGACCCCAGTAAAACATGCATTTATCATTCAAATTCCCCTAGACATGCTACCGAGGAATGTTGGGCCCTACATCATCTAATTCAGAATATAATCGAATCCGGCGAACTGGAGATGATGAATGAAACTGAGACCTTCCCTGACGAAGAAATAATATACCCTCGAAGGGTGAGAAGTTCAGAAGAGATAGTAGCAGTTATCACTTGCGTAGAAGGAACTTTTATTGTGCACATAACCATCCGATGATTGTCTGACATGGGAGAAAGGACTCCCGTGGAAATAGCTGCTTCATTGATATTGACTCATCTGCCTCAGATCCCCATTTCCACTCTGAAAAAAGTTCCGTAGAATTATGGAGAAGGTATAAGGTCGGAGACTGATTGTACAAAAGTCTCGCTAAAAGATAATCCATTGTACGTCCTAAGGTGGATAATGAAGCCAACGGCCAATACGGTGGGAAAGGTTCAATTAGGGAAGATCGTATATTTCCTCAATAAGGTGGGTACAACGAAGAGAGAGCAGTGAAGCAGATGAAAGAGGTACCTCCATAAATCTCCATCCTAGACTTGGTATTAGCCTTTGAGGACCACAACCAAATTCTAATCTAAGTATTAGAGGAGGTACCCAAAACCATTGATAGCGAGAAGTTCCAACATCTGATTGGTCACGCACTGGACAATAATGTAATATCATTTACCGACGAAGATATACTAGCCGAAGATATATCGCGATCATATCGTCATGGTATGTGCTAGGAGGAGTACTTATCGATGGTGGCTCGGCCTTAAACACCTGCCCATATGATACCCTGGAGAGGATGAACATCAACCCTAACAAGATTCGAGATAAACACGTGGTGGTTCGAGCTTTTGATGAGTCACGAAGGGATACATTGAGGGAAATTGAAGTTCCCATGGAGATCAATCCATTTACTTTCAGTATATCCTTCCAAGTATTGAGCATTACTACTGGGTATAACCTGTTGTTGGGGCGACCATGGATTCATATGGTTGGATTCATTCCCTCCACTCTTCACCAACAATTAAAGTACATTATTAACAACAACTTGGTCACCATCAGTGCCGAACTCAAATATCCAATCCATGTTCCAGGAGACATGCCCGTGATCAACTTGAACGAGGGCATTGAGCCTGCAAGATTTCAAGCCTGCGAAGTAAGCACTCTTTGTTAGAGTTTGTGCCCTAGATGCCAATTATTTGATATAATTGCTTAACATTTTGATATTATATTTGATTGAATAAATGAATGATTTTATTATGATTTTATTTACTGCGTTATATAAATGTTAACATAATAAAATTCCTTAGAATAGTGATACAAATTATATAGTTTCAAGTATGTGACTTGAACATGAGATTAAATAATTACAATTAGTATCATTACTCTTAAATATCCCTAGTCGAGTATCATTGTTGATGGGACAACAATGATGCATTGAGACTAGTATGTGGATTGACTGATGACCAAATCTCATTGGTCATAAATATATGAGATATTAAGTCAATGCATAGGTACGTGTTAGAGAACGATGTACTGGATAAACCCACCATGAGAATTCTATGTGGAGCATTATGCGAAGTGTCATTAGCGATTCTCATAGTGACAATGATGCAATGATCCTCCGACATGAAATCACTATATTACTACACGGGAATTTATGTACTTTGATATCATCAAAGGTCACATTTAATAGGGTGGACTATAAAGGTGATTATTGGGTACATCATGAATCGTGAGAGGAATATGAGTGATCTAGATGAAATTTAACCCTCCTATGTATTAGGGGTGATATCCATTGGCCTCTTGATTGAGTAGGACTATGAAATGCATGGCCATGCTCAAATAGTGATTTATTTCATATAGTCTACTCAATGATCAAGAAAACTCAGATTAAATTATGAAGAGTATGACACATTCCATGACTCGAGTTTAATCTAGGATGTCAAGGTTAAAAGGATTAAATTACATTGAAACATTAGTCATGAAAAGGTTGCATCAAATCATCGATCTTATTATTACTTGGGTAGCAGTGATGCATTACTAGATGCCGCTCACTGTTTATAATTTTATAATATAATTTTAAAATTATTGTCAACGTAGTAATAACCTATAGGGTCACACACATAGAACGTAATTAAAAGGGAATTAATTTAAATTGTCAAAAATTAAATATGGCAATGTGATTGATATTATTTAAATTACGAATTTAAATTAATAGGATAATTTATATATATGGGTATATTAATTAAGTAAAACTTAATTAAGATATATATATATATATATATATATATATATATATATATATATATATATATATTCGGATTTTATTTTAATTAAATTAGATTTTTGATTAATTCCTTTTTAACCGCTATATATATGATATGTAGCAGTCATATTAGGGATTATCGTTAATCTAAAAACCCTAGCCGCTCTTAGAGAGAGACTAGAGAAAAGTTTTAGAAAATCCTATTCCTTTTTGGTAGCTAGTACCGCAAGCTCCCTTTATTGCAGAATCGTGCGACGGTTCGCGTGCGTTCGTGTGGATACCATATAGACGTAGTACCGTGAGGAATTGCGTTGGAGATTCGAAGCATTTTAGAAAATTCTATAATCGGTATAATATCCAAACACTGAATTATTATGTTTTCAGATGGATCCTATTTTAGGGTTTCGAATTTGGCTTTATAATTTTTATTTTCCGCTGCGTTTTTATGCCGAAATCCCTACACTCCTCAATACCACTCTATGGTTTCGCCAGCATTGAGACCATGAATATCCCCAGAGGTGATGGCAGTCGGTCAAGAGATGATCACCCAAGGACATCAAATAGGCCAAGGGCTAGGTAAGAATAGCCAGGGAATCAAAATTTCGATCCATATATCGGTGCAGTCAGCGAAAGCTAGATTGGGTTACCTTGGTGGTTTCAAACACCATAATCCCCATAAGCATATGCCTATCTACCTGTTGACTCCCCTCGTGCCAAATCTCACTAAAGTAGGTTTCAAAGAGCCGTTGAGGAAGGTCCCCGCCAGTGTCTCAAATCTCTTGATACCCAAGACCAATCAGAGTAGAGATGAGAAAATTAATAAGGAAGAACCTCTCGAAGATGCAGTAAGGAAGGCCAGAAACAATAAGTTTCTATAGGAGACCCAGCTGCGATTCACGTGCAGTTTTTGCCTATCTGAAGGTGGCACAAAGGATTCCTATGGGGCTAGTCCATTAAATGATCAACTCATCCTCCCTGTCATTAATTAGAAGAGTGTGAGCATCCCAAAGGAGGATCATGGGTCCAGTTCCAAACTAGTCATGGTCATCCTCGAAGATAACAATGGCCCCAGCGACGCCTCCATCTTGTCCATCCCCAAAGACCTGACTACCAACAATAGGATGATCACCCCTCAAATCATTCAAAAAGGGTAAAAGGGAAAATGATCTATTAGCAGAGAGCTCAGCCTTTTCATTTTAGTATACTTTATTCTATCTGTAACTTGTTATTGCCTTTTGTCATATTAATTGCAAAACCTTTTGTAATTGATAACTATCTTATATATATTAAGCAATCAAGTTTTTTCTCAGGTTTCTAAATTTGAGTATTTCTAGCCATGTCCATGACTTGCCAAATTCGAATAATGACTACGATTTTGATATAGAATTGGACTTTGACTTGATGGGAATCGAGCAAGAGGAAGTGGACGATGAAGGGATGCCCGCGGAAATTAAAGGATATGTTAATGACAAACCCAAACTCAACCTTGAGCAAACCATCACCATAAACGCTGGAACCTCTAAAATCCCAAAGAGCTACAAATCAGAACCAACCTCCCCTTTATCCAAGAACAAGAACTAATCAAACTCCTAACCCAATTTGAGGATGTTTTTGCTTGGTATCATGAAGATATGATCGGATTATCTACAGACATAGTTGTCCATCGGTTACCAGTTAAAGAAGGGTTCAAACCAGTTAAGTAGAAGCTATGACGGTTGAAACCAGAATGGAGCCTGAAGGTCAGAAAAGAGATCATTAAAAAATTCAGAGTAGGTATCATTATGGTGTCATCCTACCCTGAATGGTTATCTAATGTGGTCCCAGTGCAAAAACCTGGTGGAAAGGTGCGAGTCTGCGTAGATTATCGAGATCTCAACAAAGCTAGCCTTAAGGATGACTTCCCAGTGTTGTTCATCTCTATATTGATAGATAATAGGACGCAGTACGAGATGTATTCATTTACCAATTGCTTTACCGGATACCACCAGATCATGGTTGCTGAAGAGGATAGCAAAAAGACTGCCTTCATCACCCCATGGGGCACTTTCTGCTATAGGAGATTGGCCTTCGGCCTCACCAACACCGATGCTACCTATCAAAGGGATTTAATGGCATTATTCCACGACATGATTCACAAAGAGATCGAAGTATATGTGGATGATATCATCGTAAAATTTAAGAAGGAGGATGACCACATTACCCATCTCCAGAAGTTGTTTGATCGCCTATGCAAGTATAACTTGAATCTGAACCCGGTAAAGTGTGCTTTTGGCGTGAAGTCTGGTAAACTCCTAGGTTTCCTCGTAAGCAATTGAAGCATTGAATTGGACCAAGCTAAGATAAAGGCCATCACCGAAATGCCCAAGCCAGAAACTATAGGAAATCTAAGGTTTCCTAGGAATGATAAACTTTATTAGTCGATTTATATCACAGCTGACAGCCATATGTGAACCCATTTTCAGGTTGTTAAGGAAGAATTCTCCCGAAAAATGGATTGAAAATTGTCAGAAGGTTTTTTACACTATTTAGAAGAGGTTGATTGAAGCACCTATACTGGTACCCCCAAGGGAAAGAGTCCCGTTGTTCATATACATATCAGTCAACTCCACTGCCTTGGGATGCTTGCTGAGGCAGAAAGATGATATGGGCAAGGAAAGGGCCATTTATTACCTCAGTAAACAATTCAGTAGTGGAGAAAAAAAGTAAACGCTGATAGAAAAGACATGTTGCGCATTAGCCTGGGCCGCCATGAGGTTGCAACACTACTTGCACGGCCATACAACTTACCTCATTTCCTGCATGGATCCTTTGAAATATATCTTCAGCAAACCGATGTTGAATTTTTGATTATCCAAATAGCAGCTAATCCTTCAACAGTTCGACATCGTTTATGTAACCCACAAGTCCATCAAGGGACAGATAATTGCGAACCATCTATCGATAGCACCGATAGGAGGTTATGAGCCTCTTGAGACCTACTTCCCTGGCGATGAAGTGATAGTCATTCAGTAAGCCAAGAGGGAAGACATGGGTCAATTTTGGAAATTATACTTTGACAGCGCAACAAATGCAGAAGGCGTCGGTGCAGGGGCAGTCCTCGTTTCCATCACTGGGGAACAATACGTTGTAGCGACCAAGTTTTAATTCAATAACACCAAAAAATATGAAGGATGCCTTGTATGGTTAAATTTGGCCCAATCAATGGGAGTCAGACGGTTGGCAGTGTTCAAAAATTCAGAGCTAGTCATCAGACAATCCATTAGGGCCTACAATACCAAAGAACTACATTTATCTCCATACCACCGCTACGTTACCAAAATGGCAGGAGAGTTTGAAGACATTCCTTTTTTGCATATCCCTTGGAATAGAAATGATTTCACCAACGCATTGGCCACACTAGCCTTATTGGTTAGCATTTCAACAAGAAAGGGCCCGCCAGTTATCACCTCCACAACGTAAAATGCACCAGCTTACGGGAACAGTTTTGGGGAAATATCTAATGAATTAGCTATTATAGGACCACCTTGGTACCAGGACATCAAAGAATATTTGCGAGACGAATCCATCCCCAAAGGAATGACCCAAACAGAAAAGAAGCAAATATAGATGATGGCAATGAAGTTCTATCTAAGTGGAGGTGCTTTCTACAAAAGGAACCCGGACATAGGCCTTCTAAGGTGTCTAGACAAGGATCAAGCCCAAAGGCTTATGGATGAAGTGCACTGTGGAGTATGTGGAGCACACATGAGTGGACCCCTGCTTGCTAAGAATATCTTGAGGACGGGACATTACTGGCTCTCCTTCAAAGCTGATTGTGATGATCATATCAAACGCTGCTATCAATGTCACATTCATGCCAACATTATTCATGCACTGCCTAACCAGCTACATTGCATGACCACACCATGGCTATTTTCCATGTGGGGAATGGATGTGATATGACCAGTCGAGCCCAAAGCCAATAATAATCACAGATTCATCTTCACTATGATTGATTACTTTACCAAGTGGGTGGAAGCAACTTCCTTTCCAAAGGTTACTAAGGAAGTCATCGTCAGCTTCATCAGAAGTAAAGTCATCTGTCGATATAGGCAACTAGAGGTTATCGTGTTAGACAAAGCCAAGAATTTGAATAACGAGATGATGAGGGAATTTTGTAGCAAGTTCAATGTAAGACCCCAACTTTTATGAATAAAGAATTAATTTTCTCTAAATGTTATTTTGATTAATAAGGTGTGGATTTGATATAATGTTATAGATGTGGGTAGTATTTATAAATTTTGCAAAGTAAGCAAGTTGTCATAAAATATTCGTTTGGCCGAGGAATATTCTTTTTATCGGGAAATATCCGTACGTCGGCACAATCATTGGTGGACCCCGCTACGGAATTACTATCGGAGTTAGAAAACAACAAAAATAATTTTTATTAAAATAACGGCAAAAGTTTTACCGTTAACTGTTGAAATATCCTGTGATAAAAGTACAGTAATACCCGTGGTTGTACAGTAGCACATGGTATTGTACAGTATCTTTGATTATTGATGTTTACGTGAGAAGTCACTTAGTTTTATTCAATTATTGCCACAGTAATTGTTGTATAATATTTCATATTATTGATTCAATTATTGTCACAGTATCATCTGCACAATATGTTATATTATTAAATCTATAATTGAGACGACAAAGTTATTCATATTATAATTTGTATTATTGGCGATGTCTAGAAAGTTCTGTCGAGGAAAGGGGTTTGGTCACCTAATTGTGCGCCAATAAGGAGAAGTCCTTATCAGAAAGTCTCCTCTTTTCTGAGAATGATCTGGTTGTTAATATTGTGAGTTATAATATTAATGATGAATGTTATTAAAAATGTGTCTTGAGAAGTCAAGTGATTTGAGATAAATAGAGGGGAATTTTATGAAGTATTTTCTATAAGTTTGGCATATTATTTGGACCCCCACTTACCCATTTTTCAAAACTATCAGCAGAAAGTTATCTCAATTTTATATATATATATATATATATATATATATATATATATATATATATATTAAAATTTTTATTTTTTTATATAAAATAGAATATATTTTATTTTATTATATGCATAGTACTGCAAAGTGCATCATAATGCTGCATAGTAAAATCAAAAATTTTCGTCGAAAATCCATGAACTTCGCCCGTGATTCTTCCCCTACTGTGCGTTCAAATAGTATCATGTCATTCTCCTATAAATAGGATGCTCAGTTTAGAATTGAAAATCACACCAGAATCAGAGAATTCTTCTTCTATAATATTAAGCGTATTTCTTTTGAGTTAAGGAAACTTTGAGTGTAGCAAATAGTGCAAGTTTTTCTTCAAGAATATCTCTGCTATACCAGTCAAAATTGCTCTCTTTTTAAGGTTAGGGGTATTATTTATTTCATATTCGCTTACGATATTATTTTTCGTATTCGTAAGAAATTTTATTTTTGTAAGAACCCGAATTTTTAGAAAATATTAAAATAAGAATTTAGTAAATAAAATTCTTAAGGCATGAGAAGGGTTCAAATAAGAATATTTATGTGTTACGAGGTATGTAGTATTGTGTTACATATGATAATATGAGCTATGTAATAAGTGATATTGTGTTTAATAAATATATATCATTGTAGAGATGAATTAGTAAAGAAGATGAATAGAAATTTATCTATCAACATTAAATAATTTATAGAGTTATTTTATGATAGTAAGTTTGTGACATTAAATATATTTGATAATCACCAATTTCTTGAGTATATGTATGTGTATGTATCAAGTCTAAAGCAGTGTAACCGTACCCTTTAATGGTGGATGTATAGGAGCTGGGCTAAACAATTCCTTTAGAGAGTGGAAGTATATACGAATTAGTAACCGATCTAACTCACTGCGAAAACAGTGTAGACGAGACGGAAACTAATTTGTTGGTTGTTTGTGGAAAATCACTCAGTGCACTATATTGAATACCATTAAACACTCGATGTGTGCTAGGTTTGGACAATTGTATATATGTACGTTGTTGACGAGAGAATAAAGTCGATATATCTTTAGATAAATATTGGTTAGAGATTTATTGACTAATATGGGAATATGGTTAAATGTATGGATTAAAGAAAGAAGAGTTGAACTTAAAGTTTAATGTCTAAGTTGTTGAAGAATGTAGAAATTGATATTGTAAAGTCAAAAAGGAAATCGATTTTGGTTAGTGTAATAAGATAGCATGTAGGGAGCATGTTAAAGGATTTGCGAGTTAAGTTCTGTTTCTATTGAAGCATAGCATGTCTGCGTCCTAACTTAAGGTGGCGCGACCGCGCCACTCTCAAGCCTAAGACCAGTACGGCCGCGCCGGTTTGTAGACAGTTCAAGATAAGTTTGTAAAATCTGATGAGTTGTGTAATCTGAACTATAGGAATTGTATATTAGTGGCTAATATGTTATCATATGGGTCATATTTGATATTTATAGTGTCCATGAATGGATTAAGATAGCAAAGCATGAATTGAATGAGAATTTATTTATGGAAATTAATATTGGTTAATTAAGTTATATTATTTAATATTATAATATAATGCTAAAGCCTTGTGTGGTAGTAAATTGAATGAAAGGAGTAATTCACTTAAGTAAAATGGTGAATTAATGTATGTACGTTACATGAAAAAAAAGAAATGATTATGTTAATTAATTTTAGTATTTTTATATATTACATAATATGGTAATATGTGAAAGGGTTTAATATTTGAAAGATGCTAATGTAAATATTGAGGAAGTTATCTTGGGACAATCGAATAATTATACGAATAGTGTATAATTTAAATAATTAATGGAGTAGATATTAATTATTTTAAGTGTAAAGGTTATACATATTACAAGTGTAAGGTAAGATAGCATTGAGGTAAAGTGTGTCACACAAATTTTATATTAAAATGTGATAATGGGTTGAAAGTACCCAACTGAATGATATTTGTAAGACCCCAAATTATTAATAAATGAAATTTAATTTCCTCTATTTATTATTCTAAAATAGTAAGGGTTGATTTGATTAATGTGGTTAGTTATGGGTAAAAAGCGCAAATATTTTAAATAAGCAAGTGGTTATAAAATATTCATTGTTGTCGGGGAATATTCGCTTGGTCGTGGAATATTCTTACTGTCGGAGAATATTCGTACGACGGCGCAGTCTTTTGTGGGCCCCATAACGGAAAGCGATTGGATGAAGAAAACGACAAAAATAAATTGTTTATAAATAACGGCGTAGTTGTTACCATTAATACTGTTGGAATACCCGATGGTTAAAGCACGGTAATACGCGTTGTTTTACAGTAGCACACGGTATTGTACCAATTATTGATTCTTACGTAAGAAGGCACTACTCAATAATGGTTACAGTAATTACTGTTCAATATTTTATTTTATTGATTAAATAATTGCTACGTTGATATTTTATAATTGTCACTACGCAGTATTTTCCATTATCGGAGTAATAATTCATATTATCTGAATAATATAATTAGATAACATTATTGGTAATGTCTAGAAAGTTCTGTCTAAGGAGAGGTTTGGTCATCTAATTGCGCGCCAGTAAGGAGAAATCCTTATTGGAAAGCCCCCTCTTTCCTGGGAACGGCCTGGTTGCCAGTACTGTGATTCTGTAATATTATTTGTGTATAATTAATTATTAATTTATATGATGAGGAAAATATTGATTTTATGTGGATATAGATGGAGAAAATTTTTAATGTGATAATTGTTGAAAATTAATATTTTATCTTTTTCTGATAAAATAATTCATATATATTGATGGTGATATTTTTACAATGAATGTGGGATATATGAGTATATGAGGAGGAAGAGTATTTTTATGGTATTAAATGATTAACACATGTTTTGTGTGTTAGTGGACACAATTCTTGATCGAAAATTTATTATTGACTGTAAAATCGCCCGTTTGTGGATTTCGGTCAATTTCTGTTTAGAATTTGGAAAAACTTTCTTCTGCAAAGTTGTAGAGAATTGAATTTCCTATAAAAAGACGCGAGATTCGAATTTTTTGACAAAAGGGCTATTTATTATGAATTATTGAAGTTCTGAAGTTTCGAAATAATTGATTTTTGAAAGTTTTAATTATTATTTTAAAGAAAAAAGTTTTTTGAAAATTAGTGGGCTCAACATGTGACAAGAATGGGCTGAATTCAGATCTTCTAAGGTGGGCTTGACAATTTTGTAAATATAATATTATTATATTCAATTTTCTGCTTTGGTGTTCTAAGCATTTTCCTATAAATAGGGTGCTTAGGTTAGAATTGAAAATCACACCAGAAACTGAAATCTTCTCTCTCTTTTTCTCTCTATATTAGTGAGCGTATTCATGTGAGTATTCTAATACTTTGAGTATTGCTATACGGTGCAAGTTCAAGTCATAGCCTATATCCGGTGTTTCAACTAGAAGTACTGTTTTTACGAGGTAAGGGATGTTATTTCTTC
This sequence comes from Panax notoginseng, assembly GCA_016801055.1. NCBI lineage: Eukaryota > Viridiplantae > Streptophyta > Magnoliopsida > Apiales > Araliaceae > Panax > Panax notoginseng. The sequence goes on from CM029021.1 coordinate 22,796,190, forward strand.
TTAAATGATATTATTTTCTTCAATATCATTATGCCGAAGTATTGATCTGAACTTTTTATCAAATTTAGAATTTTTCATGTCGGGGTTACTATTCATGAGTTACTATTCACGAGTTACTATTCACGAGTTACTATTCATCGAAAAATGAAATTTTCTTCTTTTCGTCCAAAATATCTATTCTGGATACTAGCTTTGATTGTATCCATGTTTTGATCATTCTTGAATTTTACTCCACTATGATTATTTATGAGGTATTTTTGGACATGGAATAGCTGAAATACGAATCCTTAATATTTATTCTTTTGTTTCACTGGATTCGTTTTCTTTAAAATATTTTTCATCATCCTCAGTCCTAAATGATGATGTTACTGAATATCTTTGGCCTGTAGTGTAAAGATGAATGATTTCTAATGAATATCTTTGGCCCGTAGTGCAAAGATGAACAGGTGTTGAGATGAACATGACCAACTGATGAATATCTTTGGCCTGTAGTACAAAGATGACTATTTGATTCAAGATATTTATTGATTGATGTTACAGGGATAAAATGTTGATGATGGACTTTTAAATTCGTAGATAATCGTAGATTTCATTCTCTACGTAACTCTTCTATGAATTATTATTTTCCGCTGCGAATATTGATTTAAAAGTTGTTGTCTATTGTATTCTATTAGATTTTTCCCTATTGAAGACTAAGGATAATTTGTTGTATATTATCTTAGTCATAATATTCTTTACAGGGCTAGTTGAGCTCACCCTTTTTCTTGTTGTTCCATTTTTCTTCTAAGGAGGCGAGAATGTAGCGAGTACTAGTCGGGGTGTGGAATGATGGTTCAAGACAGTTGTTTTAGTAGTCCTCACTATTTTGTAAAATAGTGTATCAATAAGTATAATGAGGACTTAATTGAGTATGAATACTGTCTAGATGACAATATTTATATTTAAACTCACAGTATATGTGTTGTCGTATTTTGCACGACAATTGTAATAATAAAGTTGTAGTTATTTTTTGTACCATGTATTTGGCGACTCAAAATGGGTTGGATGGATTGGACCTATTTTGGGGGCGTCACTGTTGGTATCAGAGCTTAGGGATATGATCTCTGGCGGAGATCGGGGAATAGAACTAGGAGGGGAGATACGAGTAAATCCTTTGCTAGTGTGTCCTACCTAAGCTTATCTGTTGGTCGGTCATAATATAGGGATATTATGTGATATGTTAATTTGTTAAATTAACCCTATTTTATGGCAGTATTTGAGAATGTCGACTGAGAATGTTAGCAGTGGAGTAAATGAAATCGTGGAGACGCCTGTACTCACCAACGAGGAGAACGTGCAACAGGCTGGCAATGTTCCTCCTGTGAACAACACCAATGAGCAGATGATGAACGATGGGATGTTTAGCAGCTTTTTGCAGTTCATGCAAAATCAGACGAAGGAGACTCGTGTTCAAAATACAGGAGGAAATGATAACAATTCACGGTTTGTCACAGCCAAACAGTTCAAGGAGTTGGGACCACCAGAATTTAAGGGAAAGCCAGATCCGATCATGGTGAAAACGTGGGTCAAGCAAAGTACCAAGATATTCGATGTCTTTGGATGCACGGAGGAACAGAAGGTTCCATTCGCCACCTTTATGTTCCGTGGCGAGGCAGACTATTGGTGGGAGTCTGTGAAGCGTACACATCCAGCCGCACTCAGCATATCTTGGGAGACATTTCAGAAACTGTTCAATGACAAGTACTTTCCTGAAAGTATTCGTCATGTGAAGAAGGTAGAGTTTATTAGACTGGAGCAGAATAACATGACGGTGTCCCAGTACGAGACGAAGTTTGCAGAGTTGTCCAGGTTTGCACCTCATTTGGTGGACAATGAGGAACGTATGACGCGGATGTTTCTGAGAGGTTTAAAACCCGGCATACGTCAATATCTCATGTCTCATAAATTTTCTCTCTATTCAGATGTTGTCAATAGGGCTCAATTATTAGAGCGAGATAACGAGTATGGTCAACCGAGGGACCGCAACCAGGATCATACCGATGACAACAGTCATCAGAACAATAATAACCAGCGGAGAAAGAAAAATACAGACAAGAACGGCAACCACTCTGGTGGTAATCATGGCCATGAAAATAGAAGAAGCGAGTCGGGAGGAGATTTTAAAAAGAGGAGATTCAATAATGATAATACGAAGACGTCAGCACCAGCAGCAACTGGTTCCAAGGGAGGAGAACGACCATCGATCATATGCTATAAGTGCGGAAAAGAAGGACATATCAGCCCAAACTGCCCACAACAGTTTAAGGTATGTTATAACTGTGGAAAGAAAGGACATATCGCTCGAGATTGCACTGTAGCGAAACCAAGTCCAACGGGGGTGGTGACTCAAAAAGTTGTCCCAGAAAAGTCAAAGTCAACGGTTCCTGGAAGAGCACTTTTCGTGACTGGTCAAAATGCGAGGAACCCGAACGAAGTTAGCGCGGGTTATTTAATTATAAATTTTTACGAAGTCTATACCTTATTAGATACCGGTTCTACCCATTCATTTATTTCTTCTGCTTATACTCAACGTTTAAACTTGACTCCGGAGAAAATTAGACTTTGACTTATCTATTGAAACTCCGTTAGGAGAAACTTTCATTACATCCACTATTTATAAATCTTGTTTGATCCAAGTTGGCACCATCACATTACCTGTTGACCTTATCTCTTTAAAGATACTTGCTTTTGATGTGATTTTAGGAATTGATTGGTTAACTACTCATCATGCCAAAATTGATTGTTTTCGTAAGGTTGTTAGTTTTTATATTCCTAAGCAACCTGTTATTCAAATTCAAGCAACCAAACCATTGAAGTCAAACTCTTTCATATCAAGCCGTAAAGTCATTCGTTTATTGAAAAACGGATGTCAAGCTTTCTTAGCTATGTTATGGGCTTGAACAAAAATACGTCAGACTTGAATAATATTTCTATTTTTAGTAAAAATTTTGACGTATTTCCTGAAGAATTTCTTGGCTTACTCCCAGAGCGTGATATTGAATTTTGTATCGACTTTGAACCCGGTACAAAACCCATTTCTAAAATCTCATATCGAATGGCTCCTATTGAACTTCAGGAGTTAAAAACCCAACTATAGAAGTTGATAACCAAGCCTCTATCTGGTGACTTCCTTTGTGGAATGCATTGAAGCCAGACTCTCCGTAGGGGATGCCATATTCGTATGGTAGTAAACTGATAGGTGCCATTGTGACGTGCTATCCAAGATTGGGATATGAGTCAGTAATCGAAATACGTAACTTTCTTGGCTTAGCTGGTTATTATCAGAGATTCGTGTAAGAATTTTCTCGAATCGCTACCCCGTTAACTCAGCTAACTCGGAAAGATATCAAATTCGTATGGAGCGAGGAATGCGAGAAGAGTTTTCAAGAGCTTAAGAGGAGACTCATTTCGGCACCTGTTTTGACCATACCATCTGGTTCGGATGGATTTGTTATCTACAGCGATGCTTCAGGCAAAGGGCTAGGATGTGATCTCATGCAACGTGGGAAAGTTATAGCCTATGCCTCGCGACAACTTAAAGAATATGAGAGGAATTATCCTACTCATGATCTAGAGTTGGCAGCAGTCGTTTTCGCGCTAAAGATCTGGAGGCATTATCTATATGGGGAGAAAGTGGAGATATATTCAGACCATAAAAGCCTCAAATATTTCTTCACTTAAAAAGAACTCAACATGCGGCAGCGACGTTGGCTCGAGCTGTTGAAAGATTACGACCACACTATTCAATACCATCCTGGAAAAGCAAACGTGGTAGCTGACGCGTTGAGTAGAAGATCATATGCAGGAACGAGTGCGATGATGTCAAGTATACGCGTAGAACCAATTTTAATCGATAAAGTTAAAGTTGCTCAAGCTACAGACCCGGAGCTGATGCGTATGAAGAAGAAAGTGCAAGAAGGTGCTATTCCAGAAGCAAGAATCGATGAAGAAGGAATACTTTGAGTCCACTCCAGACTTTGTGTTCCTAACGATTCTGATTTGAAGTACAAGATCATGATGGAGGCACACAATACACCATTTGTAATCCATCCTGGAAGTACCAAAATGTATCGTGATCTTCGACATACATTTTGGTGGAACAATATGAAGAGAGAGATTGCAAAGTTTATCTCGAGGTGTTTAACTTGTCAACGTGTAAAGGCGGAACATCAAGTGCCAAAGGGTCCATTGCAACCACTTGAGATTCTGAAATGGAAGTGGGAACACATTACCATAGATTTCGTTACGGGTCTTCCCATGGTTTCTCAAGGCATAAATGCTATTTGGGTTATTATTGATAGATTAACCAAGTCTGCTCATTTCTTGCCGATACGGGAGACTTATTCCCTTGAACGTCTTGCTAGTATGTACGTGAATGAGATTGTAAGGTTGCATGGCATGCCAGTATCCATAGTTTCGGATCGTGACCCAAGATTCACTTCAAGATTTTGGGTTAGTTTGCAAAAAGCTATGGGCACGGATTTACGGTTCAGTTCGGCATACCATCCTCAAACGGACGGGCAATCAGAGAGGACTATTCAAACTCTTGAAGATCTATTAATACTCTGTGTCCTAGACTTCAAAGGCAGTTGGGATAAGTATTTACCATTGGTGGAATTCTCCTACAACAACAGTTATCAAGCAAGTATAGGTGTGGCTCCATTTGAAGCAGTATATGGACGAAAGTGTCGCTCTCCAATATGTTGGGATGAAGTGGGAGAAGCAACGTTGTTGGGACCTGAGTTGGTACGTATGACTACGGAAAATATCCAAACGATTCGACAACATATACAAACGGCACAGGATTGACAAAAGAGTTATGTGGATCTTCATCGCAAGGACGTGGAATTTGACATTGGGGATCATGTATTGTTGCGTGTGGCTCCATGGAAAGGAGTTACAAGATTTGGGAAGAGAGGAAAGCTCAATCCACGATTTATTGGTCCATTTCAGATTCTTGACCGAGTAGGAAATATGGCCTATAGACTCGCGTTACCTCCAAGTATGTCTCGTGTTCATAATGTTTTTCATATATATGTGCTACGCAAATATGTGAAAGACCCAAACCACGTTATTGAGTTAGAACCGGACGAGATAGCCGAAGACTTAACGTACGAAGAGGTACCTATCAAGATCTTGGATAGGAAGGAACATGTCCTACGCACGAAGGTTATACCACAAGTTAAAGTTTTATGAAGAAACCATGCTATTGAGGAAATGTCCTGGGAGTTGGAAACAGAAATAAAAGTGAGGTATCTTCATCTTTTTGAAACACCAGATACGTATGTCAATTTCGAGGACGAAATTTCATAAGGAGGGGAGGTTGTAAGACCCCAAATTATTAATAAATGAAATTTAATTTCCTCTATTTATTATTCTGAAATAGTAAGGGTTGATTTGATTAATGTGGTTAGTTATGGGTAAAATGCGCAAATATTTTAAATAAGCAAGTGGTTATAAAATATTCATTGTTATCGGGGAATATTCGCTTGGTCGTGGAATATTCTTACTGTCGGAGAATATTCGTACGACGGCGCAGTCTTTTGTTGGTCCCATAACGGAAAGCGATTGGATGAAGAAAACGACAAAAAATAAGTTGTTTATAAATAATGGCGTAGTTATTACCATTAATACTGTTGGAATACCCGGTGGTTAAAGCACGGTAATACGCATTGTTGCACAGTAGCACACGGTATTGCACCAATTATTGATTCTTACGTAAGAAGGCACTACTCAATAATGGTTACAGTAATTACTGTTTAATATTTTATTTTATTGATTAAATAATTTCTACGTTGATATTTTATAATTGTCACTACACAGTATTTTCTATTATCGGAGCAATAATTCATATTATCTGAATAATATAATTAGATAACATTATTGGCAATGTCTAAAAAGTTCTGTCTAAGGAGAGGTTTGGTCATCTAATTGCGCGCCAGTAAGGAGAAATCCTTATTGGAAAGCCCCCTCTTTCCGGGGGACGGCCTGGTTGCCAGTACTGTGATTTTGTAATATTATTTGTGTATAATTAATTATTGATTTATATGATGAGAAAAATATTGATTTTATGTGGATATAGATGGAGAAAATTTTTAATGTGACAATTGTTGAAAATTAATATTTTATCTTTTTCTGATAAAATAATTCATATATATTGATGGTGATATTTTTACAATGAATGTGGGATATATGAGTATATGAGGAGGAAGAGTATTTTTGTGGCATTAAATGATTAACACATGTTTTGTGTGTTGGTGGACACAATTCTTGACCGAAAATTTATTATTGACTATAAAATCGTCCGTTTGTGGATTTCGGTCAATTTCTGTTTTGAATTTGGAAAAACTTTCTTCTGTAAAGTTGTAGAGAATTGAATTTCCTATAAAAAGACCCGAGATTCGAATTTTTTGACAAAAGGGCTATTTATTATGAATTATTGAAGTTCTGAAGTTTCGAAATAATTGATTTTTGGAAGTTTTAATTATTATTTTAAAGAAAAACATTTTTTGAAAATTAGTGGGCTCAACATGTGATAAGAATGGGCTGAATTCAGATCTTCTAAGGTGGGCTTGACAATTTTGTAAATATAATATTATTATATTCAATTTTCTGCTTTGGTGTTCTAAGCATTTTTCTATAAATAGGGTGCTTAGGTTAGAATTGAAAATCACACCAGAAACTAAAATCTTCTCTCTCTTTCTCTCTCTATATTAGTGAGCGTATTCTTGTGAGTATTCTAATACTGTGAGTATTGCTATACGGTGCAAGTTCAAGTCATAGCTTATATCCGGTGTTTCAACTAGAAGTACTGTTTTTACGAGGTAAGGGATGTTATTTCTTCTTAAATGATATTATTTTCTTCAATATCATTATGCCGAAGTATTGATCTGAACTTTTTATCAAATTTAAAACTTTTTATGTCGGGGTTACTATTCATGAGTTACTATTCACGAGTTACTATTCACCGAAAAATAAAATTTTCTTCTTTTCGTCCAAAATATCTATTCTGGATACTAGCTTTGATTGTATCCATGTTTTGATCATTCTTGAATTTTACTCCACTATGATTATTTATGAGGTGTTTTTGGACATGGAATAGCTAAAATACGAATCCTTAATATTTATTCTTTTGTTTCACTGGATTCGTTTTCTTTAAAATATTTTTCATCATCCTCAGTCCTAAATGATGATGTTACTGAATATCTTTGGCCTGTAGTGCAAAGATGAATGATTTCTGATGAATATCTTTGGCCCGTAGTGCAAAGATGAACAGGTGTTGAGATGAACATGACCAACTGATGAATATCTTTGGTTTGTAGTATAAAGATGACTATTTGATTCAAGATATTTATTGATTGATGTTACAGGGATAAAATATTGATGATAGACTTTTAAATTCATAGATAATCGTAGATTTCATTCTCTACGTAACTCTTCTATGAATTATTATTTTCCGTTGCGAATATTGATTTAAAAGTTGTTGTCTATTGTATTCTATTAGATTTTTTCCTGTTGAAGACTAAGGATAATATGTTGTATATTATCTTAGTCATAATATTCTTTACAGGGCTAGTTGAGCTCACCCTTTTTCTTGTTGTTCCATTTTTCTTCTAAGGAGGCGAGAATGTAGCGAGTACTAGTCGGGGTGTGGAATGATGGTTCAAGACAGTTGTTTTAGTAGTCCTCACTATTTTGTAAAATAGTGTATCAATAAGTATAATGAGGACTTAATTGAGTATGAATACTGTCTAGATGACAATATTTATATTTAAACTCACAGTATATGTGTTGTCGTATTTTGCACGACAATTGTAATAATAAAGTTGTAGTTATTTTTTGTACTATGTATTTGGCGACTCAAAATGGGTTGGATGGATTGGACCTATTTTGGGGGCGTCACAATATTTAGCCCAATTAAGATATTAATGTGGACATTATCATTAAATAGTATTTCATGTTACTATGTGTAATATGGAAATGTGGGCAGTAGTAATATATAATACCTATAGCTTAAGACTACATGAAGTGTGACATTTAATTGGGATTAATGATATACAAAAATCATATGGTGAAAGTAATTAAAACATAAGGTTGATTTAAATAAGTTTTGTTATCTCATCTATGTGATGAGACAATTAAATGTGTACTCTAAAGTATAGGAGTAAATGAGAATGTATTATTAAAATATTTATTTCTATACCAATGGGTGATTAATAGTAAAAAGGAGGTATTAAATTATTAGTGATCAATAAAATTAAGTCCACACATGTTTTAAATATTAAATTATGTGGACTAATGTACATGGACTATATGATGTGAGTACATAAATAATCCCTAACTTTACTTGGTGTAGTAGTATTAACACATTAAATTTTCATTTTGGGAATTAAAGGAACAAAACTAAGCTTCAGTTGCTGAGTTATAAGCTTGTCCCAAAATTAGTGTCACCCATTTATATATATATATATATATATATATATATATATATATATATATATATATATATATATATATATATATATATATATATATATATATATATATATATATATCAGATGCGTAAATAGGCCATTGGCCTATCATATTTCTTTGCGTAACCACCAAGATTGAACAGTAGCTATGAAGGTAAGTGCTCATTACTATAAGGATGGCTGGGGAAGGAGTTGGTTACCAACTCTCCAACATCCAATGGCTTCTTCTTCCTCCCCTTGGATTAATTCAATGTGCAAGACTATTAACTGTGTATTGAAACCTCCATAAATAGAGCTCCTTCCTTCTCATTTACGTTGGTTGAGTTTTCTGAGAAGTTGTTATAGAGAGAGTTAGTAGAATTAGAGAGTTGAGAGCAATTGGAGGATTGGATAGCTATAGTTAGCAAATTGAAGACATCAAGAGGTAATGATTCTAACATATATGTTCTTGAATTCAAGTTCTTCAATTCTTAGAAAAGTATAATGAAAAAGTCACTTTTGAGTCACAAATTTGATAGCTAAGGGTTGTGGTAATCCATGAATTGTTGCTAGATGTTGTTAATACAGCTAAAAACAAAAACAACGAGAGTTAAATGAACCAAATTGGTTGAGAAACGAATTCGTAGTGAATGAATTCGTTAAACTTTTCAAAACATGAAAATTTAGTATGAATATGAGTTTTGGATTGATATGTGGGTTAGTTAATGTTTATGTTAATTGTTGTTTATTTGGTATGTTGTAGTTTTTTTGATTTACGAATCCATGGGATCGAAAACCAACTCATTCTGACTTAAAATGAAGAAGTTATGGAGATTTTAAGTAAAAACATTTAGAAAACTGTAATCTGGGTAAGGGCAAGCGCAGTCGCTCTGCCCAGGGACGCGGGGACGTAGCTGGGCGCTGCCTTATTGCACGGGCGTGCTGGGTTGGTGAAGGAATTGGGCGTGGTCGCGCCTAATGTGTTCTGACTGTGACTGCTTTGACCTATTTTGGTAAAATGATCATAACGTTTTCATACGGACTCCGATTGAGGTGATTCAAGATGATCCAGAACGAGGACGAATAGGCATACAACTTTTGTTCTTTAAGTTTTTCAATTTGAGGTCATTAGGAAGGGTCAAAATAGTCATCTTGGTGATTGTTGTGTAATCGAAGGCCATCAGAGAGCGTCTAGTGAGCACATACGCAAGTATAGTGCTCCCGACGATGGAATATATTATTCTAAGTGATAAAACATGAATATGCATGATAATAGACATGCCATATGGCTAAGATTACTTTACTCATAATGGAATGCTTTAACAATGATTTCTAAAAGAAAAGTTAAAGTTTTTGAGAAACGAAAGTTGATAAATTTGGTGTCCTTTGAGTTCTGACCTTGGACCCTATGTACGCATATAAATGTCCATGAAATGTAGTTTTAAAGTTACCTTGCATATACTAGATAGATATAGCTTGGTTTAAAGTGTTTTGAAAGAAAAACTTGAAGTTTTGAAAATGAAACTTGACGAACTTTGTATCTTTTAAGTTCCGACCTTGGGAACAAGTGAATGTAGTCTAGTTATGTGTGCGGATGGATAAGAAATGTAATTTCAAGATATATTGCACCTAAAAGGTTGTCAAGCTCGGTTTAGTATGTGTTTTAAAGAGAAATTTAAAAATTTTAGAAACTAACTTTGATGAGTATTGTATTACGTGCATTATGACCTTATAAGCAAGCATGATAGAGTTGTTTATGCCTTTGAACATGAATGATATGTGCACTCAATCAGTCAAGCATGACATAAGTTATTTAAGCACGTTTTAAAAGTATGAACTATGCTATGTCTATGTAAATGAGATAGATACATGTGAACATGCGTATTGAAGGTTGTTAGTACCAATATAAGGTTTAAAAGCTTACAAACCTTGAACCTTTGTTAAAAGAAGTTGTTAAGCCTTGTTTATGTAAATAATTCAACATAGAACTATGTAATTCAAAACTAAATAATTTGAAATGTGAACTTGATGAACTATCAGAACCTACTTGATATATGTTTATAGTACGTTTCAGAATATATGTCGTGACTAGGAATTATGTTAGGCAATAAAAAGTCTAAGTCTGGTTTTGGCTGGGAGTAACGCAGTCGCGGCACTCCCAAGCTTAAATGCAGCGCAGCCGCGCCGTTCTGCAGAGTGACCAAGAGTAGTTTGTTAACTGCATGGTCTTAAGTTATAGTTATATGTTGTCCTTAAGGACTACAAGATATGAAACAAGATTGTTTAGATAAATATGATAGTAGAATGAGCTAGTCTCACGGTTATCCTAAGTTCAAGTAAAAATAAAACCACGTTAGGAAATAATATTTGTTCTTATATTAAGAGCGTATGAAATGTATGACTGATGGGTATAAATCCATGATTATATAACTGTGTAGGAACACACGCAGTGCAGATAAGCTTCAAGCAATTAAGTCGTAGTTGATAAACTACAAATCAGACAAGTCTTTCAGTTCCTATTTGATATATGAATTCTATAACTATTAGTTGAGCTATATTATGCTATGATAATGTTGATGTATATATATGAAATGTATATGAGATATGTATGGAAGTTGAAAGTTGATCTTTGATGATATGCTTAAGAAATAAATCTCTATGCCTACTATGTGAGAAGTAACATGCGTAGTAAATATTCATTGATTATGAATGCATGAACTGAGTATGTTATTATATGTTATGTGCTGCATGAAAACTGTTAGAATTGCTGGGCTGTCGAGCTCACCCTTGTAAATAACCACTTTTGCAGGTTAAGGACTCACGATAAAGATTTCGTGCTACTTGATAGATAAAGTTCAGTAGCATCAAAGGAGATTGAATTATTTATTTAAATATATGTTCTTGAACCATGTTTAGGTTCTAGGAAATGTACATGATAGTAGTTTATGATGTGTAATACATGTTAAGTTGTACTATGTGATACATAGAGGAGTTCAAATCGAGATATAAAAAAAGTTTATACAGTAATTCGAATAGAATGAATCATAACATAATTTGATTCAAGGATATGTAAATAATTTAAGAAATCAATAAAAGATTTTCTTTTCAAAGGAGATTGAAAAAGTTTAAATTATTTCGCATATTTTTATAATATCGAATATGATGTAAGACAGGGATGGTAAATGACCAATATATGAAACTTATAATAATTTGGGGTCATTATACAGATCCTGGAAATGGAAAGAATTTATATTCTAAATTGTAATGAGCAAAGTTATATTCATTAAGTTATGAATAAAATATATAAATAGTTTGACGATAGTAGTATCGTGGCGGACCGGATCCGGGGTTCGAAGGGACCCGAATTTGGGGGCGTCACAATTTTCGTTCAATATTCATAAGGAATATTATTTTCGTTCAATATTCGTAAGGAATATTATCTTTATTTAATATTCGTAAGGAATATTATTTTCGTTCAACAGTTGTAAGGGATATTATTTTTGTTCAATATTGGTAAGAAATAATATTTTCTTCCATACTCTATAGTATGTAAGTAATATTATTTCATTTCAAATTCTGAATTCTACACTCATTTTGTTAAGTATTGCTTCTATACTCCTTGAAATTAATAGAATATCCTTGAAATTTGCGCTTCATCGAGTATCTTTTCACATAAATATTTTTGTTAAATTTTAATCTTTTCATGCCGGAGTACTATTCATGGGTATTATTCATACATACAGTGCACTATTCATACGTACGGCACTATTCATACGTACGGTACTATTTATACGTACGACACTATTTACGAAGTACTATTCACGGGGTACTATTCATGACAAAAAATTGATTCTTTTCTGTCCAAATTATTTTTGATACGTGAATATTATTCTTGAATTTTACTCCACAAAGCAGTTATCATGTTGACAATTTGGATATTTTTTAAACTCTGGATAAATTAAAAATCTTTAATATTTATCCTTGATTTCATTTGATTGATGCTTATATTATTGTCATCATCCTCATGCTTATATTATGATGAAAGTCATCTTTGGCCCGTAGTGCATAGATGGATTGTTGATTGGTATGATTATGACCAGGAATTATGTATCGGTATAATCATGACCAATGATGTGGTAAAAGTCCTCATTGGCCCATAGTGCATTGATGGACAGTTGTTGGTATGATCATGACCATGGGTTCTCTTCGGCCAAGGATGCAAAGATGAATTGTTGTTTGGCATGATCATGACCACTGGTGATAATAACGAATATCCTTGGCCCGTAGTGCATGGATAATTCGTGGATGTGATAATAATGAATATCCTTGGCCCGTAATGCATGGATAATTCATGGATGTAATACTAACGAATATCCTTGGCCCGTAGTGAATGGATAATTCAGTAATGTGGATTATTTATTGAATTGTGTTGCAGAGATAAAATATTGATGATGAACTTTTAAATCATAGAAGATAGTAGATATTATGCTCTACTTGACTCTTCTAATGGATTGCTTGTTCCGCTGCAATTAAACTTGTTGCCTATTGTATTCTATCAGTTTAACACTGTTGAAGGCTAACGATAATTTATTCTGCATTATCTTAGTCATAATATTCTTTACTAGGCTAGTTGAGCTCACCCTTTTCTTTTATTGTTTTCTTCAGGAAATTAGAATATAGCTGGGACTAGTCAGGGAATGAAGTGACGGTCCAAGATGGTTGTTATAGTAGTCCTCACTATTCTATGAAATAGTATGATAATAATTGTAATGAGGACTTCATTTGAGTTTGGATATTGTCTACGAGACAATATTCGTGTTAAAACTCAGCTATTGTGTTATCGTATTTTGCACGACAGTTATATAAATTAAGTTTGTATTTAAGTTATGTACCATGTATTTGGCGACTCAAAATGGGTTGTGTATACTTATTTTGGGGGCGTCGCATTCAATATCAAACACCTCAACTCCGTTATCTATCGCCCAAAGATGAATGGCGTGGTGGAAGCTACCAACAAGAACATCAAGAAGATAATGATGAAGATGTCGGTGAATCACCGGGGATGACCGAAATTGTTTCCTTTAACCTTACTCGCCTACCGAACGTCGACTCGTACCTCGATTGGGGCATCACCATACTCATTAGTCTATGACATGGAGGCGGTACTCCCCATAGAGGTTGGAATTGGAATCGCTAAGAGTAATACTAGACTCCTAGATAGAAAAGGGTCAATGGCTTCAAGATTGATATGACCATCTATCCTTGATAGATGAGCAGAGGACTGCCGCTATATTTCACGGTTAGCTATACCAGTAGCAAAAATCTCGGTCCTACAACAAAAAGGTGCGACCTCGAGAGTTCAAAGAGCATAACTTGGTATTCAAGAAGATCATTCCAAGCCAAGATGCAGCCAAAGGAAAATTTGTTCCGAACTGTTCGTTGTCAAAATAATCTTATCGGGCGGAGCCCTAAGGTTGGAATAGATAGACGGTGAAGAATTCTCGCAGCTAATTAATTTCGATTCTGTGAAGCGGTACTATATCGGAGACTACTCTTTCATAAGCCTACACCCTTAAAAAAACCCACCAAACTTTTAAGTCAAGCCTGAACTACGAAAGGCTTGATCTCCCCCAACCACTAGAGTACGTAAGTAGCCATCTATGGTGCGGTCTAACCCTTGAAAAAAAAAATCAAACACTTTATCTCCCAAATACGAACCACAAATTCAAACCTATCCAGAAAACCAAAATGCATTTAAAACCCTCCAAGTCGACGGTCCATGCTGAAAGGACATGGCGACATCTCAACATCGCTCTATTGGATCTTACACAAGTATGATGAGAACAACTTTATATCGAAATAATGAGTCATTAGATGGAAATGACTAGCAATATGCAAGTCTAGACGTGCTCAAACGAGGGAAGTGAACTAAACATGTTCCTTTTTATATATTCAACTGTTTAAGATTACAAAAGTGTTTTTGATATGCGAAAAAAGATAATAACATAGTTTATACAAAAAGATAAAGCATGAATACAAATCTGAGGTCAGATAGGACAACATCTCCAAATACCCAATCGTCTCCACAGTCAGAGGAGCAGCCCTAAGCTCCTGCTCCGGCATTTCAACATGTCTCAGTAGCTCTACTGTAGACATAAAGATCCCCTCCTGACTCTGAATGACATCGTGAGCATGATCGTTGAGCCCATCTGCAAAAGATCGAACTATATCCCTCTCGGCTATAGCTTCATCCCGATCGGTAAGGACCACATTCCTCACAGCACTAGCTGCATCCTTGCCTATCAAAAAATTCAGAATTAAGGCTCTAGCCTGATCCTTCTCAAAAGTCAAAAAATGCACCTGGCGGTCCAGCGCCTCCATAGAGGCCGACACAGAGCTCGGAGCAATGCTAACCAAAAATGCGGTCAAGCCAATAAATAACTCATCCTCGGTCAGAGACACAGGGCCCTCTATCGGCTCCTTCTCATCAATGGAATAATCCCATGCTTCGACCTGGTTCGCTACAACCGGAGCTAAATTCGACTCCAACCAATCTGAATAATCTGCTGATCGGCCCGGATGGCTATCTCTAAACTTTGCAATCTACCGATTGGACCAAAACTCGTAGACACGAGCTAAATCGATCTCGATAGCTGAACAAATAGGAAAATGATAATCCTCAGTCCCCTCGAACGGATGAACATCCTGATACTGATCAAACTAACCCATCACCGCTAGAGGATGATATATGGTCACACGCCTCAAACCAGCCAGAGGGAGGAAATCTGGATCAACCACATTAGTGATAAAGCTCAAAAAGGAACAATAGCCAGAGTACATGGCTATATTAAATGGCTCCTCTATGGTATCCAGAAACGTGGTCCAAGATGCAACATCAATGCATGAAACTGGACGAAAAAAATAGGTAAATGTCATGTTATGTCCAAAACAGAACCTATACCGACGAAGCCGACTAATCGGCGTCAGATGGGTCATGAACCAGATATATAGAAGAACGGGACTACCTCAAAACTCTTGTTCCCCAATCGTCTGACAGAAAGATGTCGATATAAATGTCTCTGCTAAGATAAGAGGAAGAATGCTGAAGTCGTCCCAAAGGGCCCTACCAACCATCGACATCCCAACGTCTAAATGATCGGTATAGAATGACATGTACAAATAAGATAGGACGCACATGATCAGGGCATCTACTCGTACTGTCTGTCATCTTTCCTATGAAATGGTGAAATCTCCTTGATGAACAAGGAAGCTATCGGCGGAAGTAAAGTGGTATATCATATAGTCCATAGAGACAATGTGACTACCGCCCACGTCGGTCAGGATAACCGACCTCTTTAAGCCAGTAGTGGTCATAAACAGGCGACACATATGCCTCACCACTCTAGCACATGGCCCGTCCATCGATAAGCCCAAAATCTGATCGTACTCCTCCAAAGTAAGAGTAAACTCATTCGCACCAAACCTATAAACATGTCGCTTGGGGATCCAATGGGCAATCATCCCATCCACTAACCCATCAGGTACCTAGAAAGATAAAAGGGAAATGGAATGTCCCAGCATACGACCAACAATAATACGATCAGAATCAGGCAGACTATTATGCTAAGCTCTCAAGCTGGTGGATATCAGACTCGACGGAAGATGCTCTAGATGAGCAACCGAAGAAGAAGCCATATGTAAAAGTTGTGTCAAAAAGACCATACAGGGGTCAAATCTCAATCCAATTAATTGCATATATGTAAAACGTACAAATTCATAAACATGCATCATAAGGAATGATAATACAGCATGTGTAATAAATACATGAAAAAACATCATCATTTATATCTCTATGAAATACATCAGTTTTATATATAGATCAATATCATATCCATGATACATGTGAAAATGCAAAATAAAAAGTACAAGGGCACAAGCGGCCAATGACTAACAAAAGGCCTATGGAATAATTTCTATATCATCTATAAAGGTACTGAAGTCATCAAACCGGTCAACCTGAGCCAGGTCCTCCTGAGTGGGCATATCTTACATATCTGGGCGATAGAAAAAGGGATCTCCTCCATTAGAAAAGTCACCAATACCAGATAACCCAACCTCGAGTACCCAGGAATCAAAAGTATCAACCTCCGAGGGGCCCTCACCCAAGTGGCGAATAAAAAGGGGCATCTTATCCAGACAATATGTCAACCCTACGATCTGAGTCAGATAAGTAAGCTCCCGAACTCAAGCCACCCAATTAATCATCATGACAGACCCCGAAACAACATCTCCCAAAAATTAGGTAGCCTGAGTCTGAGCTCTGATGGTACGAGGCCCCCAGTAAGTGGAGAAATCAGCTAAAGTGGTGGGACCATCCGACAAGTGGAATCCCTCATAACCTGTTATAGGAATCTCTACAATCGGCTTAGTCAAAGACCAGAACCGCTGGGCCGGAGGAAGGAAAAGGATGAGGATCTCCCCGAAAATACATCTGAAGGCACACTCCTCATGGTAGAGCTCCCAACCTCCATCAAACAGGAAGGGAATCCGACGGGTAGACAAAGCATACTCAGTCCTTATAGGGAAATCTCCCTCGAATCCCTCTAACAAGTACTCCGCAGTATAAGGAACCCACACAACATATGTGTCTGACAGCAGCTCCAACTAGTAAAGGTAGTGGGCGAAGCTATCTGAAACCAGGACCTCCGCCAAAGTAGACTGATGTCATCGACGACCCCGAGGGTATGTGTGCAAACCCAGAACAGTGAGAGGTCGAAGGCTAGGAAGCCTTTCATAAGCCTAGAAATGCTAATCCAAATAACACCACATCAGTCATGGGAAAGGATAAATCAAAATTCAAAAAACTTAAAACCATACAAGAGACTCACCAGAAGGAATGGATAAAACCCGAGCCAAGCATCTATCACTCCCTTGGAGTGCAGTCGCATCTCGTGCAGAAAATATGTAAAGGTGAAATAACCCCAATCATAATCTCCGAAATGATCTACATCATGGAGATCCCCAACCAAACTGAATGAAACAGTGGATGAGTCGTTCACAAGGAAACAACCCCTCAAGATGGTCAGGAATAGAAGTTGCAAGATGCGATCTCTCATCGCTAAGTCCTCTATAAAAGGCTCCTATAAAGTGCCCCGGGCAGCGTCAATGCTCAAAGGTCCCGAGCGAATGCTATGAGTCTTGAAGGCCCACTCCTGAGGAGAAAACCCAAAAAGGGTACGAATAATAGTTGGAGTAATGTCATCCTCCAAAGGCACTCAGTCTCTGGTAAACTGCAAACCAATGATATACCTCCAACCCATGGGCATCATCATGACCTCGCAGTCTAACAGATGAAGGGACTAACTCCGATGAAACCACCTCTCAAACAAAGCTCGGAGATACCCCTAAGGGCAGCGACGGGGAGCGATGGTGAATAACGCCAGTGGACTGGAGCCCGATAATCAACATGAAGCGACTCATACAAAGAATACACACTGAAATAGTTCCCCCTAAGCTAGGTGAACTCAAAAACCTGCACGACATCAGGATTAAAAGCTAACCATATACAAGAATGGGAAAGTGAAACTACCTAAATAAAAAAGAATCTCATGTACCTCATTCGCATATAAGTGAACGGATGGGTGGCGGCTTAAGTCAGTGCCCAGCAAATCAGGAATGGCCACCTGGATACCAAGGAGAAATCAAGGCACAACAGCGGGCCGGGGAGCTCCACTAAATGACTCTGATCAACACCAATAGGGCGAATCAGGGACTCCGTGAGACGGCGAACCTGGCGGGTAACTCGCGGAGCGGGAGCATCCGATGCGGGCCTTTGAAGGCAGACCCCAGACGAAGCCCTATGGGAAGTGGAGCTATTAGATCAATCTGGATACATGCCTAGACAACAAGTCCATGGAATTCAGAATAAGATAAGGTATGACTCTACCTTGCTTTATTTTGCATTTGTGATAACCTAAAGATAATAGACTCCTAGGAATATAATTTAGATCATAGCATCATGCATGTCCTACACATGCCTTAATAATTATTTACATTCGTATCCTAGCATAGTTGAGCATGCATATAAGATCCTATTATCTAACTCACAAAAAAATTTCATCAGGATTTTCCTTATAATATGGATTATCCACATGCACGTAAGCATGCATTAAGAAATCTCCTAAGGGTATACGATCACAACCCAACAATCAAATAGGAATTTAAACAAATTTCTAATGCATTATCAACATACATGCCTATATTAACTGTTAAAATGAGATCTGTTGCATCCGTATGGTCCATATGATGATACGTAAGCATGCATTACATTATAACAAGTCTATCAAGTTATCTACGCATATATTTTCAATACATTGCGCTTAATGAAGAAAATACGGTAAAACATTAGCGAAAACGTGAAAAGGAGTGTATATGTTACCTCTAATGCGCTAAACAAGTGTACGGTGGAGAAATAATCGAAATCAAGCCCCAAGTGAGTAGATCTGAGAAGAATGCTCGAAAATTACAGAGAAAAGGTAAGAAGTCTTGGATGAAATGAATGAAAATGAGCCTGCCCGATGGTATAAGCCTAGCCATGTCTGATTGCAGAAGTACCTGTGGCTGGCTATGGTGGACCTCGCAGCTCCCCTTTTGGTAAAATGCAGGCCAAAACGTGTCCTTTCGGGTTCGAAAAAGGGTGTCCACCAAGAAAGGTACCCATTCGGATCATTTTAAGGCTTTAAAATCCTTGGAAAACCCTAAAAGGATAAAAAATGGGGAAAACAAAAAAATCCCTGCCTAGAACGACAGAAAAATAGGAATTGTGACCAAAATCTCTTTATTGATAACCGAACTTGTAATATATTGGCATTGACCCCAGTGAAGGCATCAGCAGTACCCGATGATTGAATTCGTTGGCATTGACCCCAGCGAAGGCATCGACAGTACCCGATGATTGAATTTGTTGGCATTAACCCCAGCGAAGGCATTAACAGTACCCGATGATTGAATCCGTTGGCATTGAACCCATCGAAAATATCGACAGTATCTGATGATTGAATCCGTTGGTATTGACCATAGTGAAGACATCGACAGTACATAATGATTGAATCTATTGGCATTGACCCCAGTGAAGGCATCAGCAGTACCCGGTGATTGAATCTATTGGCATTAACCCCAGCGAAGGCATCGGTAGTACCCGATGATGTAATTCGTTGGCCTTGAACCCAGCGAAGGCATCAGCAGTATCTAATGATGCAATTCGTTGGCATCAACCCCAACAAAGACATTGGCAATACCCGATGACAGCATTGTAACAATCATCCTTTTCAATAGATGGGATCGAGCATTTTAAAATCTCATACATCATTGCATACTTTACACATGACATTGCATCATTAGATATACTTTATCATGTAGCGAGTGTCTAGTAATTTTTGTCGTGTTCATTCAATTGCATTGCATAAACATGACAAAGAACATTTTCCCATGAATGACAATTTAAGAAAGATTGTGGCTAATTAACTCCTAAATTATATAAAACGTCAAATAATTTAGATATAATGAAATCATCTAAAAACGTCATCATATATTATGGGACAGAGGAAGTATTTGTGTTAGGTGGAATGTCTAGAGGTTTCTTCATTTTTCCGTGAACACTTCATAGAATTAAACCAATTTTTTTGCAGAACAGTGAAAATATTATTTTATATTACTCAACAAACCCATAGTTACATATAATACATTTCTTGCTGTAAGGTTTTAAGCCCAGAAAAACCCAATGTTGATATTTATTTTATTATTTTAATAATAAAATTTAATTTCATTTTGCAAAATTAAATGTGTCATAAATTTTGTCCATAATTATACATTTTATAATTTATGTATATAAAAGAGTGTCATATACAAAAGACATAAATTATATATTTCTTTAATTATACATAACATATAATTTATGTCTTCTGTATATGACACTTGATTGGATGATTTGTCTTAGTCATGTAAAGTGAAGACTTTAATTTAGTGTATTGGTGTATTTTTGAAATACATAGAACTGGATCGTTACGAAAAAGTATTTGTTAAATACTGTTATTATAAATAATTTTTCAATTACTATTAATGTGCAATTACTCTTAATCTTGAGAGAATAATGAACTTAATTTTATGATGTATGTCACTTTAATATATTAAAGAGTGAGATTTTAAATACAATCAATACCTCAATATGTTGGGTGATATATGTTATGAAATTAGGAACATGTATTTTTCAAGATGGAATTCTACAATTAAATTATAATATCCCCTTGATATAATTTATTGGTTGATCACCAGAATCTTGGCCAAGTATTTTAGTAATTCAAATTACTAAAGTATTAATTTAATTTATTAAATTAATGTGTGATCAAAAGTGTATAAATTATGTAGTCAATGATATAAGCAGTAAACGTAGTGGGTTAACAGTTTTATTCCTACACGCGTTTATAGATATTATTGTAGAGGAGTATTTTTGCAAGATATTAATAGTGGAAGGATTTAATTAATTAATTTTAATTCTATTAATTCTAGAGTGCAATTATAACTATTTAGTGGAATTAGTTATAATTAATATAATTCTAATTGATTAAAGAGTTAATCAGAAATTAGTATTATATTGGAGCTAGAATTGTAGAATCATGCTTGATCCCCACCCTAGACCTTATTAAGATATAACAAAATAGCAGGATAAAATATATCAGAAAACGTTTTCAAATTATGGTGATAAATATCAAGGAGTTGAGAGAACTTTATATATTATATCACTTTCAGTATTTTGAGCTCACACTCAGAAAAGTACGTAATATCAAAATAAGGGTCATAGGGAGGAAGATCAGGAAGGAGGAAAAGACTTCATCAGAATAAAAAAAATTCTCCATTATGCTACAACAAAACACGAGGTATATAATATAATTTATTTAATTTTTTAATTATGTTAAATTATAAAAAAGATCTTGAGATAATAATTTTTAAAAAATAAAAATTATTAATTTATTTAGAAATGGTTTCCTACACTTGCACTATCCCGTGTCTCATACGGATTCAAAAACTAGATTCTAAAAAGTCAATGGTGATCATTTGTTTTAAAACGATTGGAGTATTAACCAATATAATCATAAATATTGTAGACTATATATGATCTAAAAGTATTATTAATTATAAAATTATTATTTTTTAAAATTTAAATGAATTTATATTAAATTTAAATTTTAAGATTTTGCGATGTAATGATTTAAAGTACTCTTATTTATGTTAAATTATTTTAGGACTTCCATCAGTCACTTACAAGAATATTTTACAAAAAATGTCAAAAATTAGGTTCAAGTCTCATTCTTGGATTTGATGATGGCACATATATATATATATATATATATATATATATATATATATATATATATATATATGGGGACAGTTCGTTTAATACAATTTATAAAAATAAGTTATATTTTAGTATATAACACGGAGGTGCAATTATATAATATTTGTATAATAAAAATTATCTAATAATTTTTTTATCTAAAAAGTAATTCTCTCTATATAAACTACAACTCGTTTCTATATACTTCCCAATTAAAATTCTCTAAAATCAGATCCATATATATATGGCTGTGCCTGTGTATGTTTAGAGCTAGCTAGCCCTCTAACACTTGGCCATATCCCTGTATATTAACCCACAAAATTCCCTCTCTTTTCTATCTGCACAATTGTGCATGCATGGGATTAACTAACAACATGGACAACCCGCCGGTTTACAACAAGCGGCTGTCCACGGTGGTTCCGGCGAGAATGACGGCGGAGAATAATAAGGTCCATGAACTCACAAGCATGGACTTGGCCATGAAGTTTCATTACCTAAGGGGCGTTTATTTCTTCAAGAGTGAAGCTGTTCAAGGCCTAGGGATCTTAGAGTTAAAGGAACCTATGTTTAAGCTTCTAGATCTCTACTACCCGGCCTCCGGCAGGATCAGACGGCCGGAAAATGGCGGCCGGCCCTCGATCAAGTGTAACGATAGCGGTGTACGGATATGTGAGGCACAGAGTACCAGAACTCTAGAGGAATGGATGGAGATGATTAAGGATGATTGTTCTCTTAATGGTCATCTTAATTATAATCATGTTCTTGGTCCTGATCTTGGCTTCTCACCACTTGTGTTTATACAGGTTAGTTTGTATAGAAATTATGTTAGTAATAAGTAATTAGTGTCCCATAAATTGTTTGTTAAGTGTCGTTAATTATATATCTAGCGGGGTTATATTATTTTTGCACCGATAATATATATCAACAACTATTTTTATGTCAAATTAAGATTGTCAGATCAAAAATGATTTAATCAGAGTAAATATTTATTTAAAGACATATTTATTTTACCGATTCTTAACAGTACTTTTAAGTGATACTTATTATTATAATAAAATTATTTTTTATTTTAACAATATCAACTTCCCTAATTAACTAGGTAAGTTATATATGCAACCATGCTTTAGTATTTTGTGTTTGTATGACAAATTAATAGAATACTTAATTATCTTACATGCACAATGTTGTGACTTGAGTTAAAGGACTTAAGATAGAGGTCATATCTCAAAGTAAAAATAATATTATCTCTATTTTATATATACATTCCGCTTCTTACGTGGGTGGTCCACATGTTTTTAGCGACGATACCGTCGTCATAGAATAGATTTATACCCTATGACGATGATTTTATTCATCGTTAAAGGTGATCCGCATGCGAATCACTCGTATAGAAAGCTCTCCCTATATATATATATATATATATATATATATATATATATATATATATATATATATATATATATATATGTATATATGTAAGAGTTTTATTAATCAAAATTTTATGTTATTCAAAAATAGTCAACTTTTTAATTAAAATAATACAAAATGAAATCTTATTACTTTAATACTTTTATAAGAGTATACAACAACATAAATATATTCTTAATATTCACAGATTTTATAGATATAACTCTTTTTGTAAAACGAAGATGATAGAAATTAACATCTTATTACTTTTATAAGACTAAGAGTATACAACAAATTAAATATATCCTTAATATTCTCAAATTTTACAAATATAACTGTTTTTGTAAAACGAAGATAATAGAAATTAAAAAAAAATCAATAAAATGTAGTGTTCTCTTTTTCAGGACTGAACGAGGAGTATTTTAAAAGTAATTTATGAGAGTTTCTAATTATTAATTCTAAATACACTTAATATAAAAAGTACTAACAAATTTTAATTTACTAGCTTTAGTTATTTTGACTGTGTTATACATTATTAATTCGATTCAAATATAAAATCAATGCTAACTTAATTTACGAAATTAATTTGAGATATTTTTAAATTTAAAATTGATATCAATTAATTTAATTTTAAGTAATACGATTATGAAAGTTATAAACTAAATGACTCCCATCAAATTTGAAAAGTCGAATTTAATTTTATATTCCTATGATTGAAATGAAATTGTTTAGAAGTTGTTGAATATTTTGTTTTTCAGTATATAATCCAAAAGACGTAAAAACAAGGGAAAAGGAGGATTTTGAGTAGGAAACTAATATTTTCACATTTGTTTTTAATATTTTTATATAATTTTTGCTCACGTGAAAAGAAAATGAATCTCCCTTTTATGTGAGGGGAGAACATACCAAAATATCAAAAAGAGTCCTTCTACAGGTGCCCGATTATTGACATTTTTTAAAAAAAAATCGGTGACTTCCAAAAAAAAATATAGTATTTAGTTCAACTAAATTTTTTATAGAATATACTGTTTTAAATATAATTTGGATACATATACAAGAACAGAGTTGTACAGATTGTACAACCCTGTTTTGTATATATATCCAAATTATACCTAAACATACTGTATTCTAAAAATTTTTTAATTAAAATAAATACTATACATTTTTTGAGACTTACAAGAAAAACCAAAAAAAATAAAAATGGTTCGGTGCATTGAACCTAATCTCCCAAAATTTATTCTATCAAAAACTCGCGTGAAAATAGTATTTTTCTCTTAAGTAATAAAGGCGATCTTAAATGCAAACGGCGCACAGTTGTAACAAGTAGATAGCTCAGGGCACGTACGTACCCTTTGATTTATGATTTCAACTACTTCTATTAATTATTGAGGTTGGATCTCAATGTCACAAAAAAAATACAGGTAGGAGTAGTGTTAATTAAATTTTTATATGTTAAGTTGTTTATCGATTTTTAATTTGTGATTGACATGGACATAAAAGATAAGTATAGATGACCACAACATAATTATGAAGTTTACCAATAATAAAATGACACGTGAGTTTATTCAATTCGTCATATTTTCAGTCGGCATATATATCATTTTATCCATATATATTTTTTTTGTCTTATGTGGTATTGAATAAGAAAAATAATAGTTTATGAATTAGCAAATTATAAATGATTTACTCAACTAATATAATGTTTCCACATCGTTTTTGGATACAAAAAATTACCCCTATCATTACCCAGAAAGAAATTCTCGACCATAACATAAAAATATATGTATATCTTTTAAAAAAAATTATTTTGATTTTAAAAATAAAATTTTTAATTCAAAATTAAACGAAATTTATTTAAATTTTAAATCATTTAACAATTATTACAAATTAACTAAAAATATATTATGAAGTACATTATTTTTAAATTTTTCTAATTAATTTCAGAAAGTCAAAGGAAATAATTTTTATGTAACGGA
The DNA here is from genome assembly GCA_016801055.1 of Panax notoginseng. Lineage (NCBI taxonomy): Eukaryota > Viridiplantae > Streptophyta > Magnoliopsida > Apiales > Araliaceae > Panax > Panax notoginseng. Next base: position 22,821,455 of record CM029021.1, read on the forward strand.
GGGAGTAGTGCATAAATGAATCATGAAGAAATAAAATGAAAGGAATAGATAAAAAGGACTGAAAATCCCTCAGGTTAACCTCGATAAGGACTTTAATTTGATTACGAAAATAATTTTGTGACCAACGTGAAATTTATAAATAATAAAATAAAACAATAAGTGTTTCTTTTTTTTATATTAATTCTGCTATCTCATATATCTTCATATGTCGGTATTTATATTAACATAAATTTAGGTCAAATATAGCAACACTCATTTGTAAGTATGCTCATTCAATTTTTTTAATACACATTTAACTGCATAATAATATTTGTATAGCCAATTAACTACTTTGCCTTATATTCTATAAAATCAATTAGAAGCTTTTGTTATTGATTTATTCAAAAACTCCCATATAAACTGATTCCATTCCTTTTGTGGTTGCAATATTCAGTTCACATGGTTCAAATGTGGAGGAATGTCATTGGGTCTGAGCTGGGCCCACATTCTTGGAGATGCATTCTCAGCTTCAGCCTTCATCAACATGTGGGGTCAGATAATAGGAGGTAATAATTTGCCACCTCAAGCTCCCAAATCCCCAAACAATGGAAAATACCAACTCCCTTTATTTTCCAGGAATCCATTTTCCCTAAAACGGGTTGACCCGGTTGGGGACTATTGGATAACTCCCAACACCTGCAAAATGGAAACACATTCTTTTCATTTCACCTCAAACCAACTCAACCAATTACTATTCAACACTAATGGGCTTGGCCAAACAGGGAAAAATAAAATCATGCCTTTTGAATTTCTGTCTGCCATAATGTGGAAATCATTAGCTAAAATAAGGGGAAAATTAGAGCCAAAAATTGTGACAATATGTAGAAACAACTCTCTTGATATGGGAAATGAAATTCCAAGCAATAGGCAAGTGGTAAGTACAATTGAGGCAGATTCAAATGTTGCAAACGCTGATATATTCGAATTGGCTAAGTTGATTAGTGAGAAAAAAGTCGACGAGACAAAAATGATCAAAGATTTGATCGAACGAGAGAATGGGAATTCGGACTTTATAGTATACGGGGCGAATTTGACATTTGTAAATTTAGAAGAGGCGATAATTTATGAGCTAGAACTGAAGGGATTCACGACGATTTACGCGAATTATACCATCGACGGAGTTGGCGATGAAGGGGTGGTTTTGATTCTTCCGAGTTTGGAAAATGTCGAAAAGGGAGGAAGAAATGTGACCGTGGTCTTGCCTGAATATCAACTTGTAGAGCTGAAGAATGAGATGAAGGAGTTGGGTATAAATTAAAGGTAAATAAAATGTAATCTTGTGCTTGATACTCATTTAATTAATGCTAATTTATTGTCTCGTTAATCATATCATTTTCAGATCTGATAAACTAATTTAATTTGGTCTCTTTGGATAGAAGAATAATAGCTGCTGTAAGGCACATACATACAAGTAGCTAGATGGGATGGGAGCTGGATTCAACATCATTTCCAGGCTGCCATTGCTTGCTTGCTTTCGTATTCAGGAATTCCATGCACTGCCTAATTTTGCTTCTTCCCCTCGGCACTATATATGAAGTTTTGGCCTTACAACATGCTATTATTCCCCTATGTTGAATTTCTCCAAGACCTTACCTTACTATTTTATTATCTATGTTGCTTAACTATCATAATGCTAGTATTCCCCTATGCATTTATATGTTTTATTTTCACCTCAAGGTGGAAACCACTTTACTATCATGTAAAATAATATATATATGTTTAATTATCCTTTTTTTAATAGAATATATTTTAATTATAGTTTTATTTGTAATTAAGACTATCTCATTTAAATTGTTGGTAACTTATAAAAAAACTAATTTAGTTTAATTAACACATTTTTTTGGATAAGTGATACAAATATTAAAAATTTTAAATTAAATTATTAGTGGAGCTATTATAATTAGAGTTATTGAGTATGTTGATAGTTTAGTTTTTGGTGTTTAATAAAAAAAAATATTATTTGAATTCTTAGTTTCATATTATGATTTTTATATGTTAAATTTTCTTAAGTATATGTAAAAAATTAAGATGTTTATAATTTTGATTATATTTTTTTAATATACAGTTGGCGTTGTTTTTATACAATGTTAAATAAAAGAAATATAATAATTATTATTACTACATTTATCTTGTAAAAAAAATTTCTTTTAATATATTTTTTCTTTTTGAGTAACAACATTTGTCATTTTTACTGTAAATAATTATACTTAAGTATGACTTATGTTTAGTTAAATATATGAGAAAAGTAATAAATATAATTTTTAATACTTTTTTATATTAATAATAAGATTGATTTTGTAATAATAAGTTTGTTTTATGTAAATTTTAATATTTGAAAAATAATAATTATAATTTTATTACGTTAATTTGTAATTTTTATGTGTATTAAAATTTTACTTTTTAATTATAAAAAAATATATTTGAATATATATCACGTAAATTTTAATCTTTGAGAAATTTAATTAGTAAAAATTGTATGACTTTATTTTTCTGATAAAATGAATATTTATTATTTTTTGACATTTATGTTATTTATTGCACAAGTTCATAATTTAATTAATTAGATCAAGTAAAGTAAAAATTATAATATACAAATTTATATTTAGTGGAGAAATTAAACATTATAACTTGAAGGGTGTATTAAACATTATATTAAAAATATTTTTAGATATTAGTTGGCAACTACACTAGGGTAGTGAATGTTATATATGATAGACTAGAGGGGTATTGACTGTTACTTAAAAAATTAGAGGGACGATGAGTGTTATTATGATTATCTATTGGCGTGTCAATATATTTTACTCTAAAATAAAATAAATGAAGGATATAAATTTAGTTGTTATATAAGGTCTTATAGTCTGTATTCTATTGGTCGCTATTATAAATTTGTTCCCTCATTTCCATCTGGTTCTACTTAAAAAAAATTAAAAAAAAAAGAGAGAAACAAATGACAAATAATTTACAATCACAAATGAAAAATCTCTTTGTAGAACATAAAGAAACAACCGTCACTTGCAATATTTGACACCCTTCAACCAATCGACATATCTATTATTATATGAGTTCTTATATGCAAACAGGAATTTGAGACATGGATATTGGATAGGATGTATATTTAACTTTTATTTATTTATATTTTTACTCCTATTAAAAGTTAAAATATAAATAAATAAAAATTAAATATATTCATATCCAATATTCATGTCTCATATTTCTGTTTGCGTTGACTTTTTGTTATTATATATAAAGACACAAAATAAAGTAAATCGTTGGCTTGGAAGTTCTTTTAATAAATTTTCTTTGACCGCAATAAATTTCTTCCAGCTACATAGTGTATTGAGTATATATTGTGAATATTAAATACGCGCACATGGTGAAATAAAAATTGATATACCTATTTATTATATTTAAATAATAAACGATTACATATTAAATATGATGACATAAAATTAAAACTATATTAATAATAGCGGTTAAAAGAATGTAATGGTTAGTATACATATAATATAACGGTTATTAAATAATTATTATGTATTTATTGTGTAAAATTAAATGAGGTCATGATGAGTATTAAACAATATAAATTTATAAATTACATAATCTAAAAACCTATAAAACTTTATTGCAGTATGAATACTAGATACAAATCTGCGCATTTTATTTTGTTAATAATAAATTTATACGTGTAATTAATAAATTGAAATATAATAAGAAGATGGTAGATTGTTGTGCGATGATCAAATTTTGGTAGCATATGTTACATAGAGTTGGATAAAAATTTTGTGCGCAAATACATTTTTAAATATATAATTAAAAATAATGTTACTATCACATAAAAAAGGGTCACATAATGATTATATATACACACATGCATACTGCGGGGCCCACATGTCAGGTGGAGACCCACAATATGCATGTGTGTGTATGTGAGCATTATGTGACCCAATAGGATTAAAAATGGGTACCTCTTTCATTCTAAAGCACTAACAAATATTTAGAAAGTGTAATGCACAATGTTATTGAGTTGCTATATTGATATGATTGCTAGTGGTATATTTGAAGTTTGTTACACATTACACAAACCTCACTAAGCCCCAAATATCTAACACAGATACTTGATGCTTTTTGAAGAGTTCATGTCTCATATACGCTTACTTGCAACAGAATTCTAACATCCACACGAAAGGGGAAACGGCGGAAGAATTTCCCTGTTTCGGTTCTCAGACCTGAAGGAAATCACATGTTACATGCGAAAACTGAAAAGCACGAACATTAATAATTTTGTTGGATTTTCATGTCAAACAAACACCATGTCAAAAAATATAGCAGTATAGCAAACTGTAAAAGTGATAATACTTTTCCAGAACTTGATTTTTACAAACTGTAAAATAATTATAATGTTATTTTTGTTTTCTGTTTCAGTAAAGGAACAAATCTAGTTTGCAAAGTCATCCCATAAGGTGCAACTCAATACATTATGACTGTAAGAAAAATACAATGCAAGGTTAATTTAAATTATCATAGTTATTAATAAAAGTTGTGGCGCCCCCAAAATTAGGTATACATCACCCATCTTGAGTCGCCAGATACATGGTACAGAATTCAAATACAACTTAATAATACAACTGTCGTGTACAATACGACAAAACATAAACTTTGAGTTTGAATACAAATATTGTCTTCTAGAGAGTATCCATACTCAAAAGAAGTCATCATTACAATTATTATCACACTATTACATAAAATAGTGAGGACTACTAATGCTATCATCAAGTCCATCACTCCGTTTTCCGACTCATCCCAATTATATTCTCATTTCCTGAAGAGAACAGTGAAAGAAAGGGTGAGCTCAACTAGCCCAGTAAGAAATATTATGACTAAGATAATGCAAAATAAATTATCATTAGTCTTCAACAATGTTAAACTGATAAAATACAATAGACATCAAGTTTAAATACAGCGGATCAAGCAATCAATTAAAAGAGTCAAGTAGAGAATAAAATCTACTATCTTTTATGATTTAAAAGGTTTTTCATGACTTTTATCGCTGGGACTCAGCTTAATAAATAATCCACATCATCGAATCACCCCTGCACTACGGCCAAGGATATTCTTTAGTATCACGACCACAATTATCCACACACTATGGGCCAAGAATATTTGTGTATTCATTAATGGTCATGATCATGCCAACAACTGTCCATCAATGCACTACGGGCCAATGCGGACTTTTACCACATCATTTGTAACATTACGGTCATGATTATACCGAATAATCCCTAGTCATAATCATACCAAGTCCATCTATGCACTATAGGTCACAGATGACTTTCAACATTTTATAAACACGAGGATGATGACAATAATATAAGAATTCAATAAAACAAGTTCAAGAATTAATTTATCCAAGAATTAACAACGTCCAAATTGTCAATATGATACTGCTTTGTGGAGTAAAATTCAAGAATTCTTAGAAGAATATTTTCATGAAAAGATACTAGATGAAGCGTAAATATCAAAGATATTCTACTAATTTCATGGAGTATAGAAGTCAAAGTTTTAACCAACTGAGTATAATAAAGAATGGAATAACAAAAGAAATCACCATGCATGCGATAGACCGCACAGATAGGTTATTCCAACAGAATAATAAATAATGGAAACCAGGTCCGGCGTAAAACGCACAGATAAGATATTCCAACAGAATAATAATAAAGACGGAACCAGGTCCGGTGTAAAATACACAGACAGGATGTTCCAACAGAATAATAATAAAGACAGAACCAGGTCCGGTGTAAAATACACAGACATGATGTTCCAACAAAATAATAATAAAGATGGAACCAGGTCCGGTGTAAAACACACAGACAAAATGTTCTAACAGAATAATAGAAGAATGTCACCAAGTATAGGGTAGACCGCGTATACAGGTTATTCCAACATGATAATAAATAATGGAATAACAGAAGTTCTCTTCATAAATACAAAAGAAATAATACCCCTTACGAGTACAATAAATAATATCCCTTACCGTAAAAGAAACTTGATATCAGAGTAGTGAAGTAGCAGAATACTTTTCTTTTCTCTCTCTATAATTTCTCTCTCTAGAGTTTCAGTGAATTCGTAAGAAATAATGAAGGAATGAGCTTCTATTTATAGAAAAATGGACTGCATAGTAACTAACTCATGAACGGTCCAGATTGATTTACTTTAATCTGACGGTCTATATTTAAAGCAAAATCTTTTAAATAAAATATAATATATTCTATTTATAATCTAATAAAACGAATAACTTTATAAAAGATTTTACTATGCAAATACTATGTAGGCACTATACAAATACTATGCATAATAAAATATAATATATTCTCATTATTGTCTAATAAAATAGATAACTTTATAAAAGTATTTTGTTTTATATAAAAAGATTTTACTATTAGCCTAATAAAACGAAAAACTTTATAAAAGTATTCTGTTTTATATAAAAAAGCTTTTCTGTTTTATTACATTAATAATACTTATAAAACAAAACTGAGTGACTTATCACATAAGCCTCAATAATCAATACCATATGCTACTATGCAACCACACGTATTACTGTACTTTTACTACCGAGTAGTTCACCAGTATTAACGGTAAAACTTCCGCCGTTATTTTCATAAAATATTTTTTGTCATTTTCTCAATCCGACAATAATTCCGTTGTGGGGTCCACCAATAATTGTACCGTCGTACGAATATTCCCCGATAAAAATAATATTCCCCGACCAATCGAATATAATACAACAACTTACATACTTTACAAAATTTATAAATACTACCCACAACTATAACATTATTTCAAATTCACACCATAATCTTTTAAAAAATATTTCAAAAAATTAAAACTTTATTCATAAAATCTGGGATTTCACAATCTCCCCTCCGTATGAAATTTCGCCCTCGAAATTTACGTACGTACCTGGTATGCCGAACAGATGAGGACACTTCGTCAGATTCTAACTCTTGAGGTATAACCTTTGAGTGTTGAATACATTCCAGGATTTTAACAGGTACATCTTCATACGTTAAATTATCCGCTATCTCGTCCGGTTCTAAATCAATAATGTAGTTCGGGTCGTCCACATGTTTACGTAACATCAATACGTTAAAAATGTTATGAACACGCGACATACTTGGCGGTAAAACGAGTCTATAAGCCACAGTTCCTGCTCGATCGAGGATTTCAAATGGGTCAATTAAATCGAGGGTTGAGATTTCCTCTCTTTATCGATTCTTGCTTCTAGAATAACGCCCTCTTGGACATTCTTCTTCACATTCATCAGCTCTGAGTATGTAGCTTGAGCGGCTTTAAACTTATCGATTAAAGTCGATTCTAATCGTATATTCGTTATCTTCACGTGGGTCCCTAGAGTCTTTAACTCTATCTTCATTATTTGTAAGTTATATGAAATGGGTCTTTGTGTTAACTACATCTCACTCGCATACGATCTTCTACTCAACGCGTCAGCTACCACGTTCGCACTTCTACGATGATATTGAATGGTACGATTGTAATCTTCAACAGCTCGAGCCAACGTCTGTGGCGCATAATACGTTCGTTTTAGTTGAAGAAATATTTAAGGGTTTAAGAAATGGATTTTGTACTGGGGTCAATACAAAATTCGATTTCACGCTCTGGGATAGGCTAAGAAGTCTTCACGAATACGTCAAGAAATTTATTAACAATAGAAATATTGTTCAAAACTGTGACCCTCATCCAAGACTTGGATAGCACGTCACATTGATACCTATCAACTTGCCATCATCATTCACGACATCGCTTGCAGAAAGTCTGACTTCGGTGCATTCCACACAAGGAAGTCAACAACAAAAGGATCGGGGCTCTTTACTTATGGCTTGATATGACAATGATTGACTTTAGTGGTTTGGTTACTTTGAATTCGCATAACAGGTTGGTTAGGAGTATGAAAGCTAACAACCTTACGAAAAGCATGATGAGTAGTTAACCAATCGTTTCCAAAAATTACATCAAAGGAAAGTATTTTCAAAGAGATAAGATCGACAGGTAACGTGAAAGATTTGAACAAGATTTATAAATAGTGGAGGTAACGAAGGTTTCTCCCAACTGAGTTTAAACAGATATATCAAAGTCTAACTTCTCCGGAGTTAACTTCAAATATTGAATACAACTAGGTGAAATAAAAGAGTGAGTAGAACCGGTATCTAGCACGGTATAGACTTCACAAGAGTTTATGACTAACATACCCGTGATAATTTTATTCAGGTTCCTTGTCACGAAAAAAAATGCTCTCTCTTAAACTACCGGTTTTGACTTTTCTGGGACGGCCTTTGGTGCCTCCATCTTAGCTGAACTTGTCTTCGGTGAACGATAAAATCGGGCTAAGTGACCTTCTCTTCCACAATTATAACATGCTTTGGACGGCATCGCGCAGTTTAGACTGATGTGTCCCTCCCCTCCGCATTTGAAGCATATGATAGGTGGTCGTTCTCCTTCCTTAACAACGGGTGCTGGTGCCGACGTCTTCACGTCATTGTTGAACCTTCTCTTCTTGAAATGTCCATTCTTATTGTTTTGGCCATGATTACCACCGAAGTGGTTACCATTTCTGGCATGTTGATTCCCTCCATGCTTATTATCACCGCTTTGATGACTGTTATCACTAGTATTATCATTTTGCCGTATGCTCTCTTTTGGTTAGGTTGACTCATTATCGCGCTCCAATAACTGAGCCCTATTAACAACATCTGAATATAAACACAGTTTATGAGAAATAAGATATTGACGTATCTCCGGTTTCAAACCTCTTAAAAACATCCACGTCATTCTCTCTTCATTATCAACCAAGTGGGACGGAAATCGGGATAACTCGGCAAACTTGGCTTCGTATTGCGACACGGTCATGTTGTTTTGCTCCAACTTGATAAATTTCACCTCCTTCATGTGACGAATGCTTTCGGGAAAGTACTTATCGTTGAACAGCTCTTGGAGCTTCTCCCAAGACATCTTGAGTGCGTCAGGCTGGGTACGTTTTACAGATTCCCACCAGTGATCTGCCTCTTCACGCAACATAAAGGTGGCAAAGGGAACCTTTTACTCCTCGGAGCATCCCAAAACATCAAATATCCTGGTGATATCCTTTAACCACGTCTTCGCCTTAAGTGGTTCTGGCTTTCCTAAAAATACCGGTGGTCCCAGCTCCTTGAACTGCTTAGCGGTGACCAACCGTGGATTGCCATTATTTTTACCTGCATTATGAACAGGAGCCGCCTTCGCCTGATGTTGTATGAATTCTAAAAAACTCCTAAACGTACCGTCGTTCGTCAATTGATCAGTGTTGTTGTTTACATGAGGATTATCGCCATCCTGTTGCATATTGTCCTGATTATTGATCTGTGGAGACTCAACGGTCTCCTGTGCTCCATTACTTATCTCAACATTTTCAGATGTCATTTTCAAATACTGCCATAAAATAATGGTTAATTAACATATCACATATTATCTCTATACTCTGACCGACCAATTAAATAACAAGTAAACTTAGGTAGGTCATACTAGCGAAGGAATTTTCTGTCTCTCCCCTCCTAGTTCTTATCTCACATCTCAACCAGATATCATATCCCTAAGCTCTGATACCAACTGTGATGCCCCCAAAATTAGGTATACATCACCCATCTTGAGTCTCCAGATACATGGTACAGAATTTAAATACAACTTAATAATACAACTGTCATGTACAATACGACAAAACATAAACTGTGAGTTTGAATACAAATATTATCTTCTAGAGAGTATCCATACTCAAAAGGAGTCCTCATTATAATTATTATCACACTATTACATAGAATAGTAAGGACTACTAATGCTATCATCTGGTCTATCACTCCGTTTCCCGACTCGTCCCAACTATATTCTCATTTCCTGAAGAGAACAGTGAAAGAAAGGGTGAGCTCAACTAGCCCAGTAAGAAATATTATGACTAAGATAATGCAAAATAAATTATCATTAGTCTTCAATAATGTTAAACTGATAAAATACAATAGACATCAAGTTTAAATGCAGCGGATCAAGAATCCATTAAAAGAGTCAAGTAGAGAATAAAATCTACTATCTTTTATGATTTAAAAGGTTTATCATGACTTTTATCGCTGGGACTCAGCTTAATAAATAATTCACATCATCGAATCACCCCTGAACTACGGCCAAGGATATTCTTTAGTATCAAGACCACAATTATCCATACACTACGGGCCAAGAATATTTGTGTATTCATTAATGGTCATGATCATGCCAATAACTGTCCATCAATGCACTACGGGCCAATGAGGACTTTTACCACATCATTTATAATATTACGGTCATGATTATACCGAATAATCCCTGATCATAATCATACCAAGTCCATCTATGCACCATAGGCCACAGATGACTTTCAACATTTTATAAACATGAGGATGATGACAATGATATAAGAATTCAATAGAACAAGTTCAAGAATTAATTTATCCAAGAATTAACAACGTCCAAATTGTCAATATGATACTCTTTGTGGAGTAAAATTCAAGAATTCTTAGAAGAATATTTTCATAAAAAGATACTAGATGAAGCGCAAATATCAAAGATATTCCACTAATTTCATGGAGTATAGAAGTCAAAGTTTTAACTAACTGAATATAATAAAGAATGGAATAACAAAAGAAATCACCATGCATGCGACAGACCGCACAGACATGTTATTCTAACAGAATAATAAATAATAGAACTAGGTCCGGCGTAAAACGCACAGACAAGATATTCCAACATAATAATAATAAAGACGGAACCAGGTCCGGTGTAAAACATACAGACAAGATGTTCCAACAGAATAATAATAAAGACGGAACCAGGTCCGGTGTAAAACACACAGACAGGATATTCCAACAGAATAATAGAAGAATGTCACTAAGTATAGGGTAGACCGCGTATACAGGTTATTCCAACAGAATAATAAATAATGAAATAACAGAAGTTCTCTTCATGAATATAAAAGAAATAATACCTCTTATGAGTACAACAAATAATATCCCTTACAGTAAAAGAAACTTTATATCGGAGTAGTGAAGTAGCAGAATACTTTTCTTCTCTCTCTCTCTCTATAATTTCTCTCTCTAGAGTTTCAGTGAATTCGTAAGAAATAATGAAGGAATGAGCTTCTATTTATAGAAAAATGGACTGCATAGTAACTAACTCATGAACGGTCCAGATTGATTTACTTTAATCTGACGGTCCATATTTAAAGCAAAATCTTTTAAATAAAATAAAATATATTCTATTTATAATCTAATAAAACGAATAACTTTATAAAAGATTTTACTATGCAAATACTATGCAGGCACTATGCAAATACTATGCATAATAAAATATAATATATTCTAATTATTGTCTAATAAAACAGATAACTTTATAAAAGTATTTTGTTTTATATAAAAAGATTTTACTATTAGCCTAATAAAGTGATTAACTTTATAAAAGTATTCTGTTTTATATAAAAAAGCTTTTCTGTTTTATTACATTAATAATACTTATAAAACAAAACTGAGTGACTTATCACATAAGCCTCAATAATCAATACCATATGCTACTATGCAACCACACGTATTACTGTACTTTTACTACCGAGTAGTTCACCAGTATTAACGGTAAAACTTCCGCCGTTATTTTCATAAAATATTTTTTGTCGTTTTCTCAATCCAACAATAATTCTGTTGTGGGGTCCACCAATAATTGTACCGTCGTACGAATATTCCCCGATAAAAATAATATTCCCCGACCAATCGAATATAATACAACAACTTGCATACTTTGCAAAATTTATAAATACTACCCACAAATATAACATTATCTCAAATTCACACCATAATATTTAAAAAAAATATTTCGAAAAATTAAAACTTTATTCATAAAATCTGGGGTTTCACAAAAGTAGTGTTAATACAGTTTTAAAAATTGTCTGTTATCAGTTAATTAAATATTAACTATCTTTCTCTGTTTTCCATTGTTTGTGTTGACTTCTAAACTCCTTATCGCAGTTAGTTATCCAATAACATTTGGTTAAACACAACAGAATTATGTAGGTAAATAAAAAACTCAGTATGTAAAAACATGAAGGGGTAATTATTGTTAAACATACCAACAAAGTATGAATCATCATCAACCGGTGTTGATAGTATTTGATCGTATAGAGTGAATTGAAATCCATATGTATGAGTGGGAGCATCATTTAACTCTCGCAGTGAGGTGGTATACAGAAAATTAATCTTGTATAGATGTTGAGTAGCTCTAAAAGAACCACCGTTTTGACTGACAACGAAATTGGTTATTATAAAAACTTTTTGTTCCTTGACTGTTATTTGAAATTTAGTAAAAAGTGACATTTTGATACTCGCTTATATTTTTTCGTCCTATAAAAGTATAATATGCATATGGTAAGATGTTGTAATTTAAGATGCTGTAATTTTAAGATTTTGTAATTTGGAGTTGCGTATGTATGTGTGTGCGTATGTAAGACCCCAATTTTTTATGAATAAATATTTAATTTCTCTAATTATTATAGTGAATAATAAGGTGGTGATTTGATATAATGCTTTAGTTATTGGTGAAATATGCAAATTTGGCAACGCAAGCAAGTGGTTATAAAATATTCGTTTGGTCGGGGAATATTCTTTTTGTCGGAGAATATCTGTACGACAGCGTAATTATTAATTGGTGGACCACATAACAGAATAACTGTCGGATATAGAAAGCGACAGAAATAACCTTTTAATAAAAATAACAGCAAAACTTTTACCGTTAACTGTTGAAATACCCGGAGATAAAAAGTAAAGTAATACGCATGGTTGCACAGTAGCACATGGTATTGCACAATATTTCTGATTATTGATTCTTACGTAAGAAAGCACTCAGTTTTATTCAATAATTACCACAGTATTTGTTGCACAGTATCTCATATTATTGATTCAATTATTGTCACAGTATCATTTGTATAATATTTTATATTATTAAATTAATAATTGACACAACAAAATTATTTATATTATTAGTTAGCATTATTAGCAATGTCTAAAAAATTCTGTCGAGAAAAGGGGTTAGGTTATATAATTGCACGCCAATAAGGATAAATCCTTATCGGAAAGCCCCTCTTTTTTGAAAATGATCTGATTGTTAATATTGTGAGCTTATAATATTATTAATGAATAATTAATATGTGGTGGATATTAGTTCAATTTTGATATAAATGAAGAAATTTAGTATGAAATATTTGTTGAAAGTTTGGCAATTATCTTCTCTGATAAAATATTCATTCAAATATATTATTATAGTATTATAATTTTTTTATAATTTAAATGGTAATATTATTATAATAATATATAATTTTTAGCATGTGAATAAAAGTGGAGTGAAGGTTATCATTTTGGTTTTGAATTCCTTTTTCAAAATAATTGCGTGCACAATTCTCCTGGAAATTCTTTTTCTTTATCCAAAGTGTGGCTCAAAAGCATCTCTTGGAATGGATTTCTTTGTTGCCAAATTAGTGGGCCTCGAATATGGAAAATGAGAAGAGTTAGACAAGCAGGAGGTTAGGCGAAAGGAGAAAGAAAGGAAAAGTTAGGCACTCTGCTTAACTTTTCTCCCTCCACTGCACTATAAATAGGGGGTAACCCCTCCTTCCTAAAACACACCTTTAATATCAAAAATTTTTATTCTATAGTATTGTGAGTATTTCTCTTGAGTATAAGGATACTTTGAGTGTAGCTTTTTGTGCAAAATTTTCTCAGAATAATATTCGATATTTCAGTCAAATCCAGTTTTTACTACGGTAAAGGGTATTATTTTATTGCAATATTCGTAAGAAATATTATTTTCTTTCATACTCCATATTATGTAAGGAATATTGTTTCATTTCATATTCCTAAATTTAAACTTACTATGGTAAGTATTGCTTCTATAATTCCTGAAATGATTAGAAATTCCTTAAGTTTTATGCTTCATCTAATATCATTTCACTGGAATATTGGTCTAAACTTTCTTATTAAATTTTAAACTTTTCATGTCTGGGTACTATTCATATGGTACTATTCATGGGCACTATTCATACGGTACTATTCACAAGTACTATTCACAACAGAATTTAATTTTCTTTTCTGTCCAAATTATTTTTGATACATGAATATCATTCTTGAATTTTACTTTACAAATAGTTATCATGTTGACAATTTGGATAGTTTTGAACTCTGGATAAATTGAATTATAAATATCCAATATTTATCCTTTATCTCACTTGATTGAATCTTTATATCATTGTCATCATCCTCATGCTTATATTGAACTAAAAGTCATCTTTGGCCCATAGTGCAAAGATGGACTGTTGATTGGTATGATTATGATCAGGAATTATGTATTGGTATAATCATAACCTTTAATGTTACAGATAAGGTTTGTGGTGAAAGTCCTCTTTGGCCCGTAGTGCATAGATGGACAGGTGTTTGGCATGATCATGACCACTGGTGATACTAACGAATATCTTTGGCCCGTTGTGCATGGATAATTCATTAATTTGAAATATTTATTGAATGATGTTATAGGGATAAAATATTGATGATGAACTTTTAAATCATAGAAGATAGTAGATATCATGCTCTACTTGACTCTTCTAATGGATTGTTGTTTCCGCTGCAGTTGTATTCTAAAACTTGTTGTCTATTGTATTCTATCAAATTTTTCCTTGTTGAGGACTAAGGATAATTTGTTCTATATTATCTTAGTCATAATATTCTTTACTGAGCTAGTTGAGCTCACCCTTTTCCTTTTGGTTCCATTGTTCTTCTCAGGAAGCGAGAATGTAGCTGGGACTAGTCGGGAAATGGAGTAATGGTCCAAGTTGATTATTATAGCAGTCCTCACTATTTTGTAAAATAGTGTAACAATAATTGTAATGAGGACTTTATTTGAGTTTGGATATTGTCTATAAGATAATATTTGTATTAAAACTCTCAGCGTATGTGTTGTCGTATTTTTCACGACAATTGTATTAATGAAGTTTGTATTTGATTTCTGTACCATGTATTTGACAACTCAAAATGGGTTGTGTGGACCTATTTTGGGGGCGTCACAATTGGTATCAGTGCCTAGGGATATGATCTCTGGTGGAGATCTGGGAATAGAACTAGGAGGGGAGAGACGAGTAAATCCTTCGCTAGTGTGTCCTACCTAAGCTTAATCGTTGTTTGTTATTGGTCGGTCAGAATATAGGGTTAATATGTGGCATGTGAATTTCTTTAATTAACCCTTATTTTGTGGCAGTGTTTGAGAATAGCATTTGAAAATTTTGAAATGAGCAATGGAGCACATGAGACCGTTGAGACACCGCTAATCAATAACCAGGATAATGTGCATCAGGAAGGCAATAATCCTCATGTAAACAACAACACCGACCAAATGATGAACGCTGGGATGTTTAGGAGTTTTTAACAATTCATGCAACACCAAACGAGAGAAACTCCTGTTCAAAATACAGGTGAAAACAATGGCAACTCACGGCTGGTCACTACTAAGCAATTCAAGGAGTTGGGACCGCCAGAGTTTTTAGGAAAGCCAGAGCCACTTAAGACAGAGGCATGAATTAAGCAGATTACCAAGATATTTGATTTCTTGGAATGCACTGAAGAGCAAAAGGTTCCCTTCGCCACCTTTATGTTGTGGGAGAGGCAAATTACTGGTGAGAATCCGTAAAACGTACTCATCTGTCCATACTTAAGATGTGTTGGGAGAGGTTCCAAGAATTATTCAACGACAAGTACTTTTCCAGAAAGTATTCATCACATGAAGGAGGTAGAATTCATCAAATTGGAGCAGAACAATATGACTGTATCACAATACGAGGCAAAGTTTACGGAGTTATCCCAGTTTTCATCTCATTTAGTAGATAATGAGGAGCGAATGACGTGAATATTTCTAAGAGGTTTGAAACCTGAAATTCATCAACATCTCATCTCTCATAAACTATGTTTGTATTAAAATGTGGTGAATAGAGCTCAATTATTGGAGCAAAGTTATGAGTTAGCTCAACCAAAAGATAGCAACCGGCAGCACTATAATAGTCATACCAATGGCAACAGTCATCGAAGCGGTGATAACCAGCGTGCCAAAAATGGTAACCACTTCGGTGGTAATCATGGCCAAGATAATAGGAAAGGTGAGTCAAGTGGAAATTTCAAAAAGAGAAGATTCAAAAATGACGGGAAGACGTCGGCAGCAACACCAGCACCATAAATAATTTCTAGGGAAGAAGAACAGCTGCCAGTTAGATGCTACAGATACGGAGAGGAACGACACATAAGTCCAAACTATTCACAGACTTCCAAGGTATGTTTCAGTTGTGGAAAAGACGGTCACATAGCTCAATTTTGTCCTATAGCGAAGTCAAGTCTAGCTGGGACAGTGGAACCAAAGGTGGCTACGGACAAAACAAAGTCGATAGTTCAAGGGAGAGTGTTTGTCGTGACGTCCCAAAAGGTGAGAAACCCGAGTGAAGTTATCACGGGTAAGCTAATCATAAACTCTTACGAAGTCTATACCTTATTATATACCGGTTCTACCCATTCTTTTATTTTACCTGTTTGTGCTCAACGTTTGAAGTTGACCCCTAAGAAATTAGACTTTGACTTATCTGTTAAAACTCCGTTAGGAGAAACCTTCATTACATCCACTGTTTATAAATCTTGTTTGATTCAAATCGGTACCCTCACATTATCTGTTGATCTCATCTCTTTGAAAATACTTGCATTTGATGTGATTTTAGGGATTGATTGGTTAACTACTCATCATGTTAAAATTGATTATTTTCGTAAGGTTGTTAGTTTTTATATTCCTAACCAACCTGTTATGCGAATTCAACCAACCAAACCACTAAAGTCAATCACTGTCATATCAAGCCATAAAGTCATTCGTTTATTGAAAAATGGATGTCAAGGTTTCTTAGCCCGTGTCATGGATTTCCTGAAGAACTTCCTGGCCTACCCCCAGAGCGTGAAATTAAATTTTATTGACCTTGAACCCGATACAAAATCCATTTCTAAAACCCCATATCGAATGGCTCATATTGAACTTCAGGAATTAAAACCCAACTACAGGAGTTGTTAGATATTGGTTTCGTTCGTCCTAGTACATCTCCTTGGGGTGCTCCTATTTTATTCGTAAAGAAGAAAGATGGAAGTATGTGACTTTGCATTGACTATCGGGAGTTGAATCATGTCACCATCAAAAATAGGTACCTGTTACCTCGTATTGATGACCTGTTTGACCAGTTGCAAGGTGTTAAATACTTCTTAAAGATCGATTTTCGTTCCGGATATATCAGTTAAAGATTAAAACTGATGACATTCTAAAGACTGCTTTCAGAACTCGGTACAGGCATTACAAATTCCTATTCATATCTTTTGGATTGACTAATACTCATGTGGCTTTCATAGATATGATGAACTGAGTATTCAAGAAATATTTGGATCATTTTGTAGTTATTTTTAATGATGACATCCTCATTTATTCCAAACGCCGTGAAGATCATGAGCAACACTTGAAGCTGATACTCCAAAAGCTTCGTGAAAACAAGTTATACGCCAAGTTAAAGAAATGCGAGTTCTGGCTTGAGGAAGTAGCATTCCTTGGGCACGTGATATCAAAGTATGGAATATTAGTGGACCCGACAAAGATTGAAGTAATACAAAGTTGGGAGAGACCTAAGTCAGTAACCGATGTACGTAGCTTTCTGGGCTTAACAGGTTATTATCGGAGATTCGTTGAAGGATTTTCTCAAATCTCCACTTCATTAACTCAGCTGACTCGAAAAGATACAAAATTCGGATGGAGCGATGAATGTGAGAAGAGCTTCCAAGAACTCAATAGGAGACTCATTTTAGCACTTATTTTGACAATACCATCAGGTTTAGAGGGATTTGTCATCTACAACGATGCTTCAGGCAGAGGTTTAGGATGTGTTCTCATCCAACATGGGAAAGTCATAGCCTATGCCTCACGACAACTCAAAGAATATGAGAGGAATTATCATACTCATGATCTAAAGTTGGCAGCAGTTGTTTTCGAGCTAAAGATCTGGAGACACTATCTGTATGGTGAGAAAGAAGAGATCTATACAGATCATAAAAGCCTCAAATATTTCTTCACCCAAAAGGAACTCAACATGCGGAAACGACGTTGGCTCGAGCTGTTAAAAGATTACGACCATACCATTCAATACCATCCTGAAAAAGTGAACGTGGTAGCTGACGTGTTGAGTAGAAGATCATATGCGGGTATGAGTGCGATGTTGTCAACACAAAGACCCATTTTGTATGACTTAAAAAGGATGGAGATATAGTTGAAAACTCTAGGGACCCACGTGATGATGTCAAATATACGAGTAGAACCGACTTTAATTGATAAAGTTAAAGCTGCTCAAGCTACAGACCCGGAGCTGATGAGTATGAAGAAGAAGGTATAAGAAGGTGTAATTCCAGAAGCAAGAATTGACGAAGAAGGAATACTTCGAGTCAACTCCAGACTTTGTGTTCCTAACGACTCTGAATTAAAGCATAAATTCATGATGGAGGTACACAACACACCGTTTATAATCCATCCTGGAAATTTGGGTCATTGTCGATAGATTAACTAAGTCTGCTCATTCTTACCTATACGAGAAACTTATTCACTTGAACGTCTTACTCGTATGTATATAAATGAGATTATGAGATTGCATGGTATGCCAGTATCCAAAGTTTCTGATCGAGACCCAAGATTCACTTCACAATTTTGGGTTAGCTTATAGAAAGTTATGCGCACTGATCTACGATTCAGTTCTGCATATCATCCTCAGACGGACGGACAATCGGAGAGGACTATTCAAACTCTTGAAGATCTATTAAGACTATGTGTCCTAAACTTTAAAGGAAGTTGGGACAAGTACTTGCCATTGGTGGAATTCTCCTACAACAACAGTTATCAAGCAAGTATAGGCATGGCTCCATTCGAGGCGTTGTATGGACAAAATGTTATTCTCTAGTGTACTGGGACGAGGTGGGTGAAGCAACGTTGTTGGGACCAGAAATGGTAAGCATGACTACAGAAAAGATTTAAATGATCTGGCAACGTATACAAACCTTACAAGATCGACAAAAGAGTTATGCCAATCTTCATCGAAAGGACGTGGAGTTTAGTGTTGGAGATCATGTATTGTTACATGTTGCTCCATGGAAAAGAGTTACGAGATTCAGAAAGAGAGAAAAGCTCAACCCTCGATTCATTGGTCCATGTGAAATCCTCGATCGAGTAGGAACTGTGGCCTATAGACTCGCCTTATCACCAAGTATGTCTCATGTTCATAACGTTTTTCACATATCCATGCTACATAAATATGTGAAAGACCCGAACCACATTATTGAATTAGAATCAGACGAGATAGCGGAAGATTTAACGTATGAAGAGGTACCTGTTAAAATCTTGGATAAGAAGGAACATATTTTACGCTCCAAGGTTATACCCCAAGTCAAAGTTTTATGGAGAAACCACGATACTGAGGAAATGACCTGAGAGTTAGAATCTGATATGAAAACAAGGTATCTTCACCTCTTCGACATATCAAGTACGTACATCATTTTCGAGGACGAAATTTCATAAGGAGGAGAGGTTGTAAGACCCCAATTTTTTATGAATAAAGATTTAATTTCTCTAATTATTATTTTGAATAACAAGGTATTGATTTGATATAATGCTTTAGTTATAGGTGAAATATGTAAATTTGACAAAGTAATCAAATGGTCATAAAATATTTGTTTGGTCGGAAAATATTTTTTTTGTTGGGGAATATACGTACGACAGCGCAATCATTGGTGGACCACATAACAGAATAACTGTCAAATATAAAAAGTGACAGAAATAACCTTTTTTTAAAAAATAACTGCAAAATTTTTATCATTAACTGTTGAAATACCCGGTGATAAAAGTATAGTAATACGCGTGGTTGCACAGTAGCACACGGTATTACACAATATTTCTTATTATTGATTCTTACGTAAAAAGTCACTCAATTTTATATATTCAATAATTGCCACAGTAATTGTTGCATACTATCTCATATTATTGATTTAATTATTATCACAGTATCATCTGCACAATTATTAAATCAATAATTGACATGATACAATTATTCATATTATTAGTTAACATTATTGGTAATGTCTAAAAAATTCTGTCGAGGAAAGGGGTTAGGTTATATAATTACGTGCCAATAAGGATAAATCCTTATAAAAAAGTCTCCTCTTTCTTGGAAATGATCTGGTTGTTAATATTGTGAGCTTATAATATTATTTATGAATAATTAATATGTGGTGGATATTGGTTCAATTTTATATAAATGAAGGAATTTAGCATGAAATATTTGTTGAAAGTTTGGCAATTATCTTCTCTGATAAAATATTTATTCAAATATATTATTATAGTAATACAATTTTTGTTATAATTTAAATGGTAATATTATCATAATAATATATAATTTTTGGTATGTGAATAAAAGTGGAGTGAAGGTTATCATTTTGGTTTTGAATTCCTTTTCCAAAATAATTGCGTGCACAATTCTCCTGCAAATTCTTTTTCTTTGTCCAAAGTGTGGCTCAAAAGCATCTCCTGCAATGAATTTCTTTGTTACCAAATTAGTGGGCTCCAAATATGGAAAATGAGAAGAGTTAGGCATGCATGAGGTTAGGCAGAAGGAGAAAGAAAGGAAAAGTTAGGCACTCTACTTAACTTTTTCCCTCTGTTGCACTATAAATAGGGGGTAACCCCTCCTTCCTAAAACACACTTTTAATATCAGAAATTCTTATTCTATAGTATTGTGAGTATTTTTCTTGAGTATAAGGATACTTTGAGTGTAGCTTTTTGTGCAAGATTTTCTTAGAATAATATCTGATATTCCAGTCAAATCCAGTTTCTACTAATGTAAATGATATTATTTTCTTTCATACTCCATATTATGTAAGGATATTATTTAATTTTATATTCCTAAACTTAAACTTACTATGGTAAGTATTGCTTCTATTATTCCTGAAATGATTAGAAAAATCCTTAAGTTTTGCGCTTCATCTAATATCATTTTACTGGAATCTTGGTCTAAATTTTCTTATTAAAATTTAAACTTTTCATGTTTGAGTATTATTTATACGGTACTATTTATGGGCACTATTCATACGATACTATTCATACATACAGTATTATTCATACGGTACTATTCACGAGTACTATTCATAACATAATTTAATTTTTTTTCAGTCCAAATTATTTTTGATACATGAATATCATTCTTGAATTTTACTTCACAAATAGTTATCATGTTGACAATTTGGACATTTTTGAACTCTAGATAAATTGAATTATAAATATCCAATATTTATCCTTTATCTCGCTTGATTAAATCTTTATATTATTGTCATCATCCTCATACTTATATTATACTAAAAGTCATCTTTGGCTCGTAGTGCAAAGATGGACTATTGATTGGTATAATTATGATCAGGAATTGTGTATTGGTATAATCCTAACATTTAATGTTACAGATAAGGTTTGTGGTGAAAGTCTTCTTTGGCCCGTAGTGCATAGATAGACAGGTGTTTGACATGATCATGACCATTGGTGATACTAACGAATATCCTTGGCCCGTAGTGCATGGATATTTCATTTATTTAAAATATTTATTGAATGATGTTACAAGGATAAAATATTGATGGACTTTTAAATCAATGAAGATAGTAGATATCATGCTCTACTTGACTCTTCTAATGGATTGTTGTTTTCGCTGCAGTATATTCTAAAACTTGTTGTCTATTATATTCTATCAGATTTTTTCTTGTTGAGGACTAAGGATAATTTGTTTTATATTATCTTAGTCATAATATTCTTTACTAGGCTAGTTGATCTCGCCCTTTTCTTTTTGGTTCCATTGTTCTTTTCAGGAGGCGAGAATGTAGCTGGTGTTAATCGGGGAATGGAGTAATGGTCCAAGTTGGTTATTATAGCAATCCTCACTATTTTGTAAAATAGTGTAACAATAATTATAATAAGGACTTTATTTGAGTTTGGATATTGTCTATAATTTGTATTTAAACTCTCAGCGTATGTGTTGTCGTATTTTACACGACAGTTGCATTAATGAAGTTTGTATTTTGTTTCTGTACCACGTATTTGGCGACTCAGAATGGGTTGTGTAGACCTATTTTAGGGGCGTCAGTGTGTGTGTGTGTGTGTGTGTATATATATATATATATATATATATATATATATATATATATATATATATATATATATATACATACATTTTCATCCAATAATACCATCTTGATGTTGTTTATGTAGTCTGCTTTGTTGAAGCTTGACATATTTCAGAGTCGAGTTATCCTGATTTTAATCTTCCACGTCTCTTTGACAGGGCTAATGTAATCAACAAAACTGTATCTAGTCGTCATCTAAATAATTGGATAGGTAAAGTATAAGATAAATGCTTAGCATAAAATAATAAAAAAGAGATAATTGTTTGTAATATGAGTTTTTGCGTAATAGTTGATATGTTTTTATTGAGAGAAAATTAGGTTAAATAATAGAGAGTAGGGGTGTTCAAAAAATTCAGTTTTTTTTGATTTTTTACCGAACCGATTGATACCAAAACCGGCGGTACCAATTTTTTTCAGTATCGATTTTTCAGTTTTTTACACTCTTCGATATCGGTAACAGTAATGAACTTTTTGAATTCGGTAAAATCTGAAATACCGAAAAACCAAAATTTAATAATATAATAATTAATATTTTGTAGTTTTATATATTAAATTTTTTTTATATATTAATAATTTATATATAATATTAGTTTTATTAATTTTTTTATATATATTAATAATATTTTGTAGTTTTATTTTATACATTAATTATTATTAATAGTTAATGATTTGTTATTTTTTTTAAAAATGTTAATATATATAAAAAAATATTTAATTATTAATAATAATTATATATATTAACATGCGGTATAACCGAAAACCGAACCGAAAAAACTAGTACCGATTTTGTATCGAACCGGTAATTTGGTACCGATTTCGGTTCTTACTTTTTTGATAATTTCGGATCGGTACTGATTCGATTTTTTACCGATGAGCACCCCTAATGGAGAGTAATGATAATAGCTCGGGAATGATAATATCATAAAGTAATTATTTTAGGAGATAATAATTAAATTAGAAAAGATAATATCAGAACAATTGACATTACCAAATCAATTTAGATTTGTAGTGATTTAGGGGATTATAAATTCAAAATATTAATTTGTTATTAAAAAAGTAGTGATTTTAGGAGATAATAATTAAATTAGTAATTATAATATTAGAACAGTTAACATTATCAGAATAGTTTAAATTTGTTGTGACGCCCCCAAAATAGGTCCACACAACCCTTTTTAGGTTGCCAGAAATAACACTACTGACGCGAAATTTTCTATTATAACTATTGAACTGTCGTGCAAAATACGACGACACACATACTATGAGTTTCAATACAAATATTGTAGCGTATATAATGCGACAATATTCATACTCAAATTATTACAATGTCATATAAAATACAACAGTAAATATTTCAAATCTCCAAGGAACATGAGAAAATTTCTGTTCTCCTCATTCTAATGTAGTGAATTTTTTACGCTTCCTAATTCGAGTTCACCTCACCCTATTATTGTTCACCAAAATTAAATATTAAATGACGTATATAATACGACACACACATTTTAAGTTCTCAGTATAATTATTATGCCACATCGTTTCATAACTTGATTAGGATTGCGACTAATTCGAAACACCACTTTATACCCATGTTTTCTCTGCTAGTCCCAGCTACACTTTTATTACCTGAAAGTAATTGTGAAGCCAAAGGGTGAGCACAAATAGCCCAGTAAAGAATATCATGACTTAAGATAATTAAATTATCAATATCCTTCATCAGTAACAAATCAGATATTTAGAACATATGGTAGATGATAAATTTTTTAACCATAATTGCAGCGGAATCAACAATCTATTAGAAGAGTCAAGTAGAACATAATGTCTACTATCTTCTCCAAATTAAACGTCCATCATCAATATTTTATTCATGTAACACTAATCAACAGTTCTTTGTTGTACCCAAGACAAATAGAACTTTCACCACCTGTTTTTACCTGAAACACAAAGCTTATTGTTATACCAATTCACAGTTCTTGTTAATAATTATGTCATTAAATTCATCTTTTCTCTATGGCCAAAGACATACAACTGTAAAACCAATAATCAACAGTCCATCTTTGCACTACGGGACAAAGATATACAACTGTAAAGCCAATAATCAACAGTCCATCTTTGCACTACGGGTCAAAGATATACAACTGTAAAACTAATAATCAACAGTCTATCTTTACACTACGACCAAAGATATACAATTGTAAAACCAATAATCAACAGTCCATCTTTGCACTACGGGCCAAAGATATATAACTAAAAACCAATAATCAAAAGTCCATCTTTACACTACAGGGCAAAGATATACAACTGTAAACCAATAATCAACAGTCTATCTTTGCACTACGGGCCAAAGAGGTCTTTCACCACATCATTCGTCTGTAACATTACAGGTCATGATTATATCAATATAATATTCCTGGTCATAATCATACCCATCAACAGTCCATCTATGCACTACGGGCCAAAGATGACTTTTACTACATCATTTATCTGTAACAATATAGGTCATGATTATACCAATACACAATTTCTGACCATAATCATACTAATCAACAGTCCATCTATGCACTACGGGCCAAAAATGACTTTTACTACAATATAAACATGAGAATGATGACAATGATATATATAATGAATGGATAAAATAATCAGAATAATAAGATAAAATAAATCTTAGTAATTTTTAACTTAATTATCTAGAGTCCAAATTGCCAACATGATATCCAGAAAATCGATTAGAATTCCTGATAAAATATAAAGTTCAAGTAATGTAAAGTTCCTGACTCAAAAATAATAACTTAAGACTGAATAGAAAGATCCAGGTCAAGATATTAAATGAAGCACAAACTATTAAGGATATTCTAATCATTTCAGTCCATCTTTGCACTACAGGCCAAAGATATTCTAATTTTTCATCATTCATAGAATTTTCTATGAATTTCTTCTATTTTTAAACTAACTATAAATAGTTTTTAAATACAATAATTACTTCAGCTTTTCAATAATTCATTAAAAATTTACAGAAATTCTAAGCTGATATTATAAGAATTCTTTAAAAATATTTCAGCCCAAATAATTTTTTTGATAATTTAATTATAAATTTCAATATTCAGAAACTTCAATAATTCATAATAATTAACCATTTTATCAGAAAATTACGGATCTTATGACCTTTCTATGTGAAATTTAATTCTCTATAATTTTGTAGAAGAAAGTTTTTCTAAATTCAACATCTAACATATAGAAACAGGCTTACCGAAAAAATTCTGCTATAAAAATTCTGAATCAGTCACCTCTTAAAATTCATAACAAATCATACGTTAATCTTTAACGGTTCAAATTTTGTGGACATATACTCAACTTATATATGTTTAACATATCTAAAAATTACAACGATCCAACGGTCAGATTAAAAATTATAACTCACGTAATAGAGCTTAAGAACACTGATTTTTCGGACTGTGAGTCCTTCGTACCAGTTTTATTCAAACAGTCACCACAAAAAATTCACAAGAAATTTTTGAGTGATTCTAATTTTTGCGTTTAGCTTACTTCCAGGGCTTTCTTTTGATAAATGGCTCATCTCCTAACTCATTATACACAAAGAGTTATGGATTTTACAAAATTAAGTAGTAAACTATTTTTTCTGAAAATTTAGATTTTTCTAGATTTCTCTCATTTGATTCATATTTATGCAAGTTTAAATCATTCAATACATACATAAATATGTAATCAATAAAATTCATAAATCTAAGAATAAATCAAAGATTTTAAAAGTACATTTTCTTTTAATTCCCTCTTCATTCTTCATCTTCTTCTTCCTTCTCTTCTTCTTTCTCTTCATATTCTCTCCCTCTCTTCTCTTCCTTCTCTCTCTCTAATTTTTTTGATTTCTTCCCGTGTGTGAAAATGGGTGGGAGTATACTAATTATATCCCTTTTCCTCCTCTCTTCCCTTTTTTTCTTTTTTTTCCTTTTTCTTCATTTCTTTCCTCTTTTTCTTCCTTTCTTTTCTTTTCCTTCCCCCACATGTTCCCCCCCACCCTTCCCCACTTTCTCTCTCTCTTCTCTATTATCAGATTTCAGCCGCTCAAATGGGCTACTCTTCCAAAAAAAAATTATTTTCTTTCCTCTTTTATTAACTCACTTATTCAATTAATTGTCCGTTTGATCATTTATCAATTTAACATTTGCAATTTTAAAAATAATTATAAATTAAATTAGACTATTATTTCATAAAATTCGGGGTCTTACATTTGTAGTGATTTAGGAGATTATAAAAATCAAAATATTAATGTGGGATTAAAAAGTAGTGATTTTAGGAGATAATAATTAAGAAACGATATTATAAAAACCATTTAGATTGAAAAAGTAGTGATTTAGGGAATTATAAAATCAACATAGTAATCTATGATTGATATTTTTTTATTATTTTAATTTTGTTTTAAATATTTTAAACTGTATAATATTATGTTGTAATATAATTATAAATGGTATAATATTATGTTGTAATATATCTAAATTAGTAATGATAATATCCGCACAATTTAGATAGGTAGTGATTTTGTTATATACGTGTATTATAATATTATACCATACATGTATGATATAATGTGTGGTATAATTATGAATGGTATAATATTAGAAAAGTAGTGATTTTAGGATATAATAATTATGTTTTAACATAATTAAATTAGCAACAGTTTAGAAAAGTAGTGGATTTTGGAAATTATAAAATAAACATAATAGTGTGTGATTATATATATGTATGATATAATGTATGATATAAGATTATAAATGGTATAAAATAGTATAAAATTTTAAAAAACAGATTTATTGGGTTGTCACGGTTAATAATGTTGAAACTTATATATGTGTATGATATAATATTATAAAAGGTATAATATTATAAAATTCAAAATCTGGTGTAATTATGTATGTCAAATGAAAACTGGAGTAATGGATGAGCATATTAATTATGTAGGAAATGTGTTGCAATATGGGAGTGACAAATATCATGCAATGATGTTATGTACTGCAATTTAGTATATTTAATAGATAATATTAGAACAGTTAACATTATCAGAATAATTTAGATTTGTAGTGATTTAGGGGATTATAGAATCAAAATATTAATGTAGGATTAAAAAGTAGTGATTTTAGGAGATAATAATTTAGTAACGATATTATAAAAACCATTTATATCGAAAAAGTAGTGATTTAGAGAATTATAAAATCAACATAGTAAGTTATGATTGATATTATTTATTATTTTAATTTTGTTTTAAATGTTTTAAACTATATAATATTATGTTGTAATATAATTATAACTGGTATAATATTATGTTGTAATATAATTAAATTAGTAATGATAATATCCGCACAATTTGGATAGGTAGTGATTTTGTTATATACGTGCATTATAATATTATACCATACATGTATGATATAATGTATGGTATAATTATGAATGGTATAATATTAGAAAAGTAGTGATTTTAGGATATAATAATTATGTTTTAACATAATTAAATTAGTAATAGTTTAGAAAAGTAGTGGATTTTGGGGATTATAAAATAAACATATTAGTGTGTGATTATATATATGTATGATATAATGTATGGTATAAGATTATAAATGGTATATAATAGTATAAAATTTCAAAAAAAGGATTTATTGGGTTGTCACGGTTAGTAATGTTAGAACTTATATATATGTATTGTATAATATTATAAAAGGTATAATATTATAAAATTCAAAAACTGGTGTAATTATGTAGGACATGTGAAAACTGAAGTAATGGATGAGCATATTAATTATGTATGACATGTGTTGTAATATGGGAATGACAAATGTCATGCAATGATTTTATGTACTGCAATTTAGTATATTTAATAGATAATATTATAACAGTTAACATTATCAGTATAGTTTAGATATGTAGTGATTTAGGGGATTATAAAATCAAAATATTAATGTGGGATTAAAAAGTAGTAATTTTAGGAGATAATAATTAAGTAACGATATTATAAAAACCATTTAGATTGAAAAAGTAGTTATTTAGGGAATTATAAAATCAACATAGTAAGTTATGATTGATATTATTTGTTATTTTAATTTTGTTTTAAATATTTTAAACTGTATAATATTATGTTGTAATATAATTATAAATGATATAATATTATGTTGTAATATAATTAAATTAGTAATGATAATATCCGCACAGTTTAGATATGTAATGATTTTGTTATATACGTATATTATAATATTATACCATACATGTATGATATAATGTATGGTATAATTATGAATGATATAATATTAGAAAAGTAGTAATTTTAAGATATAATAATTATGTTTTAACATAATTAAATTAGTAACAGTTTAGAAAAATAGTGAATTTTGGGGATAATAAAATAAACATATTAGTGTGTGATTATATATATGTATGGTATAAGATTGTAAATGGTATATAATAGTGTAAAATTCCAAAAAAACGGATTTATTGGGTTGTCACGGTTAGTAATGTTGGAACTTATATATATGTATGGTATAATATATATATATATATATATATATATATATATATATATATGTATATATATGGTATAATATTATAAAAGGTATAATATTATAAAATTAAAAAACTGGTGTAATTATGTAAGACAGGTGAAAACTGGAGTAATGGATGAGTATATTATTTATGTAGGACATGTGTTGCAATATGGGAATGAAAAATGTCATGCAATGATGTTATGTACTGCAATTTAGATTCCAAAAAATAAATTTATTGGGTTGTCACGGTTAGTAATGTTGGAACTTATAATATATGTATGGTATAATATTATAGATATGTATGGTATAATATTATAAAAGCTATAATATTATAAAATTCAAAAACGGGTGTAATTATGTAGGACATGTGAAAACTGGAGTAATGTGTTGGGAGATTGCATATTTAAATTTGATGTTGAAAGTAAATATTCAGGATTATATGAAAAGTCCTTCAAGGAATACATGTACACGGACTTAGTGGTAGATCAAACTTGTTAGGTTGATCTGAGCTTTTAATGTTTATCATTCTGTAAATGAATGTATAGATGAAAAGATCAAAGCTGTTAGATTGATCTATGTCTTGAAGTGTAATAGATAGGCTTCAACAGAAACGTAGTTTATCGAGCTGATCAAAAGATTGCAGGAGCCAAGGCAGAATCGTAGAGCATCGAGAATCGTAGTATGTCTGCTTTGGAGGGCCTCTCCTTGAATCGTAGAGTGGTCCAAATGCCTGCTGAGCCAAACTGAAGAATCGTAAAGTGGTCTCAGAATCGTAGAGTCTGCAAGTCAAGCAAGTAAAGATCGTAGTATGCCAGTGCTTAAAAGAAATCATAGTGTTCTCTTCTATCAGTACCGGATCAAGCTCTATGGTGGCAAGACACCACGATCATGATCGTATAGCATCATCAGTCTGCATCAGAAGCATCGAGCCTTGCCCATTTATTTAAGAATAAATCACAACAAATGTGGAATGGATTATAAACATTGAAGGCCTCGGGAGTCCCAATGACACAACAGTCATCCTTTGTATATAACAAAGAGACGTATTGAAGAAGCTAAGGAAAGTACTATGGGTCAGCAGAAAACACCTTTTCAGGTGTTATGTGAGATAATAGTCTGTTGTGTCAGTGGGGCAGACTGCAAATCAGATGTTGTGCAGAAAGTCTCCATCAGAGCTCAGAAATGTCAAATACATTTAATGCTTCAATGGATGTATTCAAACGGATAGATTTAAAAGACATCATATATGCAAAACATAAGAAGATGAAAAGATCAAGCAAGCACTGAACAAAAACGCTGAAGAACACTCAACGCTCAACTCTATGATCTGAAAAAGAAGGCTTGCTTAGCTACTCAGTTCTTTCGAACGCAAGCTTAACGGCAACTGAGTAGCACCATACAAGAACTCAACTATCATCAAGTGAAGTAAGAAGTTCCAAGCCAGAAGGGCTTGAAGAGTTCTAAGTGAACTGAGAAGTACCAAGTTTGCTGGACTTGAAGAGTTTAATAGTGAACTAAGAAGTTCCAAGACTGCTGGTCTTGAAGGAATCTGTGAGATTCAAAGATTGTAAAGATATCCTTAGTGGATTTTCTACTCGAGGAGTAGAAAAGTGGACTAGGAGCTTTGAGTGCTCTGAACCACATAAAAACAATGTGTCTCTTATATTCTTGTCATAACTACTATAATTGCTTAACTCCTATTAACTCATTATATCTTAAAAGGAAAACAAACAAATCTCAATTCCACTATGTTTAAATCACTATCATAACTAACAAGTATTTTGTAAAAGAATTTTAAAATATCTATTCAACCCCCCTTCTAGATAACTATTGTGCCTCTGGGAACTAATAATTGGTATCAGAGAAGGTTCTATCAAACAACCTATAAAGCTTAAGTAGATCTAATGACACATCTGATAAGCGAATCAAAGATTAGAGGAGGCAGCAAGCCACCTACGTGCAACAAAGATAAATACGCCAACTGGAAAGTTCGTATGCAAGCCTACGTGGATTCAATAGATGAAGATCTATTTGAAACTGTTCAGAATGGGCCCTACGTTTCTACAAAGATTGCACCAACTTCAGAAAATCCAAACAGAATTCAGATCAAGGTCAAAGCAGAATGGACTGACAATGAAAAGAAAGTTGTCCAACTCGATAAAAAGGCCAAGAACATTTTGTTTCAATCTTTAGAAGATGACCTGTTTAAAAATGTGGTCAACAGTAAAACAGCAAAGGAAGTATAAGAAGCATTGCTCATCATGCATGAAGGAACAGAAGAAGTCAGAGAAAATAAGCAATCTCTTCTAACTCAGTAATATAAAATGTTTGCCTATGTTCCAGGAGAAAATGTCACTTCCACCTACGAAAGATTTAATGTTCTGCTCAACTCTCTTCGAGCCTTTGGAAAGATCTATCCAAATAAGGATCTAATCATCAAGTTCATGAGAGCTTTACCTAGCAAGTGGGATGCCAAAACCACTGCCATCAGAGAATCAAAGAATTTCATGAAATGATTGTTCAACAGTTATATGGCTATCTTCTCACATATGAACTAGAGCTGACTCAACGAGCAGAAACTTTATTTAAAGGAAGAAAGAAGGATAAAGGGGTTGCTCTCAAAGCAACATATAAAATCTCCAAAGCTAACACTGAAAATGACTCTGACTATGATGAAGATGATGATGAGGACTTTGCAATGCTGGTAAGAAGACTCAAAAGGTTCATGCGTCAAGGAAGAAGCAACAAACCTAAGAAAGTCAACAACTACAACAGTCAGGAGCAGATAAATGACTTATGCTACAACTACAAGAAGCCTGGCCATTTCATTGCAAACTGCAACAAACCTCTTAGAGAAGAACTAAAGAGGAAATCAAATTCAAAGAAAGAATTCAAAGGCAACAAGAGGCCCTAGAAGAAAGACAAAGGTCTTGTGGCCGGAGGATCGTGGAGTGACTCAGACAATGACTCAACTCTCGAATCTGGAGATGATGAAGATCCTTAAATGGAAAATCTTCGTTTGATGGCCAAACATGCAAAGGATAAGAAGAACTTTGACATTCATGAAGTAAGTATAGATGAGGTATTTGACATTAACTCTCTTGATGTAGATATTGATGACTTAAGAACTACTTTACATGGCATAACATCTGATTTGCATCAATATATGAAATAGTTCAGAGTTCTGTCTAAAGATTATTCTCTTCTTCAACAAGAGAAAGAGAAAGTACAAGAAGAACTGGAAATAGCTCTTCTAAGTACTAACTCTCTCTCCAAATTTGAAGCTGAGAATAAACTCTTAAAACAGACCAATGAACTTAATGTACAAAGAGAGTCAAATCTAACCTCTAAGATTGAGGAACTAGAGATGACAATCTTTACATGGAATAAATCCTCTTCTTCTATGGACTCCCTGATTTCCAGTCAGAGAAGTGCATCTGACAGAATAGGTTTAGGTTTTGGGGAATCTACCTCAGAACCATGTGTGGAAAAGATAAAGGAAATTATCTCTAGTAATGTTTCAAATTTTAATAGAAGCATTACATTTGTGAAATCCTCACAAAAGGAAGAACCAGCCCATCTCTGCTCTTTTGATCTAATCCATGTCTCAAGGCATAACGGATCCCATGCTGGCCTAGGATTCAGAAAAGATAAGAGTAACTTAGTCACTACTCTCCAACCTCAAAGGATCGTAGAGTCGAGTAAAATCAACTCCACGAATCAACTGGGAAGGAACAGTAGAGTTAAGCTTCACTCCTCATAAATCATGAATCACAAGGACACATGAAAAAAGGAGAACCAATATAAAGGAAGGATTGCCAAGGACCCACATAAGTCCAAATGGAGGAAGAATCCATATACACACACAAGCATGCATCATATTAGATGCTTTATATGTAATAAGATTGGTCATAAAGCTGCAATATGCTACAATAATCCTATGCATATGAAACCTAAAATCAAGTAAATTTGGGTTCTCAAGGGTACTAACAAAGTAGGACCCATGTAAATATGGGTACCAAAATGAGAGATTAATCTTACCAAAGGAACCGAGCTCCACGATCACAACCTGGTATCTGGACAGTGGATGCTCAAGGCACATGACCGGGAACAAAGCCCTCCTGTCTAACTTTATAGAGAAGAAGGGTCCGTCAGTCATCTTTGAAGACAATGGTTCTGGCAAGACAATTGGATATGGCTCAGCTGGGAATGGTGCAGTGTCCTTCAGTAAAGTAGCTTATGTGGAAGGACTAAAACACAATCTTCTAAGCATAAGCCAACTCTGCGACAAGAGTCATCAAGTTACCTTCCTCAACAATCAATATCAAGTCAGAGATCTGAAGACATCCTCCATAAAGCTGACCGGAACAAGAGAATGAAATGTCTACACTGTTAATCTTGGTCAACTAAGTTCTGACGAGACAATATGCTTTCTGGCTAAAGCTTCTGAAGAAATGAGCTAGTTATGGCATAGAAGGCTATCTCATCTCAACTTCAAAAGCATGTCAAAACTGGCCTCCAAGGATCTAGTAGCTGGCTTACCTAAGCTCAGCTTTGTCAAAGAAAGGCCATGCAACGCCTGTCAGCTTGGAAAACAAACTAGAAGCTCATTCAAGAGCAAAACTGTCAACTCAATTGATAAGCCTCTACAGTTGCTTCACATGGATCTCTTTGGGTCAATTCCAACAACAAGCCTTGGAGGGAAGAGATACTCATTGGTCATAGTGGATGACTACACCAGATTCACATGGATGTTTTTTCTAAACTCAAAAGATGAAACAAGCTCCCAACTAATCAAGATGTTCAGACTGGTGATGAACGAGAAAGGGGGAAAAATCAAGGCTATAAGGAGTGATCATAGTAGAGAATTCGACTTCTCTGAGATAGACTAATTTTGCACATAAAATGGCATCAGTCAACACTTCTCAGCTCCATGAACTCCTCAATAAAACGGAGTAGCTGAAAGAAAGAACAGAACATTGATAGAGGTTAGAAGAACTTTACTAGCAGTAGCCCATCTGCCTGAATACTTCTGGGCAGAATCTGTCAACACTGCATGCTACACTCAGAACAGATCGCTCGTACACTCTACAATAAAGAAGACTCCCTACGAACTGTGGAAAGGAAGAAAGCTAAGTGTCAGCTACTTTCATGTATTCGGTTGTGCATGCCACATTCTCAATAATGGGAAACAGTATCTGACAAAGTTCCAACCTAAGTCAGATGAAGGAATCTTTCTCAGATATGCCACAAATAGTAAGGCTTACAGAGTGTTCAACAAGAAGACACTAAGTGTTGAAGTCTCGATTCACATCATCTTCGATGAAACAGACTTAGACAAAACAATGTCTCAAAACACTACGAACGATAATTCAGACACTAAAAACGAGGTCATCGAGCTCAACACCACGATCGTAGTCCCAGAAAATGAAATCATCGAGCAAGGAGAGGAGACCGTAGAGAGAACTACACAAGATAACGAACTTCCACGTCAAGAAGCAGAAATTGATCTTGAAGATCTCAGGCAAGAAGGCATCAGGACAGATGTTCCAATAGGAAATAGATGGGCAAAAGATCACACTCAATACCTAATCATTGGAGATCCAAATGCAAGGGTCAAAACAAGAGCTGCCACTCAGAATGAGTGTTTCTATCTAAGCTTTCTGTCATAAATGAAACCCAAGACGATAAAAGATGCTATGGAAGACTCTAGTTGGATAGAAGCCATGCAAGAAAAACTAAATCAGTTTGAAAGAAGCAAAGTATGGAGATTAGTTCTAAGACCAAGAAGTCATCCAGTCATTGGCACCAAGTGGGTCTTCAGAAATAAGATGGATGAAGATGGAGTAATAACAAGGAATAAGGCAAGACTAGTAGCCAAAGGTTACTCTCAAGAAGAAGGCATTGACTATGAAAAGACCTTTGCACTTGTTGCCAGATTAGAAGCCATCAGAATATTCATTGCCTTTGCTACCCACATGAAATTCAAAGTCTTTTAAATGGATGTCAAAAGTGCATTCCTGAATGGTGAACTTCTAGAAGAAGTATATGTGGAGCAACCTCCAGGTTTCATCAATCCAACTCTCTTTAATTATGTCTATAGATTAGACAAAACCTTATATGGTCTTAAACAAGCACCTGGAGCATGGTATGAAACACTAACTAACTTTCTTATTGAAAATAGTTTCACTAGAGGTAGAGTAGATACCACATTATTTCTTAGAAAACATAAAGAAAAAGTCTTATTAGTTCAAATATATGTTGATGACATTATCTTTGGCTCTACTGATGAAAAACTGTGTAAGAGATTTGCTAAGTTTATGCAGAGTAAGTTCGAAATGAGCATGATGGGTGAGCTGGATTTCTTCCTTGGATTGAAAGTAAAGCAGATTGATAAAGGAATCTTTATAAGCCAAGCCAAGTACATTAAAGACTTACTTAAAAAGTATGGCATGAAATCAACATCTCCCATGAAAACACCAATTGCTCCAGCAACCAAGCTTGACAAAGATGAAAAAGGTAAAAATATTGATATAACTCAATACAGAGGTATGATAGGCTCTCTTCTATATCTAACTACTAGTAGACCAGACATAATGTTTGCAACATGCATATGTGCTAGATTCCAAGATAATCCTAAGGAATCACACTTAATTGCTGTAAAAAAGATTTTCAGGTATCTCAAAGGCACCCCTCACTTGGGACTTTAGTATCCCAAGGAGTCCTCTTTTGAACTAACAGGATATACAGATGCTGATTTTGTAGACTAAAAAATAGATAGAAAAAGTACAAGTGGCACCTGTCAGTTGCTAGGAAACAGACTTGTGTCCTAGTTTAGCAAGAAGCAAAACTCAGTATCCACCTCAATAACAGAAGCTGAATACATTGCTGCTGGTAGCTGCTATGCTCAAATCTTGTGGATGAAAAATCAGTTAGCAGACTATGGGTTTGATTTCAAATCTATACCTGTTCATTGTGATAACACAAGTGCCATAGCAATAACAAACAATCCTATCATGCATTCTAGGACTAAGCATATAGAAATAAGATATCATTTTATTAGGGATCAATTTCAAAATGGATCCATATCTTTATAATACATCCCTACTGAAAATCAACTTGCTGATGTCTTTACAAAGTCTCTAGATGAATCCAGATTCAATAAATTGATAAGTGAGTTAGGCATGCTAAATCTACAACCATAAAATCTATGCTCTAGTTTTTGCTAACCATGCAGATATAAAGGCTATGTTCAAAATCGTAGAGATAACTAAAGAAAGTCCATGATCGTAGAGCTGCCTTAACATGAATGACCACGATCGTAGAGCTACCTCAACATGACAAAGAAACATCCTGTGATGACAACATTTCCAATAAATCCAAGCAATCCCTCTGACAAGCGCCTTAAGGACAACCCTGATCCTTAGTTCATCTTAAGGGGTTGGCCCTTCCTGAGCTACCTTAACTCGGAAGGAGTGCTAAGTCAAATTTCATCACAAGGACCAAGACAGACAACGTTCGTAGAGCAGATTCAGCAATGAACTCAACGATCGTAGTGCAATCTCAACGACCGTAGTGCTACCTCGATAATCATAATCCTCCTAAAGGATACACTGGCTCAGGGGGAGCTAAGGGCAGATCGGTATTTTTCCATATCTGTTAAAATCGTGGAGCCAAGCAGGACTTGATACATGCCCCACTAAGCAAATCGATAGGGGGAGTTACAAGTACAGTTTGAAAAGGTCTTTTTGAAATCAAAAGTTCAAAAAGCTTATTCATCTTTCTCTCTCTACAAGCAAAAACCCTAGCCTTCAGAAACACTAAACCAACCTCAGTGCAAAGAAATCAATGGCGGCTTCAAATGTTATCACTGGATACAGACTCTGCTTCAATGAGTTCAAGATAGCTGACTCTCAATTCCACAAAATCTTATCTCTGTTGAAGAAAGCTGGTCTTGAAGAAGCTCTGGGAACCAACACGTGGATCTACCCGAAGCTGGTGAAAGAGTTCTACATAAATAGAGCTGTTGAGAACGACGTTATCACCACAAGGGTCAAGGGGGAGCAGATTAAACTCAAAGCTAAAGATATAAACCTAGCCCTAGGTTTTAAATCAAATGGACTTCTAGTGATGGAGGTCATCAACTTTCATGAAGGTCTGAGGAAGATGCATCATAAAAAGTTTCATACTGTTAAGGGGTACACGAAGAAAGAGTTTCCCCAAAGGTATGAGTTTTTGGCTGACATTGTTGGGAAATGCATATGATGTAAGATCTCTGGCCATGACTTTGTGAATGAAGTGCAACTTAAGCTCATGACAACAATCTGCTTTAGGATTCAACTCAACTATGGGGCCCTACTCATCGATTAGATTGGAAAATGGATACTCAGTTCGAAGAAATCAAAGAGCTCTGGAAAGATGCTCTATGGACAATTTATAAGCATCATCCTGCAATCAGCTCTGGGTGATAAAATTGGGGATAATGAAGGAGAATCTATCAATGCCAACAGAAGGATGACCCAGTAGCTGTTTCAAAACTGGAAAAGAAATCTTGTAAAAAATGTCAGGATGTCTGAATCCAGTGGAAGATCTGGTGAAGCGAAGGAATCTGAGCTATTAGGAAATATGTCAGTTGTAAAAGAAACTGATGAAGAAGAAGAAACTAACAAAGAGGAACCCATTGCTCTGGTCAAAAAGAGCAAGGGTAAGAGAAAAATGAAGGCTCAAATGACAGAGGAACCTCAAGGTTCAACTAGTGATGCACCTCAAGAGAGTTCAGACACTGAAACTCTGAAGAAATTGAAGGGGAAAGAACAACAGTCTAAAGAAGAAGAAGAAGATAGAACTACCATCTCTCAGCTGCTTAAGAAGGGTAAACACAGCCATAAGTCAAAGAAGTTTTCTTTCTCTTCGATCGTAGAGTCATTACCGATCGTAGAATCCAGACTTGACACCACTCCAGAAGAGGATGCTGCAATAACCTCTCAGCCTGATCAAACTTTCAGAGCTAAAGCTGAAGAAAGTACTATAGTTGTAGCTCAGACTAGGAAGACAAAGAGAAAGCTTGTCAAGAAATATATTCTTGTTAATGAAGGAGTGTTAAAGGAGGAAGACAAAAGAATAGCTGCTGAGAAAGGGCTACCCAAAGCCAGTAAGAAGAATACAACTCGAGTTGAGAGGGAGATTCCTGAAGTTCCTGTACTAGAGAATGCTACTTGAAGTTCAAATGGATGATCGAATTGAGGGGGAGCCTCATGAAGTTCCTATGTCAAAAAAGGCTACAACTGAGGAGGAATTGCCAAGACATCATCATGAACCTCCCTCAGTCCCTCAAGAGATCTTAGCTTCTAAAACTAAAGAAGTGGAGAGGGTTTAAGCTATGGATGTGGAGAGAGCAGAAGAACAAAGAAGAGAAGTGGAAATGATTGATGTAGTGGAAACTTCAAATGAAGACAAGGAAGAAGAAGAGGATGATGAAGTTGAGATCATCGCAGTGGGCTGGGATGGATATCGGAGAGCCAACTACAATCAACTATTCTCCTATCTACCTATGATGTTCTTTCACAGAGCCCAAATCCTCAACTCCTGGGATCACATGTTCTGTACTTTTAAAGCCTATCCGGCAATCTCTGTGCTAGCTCATGGATTCCCAGGCAACCTCACTTTTGCCCGAAAGTTGATCACTAATGGTTCCTTTTCAAAAAATGGACGTGAGGTACAATCTATTCCCATCTCCTTCAGGGTAAGTCACTGTCCACCATCAATCTTCAACCAATTCTATGAATTGCCAAAATGGTTGAAAGTGATACTTCATTCACTTAACCAATTTCCAGTTACAGAATTCTAACATTTTGTAACTGATGAACCAAATGTGCCTAACTTTGTATTGATCCAATCTCCTATAATCTCTCACTCTGCGATATCGATTCAAATCCAATCGTAGAGTCACGTGCTCAAAACGTAGAGTCACCTCCTCCTGAGACTCAACCTCACACACCTGCTCCTCAATCAGATATCCCTTCCTCATCAACAAATAACTATTTCAATCTTGATCTTGCTCTCTACAATATGCAAGATCAATATATAAAAGCCTCTCCTCCAAATAATCAGCAACTCCTTGGCCTCATATAAGATCTTCCTACCAAAACGGAGTTGTCTGAAGCATCTCAGAAGGTGACTAAGGACATATAAGAAGATCTTGAAGTTCACCCAGACCTTGTTCATCTGAGGCTGACTCATTTGATTGATGCTACCAACACCCTCCCCAGCAATCTAAGTACTGAGCTTACAAAGAAGCTTAGGGAGATAATAAAGGAAATGATTCAGAGTATTAATGAAAGGGATCAAATTCACTTTCAAGCTGCCAAGAAACACAGGGAAGTAGTTCTCATTTTGCAGAATACTCAAGAATCCCAAAATAATCGTATGATGGAAAGTCTCACGAGTCTACGAACTTCAATGAAAGAATTCCAAGCATTTTCCATAGGCCAAATACAACAAACAAAAACTGTCTTGGCCATTCTATAAAAGAGAGAATCTCAAACTGATTCTCTGATCAAAGAAAACCGTGAAGACATTTCTCACTCCAAGAATCAACTCCACGAGCTCGTATAAGGCATGACTCGACTATCTGAAGACATTCGAACCCTTGATGCTGATATAATGGGGAGAATAAAGGGGAAGGAAAGAAAAGCAAAGGCAGAGGTAGCAGAGGCAAATTCATTGCTCAATTTTCAAGGAGCCCTCCCGCAAGACATCTTCGCCATCAGACTCCACGACTTGAATAACAAATTATCATGGCACAACCACTAAGGAGTCAAGAGCCATCTCCCAACTCACAAGGGGTAACCACTACAGGCCGAAACATGCCAATTGAAGATCCTACATTCATGAACAAACACAATCATTGGGAACGGCTAAGTCAAAGCGAGCTGAAAGATATTGCATGGAGAGACGAAGCCAGCAGGAGAAGGATAGTTGCAGAGCATGCTAATCCTCCAAGGAACAAAAGGTAAAAGAAATAGAGATAAGTTAAAACTCAAGTCTTATTGATGTTACTAATATTAATTGTAATATCTGTCTTTACAAACATAAATAAATTCATGCTTATTCTCTAGAGATTTCAGTTTCTCACTGAAACACTAAGTAATATTTACTTTCTAGCAACTGCATCTAGAAATTGATAATCATGACACAAATCTCCTTGGTTATGTTAACATCAAATAAGGGGAGATTGTTGGGAGATTGCATATTTAAATTTGATGTTGAAAGTAAATATTCATGATTATATGAAAAGTCCTTCAAGGAATACATGTACAAGGACTTAGTGGTAGATCAAACTTGTTAGGTTGATCTGAGCTTTTAATGTTTATCATTCTATAAATGAATGTATAGATGAAAAGATCAAAGCTGTTAGGTTGATCTATGTCTTGAAGTGTAATAGATAGGCTTCAACAGAAACGTAGTCTATTGAGCTGATCAAAAGATTGCAGAAGCCAAGGTAGAATCGTAGAGCATCGAGAATCGTAGTATATCTGCTTTGGAGGGCCTCTCCTTGAATTGTAGAGTGGTTCAAATGCCTGCCGAGCCAAACTCAAGAATCGTAGAGTGCTCTCGAAATCGTAGAGTCTGCAAGTCAAGCAAGTAAAGATCGTAGTGTGCCAGTGCTTAAGAGAAATCGTAGTGTTCTCTTCTATCAGTACCAGATCAAGCTCCAAGGTGGCAAGACACCACGATCATAATCGTAGAGCATCATCAGTCTGCATCAGAAACATCGAGCCTTGCCTATTTGTTTAAGAATAAATCACAACAAGTGTGGAATGGATTATAAACGTTGAAGGCCTCGGGAGTCCCAATGACACAGCAGTTATCCTTAGTATATAACAA
The DNA here is from genome assembly GCA_016801055.1 of Panax notoginseng. Classification (NCBI taxonomy): domain Eukaryota; kingdom Viridiplantae; phylum Streptophyta; class Magnoliopsida; order Apiales; family Araliaceae; genus Panax; species Panax notoginseng. Next base: position 22,862,293 of record CM029021.1, read on the forward strand.
AGAGACGTATAGAAGAAGCCAAGGAAAGTACTATGGGTCAGCAGAAAATGCCTTTTCAGGTGTTAGGTGAGATAGCAGTCTGCTGTGTCAGTGAGCCAGACTGTAAATCAGAAGTTGTGCAGAAAGTCTCCATCAGAGCTTAGAAATGTCAAATACATTTAATGCTTCAACGGATAGATTTAAAAGACATCATATATGCACTGAACAAAAATGTTAAAGAACACTCAACGCTCAACTCACGATCTGAAAAACAAGGCTTGCTCAACTACTCAGTTCTTTCGAATACAAGAACTTAACTATCATCAAGTGAAGTAAGAAGTTCTAAGTCAGAAGGACTTGAAGAGTTCTAAGTGAACTGAGAAGTACCAATTCTGCTGGACTTGAAGAGTTCAATAGTGAACTAAGAAGTCCCAAGACTGCTAGTCTTAAAGGAATCTATGAGATTCATTGTAAGACCCCAACTTTTATGAATAAAGAATAATTTTTTCGAAATATATTTTTGAATATTATGGTGTGGATTTGATATAATATTATAGTTGTGGGTAATATTTACAAATTTTGCAAAGTAAGCAAGTGGTTATATAATATTCGATTGGTCGGAGAATATTCGTTTTAATAGGAAATATTCGTACGACGGCACAATCATTGGTGAACCTCACAACGGAAGTATTGTCGTAGTTAGAAAACGACAGAATTATCTTTTTATAAAAATAACGGCAGAGGTGTTATCGTTAAAACTATTGAACTACCCGGTAGTAAAAGTACAGTAATACACGTGATTGCATAGTAGCACACGGTATTGATTATTGATGCTTACGTGAGAAGTTACCCAGTTATACTCAATTATTGCTAAAAGTAATTGCTGCATCATGTCTCTCATATTATTGATTCAATTATTGTCACAGTATCATCTGCATAATATGATATATTATTAAATCAATAATTGAGACGACAAAGTTATTCATATTATTATTTGCAATATTGACAATGTCTAGAAGTTCTGTCAATGAGAGGTTTGGTCACCTAATTGCGTGCCAATAAGGAGAAATTCTTATCGGAAAGCCTCCTCTTTCTTAGGAACGACCTGGTTATTAAATATTATGAATTATAATAATAATGATGAATAAGTTCGTGTTGATTAAAGATGAAATTGATAGTTCCATTGTGTGAGAATTATTAGTGTTAGTAGAAATCGATATTTATTTCGATAATAATTGATGTCTGGAGGTTATATTGACCAATCGGGTATTTAGGGCACTTTTCGTGTCGGAGTACTATTCACGGTTTACTATTCACCCAATTACTATTCACTCTAGTATTGTTCACTTAGGTATTTGGGACACTTTTCGTGTCGGGATACTATTCACAGGGTAATATTCTCGAAGTACTATTCACACGGTACTATTCACCTGAAAAATATATTTCTTTTCCGTCCAAATCATTTTTTAGTACAATATTATTCTATGAGAAGATGTGATAATTTTTCAGACAGTTGGTTAAAATTATAATAGTAAATCAATATGGATCGTTGGTTTAAAGTTTTAATAGTAACTTGCCCCTTCGGTTTTCCAAGAGTTATTTGTCCCTTCGGTTTTCCAAGAGTTACTTGTCTCTTCGGTGTTCTAAGAGTTAATTGCCCCTTCGCAAATAGTAATTGTCTCTTCAATATTACCAAGAGTCATTTTGACCCTTCGTTAAGACCAAGAGCTACTTTCAGTTCTTCTATAAATAGAAGCTCATTCCTTCATTATTTCTTACGAATTCACTGAAACTCTAGAGAGAGAAACTATAGAGAGAAAGAAGAAAAGTATTCTGCTACTTCACTACTCCAGTATTCAGTTTTTCTAAGGTAAGGGATATTATTTGTTGTACTCGTAAGGGGTATTATTTCTTTCATATTCACGAAGAGAGCTATTGTTATTCTATTCTTTATTATTATGTTGGAATAACCTTTTTATGCGAAGTATCGCATACATGGTAAAATTCTTCTGTTATTCCATTCTATATTATTCTGTTGAAATAACATGTCTGTGCGGTCTATCGCATGCCTAGTGAATTCTGTTGATATTTTATTCTTTATTATTCTGTTGGAATATCCTATTTATGCGGATTACTCATGATCTGGTTCCATTCTTTATTATTCTGTTGGAATATCCTGTCTGTGCGGATTACGTATGACCTGGTTCCATTCTTTATTATTCTGTTAGAATAACCTGTCTATGTGGATTACCGCATGCATGGTGAATGATCCTTCGTATTCATTCCTTATTAAATTGTGGAAATGATCTGTCTATGTGGATTACCGAATGGCGAGCGAAAATCTATTTGCAGTTTCATATATTCTATTTGTGACGCCCCCAAAATAGGTATACAACACCCACTCTGAGTCGCCAAATACATGGTATAGAAAGCAAACTACAACTTCAATAATACAATTGTCATGCAAAATACGACAACACATACTGTGAGGACAAATAGTAGGGATTCGTATAACAGTTTATCCAAGATCAATAATACTTCATAATAATCAATTGTGAAGCAGAATTCAAAAATAAAGATCAAAACATGGATATAATCAAATATAGTAACCATAATAGACATCTTGGACAAAAAAAGAAAATTTTATTTTTCGGTGAATGGTGTCGTGTACGTGAATAGTGCCGTATACCTGAATAGTAACCCCGACACAAAAAGTTCCAAATTTGATAAAAAGTTCATATCAATATTTCAACATAATGATATTGAAGAAAATAATATCATTTAAGAAGAAAATAATATCCCTTACCTCAAACGAACAGTACTTCTGATCAGAATATCGTATATGAGGCTGAATGAAACTTGTGCTGAATAGCAACTCTTAAAGTATCAAAATACTCACAAAATACGCTCAATAATATAGAGAGAGAAAGAGAAAAAACTTATGAATTCTGGTGTAGTTTCAATTTTAACTTAGCCCTCTATTTATAGGAAAATGTTAGCACGCCAAAGTAGACTTGACCTGCAACCTGATGGCTTTACCTGCTACTATTCCCACACACCACATTTGAATAAAAATTTCAGCACATTTATCACCAACCAAAAGTGGGGCCCGCCAATTCTAGAATTTTCTACCCAAATGATAAATTCCGAAACTTCAACAATTTCTGAACCAGTCATCTCTTAAAATTCATAACAAATCATACGTTCATTTTTAACGGTTTAAAATTTGTGGACATATACTCAACTTATATATGTATAACATATCCAAAAATCACAACAACGGTCGGATTAAAAATTATAACCCCCGCAATATATCTCAAAAATCCTGATTGATTTATAATACCTCCATTCCGACAAAAATACTGATAAAACACCTCAACATTAACTCCTTCATTTTAACCACAAAATATATCCAACATTTATATTCAGATAAAATAAATATTTCCTTATCATATGAATCAATAATTAATTATTCACAATTAATATTACAGAATCACATTTATGACAACCAGGCCATTCCCAAGAAAGAGGGGGCTTTCCAATAAGGATTTCTCCTTACTGGCGCGTAATTAGATGACCAAACATCTCCTTAAACAGAACTTTCTAGACATTGCCAATAATGTTATCTAATAATATTATTCAAATAATATGAATTATTGATCTGATAATGGAAAATACTGTGCAGTGACAATTATTGAAACAACAATAATATAAAATATCAATGCAGCAATTATTAAATCAATAAAATAAAATATTGAACAGTAACTACTGTAATAATTATTGAGTAGTGCCTTCCTTCGTAAGAATTAATAATTCAAAAATACTGTACAATTCGTGTGCTACTGTGCAACTACGCGTATTACTGTATTTACCACCGGGTATTCCAACAGTGTTAACGGTAACAACTACGCCGTTATTTATATAAACTAAAATTTGTCGTTTTCTTCATCCGACCGTTATCCGTTATGGGGCCCACAAATTGTTGCGCCGTTGTACGAATATTCCCCGACAGAAAGAATATTCCACGACCAAACGAATATTCCCCAACAAAATGAATATTTTATAACCACTTGCTTATTTTGAAAAATTTTCACATTTCACCCATATCCAAAGCATTATATCAAATTAATACCTTATTAATTTAGAATAATGAATAGAGGAAAATTTACTTTTATTTATAATAAGTTGGGGTCTTACAACCTCCCCTCCTTATGAAATTTCATCCTCAAAATTGACGTACGTACCTGGTGTTTCGAAAAGGTGAGGATACCTCGCTTTCATTTCTGATTACAACTCCCATGTCATTTTTTCAATAGCATGGTTCCTCCACAAAACCTTAACTTATGGTATAACCTTGGTGCGTAGGACATGCTCTTTCTTATCCAAAATCTTAACAGGTACCTCCTCGTACGTTAAATCTTCGGCTATCTCATCTGGTTCTAACTCAATTATGTGGTTTGGGTCTTTTACATATTTACGAAGCATATATACGTGAAAAACATTATGAACACAAGACATGCTTGGAGGTAATGCGAGTCGATATGCCACATTTCCTATTCGGTCAAGAATTTCAAATGGACCAATAAATCGTGGATTGAGCTTTCCCCTCTTCCCAAATCTTGTAACTCCTTTCCATGGTGCAACACGTAACAATACATGATCCCCAATACTAAATTCTACATCTTTTCGATGAAGATCCGCATAACTCTTTTGTCGATCCTGTGCCGTTTGTATACGTTGTCGAATCGTTTAGATCTTCTCTGTAGTTATGCGTACCAATTCTGTTCCCAACAACGTTACTTCACCCACCTCGTCCCAGCATACTGGAGAATGACACTTTCTTCCATACAACGCCTCGAATGGAGCCATGCCTATACTTGCTTGATAACTGTTGTTGTAGGAGAATTCCACCAATGGTAGGTACTTATCCCAACTCCCTTTGAAATCTAGGACACATAGTCTTAATAGATCTTCATGAGTTTGAATAGTCCTCTCTGATTGTTCGTTCGTTTGAGGATGGTATGCTGAACTAAATCGTAAATCCGTGCCCATAGCTTTCTACAAGCTAACCCAAAATCTTGAAGTAAATCTTGGGTCACGATCCGAAACTATGGATAATGGCATGCCATGCAATCTCATAATCTCATTCACGTACATACGAGCAAGACGTTCAAGGGAATAAGTCTCACGTATAGGCAAGAAATGGGTAGACTTGGTTAATCTATCAACAATAACCCAAATCGCATCTATGCCTTGAGATACTTTGGGAAGACCTGTAACGAAATCCATAGTAATGTGTTCCCACTTCCATTCCGAAATCTCAAGTGATTGCAATGGACCCTTTGGCACTTGATGCTCCGCCTTTACACGTTGACAAGTTAAACACCTCGAGATAAACTCCGCGATCTCTCTTTTCATATTGCTCCACTAAAATGTATGTCGAAGATCGTGATACATTTTGGTACTCCCAGGATGGATTGCAAACGGTGTGTTGTGTGCCTCCATCATTATTCTATGCTTCAAGTCAAAATCGTTGTAACACAAAGTCTGGAGTTGACTCGAAGTATTCCTTCTTCATCGATTCTTGCTTCTGGAATAGCACCTTCTTGCACTTTTTTCTTCATACGCATCAACTCCATGTCCGTAACTTGAGCAGCTTTAACTTTATCGATTAAAGTCGGTTCTACTCGTATATTTGATATCATCATGTGGGTACTCGGAGCCTTCATCTCTATCTCCATCCTTTGCAAGTCATACAAAATGGGCCTTTGTGTTAACAACATTGCACTCGTACCCGCATATGATCTTCTACTCAATGCGTCAGCTACTACGTTTGCTTTTCCATGATCATATTGGATGGTATAATCGTAATCTTTCAGCAGCTCGAGCCAACGTCGTTGCCGCATGTTGAGTTCCTTTTGGGTGAAGAAATATTTGAGGCTTTTATGATCTGTATAGATCTCCACTTTCTCCCCATACAGGTAGTGTCTCCAGATCTTCAACGCGAAAATGACTGCTACCAACTCCAAATCATGAATAGGATAATTCCTCTCATATTCTTTGAGTTGTCGTGAGGCATAGGCTATGACTTTCTCATGTTGCATGAGAACACATCCTAACCCTTTGCCTGAAGCATCGCTGTAGATAACAAATCCATCCGAACCAGATAGTGTTATCAGAACAGGTGCCGAAATGAGTCTCCTCTTGAGTTCTTGGAAACTCTTCTCGCATTCCTCACTCCATACGAATTTTGTATCTTTCCGAGTCAGCTGAGTTAACAGAGTAGCGATTCGAGAAAATCCTTCCATAAATCTCCGATAATAACCAGCTAAGCCCAGAAAGCTACGTACTTCGGTTACCGACTTCGGTTGCTCCCAACTTTGTATGGCTTCAATCTTCGCCAGGTCGACAGATACTCCATGTTTTGACACCACGTGCCCAAGGAATGCTACTTCCTCAAGCCAGAACTCGCATTTCTTCAGTTTGGCATATAGCTTGTTTTCACGAAGCCTTTGCAATATCAGCTTCAAATGACGCTCATGATCTTCACGGCTTTTGGAATAGATGAGGATGTCATCAATAAAAACAACAACGAATTGATCCAAATATTCCTTGAATACACGGTTCATCATATCCATGAAAGCAGCTGGAGCATTAGTCAATTCAAAAGACATTACTAAGAATTCATAATGCCCGTACCGAGTTCTGAAGGCAGTCTTTGGAATATCCTCAGTTTTAATCTTCAGTTGATGATATCCAGAACGAAGGTCGATCTTTGAAAAGAATTGTGCTTCTTGCAACTGGTCGAACAGGTCATCAATGCGAGGTAACGGATACCTATTCTTGATGGTGACATGGTTCAATTCTCGGTAGTCAATACAAAGTCGCATAATCCCGTCTTTCTTCTTTATGAATAAAACAAGAGCACCCCAAGGAGATGTACTAGGACGAATGAAACCGATGTCTAATAACTCCTATAGTTGGACTTTTAACTCCTGAAGTTCAATAGGAGCCATTCGATATGAGGTTTTAGAAATGGGTTTTGTACCCGGTTCAAGGTCAATAAAGAATTAAACATCACGTTCTGGGGGTAGACCGGGAAGTTCTTCAGGAAATACATCGAAAAATTCTCTAACAACAGAAATATTATTCAAATCTGACTTGTCTTTGTTCAAATCTATAACATGGGCTAAGAAAGCTTGACATCCGTTTTTCAATAAACGAATAACTTTGTGGCTTGATATGATAGTGCCTGATTTTAGTGGTTTAGTAGTTTGAATTCGTATGACAGATTGATTAGGAATATGAAAACTAACAACCTTATGAAAACAATCAATTTTAGCATGATGAGTGGTTAACCAATCAATTCCTAAAATCACATCAAAAGCAAGTATCTTTAAAGAGAAAAGATCAACAGGTAATGTGATAGTGCCAACTTGGATCATGCAAGATTTATAAACTGTAGGTGTAACGAAGGTTTCACCCAACGAAGTTTCAACAGATAAGTCAAAGTCCAATTTCTCCGGAGTCAAGTTTAAACGTTGAGCACAAGCAGGAGAGATAAAAGAATGGGTAGAACCGGTATCTAGTAAGGTATAAACTTCGCAAGAGTTCAAGATTGGCTTACCCGTGATCACCTCGTTCGGGTTCCTCACGTTTTGGCCAGTCACGACAAACGCTCTTTTAGGAACCGCTGATTTCGACTTATCCGGGACAGCCTTTGGAGTCACCATCCCCGTTGAACTTAGTTTTGCTATAGAACAATCCCGAGCTATGTGGCCTTCCTTTCCACAGTTGTAACATACCTTGGATTGTTGTGGACAGTTTGGGCTGATATATCCCTCTTTCCCGCATTTGTAACATCTAACTGGCGGTCATTCTCCTCCCCTAGAATTTGTTGTTGATGCTGGTGTTGCTGCTGATGTCTTCCCGTCATTGTTGAATCTCCTCTTTCTGAAATTTCCACTTGACTCACCTCTCCTATTATCATGGCCACGATAACCACCCGTGTGGTTACCGCCTTTGTTTGTATTTTTCCCTCCTCGTTGGTTATCATCGCTCTGATGACTGCTGTCACCGGTATGACCCTGGCTGTGGTCCCTCGGTTGAACATACTCACTATCTCGCTCTAATAATTGAGCCCTGTTGACAACATCTGAATACAGAGAAAATTTATGAGAGGTAAGGTATTGACGAATCTCGGGTTTTAGACCTCTCAGAAACATTCTTGTCATTCGTTCCTCATTTTCTACCAAATGAGGTGCAAACCTGGATAACTCAACGAACTTCGCCTCGTACTGGGATACCATCATGTTATTTTGTTCCAGTTTGATAAACTCCACCTCCTTCATATGACGAATACTTTCAGGAAAGTACTTGTCATTAAACAGTTTTTGAAATGTTTCCCAGGACATGTTGAGTGTGTCACGCTGGGTACGCTTCACAGAATTCCACCAGTAGTCTGCCTCACCGTGAAGCATAAAGGTGGCGAATGGAACCTTCTGTTCCTCCGTGCATCCCAAGACATCGAATATCTTGGTAATTTGCTCGACCCACGTTTTCTCCATGATCGGATCCGGCTTTCCCTTAAATTCTGGTGGTCCCAACTCTTTGAACTGCTTGGCTGTGACAGACCTCGCGTTGCTATCACTTCCACCCGTATTTTGTACCCGAGTCTCCCTCGTCTAATTTTTCATGAACTGCAAAAAGTTCCTAAACATTCCATCATTCATCGTTTGTTCGGTAGTGTTGTTTACAGGAGGAATATTGCCTTCCTGTTGCACGTTCTCCTGGTTTGTAACTAAAGGTTGTTCCACAGTCTCATACACTCCATTGTGAACGTTCTCAGCAGCCATTCTTAAATACTGCCATAAAACAAGGGTTAATTAAACAAATTAACATATCACATAATATCCCTATATTATGACTGACCAACAAATAAGTTTAGGTAGGACACACTAGCGAAGGATTTACTCATCTCTCCCCTCCTAGTTCTATCCCCCGATCTCTGCCAGAGACCATATCCCTAAGCTCTGATACCAACTGTGACACCCCCAAAATATGTATACAACACCCACTCTGAGTCGCCAAATACATGGTACAGAAAGCAAACTACAACTTCAATAATACAATTGTCGTGCAAAATACGATAACACATACTGTGAGTTTAAATACAAATATTATCTTCTAGACAATATCCACACTTAAATAAGTCCTTATTACAATTATTCAAATACTATTTTACAGAAATAGTGAGGACTGCTAAAATATCTTTCTAGAACCATTACTCCATACCCCGACTCGATCCTGCTATGTTCTCACCTCCTGAGAAGAAAAATGGAACAAAAAGGAAAAGGGTGAGCTCAACTAGCCCAGTAAAGAATATTATAACTAAGATAATATACAACAAATTATCATTAGTCTTCAACAGGGAAAAATATGATAAAATATAACAGACAACAAGTTTTAGATCAACAACTGCAGCGGAAACAACAAACCATTAGAAGAGTCAAGTAGAGAATGAGTTCTACTATCTTCTAAGATTTAAAAGTCCATCATCAATATTTTATCCCTGTAACAACAATCAATAACCATCTTTAATCAAGTATTCATCTTTGCACTATAGGCCAAAGATATTCATTTGTATCACCAGTCGGTCATGTTCATCTCAACACCTGTTCATCTTTGCACTACGGGCCAAAGATATTTATCAATTAATCATTCATCTTTGCACTACATGCCAAAGATATTCAGTAATATCATTATTTAGGATTGAGGATGATGAAAAATATCTTTAAAAAAATGAATCCAGTGAGACAGATGGACAAATAGTAGGGATTCGTATAACAGTTTATCCAAGATCAATAATACTTCATAATTAATCAATTGTGAAGCAGAATTCAAAAATAAAGATCAAAACATGGATACAATCAAAGATAGTAACCATAATAGACATCTTAGACAAAAAGAAGAAAATTTTATTTTTCGGTGAATGGTGTCGTATACGTGAATAGTGCCGTATACGTGAATAGTAACCCCGACACAAAAAGTTCTAAATTTGATAAAAAGTTCATATCAATATTTCAACATAATGATATTGAAGAAAATAATATCATTTAAGAAGAAAATAATATCCCTTGCCTCAAATGAACAGTACTTCTGATCAGAATATCGTATATGAGGCTGAATAAAACTTGTGCTGGATAGCAACTCTCAAAGTATCAAAATACTCACAAAATACGCTCAATAATATAGAGAGAGAAAGAGAAAAAACTTATAAATTCTGGTGTGATTTTCAATTCTAACTTAGCCCTCTATTTATAGGAAAATGTTAGCACGCCGAAGCAGACTTGACCTGCAACCTGATGGCTTTACCTGCTACTATTCCCACACATCACATTTGAATAAAAATTTTAGCACATTTCTCACCAACCAAAAGTGGGGCCTACCAATTCTAGAATTTTCCACCAAAATGATAAATTCCGAAACTTCAACAATTTCTGAACCAGTCATCTCTTAAAATTCATAACAAATCATACGTTCATTTTTAACGGTTCAAAATTTATGGACATATACTCAACTTATATATTTATAACATATCCAAAAATCACAACAACGGTCGGATTAAAAATTATAACCCCCGCAATATATCTCAAAAACACTGATTGATTTATAATACCTCCATTCCGATAAAAATACTGATAAAACACCTCAACATTAACTCCTTCATTTTTAACCACAAAATATATCCAACATTTATATTCAGATTAAATAAATATTTCCTTATCATATGAATCAATAATTAATTATTCACAATTAATATTACAGAATCACATTTATGACAACCAGGACGTTCCTACGAAAGAGGGGCCTTTCCAATAAAAATTTCTCCTTACTGGCGCGTAATTAGATGACCAAACCTCTCCTTAGACAGAACTTTCTAGACATTACCAATAATGTTATCTAATAATATTATTCAAATAATATGAATTATTGATATGATAATGGGAAATACTGTGCAGTGACAATTATTGAAACAACAATAATATAAAATATCAATGCAGCAATTATTGAATCAATAAAATAAAATATTGAACAGTAACTACTGTAACAATTATTGAGTAGTGCCTTCCTTCGTAAGAATCGATAATTCAAAAATATTGTGCAATTCGTGTGCAACTGTGCAACCACGCGTATTACTGTATTTTAACCACCGGGTATTCCAACAGTGTTAACGGTAACAACTACGCTGTTATTTGTAAAAATTCAAATTTGTCATTTTTTTAATCCGACCGTTATCCGTTACGGGGTCCACAAATTACTGCGCCGTCGTACGAATATTCCCCGACAGAAAGAATATTCCACGACCAAACGAATATTCTACAACAAAATGAATATTTTATAACCACTTGCTTATTTTGAAAAAATTTCATATTTCACCCATATCCAAAGCATTATATCAAATTAATACCTTATTAATTTAGAATAATGAATAGAGGAAAATTCACTTTTATTTATAATAAGTTGGGGTCTTACACTATTATACTCAGTTGGTTAAAACTTTGGCTTCTATACTCCATGAAATTAGTGGAATATCCTTGATATTTGCGCTTCATCCAGTATCTTTTCATGAAAATATTCTTCTGAGCATTCTTGAATTTTACTCTACAAAGCAGTATTATGTTGACAATTTAGACGTTATTGGTTTCGTAGATAAATTAATTTATAAATCTTTAAAATTTATTCTTGAACTTGTTTTATTGAATTATCATGTCATTGTCATCATCCTCATGCTTATATTGTGATGAAAGTCATCTTTGGCTTACGTGCATAGATGGACTTGGTATGATTATGACCAGGGATTATTCGGTATAATCATGACCGTAATGTGACGAATGATGTGGTAAAAGTCCTCATTGGCCTGTAGTTCATTGGTGGACATTTGTTGGTATGATTATGACCAGAGATTATTCGGTATAGTCATGACCATTGATGATTACATGAATATCCTTGGCTGTGGAGCAGGGATGATTCGATTTTATTTATTAAGCTGAGTCTCAGCGATAAAGTTGATGAAAAACTTTTTAAATCATAGAAGATAGTAGTTTTTATACTTTACTTGACTCTTCTAATGGATTGCTTATTCAGCTGCGGTTTTTGATCTAAAACTTATTGTCTATTATATTCTATCAGTTGTTATAGTGTTGAAGGCAAATGATAACTTATTCTGCATTATCTTAGTCATAATATTTCTTACCGGGCTAGTTGAGCTCACCCTTTTGCTTTCAGTGTTCTCTTCAAGAAATGAGAACGTAGCTGGGACTAGTAAGGGAACAGAGTGACGGTCCAGATGTTTGCATTAGTAGTCCTCACTATTATGTAAAAAAGTGTGATAATAAATGTAATGAGGACTCCATTGAGTGTGGATATTGTCTAGATGACAATATTCTTATTAAAACTCTTATATTATGTTTTGTCGTATTTTACACGACTGTTGTATAATTAGTTTGTATTTATATTCAGTACCTTGCATCTGGCGACCCAAGATGGGTGATGTATACCTATTTTGGGGGTGTCACAGTTGGTATCAAAGCTTAGGGATATGATCCCTGGCTGAGATGTGAGACAAGAACTAGGAGGGGAGAGACGGGGAATTCCTTCGCTAGTATGGCCTACCTAAGCTTATTTGGTATTTAATTGGTCGGTCAGAGTATAGGGATAATATGTGATATGTTAATTAACCTTTGTTTTGTGGCAGTATTGGAAAATGGCATCCTAAAATGTTAAGTTAAGCAATGAAGCACATGAGATCGTGGAGTCACCGCATATTAATACCCAGGATAATGTGCAACAGGAAGACAATAATCCTCAGGTAAACAATAACACTGATGAAATTGTGAACGATGAGATGTTCAGAGGCTTTATGCAATTCATGCAACATCAGGCGAGAGCGGCTCCTGTCCAAAATGCAGGTGGAAACACTGACAACTCTCGGACGGTCACCGCTAAGCAGTTCAAGGAGCTGGGACCACCGGAGTTTTTTGGAGAGCCAAAATCACTTAAGGCGGAGACGTGGATAAAGCAGATCAACAAGATATTTGATATCTTGGGATGCTCCGAGGAGCAAAAAGTTCCCTTTTCCACCTTCATGTTGCGAGCAGAGGAAGATTACTGGTGGGAATCTGTAAACCGTACTCAACCTGCCGCACTGAAGATGTTTTGGGAGAAGTTCCAAGAACTGTTCAATGACAAGTACTTTCCTGAAAGTATTCGTCACATGAAGGAGGTAGATTTCATCAAGCTTGAGCAAAATAATATGACCGTGGTACAGTATGAAGCTAAGTTTGCCGAGTTATCTCGGTTTGCGTCCCACTTGGTTGATAATGAGGAGAGAATGACGCGGATGTTTCTAAGAGGTTTAAAACCCGAGATACGTCAATACTTAATTTCTCATAAACTGTGTTTATATTCAGATGTTGTGAATATGGCTCAGTTATTACAGCGCGATAATGAGTCAACCCAACCAAGAGAGAGCATTCAACAAGTCGATAATACCAGTGGTAGCACTCATCGAAGCGGTGATAACAAGCGTAGAGGGAATCAACATGCCAAAAATGGTAATCACTTCGGTGGTAATCATGGCCATGACAATAAGAGTGGACATTTTAAGAAGAGGAGATTTAACAATGATGGAAAGATGTCAGCACCAGCACCTGTTGTTAAGGAAGAAGAAAGACCGCCGGTCGTATGTTATAAATACGGAGGGGAGGGATATATCAGTCTAAACTGTGTGATGCAATCCAAAGCATGTTACAATTGTGAAAGAGAAGGTCACCTAGCCCGATTTTGTCATTTATCGAAGACAAGTCCAGCTGGGATGGAGGCACCAAAGGTCGTCCCAGAAAATTCAAAGCCGGTAGTGCAAGGGAGAGCGTTTGTCGTGACCTCCCAGAAAGCAAGGAACCCGAACGAGGTCATCACGGGTAAGCTTATCATAAACTCTAGCGAAGTATATACCTTATTTGATACTGGCTCTACCCATTCTTTTATTTCTCCTACTTGCGCTCAACGTTTAAATTTGACTATAGAGAAATTGGACTTTGACTTATCGATTGAAACTCTGTTGGGAGAAACCTTCATTACATCCATGGTTTATAAGTCTTGTTTGATTCAAATCGGTAACCGCACATTACCTATCGATCTTATTTCTTTGAAAATACTTACATTTGATGTGATTCTAGGGATTAATTGGTTAGCTACTCATCATGCTAAAATCGATTGTTTTCGTAAGGTTGTTAGCTTTCATATTCCTAACCAACCTATTATGCGAATTCAAGCAACCAAACCACTAAAATCAATCACTATCATCTCAAGCCATAAAGCTATTCATTTATTGAAAAATGGATGTCAAGCTTTCTTAGCTCATGTCACGGATCTAAACAAAAATACGTCACTTTTGAATGATATTTATATTGTTGATAAATTTCCTGACGTATTCCCTGAAGAACTTCTTAGCCTACCCCTAGAGCGTGAAATCAAATTTTGTATTGTCCCCAATACAAAACCCATTTCTAAAACCCTCAAATATTTTTTTCACCCAAAACGAACGTAACATGTGCCAAAGACGTTGGCTCGAGCTGTTGAAGATTACGATCGTACCATTCAATACCATCGTGGGAAAAACGAATGTGGTAGCTGACGCGTTGAGTAGAAGATCGTATGCATTTACGAGTGTGATGTTGTTAACACAAAAACCCATTTATTATAACTTACAAATGATGGAGATAGAGTTAAAGACTCTAGGGACTCACGTGAAGATAGCGAATATACGATTAGAATCGACTTTAATCGATAAAGTTAAAGCTGCTCAAGCTACAGACCTAGAGCTGATGCGTATGAGGAAGAAAGTGCAAGAAGGTGCTATTCTGGAAGCAAGAATAGATGAAGAAGGAATATTTCGAGTCAACTCCAGACTTTGTGTTCCTAACGATTCTAACTTGAAGTATAAAATCATGATGGAGGCACACAACACACAGTTTGCAATCCATCCTGAGAGTACCAAAATGTATCGTGATCTTCGACATACATTTTGGTGGAGCAATATGAAGAGAAAGATAGCGGGGTTTTTCTTAAGGTGTCTAACTTGTCAACGAGTCAAGGTGGAGCATCAAGTGCCAAAAGGTCTATTCCAACCACTTGAAATTCCAGAATGGAAGTGGGAACATATTACCATGGATTTTGTTACTGGTCTTCCCAAGGTTTCTCAAGGCATAGATGTGATTTGGGTCATTGTTGATAGATTGACCAAGTCTGCTCATTTCTTACTGATACGAGAAACTTATACAGTTGAACGTCTTGCTAGTATATACATAAGCGAGATTGTAAGATTGCATGGTATGCCAGTATCCATAGTTTCTGATCGAGACCCAAGATTCACTTCAACATTTTGGGTTAGTTTGCAAAAAGTTATGGGCACGGATTTACGATTTAGTTCGGCATATCATCCTCAAACGGACGGGCAGTCAGAAAGGACTATTCAAACTCTTGAAGATTTATTAAGACTTTGTATCCTTGACTTCAAGGGAAGTTGGGACAAGTTCTTACCATTGGTGGAGTTTTCCTACAACAATGGTTATCAAGCAAGTATTGGCATGTCTCTATTTGAGGTGTTGTATGGAAGAAAGTGTCGTTCTCCAGTATGCTGGGATGAGGTGGGTGAAGCAACGTTGTTGGGACCGGAGTTGGTACGTATGACTACGGAAAAGATTCAAACGATCCGACAACGTATAAAAACTCATAAGATCGATAAAAGAGTTATGCTGATCTTCATCGAAAGGATGTGGAATTTAATATTGGAGATCATGTGTTGTTACGTGTTGCTCCATGGAAAGGAGTTACGAGATTTAAAAAGTGAGAAAAGCTCAATCCTCGATTCATTGGCCCATTTTTAATCCTCGAGCGAGTAGGAACTGTGGCCTATAGACTCGCCTTACCGCCAAGTATGTCTCGTGTTCATAACGTTTTTTACATATCTATGTTACGTAAATATGTGAAAGACCCGAACCACATTATTGAGTTAGAACCAGACGAGATAGAGGAAGATTTAACGTATGAAGAGTTACCAATTAAAATCTTGGATAAGAAGGATCATGTTCTACGCTCCAAGGTTATACCTCAAGTCAAAGTTTTGTAGAGAAACCACGATGTAGAGGAAATGACTTGGGAGTTAGAATCTGAGATGAAGTCAAGGTATCCTCATCTCTTCGATATACCAGGTATGTACCCTAAGCTAATTTCGAGGATGAAATTTCATAAGAAGGGGAGGTTGTAAGACCCCAACTTTTATGAATAAAGAATAATTTTCTCGAAATATATTTTTAAATATTATGGTGTGGGTTTGATATAATGTTATAGTTGTAGGTAATATTTATAAATTTTACAAAGTAAGCAAGTGGTTATATAATATTCGATTGGTCGGAGAATATTTATTTTAACAGGGAATATTCGTACGACGGCACAATCATTGGTGGACCCCACAACGAATGTATTGTCGTAGTTAGAAAACGACAGAATTATCTTTTTATAAAAATAACGGCGGAGGTGTTACCGTTAAAACTGTTGTACTACCCGGTAGTAAAAGTACAGTAATACGCGGGGTTGCATAGTAGCACACGATATTAATTATTGATGCTTACGTGAGAAGTCACCCAGTTATACTCAATTATTGCTAACAGTAATTGCTGCATCATGTCTCTCATATTATTGATTCAATTATTGTCATAGTATCATCTGCATAATATGATATATTATTAAATCAATAATTGAGACGGCAAAGTTATTCATATTATTATTTGTAATATTGACAATGTCTAGAAGTTCTGTCAAGGATGTAGACACTCAAAATTTTCTTCTACTATTACTAACATTGCAGGAGAACAAATTCGTCTTTTAAGAGGGAACCCTGAAAGTCAATCCACAACCATACCGAATACTACCGGAGGTTCAGCATCAACCCCAGATCGCAATCTGGGAGTAACCAATCCAACCTTGGAGAACCTCGAGGCATGCAGATCAATACCGGAACACACACCGGAGAAGACCGATTAATCTCGGAGATAACCCCGAGGTATCCAGTCTCAGCCCTAAACATGGGAATAGCCTCCAACCTTGGTGATTTACCCAAGGAAAGCAATTTCGGCATTAACCCCGGAAATGCTTGTTACAAGTGCAACCAGCTTCAATCTCGGTGCTCACAACGAGATACACTGTATCAGCCCGGCGATGACATCGGGAAGACAGACACACCTCAAAGATGACAATGAGGACTTTCAACCAATTGCAGTAGTCCAATCTCAGCGAAGCTGAGCAACGTCTGCTTTATCGACCCAACCCGACAATAACACCGGTAAGGGGCAACATCGTCATCTGACCAACACAATGCCATGCCAAGTCGTCTCAACACATCTACACAACAACGGCCCACAAGGCTAACCAATCCCGAGTTGCTATTGTGCGGGGTAACGGATGAAAGTTGAAGCTTGAAGACCGGAGGGCACCGTCCCATCTTCAAAGACTTCGTACAAACTCTAATCCCATGCCATTGTACAAACTCTCGACAACGGCGGTCCGAAATAGGTCATGTATACCTCAAACGGATGCCCGGATTGCACTTCAAAAAAATCGAGTGGACATTACAGTACCCACGTGCACGTACTTCGAGACGACCTGACCCGAGCAAATCGGGCCGACCCGACCCGCCTCTGGTACACCTGCGGCACCTTTTTCCTATAAATAAGAGGCTTGGGGTGCTGATTTTTAAGAGAAAAAAGACGGGAAAACCCTGCAGAATTCGCTCTACATTTGCCATACAGTGTATTTTCCCACTTTAAACACCTGTGAGCTCATATACTGCCATCTTTTGTACCTACAAAAGCCAATGTTTACTCACTCTAAAGATATAGAAGTCTTCTTTGACAGCCCATTGTAAGCCTTCTCACACACTTTAGAGTCTTTTTCTTCATTTTTACACACACCCTTCTACACGTTGAGAATCGTGTTGCTTGCTTTTGCCCGGACTTCGGTCCGTGGTTTCATTTCAGTCTATATATATATATATATATATATATATATATATATATATATATATATATATATGACTAACATTACCGAGTTATGCCTCGGTTGAGCCTAGACTTCGGTCTGGAGCGTTTATTGCTATAATATATATATACTTATATATATTAACTGTGTGTCGGACTTTGTTCGATGAGCCTAAACTTCGGTTTGGTGCGTTTAATTGCTTTCTTATATATATATATATATATAAACTATGGTCGAACTCCGTTCGATGAGCCTGGATTTTACATCCGGTGCGTTTACTCACTTTTATATATATATATACTTATATATATGAACTGCTATCGAACTCTGTTCGGTGAGCCTGAATTTTATATCCGATGCGTTTACATGCTTTATATATATATATATATATATATATATATATATATATATATATATATATAGATATTTACATTTCGTCCCACCTGGAGTTTATTTCGTGGTGGTTGACCGTTTTTACAGCTTTATCTAAGTTTTGTCCCGCCTAGAGTTTCCTCTGTGGCGGTTGATAGCTTTTAACAACTTTATTTACATTTCTGATCCCCCATGGAGCTACTTTGTGGTTGGTGATCATGTCTGTATATATATATTTACGGCTTTTATATATATACCTGCTTACTGCTTTCATACAAATTGTGGTATCATGTGAGCCTAGGAATCATGTGATCACAGATTCATCCCATTGGATCTAGATTCGGTTCCCGTGATGGACATTTTTAGCTGTAAGCAGCTTGTAAATTATTCTGCGGTGTCTGATTTCCTCAGATGGTTTCCATACCCACAAGGAAGTCGGCATTCTTTTGTACATTATTTTCGTACGGATGCTTCGCAGCCGTCAAATAAAATCAACCAAGCCGTGCATTTAATAAAATGGGAGTGCAAAAGGCCTTAATTACTATTGAGCGTCAGGTTTTGAAAAACCTCTTTTATAAAACATCAGTGCCATATCTTTCTAAAATTGAATTTTTACATAAATTCAAACCCTGCGTATATAGGTGCGAACGAGGCCTCGTACCACTTTCAAATAACAGCACATTGACTCACACACACACACATGCACATTCAGATAATAGTTTCTTGAAAAGAGGCGGTCACCGTGGTAACACGGATGTCGGGGGGTTCCTAACACCTTCCCCCCGCATAACCAAGTCCCCGAACCCTAAACGAATCTCGATTTCACCGACCCGTATAGCAGTGTCACATCACTGGGTCAATGTGCAAACCTTTTCTCGGTTGTGTTGGTACAACCATTTAAAAAACCAACTGACGACTCTTAACAGTCCATAGTCGACATTATACATGTCGGACCTTTTTCACTTGTTTTTTCAAAAAAATCTCACCTAAAATGAGAACACCAAAGAACAAGTAACGGAAAGGGACATCTAAAAATCCCGACGTCGACAGGTGGCGACTCTGCTGGGGACTCCAGTAAGAGGACTTAAGCCGCTATTTCAATCTTTTCAAAATTGTTATCTGCTTATGTGTGTGGATATTGCATTTACATTGGATAAATGTGTACGAATGCATGTCTTGTTTATTTAGTGCCTCGCACTATAAACTGCCTGTGATGTTAGTGCCTCGCATTATAAACTGCCTGTGATGTTAGTGCCTCGCACTATAAACTGCTCATGATATTAGTGCTTCGCACGTGTCATCATTTCATACGGTGAGACGCGATGTATGTGAATGTATGTTGTGTGGTCCCTCCACCAGGAGGCTATCCCGTCGGTGTTTTATTACTGGACTCGTGAGAAGCCTGATTCTCCGAGGCTCAGGAAAGGCACCACCCAAATTCGCTTAAGTTGAAAGACCGAATTAACTTCACATCAAGTAGATTGCGATGATTTGGGAACCTTCATGCCAAAAAGCCGCGAGAGTAACCTAAGATAGGTCAGCCTCTAATAAACCCAAAACGGAGGAAAGTCTCTTCATGCTCTCATTTTAAATTACACAATTTCATGACATATATATCTCCATGTAATGAGAAATATGAAGGAATGTGTACACATATACATACATGCTACAAACAGCTGACATCCGTTTTTGCAGGATAAAATTCCTAAAATGGACTCATCACATTGCATATTAATATTCACCTTCCCTAAGGACTAAACTATGCAAGTCTTTCGCAGGGAGTCCATCGGGCCTACTACCCGTTCAAAGTCCAAAAAGGCAAGAGGCCTACAGTCAATTATGTCGTCATCCGACCAGACTGAACTTAATCCAGTTTCTCGTAAAGAATTCGATGGATTAAGCAAACAAATTGCATATTTGGCTGTTCTGTTCAAAGAATTACACCAGTCTACACAGGGTCAGAAAATACCTGTACATGCTGAATCATCCACACAAGGAGGAGTCCAGGTCGTTACCATACCTGAACTGCAGTTGGATCAACCAACAAAACTCATGATGCTACCCATCCCACTGGAGACCCAGACACCGGTGACATCAAAAAGAAAGTCTTCCAAATGGAAGAGACCCTTCGTACTATCAAAGGAATTGGAACACACGGGAGTGTTTCATATGCTGATCTATGTATTTTTCCTGGTGTTCATTATCAAAAAAAGTTTAAAATTCCTGACTTTGAAAAATATGACGGCTTAGGAGATCCTTATACACACTTAAAGGTTTTTATTGGAGAACTTGGATCTTATGCAGAGGATGAAAAGCTCAGAATGCAATTATTCCAAAAGAGTCTAACTGGAGAAGCCCGTTCATAGTACACAAGATTAGACAACTCCAAAATCCACAGCTGGGAAGAGCTAGCACATGCCTTCCTCACTCAATACAACTTTCAGTCTCAAATGGCTCCTGATCGGTATCAAATTACCAAGATCAAAAAATAGTCTAACGAGTCTTTCAGAGAGTATGCCCAGAGGTGGAGACGCCTGGCTGCCCAAGTGAATCCTTCCATGACCGAATCAGAAATGGTCATGACGTTCATAGACATACAAGAAGCTCCCTTCCATGAGAGAGTTTTAGCCGGCATCGGCAAACCGTTTTTTGAAATGGTCAAACATGGGGAGATGGCTGAGATGGGATTGAAATTCGGAAAGATTCAAGACCTAGCTGCACTCAAAGCTATTGCTGATCACATCCAGTCTGGAAATTATGGGAACAACCCCAGGAGGGTCCATATAAAGAAAGAGGAAGATGTTTCCCTGATACTACAGGGTCAAAAAGGCAGTCAAAATATGCCTGTTCAGAGGAAAAACTATATTCCCTGTCCAGCACAGTCTGTAAACCCTCCAATACCAAAAGGTGGAGAAGCCAAATGCCCTCGAGTGTTCACACCCTTGGGGGACACCCTCGAGAATATCCTTAATCTTCTGACAGCACAAAAGAAAATTACACATCTACTTCCACCAGCCAACCCAAATGGAAGGGGTTTTAATGCTGCTCGGAAATGTGATTATCATGCCGGGGCACCTGGACATGATACTCAGGATTGTTGGGCCTTGAAACACAAGATCCAAGACCTGAAAGACAACGGTGAGATCGTGGTCACTAAACCAGATCAACCTAACGTTCAAGACAACCCTCTTCCTCAACACAAAGAAGAAGAGGTCAACATGATTAATTGGAGCAGTGGACAGAGTTCCAACTTCAGCTGTGATTCTTCCCAAACCATCAAAGACGGTGATAATAGATGGGATTATGCCAAGTTTCAGTTCACAATGGAACGAAAAATGAAAGCTCTCTGCAAACAAATTGAGCAATTGGCGGAACTGGTTACTTATCAGCATCAAGTGACTCGTCAGCTAATTAGCCAGGAGCATGCCAGTCTCCTACCCATTGTCATGAATATTCCCTCTTCACTTTCAGAAAATGAAATGCTGGAAGACAAAGTGACGAAGAGAGCAAATGCCAAGGCCCGTTGGGATTTCGCCAACAAAAGGGAATTCACTTATTTGGGTCAACCTATGGAGGAGATACTTCACATGTTAATCAATGAAGGAAGAATCAGTTCCCTTCTACCACCAATCAACCCACATTCGGGACGGTACAATTCTGAGGGAGTATGTCAATATCATTCCCAATCTCGTGGTCACAGCACAGAAGAATGCTGGGCACTCCGCCACCTTATTCAGAACCTAATCGACAGTGGCGTACTTGCCTGGCAGATGACGACACTGTGCTACGCGCCAGTGAGAATGCAGGTCCCACTAAATAGAAGAGTGTGGTATTCGTCATATCTACTGAAGCTGATCAATCACTCGTCATGCCAATAATTCAACTCAAAGGAAGTAACAATCCTTTGAAAGTGGCCGCCCCCGAGCCAATCACTTGCCGTGTAGAGCACAATATCCTATTGTTAGCTTGCATAAAGTTCCGTGGAATTATGGAGAAGGTGAAGGATCCATCTCACATAACACTGCTGCAGTGTTGAAAGAAAATCCACTATACCTTCCCCAACGGGTGATGAAATCTGATGTCAAATCAAAAGGAAAAATACCCACGGAGAAGATTGAAAAATTCATCCGCACTATGGGTCATAACGAAGCTGCGGTGGTTTTAAGCTTGAAAGAAGCTCCACAACAGATATCAATTTTGGACTTGGTCCTCACTTCCGAGAATCACCAGAAGATCTTGTTAAAGGTTTTAGAAGAAGCCTGTCTCCTGACATCCGTGGATGAGGAAAAATTTCAACATCTGGTTGATCACGTTTTCAACGACAATGTGATATCCTTCACTGATGATGACATTCCGCCTGAAGGGACCGATCATTGCAAACCGTTGCACATCGCAGTCATGTCCTCCAGATATATGGTGGCTGGAGTCCTGATAGATGGAGGCTCATCCCTAAATATCTGCCTATATGCTACCTTGGTGAAGATGAATATCAATCCTAATCGAATCCGTAGTAGCCATACTATTATCAAAGCTTTTGATGGAGCCCGCCGGAATTCGATTAGAGTAATTGAGCTGCCAATTGAGATTGGTTCTCATACATTCTACGTATCCTTCCATATGCTCAAGATAGAGTCGGGATACAACCTGCTCTTGGGACGACCATGGATCCACATGGCTGGGGCAGTCCCCTCCACCCTTCATCAACAATTAAAATATATTTTCAACAACAGCCTAGTCACGGTCAACGCTGAACCAGAGTGTCCTCAACAAGGGGATTTACTGGTCATCAATGCTAATGCGGACGTTGAACCAGTCAATTTTCATGCTTTGGAAATAAGCATACCCAATACCATGCTATTGGAGCACCACTGCCTGAACCCCAGATTACTACCGAAGTGATGTCAGCCACTCAAGAAATGATGTCGTTGGGTCATAAACCAGGACAAGGGTTGGGTAAAGATTGTCAGGGTATCAAGTAACCTATTCACTTAACCAAGCACACTGGAACAGCTGGACTAGGCTATTCGGCCAGCTCTAATCACAGGAACCCTCATAAACATCCACAGGTTCCTTCAGCTTCAACTATGTGGCCCTATTCACTTAACCAAGCACACTGGAACAGCTGGACTAGGCTATTCGGCCAGCTCTAATCACAGGAACCCTCATAAACATCCACAGGTTCCTTCAGCTTCAACTATGTGGCGTTTATCTTGCCTTCAAGTGCTGAGTCCGCACAACCTCCTGTAAAGGTGCCAGCCAATGTCATGGCTATGTTATTTCCTAAGCCGAAACCGGTGGAGGAAAACAAAATCGTTATTCCAGATCCCGCAATCGAAGAAGAGGAGCAGAGAATCAAGGAGAACGTTGTCCGAATAATGTCGGGCATGCGTATCATCGTCCATGATGAACATACCAACCGATACACCCCAGACGATGATTTCCTAGACATAATGGCCATCATTCAGGACAGGGAGGATGATGACAGTCCCTCCATCACTGCGGTTCACCCGAACTTTGCTCTTACCAATTGGAACAGCATTCCTTGCATTGGTCGTCAAGGGTAAAGCAGGCAGAAGTTCTTTCTACCCTGTAAATATAATAACTGCTTACTTTTCTGTACAGTATTAGCAGTTTATTTTGCCAGTATATGCTAACACTGTGTATGATCAAACACATTTCATATATACTAAGTGAAAGCATATTTTGTTTCAGGACTCTGAATTTAGATGTGCATGTACTTGCTGATATGATGCCTCTCCTACACATGGATTGTACCTTTGATGTAGAGATGAATTCAGCCTTGATGGATACACAGGATGACATTGAGGTGCCTCCAAAAATTCAAGAATGGGTCAAAGATACACCTAAACCCAACCTTGATCAAACCACTTCTTTCAATCTCGGAACCTTAAAAAGCCCTAAGTTAATCCAGATTGGTTCAGACCTTACCCCAAACCAACGGAATGACATGGTTACACTATTAATCCAATTCCAGGATGTGTTTGCATGGTCTCATAAAGACATGGTGGGTTTGTCCACTGACATTGTCCTTCATCGCCTTCCCATTAAAGAGGGATTTAAGCCAGTCAAACAGAAACTCAGGCGATTGAAACCTGAGTGGAGTTTAAAGGTGAAAGAGGAAATTGTGAAACAATTTTAGGCTGGCATCATCATGGTGTCTACATATCCTGAGTGGATATCCAATATCGTGCCCGTGCCTAAACCTGGAGGGAAGGTGCAAGTTTGCGTGGATTACCGGGACTTGAATAAAGCTTGCCTAAAAGACAGCTTTTTCGTGCCATTTATCCACATTCTCATTGACAATACTGCGCAATACGACATGTACTCCTTTGCTGATTGCTTTGCAGGGTATCATCAAATCATGGTTGCCGAGGAAGATCGTGAGAAGACTACCTTCGTCACTCCTTAGGGAACTTTTTGTTATAGACGGTTGTCATTCGGCCTCATCAATGCCGGAGCTACCTATCAGAGAGCAATGATGGCTCTTTTTCATGACTTAATGCATAAAGAGATTAAGATCTACATGGATGACATCATTGTCAAGTCCCGAAAGGAGGATCACTATATAGACCATCTCAGAAAGCTATTCAACAGGTTGCGTAAGTACAACTTGAAGTTGAATCCAGCCAAATGCGCCTTTGGCGTTAAATCAGGCAAGTTGCTAGGATTCCTAGTCAGCCACAAAGGGATTGAGCTGGATCCTGCCAAAATCCAAGCCATCACGAAAATGCCCATTCCTCAGACAGAAAAGGAAATTCGGGAATTTTTGGGAAGAATCAACTTCATTAGCAGGTTCATCTCCCAACTCACAGCAACCTGTGAACCAATCTTCAAACTATTAAGGAAGAACTCCTCCATGAAATGGAATGATGAGTGTCAGAATGCCTTCCTTACAATCAAGAAACAGCTAGTCAAAGCTCCTGTGTTGGTACCACCCAGGGATGATGTTCCCCTGTTTATGTACCTGTCCGTAAGTGACAATGCTATGGGCTGCATGCTGGGGCAGAAGGACGATAGAGGCCAAGAACGAGCTATCTATTACCTCAGTAAAAGGTTCAGCAGCAGTGAACACAAGTACACTCTGATCGAAAAGACGTGTTGTGCTTTAGCATGGGCTTCCATGAGGTTACAGCATTACCTCCATGGTCACACAACCCATCTTATATCCCGCGTGGATCCTCTCAAGTACGTGTTCAACAACCCCATGTTAAATTGCCGGCTGTCCAAATGGCAGTTGATCCTACAACAATTTGACATCATATATGTGACTCAAAAGTCCATCAAAGGTCAAGGAATCGCGGATCAACTGGCCGTCGCACCTTCAGGGGATTTCAAACCCTTAGAAACATATTTTCTTGATGAAGGAGTAATGATAGTACAGCAACACCATCAGTACGATACGCGCCAATCATGGAAGATGTGTTTTGATGGAGCTGTTAATATGGAAGGTTCTGGAGCTGGAGCAGTTCTAGTATCTGATACGGGGGAGCAGTATCCCATCGCCGTCAAATTACAGTTTGACAGCACCAATAATACGGTTGAGTATGAAGGCTGTCTCATGGGGCTAAAACTTGCATGTTCAATGGGCATCAGACGGTTAACTGTCCTTGGAGATTTAGAGTTGGTAATCCGACAATCCACCGGAATCAATCAAACCAAGGAACTACATTTGCTGCCTTACCATCGGTAGGTTTTAAATATGGCTTTGGAGTTCGAAGAAATCTCCTTTCTACATGTTCCTCGTAATAGGAATGATTTTGCGGACGCATTAGCAACTTTGGCCTCCTTGGTTCATATATCAGATAAGGAGCAATTGCCAAGCATCACAATTTCCCTGAACAAGGCCCCAGCCTACAGGAATTATGTTGGAGAAGTATCGGATGAGCTACCTCCCATCCCACAGCCTTGGTATCAGCATATCAAGGAATATCTGCGAGATGGATCTACACCCGCTGAGGCGAGCTCGACCGAGAAAAGGCGGATCCATCGACTGGCAATGAAATTCTACCTAAGTGGAGATGCACTCTACAAAGAGATGTAGGATTAGGTCTCCTCCAGTGTTTAGACAAAGATCAAGCCCAAAGGCTCATGGATAAAATCTATGGCAGAGTCTGTGGTCCCCACATGAGTGGCCCCCTCCTTGTCAAGAAAATCCTCAGAACGGGACATTATTGGCTATCTCTCAAAGCTGATTGCCATGACCATGTCAAAAATGCTATCAGTGCCAGATTCATGGGAATGCTATACACGCCCCTCCACGGGAACTCCACAATATGAGTTCACCTTGGCCCTTCTCAATGTGGGGAATGAACTTTATCGGGCCCATTGAACCTAAAGCCAGTAATGGACATCGGTTTATATTCACCATGATCGACTACTTCACCAAGTGGGTAGAGGCAGCCTCCTTCCCCTGGGTCACTAAAGAAGTCATCATTGCTTTCATCAGAAACAATGTTGTTTGTCGGTATGGACAACCAGAGGTGATTGTGTCAGACAATGCCAAAAACCTCAACAATAAGATGATGGAGGAATTGTGCAGTAAATTCCACATCAAACATCTCAACTCAGTCATCTATCGTCCAAAGATGAACAGTGTTGTTGAAGTGGCTAACAAAAACATCAAGAAGATTATGCAAAAGATGTCCGCCAACCACAAAGATTGGCCTGATGTATTGCCTCTGACTCTATTAGCATACAGAACATCCATGAGTACTTCAACTGGGGCAACCCCCTACGCACTAACCTATGGGATGGAAGCAGTGCTCCCCATAGAAGTTGAGATGGAATCTCTCAGAGTATTGATAAACGCTCAGCTGGATGAAGATCAATGGGTACAAGATAGGTATCACCAATTGTCTCTAATAGACGAAAGGTGAACTGCGGCTATCTTCCATGGTCAGTAATATCAGCAAAGGATCGCCCGATCCTATAACAAAAAAGTCCGGCTACGGCAATTTAAACAATATAACTTGGTTTTGAAGAAAATCCTGGACAACCAAGATCAATCTAAGGGAAAATTTGCTCCTAACTGGGAAGGCCCGTTTATTGTCAAGGAAGTATTGACAGTAGGTGCTCTCAGGTTGCAAGAAATGGACGGTGATGAATTTCCATAACTCATCAACTCAGACGCCGTGAAACGGTACTATGTCTGAAGTAACTCGTAAACACCCTGGTGTCAAACCATCAGATCACCAGTCATTCCGATTTTTTAACCCTTTACCACATACAACTTTTCTGCACTTTTCCCCTTAGGGAAATATACTTTTCAAGCCAGCAGCCTGGCTTTCCTTTGCGCTCATACAACTTAGGTCATCCCACCGTGGATCGAACCTCTTACGTTTACAGTTTGGCTACCCATAACTGGGATCAAACTTTTCCTCTGCAGTTTATCCTCAACTTAAGATTAAACTTTCTCATCCCCGCACTCTGACCTGCACATGGGATTACTCTTTCTCTTCTCTCCCTAAGGGGTGAACTACGTCGACCTGATCTCCTCTTCAATAGGAGTACGTAGGCAACCATTTCATATGGCCCGGTCGCAATAAAACAAAAACAACAAAAACATTTCTACCCTTCTCTCCTCACAAAAAAACAACAAAAATATTCCTACACCATTTCTGCCACATACAGCGTTGAACCTCTTACACCAGGTTTGAACTACGCAGACCTGATCTCCTCTTCAATAGGAGTACGTAGGCAGCCATTCATGGTGCGGTCTCACCCCCTACCAAAACACAAACCCTTATCAGTTGGTACTGGGATCAAACATTAATCCACTACGTTTCATTCGGCTTCAGACCAAAGGGATGGAATTACCCAACCTCTCCTCCCAAATAGGAGATTCGGCGACCATCTAAGCTGCGGTCATACCTTGAAGAGTAACGCCAATCCATAAGAGATGGAATTAACTAGGCTTCTCCTGAATAGAAGTATTGGCGACCATCTGTGGTGCGGTCAATCTCAGAGAGGAAAGCCACACTCCTCTCCACATTTCCATACAGAAACCAGTCCCAAGACACCAAAAGATGGTAGGGATACACAGATCGATGATCCATTCTGAACTATCCAGAGACAACTCACTGTCCATCCATCAAGGAGGAGTTCATAATACATCCAGATCACAAAGTCCTGGAGAAACAAGCGAATATCAAGCAAGTAGCAAGGCACAACTAAAAGGGAAGTGAATCAACATATATTTCTCTGCCATATATAATGTTGTTTGATATATACAATGTGTACTGTACATGACAAAATGGCTAAGCTAGTCTGTGCAGGAAAATACAAGCCCATCTACAATCAGTGTATGTGTGGGCTATCAAGTCAAACATGGATTCCCTCTCATAAGAAGGAGGTAACAATGTAATCTCCTGCCAAAGGGTCTCTACACGAGCCAACAAATCCTCCGCCAAATACATGCGATATTTTGGACAGATATAGCGCTATCCCACTCAACAATCACTACATCTATGGATGATCTGGCCTCATCCCGCTCAACAATAGCGGTATCCCTATGAGTTAGAGCATTATCTCTCTCAACTAGAGCGACATCTCTACCATAAAGAGCTATCAACATTAAAGCCCGCATTCTCTACCTGTTCACTATATGGTACAGAGGTAAAAGCTTCTCGCGATCTCGACATCTTATCAGCCCATCTGTCAAAGCAACTACCCCAGACAACAAGCAAGGCTGGGGCAATTTCAAAATTGGCGACAACCGGATATTGGATCCCTAACGACAAGATTGGGGGAAATCTCAGAAGTAGCGACGACTCAACACTGGGGCATTTATCAACCATCCTAAAGTGGAAAATGCACCAGTCAGCGCCATCATCATGGTTCATCATCATCTCAATGGCGATTCAAATATTATTCAATCGCGACTTGGTCAACAAAGAGAGTTTCTCATATGAATCCCTGGTAACAACATGCGGAAGGACTGGGGCATTTTGTGATTCCAAGGAATGGAAGAAGTTTAGGGCGAGATAAAGCCTCTCACCAAAAGAAGGGGAGCATTCTTAAGAAAGAAGGTCAACGACGAAAGGCCTAGCGAATGAAATCTACACCATCAACATGCGTTAAGTCCTCATCAGTTAAGGCCTCTACACCGAAGTTCCAATCTAGATGGCAAAATAGCAAGCTGCACCTTCCAGCAATGTCAGCGGCATTCAAGTCATCAGTTCAACAGGGTTTCGAATCAAGCGCTCAAGGAAATAGGGCACAAGCACCCAAACACCGAGAGAAAACTCCAAATCACCTCTAAAGGGGAGAGACATCTGGTGGTTGTCATCAATCTAGCGTAACATCAGGTGAAATCTAGTGAAGTAATCCGTGGAATATTACTTCAGCGAAGGAATTCGAAGATCCGGTATTCTAAACCATTGGCATCAATTCAGTGTAACATCAAGCTTGTCCAGCGATGAATGCTTCGTATACCACCGTTTGAGTGGGAGCCGAAACAGTTTGGCGATCTGCAGGGTAGGCACCGTTGCAACTACCAACGAATACGTCGGGAGGGTCTGGTGATTTTCAGAACGTCATCCCCATCAGAGATGTGGAAAACATCTCAACTTATCTTCATCAAACAAGTATCAGTGATTAAATGCCAAACCATTGGAGTCAACACCAGTATATGCATCAGCGATGATCGGTAAAGGTAAAGCGATTAGCGAATACATTTTAACATTCATCATAACATTCATTATATTGCTATTTGTGATTTTGCGATATGCGATGCGATATGCGAAATGCGATGTGCGATTTACGATGTGCGAATTGCGATGTGCGATTTGTCCAAATGCGAAAAGTGAAGTGCGAAATGCGATGTGCGATTTACGAACTGCGATTTACGAAAATATTTTCACGTTCATCATAAACATTCACTACATTGTGATTTGCATCATTGAAAATACCTTGTCATGTTTCAAGTGTCTACTAATCTTTATCATGTCCATTCCATTGCATTGCATGAACATGATAAAGAGGGGCATCTGTAGACACTCAAAATTTTCTTCTACTGTTACTAACATTGCAGGAGGACAGATTCGTCTTTTAAGAGGGAACCCTGAAAGACAATCCACAACCATACCGGATACTACCGGAGGTTCAGCATCAACCCCAGATCGCAATCTGGGAGTAACCAATCCAACCTTGGAGAACCTCGAGGCATGCAGATCAATACCGGAACACACACCGGAGAAGACTGATTAATCTCAGAGATAACCCCGAGGTATCCAGTCTCAGCCCTAAACATGGGAATAGCCTCCAACCTTGGTGATAGCCCCAAGGAAAGCAATTTCGGCATTAACCCCGAAAATGCTTGTTACAAGTGCAACTAGCTTCAATATCGACGCTCACAACGAGATACACTGTATCAGCCCGGTGATGACATCGGGAAGACAGACACACCTCAAAGATGACAATGAGGACTTTCAACCAATTGCAGTAGTCCAATCTCAGCGAAGCTGAGCAATGTCTGCTTTATCGACCCAACCCGACAATAACACCGGTAAGGGGCAACATCGTCATCTGACCAACACGATGCCATGCCAAGTCGTCTCAACACATCTACGCAACAACAGCCCACAAGGCTAACCAATCCCGAGTTACTATTGTGCGGGGTAACGGATGAAAGTTGAAGCTTGAAGACCGGAGGGCACCGTCCCATCTTCAAAGCCTTCGTACAAACTCTAATCCCATGCCATCGTACAAACTCTCGACAACGGCGGTCCGAAATAGGTCCTGTATACCTCAAACGGATGCTCGGATTGCACTACAGAAAAACTGAGTGGACATTACAGTGCCCGCGAGCACGTACTTCGAGACAACCCAACCCGACCAAACCAGGACGACCAGACCCGCCTCTGGTACACCTGCGGCACCTTTTGCCTATAAATAAGAGGCTTGGGGTGCTGATTTTTAAGAGAAAAAAGACGGGGAAACCCTGCAGAATTCGCTATACACTTGTCATACAGTGTATTTTCTCACTTTAAACACCTGTGAGCTCATATATAACCATCTTTTGTACCTACAAAAGCCAGTGTTTACTCACTCTAAAGATATAGAAGTCTTCTTTGGCAACCCACTGTAAGCCTTCTCACACACTTTAGAGTCTTTCTCTTCATTTTTGCACACACCCTTCAACACGTTGAGAGTCGTGTTGCTTGCTTTTGCCCGGACTTCGGTCCGTGGTTTCATTTCAGTCTCTATATATATATATATATATATATATATATATATATATATATATATATATATATATTGACTAACATTACCGAGTTATGCCTCGGTTGAGCCTAGACTTCGGTTATATATATATATATATATATATATATATACTTTTATATATTAACTGTGTGTCGGACTTTGTTCGATGAGCCTAAACTTTTGTTTGGTGCGTTTAATTGCTTTCTTATATATATATACTTATATATATAAACTGTGGTCGAACTCCGTTCGATGAGCCTGGATTTTACATCCGATGCGTTTACTCGCTTTTATATATATATACTTGTATATATGAACTGCTATCGAACTCTATTCGGTGACCCTGGATTTTATATCCGGTGCGTTTACATGCTTTATATATATATATATATATATATATATATATATATATATATATATTTACATTTCGTCCCACCTGGAGTTTACTTCGTGGTGGTTGACCGTTTTTACAGTTTTATCTACGTTTTGTCCCGCCTGGAGTTTCCTCCGTGGCGGTTGATAGCTTTTAATAGCTTTATTTATATTTCTGATCCCCCATGGAGCTACTTCGTGGTTGGTGATCATGTCTGTATATATATATTTACGGCTTTTATATATATACCTGCTTACTGCTTTCATACAAATTGTGGTATCATGTGAGCCTAGGAATCATGTGATCACAGATTCATCCCATTGGATCTAGATTCGGTTCCCGTGATGGACATTTTTAGCTGTAAGCAGCTTGTAAATTATTCTGCGGTGTCTGATTTCCTCAGATGGTTTCCATACCCACAAGGAAGTCGGCATTCTTTTGTACATTATTTTCGTACGGATGCTTCGCAGCCGTCAAATAAAATCAACCAAGCCGTGCATTTAATAAAATGGGAGTGCAAAAGGCCTCAATTACTATTGAGCGTCAGGTTTTGAAAAACCTCTTTTATAAAACATCACTGCCATATCTTGCTAAAATTAAATTTTTACATAAATTCAAACCCTGCGTATATAGGTGCGAACGAGGCCTCGTACCACTTTCAAATAACAGCACATTGACTCACACACACACACACACACACATTCAAATAATAGTTTCTTGAAAAGAGGCGATCACCGTGGTAACACGGATGTCGGGGGGTGCCTAACACCTTCCCCCCGCATAACCAAGTCCCCGGACCCTAAACGAATCTCGGTTACACCGACCCGTATAGCAGTGTCACATCACTGGGTCAATGTGCAAACCTTTTCTCGGTTGTGTTGGTACAACTATTTAAAAAACCAACTGGCGACTATTAACAGTCCATAGTCGACATTATACATGTCAGACCTTTTTCACTTGTTTTTTCAAACAAATCTCACCTAAAATGAGAACACCAAAGAATAAGTAACGGAAAGGGACATCTAAAAATCTCAACGTCGATAAAGGAGAGGTTTGGTCACCTAATTGCGCGCCAATAAGGAGAAATCCTTATCGGAAAGCCCCCTCTTTCCTGGGAACGACCTGGTTGTTAAATATTGTGAATTATAATATTAATGATGAATAAGTTCGTGTTGATTAAAAGATGAAATTGATAATTCCATTGTGTGGGAATTATTAGTGTTAGTAGAAATCGATATTTATTTCGATAATAATTGATGTCTGGAGGTTATATTGACCAATCGGTTATTCGGGGCACTTTTTGTGTCGGAGTACTATTCACGAGTTACTATTCACGAGTTACTATTCACCCGATTACTATTCACTCTAGTATTATTCACTCGGATATTTCAGACACTTTTCGTGTCGGGGAACTATTCACGGGGTACTATTCACGAAGTACTATTCACGGGATACTATTCACCCAAAAAATATATTTCTTTTCGGTCCAAATCATTTTTGAGTACAATATTATTCCATGAAAAGATGTGATAATTTTTCAGACAGTTGGTTGAAATTATAATAGTAAATCAATATGGATCGTTGGTTTAAAGTTTTAATAGTAACTTGTTCCTTCGGTTTTCCAAGAGTTACTTGTCTCTTCGGTTTTCTAAGAGTTACTTGTCTCTTCGGTGTTCCAAGAGTTAATTATCCCTTCGCAAATAGTAGTTGTCTCTTCAATAGTACCAAGAGTCATTTTGACCCTTCGTTAAGACCAAGAGTTACTTTTAATTCTTCTATAAATAGAAGCTCATTCCTTCATTATTTCTTACGAATTCACTGAAACTCTAGAGAGAGAAACTATAGAGATAAAGAAGAAAAATATTCTGCTACTTCACTACTCTAGTATTCAGTTTTTCTATGGTAAGGGATATTATTTATTGTACTCGTAAGGAGTATTATTTCTTTCGTATTCATGAAGAGAGCTATTGTTATTCCATTCTTTATTATTATGTTGGAATAACCTGTTTATGTGAAGTACCGCATACATGGTGAAATTCTTTTGTTATTCCATTCTTTACTATTTTGTTGGAATAACTTGTCTGTGCGGTCTATCGCATGCCTGGTGAATTCTGTTGATATTCCATTCTTTATTATTCTGTTGGAATATCCTATCTATGCGGATTACGCATGACCTGGTTCCATTCTTTATTATTCTGTTGGAATATCCTGTCTGTGCGGATTACGCATGACCTGGTTCCATTCTTTATTATTTTGCTGGAATAACCTGTCTATGTGAATTATCACATGCATGGTGAATGATCCTTCGTATTCATTCCATATTAAATTATGAAAATGATCTGTCTACGTAGATTACAGCATGGCGGGCAAAAATCTATTTACAATTTCATATATTCTATTATACTCAGTTGGTTAAAGCTTTGGCTTCTATACTCCATGAAATTAGTGGAATATTCTTGATATTTGCGCTTCATCTAGTATCTTTTCATGAAAATATTCTTCTGAGCATTCTTAAATTTTACTCTACAAAACAGTATCATGTTAACAATTTGGACGTTATTGGTTCCTGGATAAATTAATTTATAAATCTTTAAAATTTATTCTTGAACTTGTTTTATTGAATTATTATGTCATTGTCATCATCCTCATACTTATATTGTGATGAAAGTCATCTTTGACTTACGTGCATAGATGAACTTGGTATGATTATGACCAGGGATTATTCGGTACAATCATGACCGTAATGTGACGAATGATGTGGTAAAAGTCCTCATTGGCCTGTAGTTCATTGGTGGACAGTTGTTGGTATGATTATGACCAGAGATTATTCGGTATAGTCATGACCATTGATGATTACATGAATATCCTTGGTCGTGGGGCAGGGATGATTCGATTTTATTTATTAAGCTGAGTCTCAGCGATAAAGTTGATGAAAAACTTTTTAAATCATAGAAGATAGTAAATTTTATACTTTACTTGACTCTTCTAATGGATTGCTTATTTCGCTGCAGTTTTTGATCTAAAACTTGTTGTTTATTATATTCTATCAGTTGTTATACTGTTGAAGGCTAATGATAACGTATTCTGCATTATCTTAGTCATAATATTTCTTATTGGCCTAGTTGAGCTCACCCTTTTACTTTCATTGTTCTCTTCAGGAAATGAGAACGTAGCTGGGACTAGTCAGGGAACATAGTGACGGTCCAAATATTTACATTAGTAGTCCTCACTATTCTGTTAAATAGTGTGATAATAAATGTAATGAGGACTCCATTTAGTGTGGATATTGTCTAGATGACAATATTCTTATTAAAACTCTTAGATTATGTTTTGTCGTATTTTACACGACTGTTGTATAATTAGTTTGTATTTGTATTTAGTACCTTGCATATGGCGACCCAAGATGGGTGATGTATACCTATTTTGGGGGCGTCACATTCAAATATTATAAAGATATCCTTTGTGGATTTCCTACTCGATGAGTAGAAGAGTGGACTAAGAGCTTTGAGTGCTCTAAACCACTTAAAATCACTGTGTCTCTTATATTCTTGTCATAACTGCTATGACTGCCATAACTGCTTAACTCCTATTAACTCATTATATCTTAAAGGTAAAACAAATAAATCTCAATTTCGTTGTGTTTAAATCACTATCATAACTAACAAGTATTTTGTAAAAGAATTTTAAAATATCTATTCAACCCCCCTTCTAGATAACTGTTGTGCCTCTGGGAACTAACATAATGGATGAGCTTATTAATTATGTAGGACATGTATTGCAATATGGGAATGAAAAATATCATGCAATGATGTTATGTACTGCAATTTAGTATATTTAATAGATAACACTTTAATTCATATATTGATTCAAATCTTTGTTGTCTTCTCTTTTTGTCTACTCTATATGTGAATTTGTTTGAATGATGCGTGACAGAGGTTGCCGAACAATTCAATAGACCTAGCGTAGATGTAGATCCTTTTATTGATATATTGGACCCAAAGCATTGCATACTGTATCACTACAAGAAAATGTTTAATTTTGTCGGCAATTTCGTCAGAATAAAGGTCGTCGGGGACTTTGATGAAGCTTAAGAGTTGTTAGAGACGATAGCGGTAAATAATTAACCAGTGGCGTACAGCGAGAGTGAACCAACCAAGGGTAGCTGGTATTTATGAGATTAACATAGTTACGACATTGGCGGCACAGGTTGCAACATTGATGAGGAAAATTGACGCTTTGAGGGTGTAACCTATCCAGAATGTGGTGATGGTATGTGAGTAAACTAGGAGATTTTGAGACAATTGCACTTACGGAGGAGTGCAATGCGATTCTGCAAAAGAAGCTACCACTAAAGCTCAAAGATTCGGGTAGTTTCACAATTTCATGCACTATAGGCAAATAATTTTTAGGGAGAGCATTATGTGATTTGGGAGCCGGTATTAACTTGATGCCGCTTTCAATCTATCAGCAGTTGGGTTTGAAAGAAGTCAAGCCTACTAACGTTACATTTCAGCGTACGGATAGATCATTAACTTATCCAAGGGGGTATAGTTGAAGATATTCTAGTTAAAGTAGATAAATTCATTTTTCCATCCAATTTCATAGTTTTGGATTTTGAGGAAGATAGGGAAATGCCTATTATTCTTGGGTGGCCATTCTTAGCAACGGAAAGAACACTTATCAGTGTACAAAAAGGTGAAATGACTATGCAAATCCAAGACCAAGAGTTTATGTTTAATGAATTCAAGGCTATACAATTCCCTAAGGAAGCGGAATACTGTTTTCAAGTTGACATGCTAGAAGAGGCAGTGAATGAAGTATTTATAAGAAGTTATCTTTCGAATCCACTAGAGACATCACTTACTAGTTACACTTCATTGGAATTTCCTATACCTCTCGAGTATGTGTAGTTATTAAATGCCTTTCCACAGTTTATCAAGTTTAAGACTCTGGATCATTTAGGAAGCCCTACCACTCATGCAAATACATCATTGGAAGAGACACCTTCATTGGAGCATAAACCTCTTCCAAATCATTTACGATATGCGTATTTGGGTGATTCTTGTACTTTACCTATAATTGCTTATTCTTCACTTGACGAATTTTAGGAAAGTAAAATGTTGTGAGTCCTTCGTGAGTAAAAACGACTTTAGGATGGACTATTGCTAACATAAAGGGAATTAGTCCCTCGATTTGCATGCACAAAATTCTGCTTGAAGATGATGCTAAACCCGTGATTGAGCAACAATGAAGGTTAAATGCTATTATGAAAGAAGTGATAAAAAAGAAGTCATCAAGTTGTTAGATGTCAAAATCATCTACCCCATCTCAGACAGTTCATAAGTGAGTTAAGTATAATGTGTTTCGAAGAAAGGAGGTATGACAATAATATGAAATGAAAATAATGAGTTAATTCATACACGTCCCTGTGAATGGGAGGCGAGTATGTATAGGCTGTCACAAACTCAATAAGGCAACTCGCAAAGATCACTTTCCTCTGCCATTTATTGACCAGATGCAAGATAAGTTGGTGGAGCATGAATTTTATTATCTTCTAGATGATTATTTTGGCTATAATCATATTGCAATAGCCCCTGAAGATCAAGAAAATACTACATTCATATGCCCTTAAGGAAACTTTGTATTTCGAATGATGTATTTTGGATTATGCAACACACCATATGTTGGTTTGCAGAAACAAGACATACATACAATCAACATTGTAAAAGAACAGAAGCATGGCATAAATCGAATTTAATTTTTTTTTGCAATCTCAAGAATCACCTTATGTAATATTATTAATTGAGGAGGGATAAGTTTTAACCCAAATTAGCAACACAATTGACATCAAAATCACAACGAATGTGATTGGAATAGTCGTCCTGGTCGCTGGCCATAAGAGAATACAAAAATGCAATTATATTAATGCAATTATGTAAGACCCCAAATTATTAATAAATAAAATTTAAATTCCCTCTATTTATTATTTTGAAATAGTAAGGGATGTTATTTTATTCGAAAATGATATTATTTCTTCAATATCATTATGCCGAAATATTGGTTAGAAATTTTTATCAAATTTGGAACTTTTCACGTCGGGGTTACTATTCATGAGTTACTATTCACGAGTTACTATTCACCGAAAAATAAAATTTTCTTCTTTTCGTCCAAAATATCTATTCTGGGTACTAGCTTTGATTGTATCCATGTTTTGATCATTCTTGAATTTTACTTCAGTATGAATAATTATAAGGTATTTTTGGACATGGATAAATCGAAATACGAATCCTTAATATTTGTTATTTTGTTTCACTAGATTCGTTTTCTTTAATATATTTTTTATCATCCTCAGTCCTAAATGATGATATTACTGAATATCTTTGGCCTGTAGTGCAAAGATGAATGATTAACTGATGAATATCTTTGGCCCGTAGTGCAAAGATGAACAGGTGTTGAGATGAACATGACCGACTGGTGATACAAATGAATATCTTTGGCTTGTAGTGTAAAGATGAATATTTGATTAAAGATGGTTATTGATTGTTGTTACAGGGATAAAATATTGATGATGGACTTTTAAATCTTAGAAGATAGTAGAACTCATTCTCTACTTGACT
This sequence comes from Panax notoginseng, assembly GCA_016801055.1. Classification (NCBI taxonomy): domain Eukaryota; kingdom Viridiplantae; phylum Streptophyta; class Magnoliopsida; order Apiales; family Araliaceae; genus Panax; species Panax notoginseng. The sequence continues at coordinate 22,900,957 of CM029021.1, forward strand.
CTTCTAATGGTTTGTTGTTTCCGCTGCAGTTATTGATTTAAAACTTGTTGTCTATTGTATTCTATTAGATTTTTCCCTGTTGAAGACTAACGATAATTTGTTCTGTATTATCTTAGTCATAATGTTCTTTACTGGGCTAGTTGAGCTCACCCTTTTCTTTTTTGTTCCATTTTTCTCAGGAGGCGAGAATGTAGCGAGTACTAGTTGGGGTATGGAATGATGGTTCTAGAAGTTATTTTAGTAGTCCTCACCATTTTTGTGAAATAATGTATCAATAATTGTAATGAGGACTTATTTGAGTGTGGATATTGTCTAGATGACAATATTTGTATTTAAACTCACAGTTCTTATGTTGTAACAGTAAAGATGTAGTTGTTTCTGTACCATGTATTTTGGTGACTCAGAATGGGTGTTGTATACCTATTTTGGGGGCGTCACAATTGGTATCAGAGCTTAGGGATATGATCTCTGGCGGAGATCGGAGAATAGAACTAGGAGGGGAGAGACGAATAAATCATTCGCTAGTGTGTCCTATCTAAGCTTATTTATTGGTCAGTCATAATATAGTGGTATTATGTGATTTGTTAATTTATTTAATTAACCCTTGTTTTATGGCAGTATTTGAGAATGTCGACTGAGAATGTTAACAGTGGAGTAAATGAGACCGTGGAGACACCGGTGCTTACCAACGAGGAGAACGTGCAACAGGCTGGCAATGTTCCTCATGTGAACAACACCAATGAGCAGATTATGAACGATGAAATGTTTAGAAGTTTTTTGCAATTCATGTAAAACCAGACGAGGGAGACTCGTGTTCAAAATACAGGAGGAAATGATAGGAATTCACGATTTGTCACAGCCAAACAGTTCAAAGAATTGGGACCACCGGAATTTAAGGGAAAGACGGACCCGATCATGGCAGAAATGTGGGTCAAGCAAATTACCAAGATATTCGATGTCTTGGGATGCACGGAGGAACAGAAGGCTCCATTCGCCACCTTTATGTTCCGTGGTGAGGCAGACTACTGGTGGGAGTCTGTGAAGCGTACCCATCCAGCCGCACTCAGCATGTCTTGGGAGACATTTCAGAAACTGTTCAATGACAAGTACTTTCCTGAAAGTATTCGTCATATGAAGGAGGTAGAGTTTATTAGACTGGAGCAGAATAACATGACGGTGTCTTAGTACGAGGCGAAGTTTGCAGAGTTGTCCAGGTTTGCACCTCATTTGGTGGAGAATGAGGAACGTATGACGAGGATGTTTCTGAGAGGTTTGAAACCCGGCATACGTCAATATCTCATTTCTCATAAATTTTATCTCTATTCAGATGTTGTCAATAGGGCTCAATTATTAGAGCGAGATAACGAGTACGGTCAACTGAGGGACCACAACCAGGATCATATCGGTGACAGCAGTCATCAGAACAATGATAACCAGTGGAGAAAGAAAAATACAGACAAGAACGGCAACCACTCTGGTGGTAATCGTGGCTATAAAAATAGAAGAAGCGAGTCGGGAGGAGATTTTAAAAAGAGGAGATTCAACAATGATAATACGAAGACGTCAGCACCAGCAGCAACTGGTTCCAAGGGAGGAGAACGACCACCGGTTATATGCTATAAGTGCGAAAAAGAAGGACATATCAGCCCAAACTGCCCACAACAGTTTAAGGTATGTTATAATTATGGAAAGGAAAGACATATCGCTCGAGATTGTACTGTAGCAAAACCAAGTCCAGCGGGGATGGTGACTCAAAAAGCTGTCCCAGAAAAGATAAAGTCAACAGTTCCTGGAAGAGCGTTTGTCGTGACTGGTCAACATGCGAGGAACCCAAACGAGGTGATCACGGGTAAGCTAATCATAAATTCATGCGAAGTTTATACCTTATTAGATACCGGTTCTACCCATTCTTTTATCTCTCTTGCTTGTGCTCAACGTTTAAACTTGACTCCGGAGAAGTTAGACTTTGATTTATCTGTGGAGACTCCGTTAGGAGAAACTTTCATCACATCCACTGTTTATAAATCTTGTTTGATCCAAGTTGGCACCATCACATTACCTGTTGACCTTATCTCTTTAAAGATACTTGCTTTTGATGTGATTTTAGGGATTGATTGGTTAACTACTCATCATGCCAAAATTGATTGTTTTCGTAAGGTTGTTAGTTTTCATATTCCTAACCAACCTGTTGTACGAATTCAAGCAACTAAGCCATTAAAATCAATCACTGTTATATCAAGCCATAAAGCCATTCGTTTATTAAAAAACGGATGTCAAGCTTTCTTAGCCCATGTTATGGATTTAAATAAAGACACGTCAAATTTGAATAATATTCCTGTTGTTATTGACTTTCCTGACGTATTTCCTGAAGAACTTTCCGGTCTACCTCCGGAATGTGAAATTAAATTCTTTATTGATCTTGAACCTGGTACAAAGCCCATTTCTAAAACCCCATATCGAATGGCTCCTATTGAACTTCAGGAGTTAAAGGTCCAACTACAAGAGTTGTTGTACATCGGTTTCATTCGTCCTAGTACATCTCCTTGGGGTGCTCCTGTTTTATTTGTAAAGAAGAAAGATGGGAGTATGCGACTTTGTATTGATTACCGGGAATTAAACCATGTCACTATTAAGAATAGGTATCCGCTACCTCGTATTGATGACATATTTAACCAGTTACAAGGAGCACAATTCTTTTCAAAGATCAATCTTCGTTCTGGATATCATCAGCTGAAGGTTAAAACTGAGGATATTCTAAAGACTGCCTTCAGAACTCGGTACGGGCATTATGAATTCCTAGTCATGTCTTTTGGATTGACTAATGCTCCTGCGGCTTTCATGGATATGATGAACCGAGTATTTAAGGATTATTTGGATCAGTTCGTTGTTGTCTTTATTGATGACATCCTCATATATTCCAAAAATCGTGAAGATCATGAGCATCATTTGAAGCTAGTACTCCAAAGGCTGCATGAAAGCAAGTTATATGCTAAGTTGAAGAAATGCGAGTTCTGGCTTGAGGAAGTAGCATTCCTAGGGCACGTGGTGTCAAAACATGGAGTATCTGTCGACCCGGCGAAGATTGAAGTAATACAAAGTTGGGAGCAACCAAAGACGGTGACCGAAGTACGTAGCTTTCTGGGCTTAGCTGGTTATTATCGGAGATTCGTGGAAGGGATTTCTCGAATCGCTACCCCGTTAACTCAGCTGACTCGGAAAGATATCACATTCGTATGGAGCGAGGAATGTGAGAAGAGTTTTCAAGAGCTTAAGAGGAGACTCATTTCGGCACCTGTTTTGACCATACCATCTGGTTCGAATGGATTTGTTATCTACAGTGATGCTTCAGGCAAAGGGCTAGGATGTGTTCTCATGTAACGTGAGAAAGTTATAGCCTATGCCTCGCGACAACTTAAAGAATGTGAAAGAAATTATCCTACTCATGATCTAGAGTTGGCAATAGTCGTTTTCGCGCTAAAGATCTGGCGGTACTATCTATATAGGGAGAAAGTGGAGATTTATTCAGACCATAAAAGCCTCAAATATTTCTTCACTCAAAAAAAACTCAACATGCGGCAACGACGTTGGCTCGAGCTGTTGAAAGATTACGATCACACTATTCAATACCATCCTAGAAAAGCAAACGTGGTAGCTGACGCGTTGAGTAGAAGATCATATGCAGGAACGAGTGCGATGATGTCAAGTATAAGCATAGAACCAACTTTAATTGATAAAGTTAAAGTTGCTCAAACCACAGACCCGGAGCTGATGTGTATGAAGAAGAAAGTGCAAAAAGGTGTTATTCCAGAAACAAGAATCGATGAAGAAGGAATACTTCGAGTCCACTCCAGACTTTGTGTTCCTAACGATTCTAATTTGAAGTATAAGATCATGATGGAAGCACACAATACACCATTTGCAATCCATCCTGGAAGTACCAAAATGTATCATGATCTTCGGCATACATTTTGGTGGAATAATATGAAGAGAGAGATTGCAAAGTTTATCTCGAGGTGTTTAACTTGTCAACGTGTAAAGGAGGAACATCAAGTGCCAAAGGGTCCATTGCAACCACTTGAGATTCCGAAATAGAAGTGGGAACACATTACCATGGATTTCGTTACGGGTCTTCCCACGGTTTCTCAAGGCATAGATGCGATTTGGGTCATTGTTGATAGATTAACCAAGTCTGCCCATTTCTTGCCTATACGTGAGACTTATTCCCTTGAACGTCTTGCTAGTATGTACGTGAATGAGATTGTGAGATTGCATGGCATGCCAGTATCCATAGTTTCGGATCGTGACCTAAGATTCACTTCAAGATTTTGGGTTAGCTTGCAAAAAGCTATGGGCACAGATTTACGATTTAGTTCGGCATACCATCCTCAAACGGACGGACAATCAGAGAGGAATATTCAAACTCTTGAAGATCTATTAAGACTTTGTGTCCTAGATTTCAAAGGGAGTTGGGATAAGTACCTACCATTGGTGGAATTCTCCTACAATAACAGTTATCAGGCAAGTATAGGTGTGGCCCCATTTGAAGCATTATATGGACGAAAGTGTCGCTCTCCAGTATGTTGGGATGAGGTGGGAGAAGCAACGTTGCTAGGACCAGAGTTGGTACGAATGACTACAGAGAAGATCCAAACGATTCGACAACGTATACAAACGGCACAAGATCGACAAAAGAGTTATGCGGATCTTCATCGAAAGGACGTGGAATTTGACATTGGGGATCATGTATTGTTACGTGTGGCTCCATGGAAAGGAGTTACAAGATTTGGAAAGAGGGGAAAGCTCAATCCACGATTTATTGGTCCATTTCAGATTCTTGACCGAGTAGAAAATGTGGCCTATAGACTCGCGTTACCTCCAAGTATGTCTCGTATTCATAATATTTTTTATATATCTGTGTTACGTAAATATGTGAAAGACCCAGACCACGTTATTGAGTTAGAACCGGACGAGATAGCTGAAGACTTAACGTACGAAGAGGTACCTGTCAAGATCTTGGATAGAAAGGAGCATGTCCTACGCACGAAGGTCATACCACAAGTTAAAGTTTTGTGGAGAAACTATGCTATTGAGGAAATGACCTGGGAGTTGGAAACGAAAATGAAAGCGAGGTATCCTCATCTTTTCGAAACACCAGGTACGTACGTCAATTTCGAGGACGAAATTTCATAAGGAGGGGAGGTTGTAAGACCCCAAATTATTAATAAATAAAATTTAAATTCCCTCTATTTATTATTTTGAAATAGTAAGGGATGTTATTTTATTCGAAAATGATATTATTTCTTCAATATCATTATGCCGAAATATTGGTTAGAAATTTTTATCAAATTTAGAACTTTTCACGTCGGGGTTACTATTCATGAGTTACTATTCACGAGTTACTATTCACCAAAAAATGAAATTTTCTTCTTTTCATCCAAAATATCTATTCTGGGTACTAGCTTTGATTGTATCCATATTTTGATCATTCTTGAATTTTACTTCACTATGAATAATTATAAGGTATTTTTGGACATGGATAAATCGAAATACGAATCCTTAATATTTGTTATTTTGTTTCACTAGATTCGTTTTTTTAATATATTTTTTATCATCCTCAATCCTAAATGATGATATTACTGAATATCTTTGGCCTGTAGTGCAAAGATGAATGATTAACTGATGAATATCTTTGGCCCGTAGTGCAAAGATGAACAGGTGTTGAGATGAACATGACCGACTGGTGATACAAATGAATATCTTTGGCTTGTAGTGCAAAGATGAATATTTGATTAAAGATGGTTATTGATTGTTGTTACAGGGATAAAATATTGATGATGGACTTTTAAATCTTAGAAGATAGTAGAACTCATTCTCTACTTGACTCTTCTAATGGTTTGTTGTTTCCGCTGCAGTTATTGATTTAAAACTTGTTGTCTATTGTATTCTATTAGATTTTTCCCTGTTGAAGACTAACGATAATTTGTTCTGTATTATCTTAGTCATAATATTCTTTACTGGGCTAGTTGAGCTCACCCTTTTCTTTTTTGTTCCATTTTTCTCAGGAGGCGAGAATGTAGCGAGTACTAGTCGGGGTATGGAATGATGGTTCTAGAAGTTATTTTAGTAGTCCTCACCATTTTTGTGAAATAATGTATCAATAATTGTAATGAGGACTTATTTGAGTGTGGATATTGTCTAGATGACAATATTTGTATTTAAACTCACAGTTCTTATGTTGTAACAGTAAAGATGTAGTTGTTTCTGTACCATGTATTTTGACGACTCAGAATGGGTGTTGTATACCTATTTTGGGGGCGTCACAAATTATATTATTCTAAGTTTCTAAGTTTGTGATAATTTATTTCTTTCCCTGCCCTTCAGCAAAAATGCAATTATATGCAATTATATTATTTAACTCATGTCTTTTGAGAAAAATGCAATTGGGTTTTTGTTGTAGTTGTTATTGAAAAATTAACTATTGGTTTTTGAAATTATATGTGGAGATATGATATGATATTATTGATTGAATATAAGTTTGAATCTGGCTGTATTCTCTTGTGCAATTGTTGTAGTAATATTTGTATGGAGAATCTTCAACTTCAACTTTGTGTGGTTAAGACCAGGGGCGGATCCAGCCCATTAATTCAGTGGGGTCAATTTTTTTAAAACAAAAATTTATAAAAAAAATAAAATACAATAAAATAAAGGCGCTAGAATGCGAGGGATATTGTAAATAATTGTGTGAGCTATCATATAAAATTGATATTATTTTATGTAATTGAATACACTTCGAATCCTCGATCATTTGTTATATATAAAATGATATTTTATAATTTTTTAAAACACTTAATAATATTTTTCGAGATTTCATTGTTTAAAACTATCGTAATAATAGTCTCATTTCAATAACTGCAAAAATATCATGTTCAATGTAAGTTACTAAACAATATAAAAGATTGGAGTGTTTGTGTTAGTAGAAATTTGAGACATTTAATAGTCTTTTAGTTTGAATTTTTTATTTTCACTAAACACTTTATAAAATCAAAATCAAATTAAAAATTAACTCCCAAAAATTCAGTCTTTTAGTTAACTCCCAAAAATTCAGTGGGGTCAATTGACCCCACTGCCTAAGGTAGATCTGCCCATGGTTGAGACCAAAGAAGCTAGAAAAGATTCTAAGGCAGCAGGGTTTTAATGGAAATTCATAGAGGCTATTGTTTGGAGACCTGAAAGATATGACGACAGTATTTGCTTAAGTGTGCTTTCATCTCCTGTTTTTGAATAGCTAGATTTTGATTACAAAGATATTATTTATGCGATGATTAATACAATCATACATGACTTTTATCCTTGTTCTTGAATCTTGATGTCTCTTGTTCTGCTTGCCCTTTTTAGGATTTAATCAGTATTTCTATACCATAAAATTCAGTGTGCCTTCATCTCCTGTTTTCTTATATTTGAATTGTTGGGTTTTGGATTACAAAGATATTATTTGTACGTGTTCTAGCCAAGACTATTGTATGCTGCTTTTATCCTTGTACTTGATGTCTCTTGTTCTGTTTACCCTTTCTGCGTGTTCTAGCTAAGACTATCATAAGTGACTTTTATCCTTGTTGTTGATGTCTCTTGTTCTGTTTGCCCTTTCTAGGATTTAATCAGTATTACTATACCATAAAATCCAGGGTGACAATGTAGTCTTGATTTCTAACCACCAAACTGAAGCAGATCCTGTTGGGAAAAAATCACCTCCCAAATATTGGTGTTTTTGATAAACAGAGCCGGTCCTGGGTTTTTTAAGGCTCGGGACAAAATTTCTCAAGTGTGCCCTTTTATATAAATTAAATAAAAAAATAAAAAAAATATCAACTAATTATTTTTATTAAAATTATAAGAATTTACAAAATATAAAGAAGAACACTTTAACATGTCATCGAAGTAAAAAATCCTCACATGTACCTACAAAATAAAAATTATCAATGAAATCGGTAAAACTAATGAAATAACCACTGTAGTTGGCAAATTTTACTGATTACACAATTGAACTTTTAATTTTTCAAATTACCTCACTAAACTAATTATTATTTTGAAATTGGGTTATTCCGTTAAAAAAAAATAAATGGACGTTAATTTTTTATCTACAAAACTAATGAATTACCCACTGTAGTTGGCATGTTTTACTGATTACATCATTGAACTTTTAATTTTTCAGATTACCTCATTAAACTAATTAAAAAATATTTATTTTAAATATTTTTAAAAATAATTATTATTTCAAGTAAAAAATATTAGAAACTTTAATTTTTCCCCCCATAAAATGAGTAAAGTTTTATAAAATATAGATTTAAAAAATTATATTTTTATGAAACCTTACTAATTTTTTTTTTTAAAAATTCCTTTTGAAAATAAAGTTATTTTTTTGAATCTATATTTTATAAGATTTTACTCATTTTTTTTAAAATATGAAGAATTTTCCAATTTTTTTTCTTAAAAATAATAAATATTTATAAAAATTATTAATTTCTTTTTTGAAAAAATTGAATCACTTTTTTTATTTCTCTTTTACTGTTTTTTTTAATTTCTATTTTTAGTTTTTTTTTAAATTTCTAATATTAAGAATGGGTCATTCTGTTAAAAAATTAAGTAGACATTAATTTAATTTAAAATCACTTTAATTTTTTAAATCTATATTTTATGAAACTCTACTCATTTTATGAAGAAAAAAAAGTTTCTAATATTTTTTACTTAAAATAATAATTATTTTTTAAAATATTTAAAATAATTATTTTTAATTAGTTTGATGGGATAATTTGAAAAATTAAAAGTTCAACGGTGTAATCAGTAAAATGTGCCAACTACAGTGGGTAATTAATTAATTTTGTAGATAAAAAATTAACGTCTGTTTATTTTTTTTAACGGAATGACACAATATCAAAATAATAATTAGTTTAGTAGTGTAATTTGAAAAATTAAAAGTTCAATGGTGTAATCAGTAAAACCTACCAACTACAGTGCGTATTTGTTTAGTTTAGCCCAATGAAATCTAAACCACAAAACATCATTTAAAATGTCTTCTTGTTGTACTTTTCGATACAAAATCATCAATTATACTGTCATATTTAATGTTTTCTAATATATCATTTTTAATACATAGTATCGTTAATCTTTTTATTATTTTATTTTTTTTATACACATAAATACATAAACTTTATAAAAAAAATTGGGCCCCAACAATTTTGGGCCCTGGGCGGTTGCCCTGCTGGCCCTTGCCCAGGGCCGGCTCTGTTGATAAATTAGATGGATAAAATATCAGCACATGCCAAACAGATTAAATTTGCAGTTCCACCAAAATAATATCCATGTAGAAAATAATGAGTAAAAAATATCCAACCACGAAACACTAAGATTTTACATAGAAAACCCTCTAGAACTAAGAGGTAAAAACCACGGGACAAACTCCGAACAATTCACTAGAATAATATGAGAGAATACAAAGATATCTTAATTTGAGTACAAACCCAAATTACTTCACCACAATAACTATGTGATGGAACCCAAATAAAACACCCTTTTATTTGAAGTATCTTTCTCTCTCTATTTCCGAAGCTTTAGAAAAGCTTTTTCTCTCTCTCTTTGAACTCTCGGATGAGAGTGTATTGTTTTGTGTTGGTATTGGTGTATATAATCCCTTTCCTCTGCTGCCTTTTTATAGCTAAAAACGGAAGGAGATAGAAAAAAGAACAAGCAGAATTCAATGGGCTGGGAAGGTAGAAAATTAAAGGGGCGGGAGTGGGTGAGGACTTTAACTGACAATTTCCCCCTCCGAACCCATTAGAGGAGGTAATCTATATGACCCCGTCACTTGGAGTCCATCCCGGCCAATTCCTTGCAAAATTCCAGCTTGTTGTGAGTGACAACTTTTGTTAACATGTCCGAGGGATTCTCGTCGGTATGAACTTTCTTCACTTTCATCAATTCCTTTTCCATCACTTCTCGAAGCCAATGATAATGAACATCAATATGCTTGGTCCGATTATGATACGTAGCATTCTTGGTCAAGTCAATTGCACTTTGACTATCACAATAAACCACATACTGATCTTATTTTAAACCCAACTCTTAGAGAAACCGTTTTAACCACAACATCTCCTTGCTTGCTTCAGTAGTAGCGATGTATTCTGACTCAGTTGTAGACAAAGCAACACATTTTTGTAACTTGAACTGCCATGACACTGCTCCCCCTGTAAAAGTAAATAAATACCCCGAAGTAGACTTCTTCTCTTCAGAACCTGCCATGTCTGCATCTGTAAAACCCTCCAAGACTGGACTCGTACTACCAAAAACCAAACATAAACTGGAAGTAGCTTTCAAGTATCTGAGAATCCACGTAACTGCTTCCCAATATTCTCTACCAAGATTTGACAAATACATGCTCACAACGCCAACTGCATGAGCAATATCTGACCGCGTACAAACCATTGCATACATAAGACTCCCTACAGCAGAAGAATAGGGAACTGCTGCCATATCATCTCTCCATTCCTTAGTAGAAGGACACATGCACTTTGTTAACTTAATATGACTAACCAGTGGTGTGCTAACTGGTGTAGCATCACCCATGTTGAACCTTGCAAGCACCCGCTCAACATACTTCTCTTATGACAACCACAACCTCTTGGCTTTCCTGTCACGAACAATCTTCATACCCAAAATCTGTTTAGCTGGACCTAAGTCCTTCATATCAAAGGACTTAAACAACTCACCCTTGAGCCTTTGAATCATATCAGCATCCTGCCCAACTATCAATATATCATTTACATATAGCAACATGATAACAAAGTTACCATCCGGAAACCTTTTAATATACACACAATGATCTGCAACTGTTCTACTGTAACCTTGATCCACTATAAATGAATCAAATTTCATGTACCACTGCCTCGGGGCTTGTTTCAGGCCGTACAAACTTTTCTTCAACATGCAAACCAAGTGTTCTTTCCCTTTAACTTCAAATCCCTCTAGTTGTTCCATGTAGATTTCTTCCTTCAAATCACCATGAAGAAAAGCAGTCTTCACATCCAACTGCTCAAGCTCAAGATCCATACTAGAAACTAATCCTAGAACTACTCGAATAGAAGTCATCTTCACAACTGGAGAAAAAATCTCATCGAAATCAATACCTTGCTTTTGAGCAAAACCCTTGACGACTAATCGAGCCTTGTACTTCACTAGTTTTTCACCATCCTTCTTAAGCTTAAACACCCATTTATTCTTCAATGCTTTCTTGCCCTTCGAAAGTGTTGTCAACTCATAGGTGTGATTCTTATGCAAAGAATCCATCTCATCCTGCATAGCTCTCAGCCAATCGCCCTTCTCTTTATGAGTCTTGACTTCCTGAAAATCCTCTGGTTCCCTTTCCTCAAAACTAAAAGATATTCAGATGAAGGATATCTGACTGATGGCACATGTTCTCTAGTGGATCTTCTTAGCTGAGGTTCTTCAATGTCAGGTTGCTCCCCCTGATCAACACTCTCTGCATCTGACCCATCACCATCGTGTAAATCTGTATCAGTCATATCTTCATTCTGACCTCCTTCTCCAACTGTGGCATTTTGTACTGGAGATGGAACTTCGCTGAGGTCTGAAACTCTATTATCTCTGGGCTGTGTAGCATTATCAAAATGCTCATAATTTTGGTGTTCATGAAACACCACATCTCTGCTCTTGAATAATTTTCTCTACACTGGATCCCATAACTGGTATCCAAACTTTGTATCTCCATAGCCAACAAATACACATGGAGTAGACTTGTCATCAAGTTTCGATCTTTGTTCCTTGGGGATATATGCAAAAGCCTTGCACCCAAATACCCTCAAATAAGAATAAGACAAATCCTTACCACTCCAAATCTTTCCTGGAATCTGAAAATCCAATGGTGCTGATGGAGATCTATTAATCAGGTAACAAGCAGTACGAACAACTTCACCCCAGAATGACTTAGGCAGTTTAGCCATTCTCAACATGCATCGCACTCTCTCAATAATAGTGCGGTTCATTCTCTCAGCCACACCATTATGCTGTGCGGTACCAAGAACAGTCTGTTCATGCCGAATGCCATGCTTACTGCAATATTCAGCAAACTCCTTAAAAGTGTATTTCCCTCCGTTGTCACTACGAAGACACTTCAATGATTTTCCAGTCTCCCTTTCAACCATAGCATGAAAACTCTGAAAATGCTGAAATACCTGGTCTTTTGTTCTCAACAAAAATACACACACCTTCCGCGAAGCATCATCAATAAAGGTAACAAAGTACCTATTTCCACCCAAAGACTCAACCTCAATGGGTCCACATACATCATAATATACTCTTTCTAGTAGCTCTGATTTTCTTTTAGCTGAACTACTAAAAGAAACTCTGTGTTGTTTCCCAAACAAACAATAATCACAAGGGCTTAAAACAATACCTTTAGCAAAAGGAATGAGTGACCTTTTTGCTAATAACTGCAACCCTTTCTCACTCATGTGGCCAAGCCTCTTATGCCATAAGTTTGGTGAAGAGTCATTCTCAACTATATTCAACTCACTAGAGCACACCTTCACATGAGTCTTGTACAACGAACAACAAGCAACACCTCTTGCAATCACCATAAAGCCCTTGGTAAGATTCCACTTTCCACTGCCAAAGTGATTCTCATAGCTAGACCTGGCAAACGGGCGGGCCGAGCGTGGGCCGGACCGAAAAGGCCCGGGTTTTGGCGGGCCAGATTTCTTAAGCCCGGGTTGGGCGGGCCGGGCCGGCCCACGGGCTTTTTCTTATATTTTTTTTTTTGCAAAATCTTGATACACCAAAAACAGTAATAATAATAAATATTAAAAATAATAAACAATAATTCTAATTACTTAAATTAACTACATATCTCAATCAATTAAAATTTTAATAGTATTATAATTTTAGATATTATTCTAAAGGCATGATTTGGGATAATGATTGATTTACTTTCCAAATAAGTAGGGGGAATGCATAATTAAGGGATAATGATTGATTTACTTTTCAAATTTACTACAATATGATTCTTTAAAATTAATATAATTTATTTAACTTTTAAAAATAATAAATACTGTAATTAATACTAATATATAGATAATTTTAAATTTTTATAATTATATTATCTAACTTAAATTAATAATTGTTAGTTTAATAGTTTTATACTTTGAAATTATTTACTACATATCTCAATCAATTAAAATTTTAATAGTATTATAAATTAGTATTATTAATTAAGAATAATAAAATTACAATAAAATCAAATTTATAGCGACATAAAGAAAAATTATGACACAATCTTAAAGAGATATTGTTATACACTAATAAATACATGAAATAAAATATAATAATATATTATAAAGACACTCACGCTATTTTACAAAAATAAAAAACTATATGTATGAATATTAAGATTATGTTTTTTGTATGCTTTCAAAATAATAAATTGTTAATTTAATATTGCTGTGCAATTATGTGTTATTTTACATAATTATATATTACTAAAATAATACACTTTATTTATATAAAATTATATAAATAAAGTGTATTATTTAAGTTTTACTTATTATAAATGCACGATTTAAGTAAGCATTAATTGTTTAGTTTTATATTATAAATGCACGATTTAAGTTTTACTTTTTAAGAATAGTAAATTTGAACAAAAGTAAAGAAACAATATATTAAAAATTGCATTAAAAATAAACAATTGTTGTAGCTCAGTTGGTTTGAACTCTTATTTATTTATTTACAAGTCTTGTGTTCAAGCCCCACAAGTAGCAACATTTTGGTTAAAAAAAAGTTACGGGCTGCGGGCCGGGCCGGGCCGGGGACCGGGCCATCAAGGGCCGAGCCAAAAACGGGTCGGGCCAAAACGGCCCAACTTTTCCTGGGCTAGAAAACTGCAGCCCATAGCCCAGCCCGTGGCGGGCGGGCCGGCCCGGCCCGCAGGCTTGGGCCAAGTTTGCCAGGTCTACTCATAGTCTTCTCTGTCCAAGGCCATGCCAGAAATTAAGTTGAGACGCAAATCTGGAACGTGTCTAACATCCCTCAAGGTAACAGTGCAACCAACACCTGTCTGAATACAAACATCACCAATTCCAATAATCTTGGACTGATCAATATTTTCCATTCTCACGTACCCAAAGTCTCCAGCTTTGTAAGTTGTGAAAAATTCTCTCTTAGGTGTAGCATGATACGAGGCAACAGTATCAACCACCCAATCAACTTTCTGATCATCAACATGCAAGCATTCTTCTTTTCCAAATGAAAGAATCACCACATCTTCGGTGACTGTGGCTGCAGTGTTCTTCTCCTCAATCTTTTCCTGCTCACCATTTTTTTACTTGTCTAACCAGATTCTGCAATTTCTCTTGTAATGACCTTCCTTATTACAATGGAAGCATTGATACGTTTCACCTTGTCTGATCTTTGACTTGCTCTTATAATTTTTACTTTTGCTACGACTTGTATCTCCTTTGTGAGATCCCCTAAAATTGCTTCTGCCCCTGTTCTCTGTGACAAGAGCATGTGTCTCAAATTTTATGCATTGCTCCTTTCGCCTTGTCTCCTCATTATGAAGACTGTCCTTGACTATCTGCATAGTCATTTTTCCTTCTGGAGCTGAATTGCTTAGAGACACTACCAAAGTCTCCCAGCTATTTGGCAACGAACTGAGAAGCAAAAGAGCCTGAATCTCATCATTAAGATTCAACTTCATGGTGGACAGTTGGTTCACCAAACCTTGGAACTCACTCATATGCTCCGACACACTGCTCCCGTCCTTGTACTTTAGATTCACAATTTTTCAAATAACAAAAGTTTTATTTTATGCATTCTTCTTCTCTTACATAGACTCTAGTGTAGTCCATAAAGTGTGAGCATCCGTCTCCTGCGAAACATGGTGGAACACACTTTGATCAATTCACTGCCGGATGTGATCAATAGTCTTCCTATTCATTTTATTCCAATCAACCTCAAACTTATCCGCGGGCATCTTTCCCTTGAACTCCAAGGGATCATACAAATCTTTGCAATAAAGGATATCCTCCATTCTGGGCTTCCAGATCGAAAAATTTGAAGAGATCAATTTAATCATGGCTCCGACTGATTCCTCTATAAAATTTATCAAAAACAACCGAGCAAATAACATTAGCTTTGATACCAATTGTTGGGAAAAAATCACCTCCCAAATACTGTTGTCTTTGATAAATTAGACGGATAAAATATTAGCACATGCCAAACAGATTAAATTTGCAGTTCCACCAAAATAATAACCATGTAGAAAATAATGAGTAAAAAATATCCAACCACGAGACACCAAGATTTTACGTAGAAAACCCTCTAGAATTAAGAGATAAAAACCACGGGACAAACTCCGAACAATTCACTAGAATAATATGAGAGAATACAAAGATATCTTAATTTGAGTACAAACCCAAATTACTTCACCACAATAACTATGTGATGGAACCTAAATAAAATACCATTTTATTTGAAGTATCTTTTTCTCTCTATTTCCTAAACTTTAGAAAAGCTTTTTCTCTCTCTCTTTGAACTCTCGGATGAGAGTGTATTGTTTTGTGTTGGTGTTGGTGTATATAATCCCTTTCCTCTGCTGCCTTTTTATAGCCAAAAACGGAAGAAGATAGAAAAAAGAACAGGCGGAATTCAATGGGTGGGGAAGGTGGAAAATTAAAGGGGCGGGAGTGGGTGAGGACTTTGACTGACAGATCCAGCTGTTATCGCATTGCTTCTTGAAACAACGAATCCTGCTATTGCAGAGGACATGGTAACAATATTATTGTTTGCGCTGAGCTTACTGTTACCACAAATTCACGTGCAACAAAACTTAGTTGGTTCACCAATGTTTAAATACCGTGTTGCAGACCTATGTCGCAGGAGATAGAGTTATAACAGATCCTCTTTGCAAGCCCTTCAGCATGGGAAGGTGCTCTTCTAGATTTTTGAATGTGGTCAGAAGTGTTCATTTTTTATTTTTAACCTCTTCCTCGTGAACTTAATTTGTACTTATTCAACTTCATATTTTCTTAGGAATCTCTTGTGTGTGTATTCAAAGAAGCACATGGGGGATGATCCCGAGCTTTTAGAGATGAAAAAGAGATCAAATACTAGGAGTTTAAAAGAGATGGCAATGCTATTGAGGTACATCTACCCTTATTTTAGCTATCCTACATATAATCCCCATCTAAACAAACATATGGTTATTTTTTTTAAATGATCAAGTGATTAGGAATACTAATCCTAGGACTATATTCCATGGGTTTGTAATCCCTTGAAAATAGTTTTTGCAAACAAACATAACCTAAGAGTTTATGGCGGCCCCTTGGACTAAGGATGTCTGTGATGATTTTCATACTGTGTTAACATGCTAAATTTTGTTGTAAACATCTTTTGTAACTATATTTATCTGAACCCCAGGGGTGGATCGAAAATCATATGGATTGCACCAAGTGGTGGAAGAGACCGCCCTGATCCTGTCACAAAAGAATGGTTGCTGGTAAAATATCTCCTTCAATTCAAAAACATCTTTCAATACTAGACTATTTATATCTAGTATTCAATATATTTACAACAAAATGATGTTATTTATGAGTAAGACCTCTAGAAGGGGACCACTCTGTTATAGAATATATAATCCTTTTCATGTTGCTCAATTCCAGCACTCCATTGTTTGGCAAGTGGCATGCATTTTCACAGAGAGCGCTGTAGGAAACGATTTCCAAAAAAAATTAATAATTTTTACTTTTAAAAATTATTATCCCAAGATCTTTCTCATAATTTAGCATAATCAAATAATTAAATAGATCATATTACATACCTCGTGTTTGGTTGTAGCACAATGGAAAATTTTTGGTATCCTGATGAAGACTTTTTCTTCCTCCTGATCTTCCTCCCTATGACTCTTATTTTGATATTACGTACTTTTTCTGAGTGTGGGCTCAAAATACTGCAAACTGATATAATATATAGAGTCCTCAACTCCCTGATATTTATCAGGATAATTTGAAAACTTTTCTGATATATTTTATCCTGCTATTTTGTTATATCTTAATAAGGGCTAGAGTGGGGATCAAGTAGGATTCTACAATTCTAGCTCCAATATAATACTAATTTCTGATTAACTCTTTAATCAATTAGAATTATATTAATTATAACTAATTCCACTAAATAGTTATAATTGCACTCTAGAATTAATAGAATTAAAATTAATTAATTAAATCCTTCCACTATTAGTATCTTGCAAAAATACTCCTCTACAATAATATCCATAAACGCGTGTAGGAATAAAACTGTTAACTCACTACGTTTACTGCTTATATCCTTGACTACATAATTTATAAACTTTTGATCACACATTAATTTAATAAATTAAATTAATACTTTAGTAATTTGAATTACTAAAATACTTGGCCAAGATTATGGTGATCAACCAATAAATTATATCAAAGGGATATTATAATTTAATTGTAGAATTCCATCTTGACAAATACATGTTCCTAATTTCATAACATATATCACCCAACATATTGAGGTATTGATTGTATTTAAAATCTCACTCTTAAATATATTAAAGTGACATACATTATAAAATTAAGTTCATTATTCTCTCAGGATTAAGAGTAATTGCACATTAATAGTAATTGAAAAAATTATTTATAACAACAGTATTTAACAAATAATTTTTCGCAACGATCCAGTTCTATGTATTTCATTAATACACCAATACACTAGATTAAAGTCTCCACTTTACATGACTAAGACAAATCATCCAATCAAGTGTATTACAATCTACTAGAATGGTTTGTCCATTTCCATCTAAGATTGAGAACAATATATTTCTTTAATTATACATAACATATAATTTATGTCTTCTGTATATGACACTACTTCATATACATAAATTATAAAATATATAATTATGGACAAAATTTATGACACATTTAATTATACAAAATGAAATTAAATATTATTATTAAAATAATAAAATAAATATCAACATTGGATTTTTCTAGGCTTAAAACATTACAATCTCCCACTAGCCCTAAACCCAATCTACCATATGTCTAATACCCATTCCCTCAAGATGAGAATCAAAAACTTTAGAAGACAAGGTCTTCGTAAATGGATCAGCCAAATTTTGTGCAGAAGCTATCTTTGAAACTATCACATCTCCTCGTTGAACTATATCTCGGATGAGGTGATATTTTCTTTCAATGTATTTGCCTTTCTTGTGGTTTCTAGGCTCCTTTGATTGTCCAATCGCCCCATTATTGTCACAAAACAGGACAATAGGAGATGATACTGAAGGTATCATTCCTATTTCTAACAAGAACTTTTTGAGCCATACAGCCTCTTTTGCAGCTTCGGAAGCAGCAACATATTCAGCTTCCATGGTGGAGTCAGCTATGCAAGACTATTTAACACTCCTCCAACTGACAGCTCCACCTCCAAGAGTAAACACATAACCAAATGTTGACTTTCTAGAATCTCTATCCGACTGAAAATTCGAATCTGTATATCCTTTCGGAACAAGATCATCACTAGAATAAACAAGCATATAATCTCTTGTTCTCCGTAGATACTTAAGCATATGCTTTACTGCTATCCAATGTTCAAGTCCAGGGTTAGACTGATATCTGCTGACCAGGCCTACTGCAAAACAAATATCTGGCCTAGTACACAACATTGCATACATAAGACTTCCCACTGCCGAAGCATAAGGGATTGTCTTCATGCGCTCTTGTTCTTGAGGTGTCTTAGGACACTGCTCCTTAGTAAGAGGAATTCCATGTCTGATAGGAAGTAGTCCTTTCTTGGAATTCTGCATGTTAAACCTAGCCAAAATTATATCTATGTATGCAGCTTGGGATAGGCCTAACATTCTATTCTTGCGATCACGCCAAAGCTTGATCCCTAGAATGTAATTAGCCTCTCCTAGGTCCTTCATCTCAAAATTATTAGATAACCAAATTTTAACACTAGATAATACTCCCACATCATTACCAATAAGCAATATATCATCCACATAAAGAACTAAGAATACCACCACCTCATCTTTATTCTTCTTGTACACACAAGATTCTTCTGGATTATGTTCAAAACCATAAGATTTGATTGCTTGATCAAACCTTATATTCCAAGACCTTGATGCTTGCTTAAGTCCATAAATGGACTTTTGTAACTTGCATACCATATTTTCTTGGTCTTTAACTATAAAACCATCAGGCTGTTTCATATAGATTTCTTCATCAAGATATCCATTAAGAAAAGCAGTCTTGACATCCATTTGCCATATCTCGTAATCGAGATGAGCTGCAATGGATAAGAGTATTCTAATAGATTTAAGCATAGCTACTGGTGAAAAGGTTTCCTCATAATCGATACCTTCTTTTTGAGTAAAACCTTTTGCTACCAACCGTGCTTTAAAGGTTTCCACCTTTCCATCTACCCCTCTTTTTCTTTTGTAGACCCACTTGCACCCTATAGGTTTGACCCCATTAGGTGCTTCTACAAGCTCCCATACTTTATTTGAGTACATGGAATCCATTTCTTGTTTCATAGCTATGTGCCAGTTGGATGCATCTACATCATTAATAGCTTCATTGAAGTTAGAGGGATCCGACTCTACTTCTTCTGGAATAACATCATAAGTTTCTCCAAGAAGTGAAAGTCTATCAGGAGGCCTGATACTCCTCCCACTACGACGAAGCTCTGGTGTATTAGAAGAATTAGGTTCATTAATTTGTGGCAATTCATCCAAGTCTTGTGGTGGATTAATTGATTGAGTAATTGATGTACTTGACATTTCTTCTAAGACAATTTTGCTACTCGACTTGTGATCCATTATGTAGTCATTTTCCAGAAAAACTGCATTTGCGCTAACAAATACTTTCTGATCTAAAGGACTATAAAATAGACCACCTCTAGTTC
The DNA here is from genome assembly GCA_016801055.1 of Panax notoginseng. Lineage (NCBI taxonomy): Eukaryota > Viridiplantae > Streptophyta > Magnoliopsida > Apiales > Araliaceae > Panax > Panax notoginseng. Next base: position 22,920,952 of record CM029021.1, read on the forward strand.
CTTTTGGATATCCTACAAATAAACATACTTCTGTTCTTGTACCGAATTTATCTAAATCTGTCTTTCCTTTTCGTACATGTGCAGGTGTGTCCTGTAAGACCCCAACTTATTAATGAATAAAATCAAATTTTCTCTAAATATTATTGTGAATAATAAGGGGGTTAATTTGATATAATACTTTGGTTATGGGTGAAATGTGCAAATTTTGCAAAATAAGCAAGTGGTTATAAAATATTTATTTTTGGTCGGTGAATATTCGGTTGGTCGTGGAATATTCTTGCTGTCGGGGAATATTCGTACGACGACGCAGCCTTGTGTGGGCCCTATAACGGAAAGCGATTGGATGAAGAAAACGACAAGTATAAGTTATTTATTAATAATGGCGTAGTTGTTACCGTTAACACTGTTTAAATACCCGGTGGTTAAAAATACAGTAATAACGCGTGGTTGCATAGTAGCACACGGATTGCACAGTATAGTTGAATTATTGATTCGTACGTAAGAAGGCACTACTCAATAATTGTTACAGTGATTACTGTTCAATATTTTATTTTATTGGTTCAATAATTGCTGCATTGATATTTTATATTATTGTTGTTTCAATAATTATTGCTGCACAGTATTTTCATTTATCAGATCAATAATTCATATTATTTGAATAATATTATTAGATAACATTATTGGCAATGTCTAGAAAGTTCTGTCTAAGGAGAGGTTTGGTCATCTAATTGCGCGCCAGTAAGGAGAAATCCTTATTGGAAAGCCCCCTCTTTCCTGGGAACGGCCTGGTTGTCATAAATGTGATTCTGTAATATTATTTATGAATAATTAATTATTGATTCATATGATAAGGAAATATTTATTTTATGTGGATATAAATGAGGGATATATTTTTGTGGTTAAAAATGAAGGAGTTAATGTTGAGGTTTTTATCCATATTTTTGTCGGAATGGAGGTATTAAAAATCAGGGTTTTTGAGATATTTTGCGGGGGTTATAATTTTTAATCCGACCGTTGGATCGTGGTAATTTTTGGATATGTTATACATATATAAGTTGAGTATATGCCCACAAATTTTGAACCGTTAAAAATGAACGTATGATTTATTATGAATTTTACAAGATGACTGGTTCAGAAATTGTTGAATTTTCGGAGTTTATCATTTTGATGGAAAATTCTAGAATTGGTGGGCCCCACTTGTGGTTGGTGAAGAAATGTGCTGAATTATATTTCAAATGTGGTAGGTGGGAATAGTAGCAGGTAAAGCCATCAGGTTGCAGGTCAAACCTACCAAAATTTTCCTATAAATAGAGGGCTAAGTTAGAATTGAAAATTACACCAGAAACAAGTTTTCTCTCTTTCTCTCTCTAGATTATTGAGTGTATTTTGTGAGTATTTAGATACTTTGAGAGTTTCTATTCATCAGAGCAAGTTTCTTTCAGCCTTATACCGGTATTCCGACCAGAAGTACTGATATTTTGAGGTAAGGGATATTATTTTCTTCTTAATGATATTATTTTCTTCAATATCATTATGCTGAAATATTGATATGAGTTTTTATCAAATTTGGAACTTTTTGTGTCGGGGGTTACTATTCACGTATACGGCACTATTCACGTATACGGCACTATTCACGAATACGGCACTATTCACCGAAAAATAAAATTTTTCCTTTTTGTCCAAGATGTCTATTATGGTTACTATCTTTGATTGTATCCATGTTTTGATCTTTATTTTTGAATTCTGCTTCACAATTGATTATTATGAAGTATTATTGATCTTGGATAAACTGTTATACGAATCCCTACTATTTGTCCTTCTGTCTCATTGGATTCGTTCTCTTTAAGATATTTTTCATCATCCTCAGTCCTAAATGATGATATTACTGAATATCTTTGGCCTGTAGTGCAAAGATGTATAATTACTTGATGAATATCTTTGGCCTGTAGTGCAAAGATGAACAGGTGTTGAGATGAACATGACCGACTGATGATACAAATGAATATCTTTGGCCTGTAGTGCAAAGATGAATATTTGGTTAAAGATGATTATTAATTGATGTTACAGGGATAAAATATTGATGATGGACTTTTAAATCTTAGAAGATAGTAGAATTCTTTCTCTACTTGACTCTTCTAATGGTTTGTTGTTTCCGCTGCAGTTGTTGATCTAAAACTTGTTGTCGATTATATTTTATCAGATTTTTCCCTGTTGAAGACTAACGATAATTTGTTGTATATTATCTTAGTCATAATATTCTTTACTGGGCTAGTTGAGCTCACCCTTTTCCTTTTTGTTCCATTTTTCTTCTCAGGAGGTGAGAACATAGCAGGATCTAGTCGGGGTATGGAGTGATGGTTCTAGAAAGATGTATTAGCAGTCCTCACTATTTCTGTAAAATAGTGTTTGAATAATTGTAATGAGGATTTATTTGAGTGTGGATATTGTCTAGAAGACAATATTTGTATTTAAACTCACAGTATGTGTTGTCGTATTTTGCACGACAATTGTATTATTGAAGTTGTAGTTTGCTTTCTGTACCATGTATTTGGCGACTCAGAATGGGTGTTGTATACCTATTCTGGGGGCGTCACAGTTGGTATCAGAGCTTAGGGATATGATCCCTGGCTGAGATGTGAGACAAGAACTAGGAGGGGAGAGACGGGGAATTCCTTCGCTAGTATGACCTGACTAAGTTTATTTGGTGTTTATTTGGTCGGTCAGAGTATAGGGATAATATATGACATGACTATTAACCCTTGTTTTATGGCAGTATTTAAGAATGGCAGCTGAGAACGTTAATAATGGAGTAAATCAGACCGTGGAGACACCTTTGATCACTACCCAGGGGAACGTGCAACAGGAAGGCAATATTCCTCCTGTAAACAACGTTACCGAGCAAACGATGAATGATGGAATGTTTAGGAGCTTTTTGCAGTTCATGCAAAATCAGACGAGGGAGACTCGTGTGCAGAATACGGGTGGAAATGATAACAACGCGCGGTTTGTCACAGCTAAGCAGTTCAAAGAATTGGGACCACCAGAATTTAAGGGAAAGCCGGATCCGATCATGGCGGAAACGTGGGTCAAGCAAATTACCAAGATATTTGATGTCTTGGGATGCACGGAGGAACAGAAGGTTCCATTCGCCACATTTATGTTCCGCGGTGAGGCAGACTACTGGTGGGAGTCTGTGAAGCGTACCCAGCCTGACGCACTCAACATGTCCTGGGAAACATTTCAAAAACTGTTCAATGACAAGTACTTTCCTGAAAGTATTCGTCATATGAAGGAGGTTGAGTTTATTAGACTGGAACAAAACAACATGACGGTGTCCCAGTACGAGGCGAAGTTTGCAGAGTTATCCAGGTTTGCACCTCATTTGGTCGAAAATGAGGAACGAATGACGCGGATGTTTCTGAGAGGTTTAAAACCTGAGATTCGTCAATACCTTATCTCTCATAAATTTTCTCTGTATTCAGACGTTGTCAACAGGGCCCAATTATTAGAGAGAGATAATGAGTATACTCAACCGAGGGACCACAACCAGGGTCATACCGGTGACAGCAATCATCAGAGCGATGATAACCAACGAGGAGGGAAAAATACGAACAAAGGCGGTAACCACTCGGGTGGTCATCGTGGCCATGATAATAGAAGAGGTGAGTCAAGTGGAAATTTCAGAAAGAGGAGATTCAACAATGACGGGAAGACATCAGCACCAGCACCAGCACCAACAACAAATTTTAGGGGAGGAGAACGACCGCCAGTTAGATGTTACAAATGCGGGAAAGAGGGACATATCAGCCCAAACTGTCCACAACAATCCAAGGTGTGTTACAACTGTGGGAAGGAAGGCCACATCGCTCGAGATTGTACTATAGCGAAACCAAGTTCAGCGGGAGTGGTGATTCCAAGGGCTGTCCCGGATAAGGCGAAATCAGCGGTTCCTGGAAGAGCGTTTGTCGTAACTGGCCAAAACGTGAGAAACCCGAACGAGGTGATCACGGGTAAGCTAATCTTGAATTCTTGCGAAGTTTATACTTTACTAGATACCGGTTCTACCCATTCTTTTATCTCTCCTGCTTGTGCTCAACGTTTAAACTTGACTCCGGAGAAATTGGACTTTAACTTATCTGTTGAAACTCCGTTGGGTGAAACCTTCGTTACATCTACAGTTTATAAATCTTGCATGATCCAAGTTGGCACTATCACATTACCTGTTGATCTTATCTCTTTAAAGATACTTGCTTTTGATGTGATTTTAGGAATTGATTGGTTAACCACTCATCATGCTAAAATTGATTGTTTTCGTAAGGTTGTTAGTTTTCATATTCCTAACCAACCTGTCATACGAATTCAAACTACTAAACCACTAAAATCAGTCACTGTCATATCAAGCCACAAAGCTATTCGTTTATTGAAAAACGGATGTCAAGCTTTCTTAGCCCATGTTATGGATTTGAACAAAGACAAGTCAGATTTGAATAATATTTCTATTGTTAGAGAATTTTCCGATGTATTTCCTGAAGAACTTCCCGGTCTACCCCCGGAACGAGAAATTGAATTCTTTATTGACCTTGAACCCGGTACAAAGCCCATTTCTAAAACCCCATATCGAATGGCTCCTATTGAACTTCAGGAGTTAAAAGTCCAACTACAGGAGTTGTTGGACATCGGTTTTATTCGTCCTAGTACGTCTCCTTGGGGTGCTCCTGTTTTATTCGTAAAGAAGAAAGACGGGAGTATGCGACTTTGTATTGACTATCGAGAATTGAACCATGTCACCATCAAGAATAGGTATCCGCTACCTCGCATTGATGACCTGTTTGACCAGTTGCAAGGAGCACAATTCTTTTCAAAGATCGATCTTCGTTCTGGATATCATCAGCTGAAGATTAAAACTGAGGATATTCCAAAGACTGCCTTCAGAACTCGGTACGGGCATTATGAATTCTTAGTAATGTCTTTTGGATTGACTAATGCTCCTGCTGCCTTCATGGATATGATGAACCGTGTATTCAAAGAATATTTGGATCAGTTCGTTGTTGTCTTTATTGATGACATCCTCATCTATTCCAAAAGCCGTGAAGATCATGAGCGCCATTTGAAGCTGGTACTGCAAAGGCTTCGTGAAAACAAGCTATATGCCAAACTGAAGAAATGCGAGTTCTGGCTTGAGGAAGTAGCATTCCTTGGGCACGTGGTGTCAAAACATGGAGTATCTGTCGACCCGGCGAAGATTGAAGCCATACAAAGTTGGGAGCAACCGAAGTCGGTAACCGAAGTACGTAGCTTTCTGGGCTTAGCTGGTTATTATCGGAGATTTGTGGAAGGATTTTCTCGAATCGCTACTCCGTTAACTCAGCTGACTCGGAAAGATACAAAATTCGTATGGAGTGAGGAATGCGAGAAGAGTTTCCAAGAACTCAAGAGGAGACTCATTTCGGCACCTGTTTTGACAATACCATCTGGTTCGGATGGATTTGTTATCTACAGCGATGCTTCAGGCAAAGGGTTAGGATGTGTTCTCATGCAACATGGGAAAGTCATAGCCTATGCCTCACGACAACTCAAAGAATATGAGAGGAATTATCCTACTCATGATTTGGAGTTGGCAGCAGTCGTTTTTGCGTTGAAGATCTGGAGACACTACCTGTATGGGGAGAAAGTGGAGATCTATACAGATCATAAAAGCCTCAAATATTTCTTCACCCAAAAGGAACTCAACATGCGGCAACGACGTTGGCTTGAGCTGTTGAAAGATTACGATCATACCATCCAATACCATCCTGGAAAAGCAAACGTAGTAGCTGACGCATTGAGTAGAAGATCATATGCGGGTACGAGTGCAATGTTTTTAACACAAAGGCCCATTTTGTATGACTTGCAAAGGATGGAGATAGAGATGAAGGCTCCAAGTACCCACATGATGATATCAAATATACGAGTAGAACCGACTTTAATCGATAAAGTTAAAGCTGCTCAAGCTACGGATATAGAGCTGATGCGTATGAAGAAGAAAGTGCAAGAAGGTGCTATTCCAGAAGCAAGAATCGATGAAGAAGGAATACTTCGAGTCAACTCCAGACTTTGTGTTCCTAACGATTTTGACTTGAAGCATAGAATAATGATGGAGGCACACAACACACCGTTTGCAATCCATCCTGGGAGTACCAAAATGTATCACGATCTTCGACATACATTTTGGTGGAGCAATATGAAAAGAGAGATCGCGGAGTTTATCTCGAGGTGTTTAACTTGTCAACGTGTAAAGGCGGAGCATCAAGTGCCAAAGGGTCCATTGCAACCACTTGAGATCCCGAAATGGAAGTGGGAACACATTACTATGGATTTTGTTACAGGTCTTCCCAAGGTTTCTCAAGGCATAGATGCGATTTGGGTTATTGTTGATAGATTAACCAAGTCCGCTCATTTCTTGCCGATACGTGAGACTTATTCCCTTGAACGTCTTGCTAGTATGTACGTGAACGAGATTGTGAGATTGCATGGCATGCCAGTATCCATAGTTTCGGATCGTGACCCAAGATTCACTTCACGATTTTGGGTTAGCTTGCAGAAAGCTATGGGCACGGATTTACGATTCAGTTCAGCATACCATCCTCAAACGGACGGACAATCAGAGAGGACTATTCAAACTCTTGAAGATCTATTAAGACTTTGTGTCTTAGATCTCAAAGGGAGTTGGGATAAGTACCTACCATTGGTGGAATTCTCCTACAACAACAGTTATCAGGCGAGCATAGGTATGGCTCCATTTGAGGCGTTGTATGGAAGAAAATGTCGTTCTCCAGTATGCTGGGACGAGGTGGGTGAAGCAACATTGTTGGGACCAGAATTGGTACGCATTACTACAGAGAAGATCCAAACGATTCGACAACGTATACAAACGGCACAGGATCGACAAAAGAGTTATGCGGATCTTCATCGGAAGGACGTGGAATTTAATATTGGGGATCATGTATTGTTACGTGTTGCACCATGGAAGGGAGTTACAAGATTTGGGAAGAGAGGAAAGCTCAATCCAAGATTTGTTGGTCCATTTGAGATTCTTGAGCGAATAGGAAATGTGGCATATAGACTCGCATTACCTCCAAGCATGTCTCGTGTTCATAATGTTTTTCACATATCTATGCTTCGTAAATATGTTAAAGACCCGAACCACATTATTGAGTTAGAACCAGACGAGATAGCTGAAGATTTAACGTACGAGGAGGTACCTGTTAAGATCTTGGATAGGAAAGAGCATGTCCTACGCACGAAGGTTATACCACAAGTTAAGGTTTTGTGGAGAAACCATGCTATTGAAGAAATGACCTGGGAGTTGGAATCAGAAATGAAAGCGAGGTATCCTCACCTTTTTGAAACATCAGGTACGTACGTCAATTTCGAGGACGAAATTTCATAAGGAGGGGAGGTTGTAAGACCCCAACTTATTAATGAATAAAATCAAATTTTCTCTAAATATTATTGTGAATAATAAGGGGTTAATTTGATATAATACTTTGGTTATGGGTGAAATGTGCAAATTTTGCAAAATAAGCAAGTGGTTATAAAATATTTATTTTTGGTCGGTGAATATTCGGTTGGTCGTGGAATATTCTTGCTGTCGGGGAATATTCGTACGACGACGCAGCCTTGTGTGGGCCCCATAACGGAAAGCGATTGGATGAAGAAAACGACAAGTATAAGTTGTTTATTAATAATGGCGTAGTTGTTACCGTTAACACTGTTTAAATACCCGGTGGTTAAAAATACAGTAATAACGCGTGGTTGCATAGTAGCACACGGATTGCACAGTATAGTTGAATTATTGATTCGTACGTAAGAAGGCACTACTCAATAATTGTTACAGTGATTACTGTTCAATATTTTATTTTATTGATTCAATAATTGCTGCATTGATATTTTATATTATTGTTGTTTCAATAATTGTTGCTGCACAGTATTTTCATTTATCAGATCAATAATTCATATTATTTGAATAATATTATTAGATAACATTATTGGCAATGTCTAGAAAGTTCTGTCTAAGGAGAGGTTTGGTCATCTAATTGCGCGCCAGTAAGGAGAAATCCTTATTGGAAAGCCCCCTCTTTCCTGGGAACGGCCTGGTTGTCATAAATGTGATTCTGTAATATTATTTGTGAATAATTAATTATTGATTCATATGATAAGGAAATATTTATTTTATGTGGATATAAATGAGGGATATATTTTTGTGGTTAAAAATGAAGGAGTTAATGTTGAGGTTTTTATCCATATTTTTGTCGGAATGGAGGTATTAAAAATCAGGGTTTTTGAGATATTTTGCGGGGGTTATAATTTTTAATCCGACCGTTGGATCGTGGTAATTTTTGGATATGTTATACATATATAAGTTGAGTATATGCCCACAAATTTTGAACCGTTAAAAATGAACGTATGATTTATTATGAATTTTACAAGATGACTGGTTCAGAAATTGTTGAATTTTCGGAGTTTATCATTTTGATGGAAAATTCTAGAATTGGTGGGCCCCACTTGTGGTTGGTGAAGAAATGTGCTGAATTATATTTCAAATGTGGTAGGTGGGAATAGTAGCAGGTAAAGCCATCAGGTTGCAGGTCAAACCTACCAAAATTTTCCTATAAATAGAGGGCTAAGTTAGAATTGAAAATTACACCAGAAACAAGTTTTCTCTCTTTCTCTCTCTAGATTATTGAGTGTATTTTGTGAGTATTTAGATACTTTGAGAGTTTCTATTCATCAGAGCAAGTTTCTTTCAGCCTTATACCGGTATTCCGACCAGAAGTACTGATATTTTGAGGTAAGGGATATTATTTTCTTCTTAATGATATTATTTTCTTCAATATCATTATGCTGAAATATTGATATGAGTTTTTATCAAATTTGGAACTTTTTGTGTCGGGGGTTACTATTCACGTATACGGCACTATTCACGTATACGGCACTATTCACGAATACGGCACTATTCACCGAAAAATAAAATTTTTCCTTTTTGTCCAAGATGTCTATTATGGTTACTATCTTTGATTGTATCCATGTTTTGATCTTTATTTTTGAATTCTGCTTCACAATTGATTATTATGAAGTATTATTGATCTTGGATAAACTGTTATACGAATCCCTACTATTTGTCCTTCTGTCTCATTGGATTCGTTCTCTTTAAGATATTTTTCATCATCCTCAGTCCTAAATGATGATATTACTGAATATCTTTGGCCTGTAGTGCAAAGATGTATAATTACTTGATGAATATCTTTGGCCTGTAGTGCAAAGATGAACAGGTGTTGAGATGAACATGACCGACTGATGATACAAATGAATATCTTTGGCCTGTAGTGCAAAGATGAATATTTGGTTAAAGATGATTATTAATTGATGTTACAGGGATAAAATATTGATGATGGACTTTTAAATCTTAGAAGATAGTAGAATTCTTTCTCTACTTGACTCTTCTAATGGTTTGTTGTTTCCGCTGCACTTGTTGATCTAAAACTTGTTGTCGATTATATTTTATCAGATTTTTCCCTGTTGAAGACTAACGATAATTTGTTGTATATTATCTTAGTCATAATATTCTTTACTGGGCTAGTTGAGCTCACCCTTTTCCTTTTTGTTCCATTTTTCTTCTCAGGAGGTGAGAACATAGCAGGATCTAGTCGGGGTATGGAGTGATGGTTCTAGAAAGATGTATTAGCAGTCCTCACTATTTCTGTAAAATAGTGTTTGAATAATTGTAATGAGGATTTATTTGAGTGTGGATATTGTCTAGAAGACAATATTTGTATTTAAACTCACAGTATGTGTTGTCGTATTTTGCACGACAATTGTATTATTGAAGTTGTAGTTTGCTTTCTGTACCATGTATTTGGCGACTCAGAATGGGTGTTGTATACCTATTTTGGGGGAGTCACATGCCCCATATATGAATATGGTGCAATACTGGCTTTCGCCCACTCCACAATTCTCTAGGAGTTAAAGGAACAGATTTTGATGGTACAAGATTCAATAAGTACATTGCCGTTTCTAGTGCATAACCCCAAAAGGAAATAGGAAGAGTAGAAAAACTCATCATAGACCTTACCATATCCAAAAGAGTCCTGTTTCTTCTTTCTGCCACACCATTTTGCTGGGGTGTACCCGGTGCAGTCAATTCAGATATAATTCCTATATTAGATAAGTAATCTTTGAATTCCCCAAGAAGGTATTCACCTCCTCGATCCGATCGAAGGGCCTTTATGTGTTTACCTGATTGCCTTTCTACTTCTGCCTGAAATTCTTTGAATTTTTCAAAAGCTTCAGACTTTCGATGCATGAGGTACACATAACCAAATCTTGAGTAATCATCAGTAAAGGTGATGAAATACTCAAACCCTCCTCGTGCTCGGATATTCATAGGACCACATACATCTGTATGAATTAATTCTAACTTATCACTAGCTCTATATTTCTTTGCCTTGAAAGGTCCTTTGGTCATTTTTCCCTCTATACAGGATTCACAAACTGGAAGATTTTCAACTTCTAAGGAACTTAGTGGACCATCTTTAACCAGTCTTTGTATCCTATTTAGATTAATATGACCCAATCGTAGATGCCAGAGATAAGTTTGATTAACTGAAGAAACTTTTCTTTTTAATGGTATATGTTGACTACATTCAGTTTGCATTAATGAATAATAATTTGGACTAAGAATATATAAATTATCTACCAATGAGCCAGAACAAATGAAATTTCCATTCTTGCGAATAACAATCTTAGAATCAAAATTAACTGAATATCCATGATTAAACAAGCAAGAAACTGAAATTAAATTTCTACGAATGTCTGGAACATAAAGACAATCTACTAATTCTAAAGTCCTATCATTATTAAAATTGAGATGCACAACTCCCACTGCAATAGCTACTACTTTTGCGCTAGAACCAAGGTGTAGATAAATCTCGCCTTCATTCAACTTTCTGGTTTCCTGAAACCCCTGCAAAGAATTGCAGACATGATTAGTAGTTCCCGAATCTACACACCAGGATTCAGTAGAACGGCCCACAAAACATGTTTCATGAACGAAAGATTGATATTTACCTATCTTGCCAAACTGATCAATGAGACAATCAATCGTACCTTGATTTTTGATCTTGGCTAGGTAAGTAGAACAATTTCTTTTCCAGTGACCTTTCTCCCCACAGTGAAAACATTTCCCTTTAGGTTTTGCTTTTTCCTTTTTCTTCCCAACCCCTCCAGATGGAGGAATGTTTCCATTTGCAGCTTTCTTATTTTTATTCTTTTTCCAGTTCTTGCCCTTAGGCTTTCCCTTAAAAGTACCAGTTTCTGCAATATGAATGTTTCCTCTTGCACGAAGAATACCCTCTGCTGCTTGAAGTTCCTTCATCAGTTCAGGTAAGGTTAAAGACATTTTGTTCATAGTGTAATTAAGTTTGAACTGATTGAAGGAATCAGGTAAGGTGTCCAACAACATGTCAACCTGGGTTTCCCCATCAACTGTTGCTCCCAGGATTTCCAGTTCGTTTAAGTAAGAAATAATTTTTAAACAATGATCTCGAACTGAAGATCCCTCAGACATCTTGGAATTCATAAGTGTTTTCATCACAGTCTGTCGTGCAGCACGACTCTGGTCAGCAAACATTTCATGAAGGCTATCCAAGATTTCCTTAGCAGTGGTAGTAGACTGATATTGGTGTTGCAATATATTTGACAAAGATGCCAATATATAACAACGAGCCATATCATCTGCCTTTTGCCACCTCTTATGGCTATTCTTTTGTGCAACAGTAGCATTTTCTGGAAGAACTGGGCAAGGTTCAGTCATCACAAACTTGTAGTCCTCAGCAGTCAACACAATGTCAAGGTTTCTTTTCCAGTCCACATAATTTTGTCCAGTTAACTTATTTTCTTTAAGGATAACAGCAAGGGGATTAAATGACATGGTAATCTGTAAAATTATACAATATGCATAAATTAAATGGTCATTCCATAAAAAATAAACTTTTGCATATAATATGAAAAGTGTAATCCTCAAACACAAACATAAAATAAACATGGCAACTTAATTTCAAATAATTCTCTTTTCGATGGGAAAAATAAGAATAATTTAAAATTACAATTATTTTTATATCTTGACACCTCATGAAATAAAAATAATTCACCATTTAATTCAGCCCAAAACAATAATAATAAGTATCACTCCGATAGGGAGAATTATTATTTATGTTTTGTCAAGTGTATACCATCCATTTAAATTTTCTCTAAAATTATAATACAAATACTTCGATGGGAAATAATTTGTAATACAATTTTAAATAAATTTATCACAAGGAAATCCATATCTAATATAACTAGATTCATGCATCTTCCGAAGGGAACTCACAAGATTTGAGATTAGATACATGTATCAATATAATGAACCAATGATGGAGGCCGTAAGAAATACATTCTTTCTCCCACTTGATTTTTTTTTTATTTTAAAAAAATGAGGATTTTTTATTTAAAAAAAATAATAATAATAATATCTCATATTAATACATATAACATGTAAAATAAGATCCATGCATATTCATATATAACAATTTCAAAATTATGAAATTTTAACAATTAAACATTATAATTGTTAACTACAATAAATATAAATGAATCTGCTTATTTAAACAAAATGTAAGTTGGTACAGTTGTTAACTATGACAGCAGGTCCCAAGTTCAAATCCTTGCAACTGCTTGGATCTTTTATATATTTCTAAACAGTTTTTCAAAAATAATTACAGAGTTGCTTAGAAAGATTTGAACTCCTGACCTCTCATAAACAAATATTTAATATTCCATCAAATTCCGCTGGGCCAATTAACAAACCATACTGGAATTAGTGAAACATTAATATTTATTATGACTGACCGATAAAACAATAGCACAAGCAGATATTAGTATATATCAACTTGCAGTAATTGTCACAACGGCATAATGCATGAGGAGAGCAGATTTCAACTTACAAAATTATTATTATTATTATTATTTTATTATTAACAACCCACATATATACGAATATTCATATATATCCGAAGAGCAATATTAAAAAAAAAATATATCCATACATGTATCTCATCGAATATAATTCTAAATAAATAACATAAACATGATTTATGAAAATTATGAGTTAGCTCTGATACCAATTGTAGGAAACGATTTCCAAAAAAAATTAATAATTTTTACTTTTAAAAATTATTATCCTAAGATCTTTCTCATAATTTAGCATAATCAAATAATTAAATAGATCATATTACATTCCTCGTGTTTGGTTGTAGCACAATGGAAAATTTTTGGTATCCTGATGAAGACTTTTTCTTCCTCCTGATCTTCCTCCTTATGACCCTTATTTTGATATTACGTATTTTTTTGAGTGTGGGCTCAAAATACTGCAAACTGATATAATATATAGAGTCCTCAACTCCCTGATATTTATCAGGATAATTTGAAAACTTTTCTGATATATTTTATCCTGCTATTTTGTTATATCTTAATAAGGGCTAGAGTGGGGATCAAGTAGGATTCTACAATTCTAGCTCCAATATAATACTAATTTCTGATTAACTCTTTAATCAATTAGAATTATATTAATTATAACTAATTCCACTAAATAGTTATAATTGCACTCTAGAATTAATAGAATTAAAATTAATTAATTAAATCCTTCCACTATTAGTATCTTGCAAAAATATTCCTCTACAATAATATCCATAAACGCGTGTAGGAATAAAACTGTTAACCCACTACGTTTACTGCGTATATCCTTGACTACATAATTTATAAACTTTTGATCACACATTAATTTAATAAATTAAATTAATACTTTAGTAATTTGAATTACTAAAATACTTGGCCAAGATTCTGGTGATCAACCAATAAATTATATCAAGGGGATATTATAATTTAATTGTAGAATTTCATCTTGACAAATACATGTTCCTAATTTCATAACATATATCACCCAACATATTGAGGTATTAATTGTATTTAAAATCTCACTCTTAAATATATTAAAGTGACATACATTATAAAATTAAGTTCATTATTCTCTCAGGATTAAGAGTAATTGCACATTAATAGTAATTGAAAAAATTATTTATAACAATAGTATTTAACAAATAATTTTTCGCAACGATCCAGTTCTATGTATTTCATTAATACACCAATACACTAGATTAAAGTCTCCACTTTATATGACTAAGACAAATCATCCAATCAAGTGTATTACAATCTACTAGAATGGTTTGTTCATTTCCATCTAAGATTGAGAACAATATATTTCTTTAATTATACATAACATATAATTTATGTCTTCTGTATATGACACTACTTCATATACATAAATTATAAAATATATAATTATGGACAAAATTTATGACACATTTAATTATGCAAAATGAAATTAAATATTATTATTAAAATAATAAAATAAATATCAACATTGAATTTTTCTGGGCTTAAAACCTTACAAGCGCTTATTATGAAATTAAAATGACTAAATGAGCTGACTAGATTGGACCAAATGAATTTTTTAACAAATTTTGAAGTAATAAAACTAGATTATGAGACTTGACATTTAACAAATTACATGAAAAAATGGCTCAAAATTTTACAAAAGTATAATTTAATCCATAAGTATGCATGTTAATGGGTTGAGCCCAGTCCAAGTGAGGGATATTCACTTGCTCAGATTGGTTTTGTTCATAAATTTGAGCTCAAGCTTGACTCGTGTACATAATTCAGCTGAGTTCAATAATTTGGAGTTTTCAAATTCGATAGCACATACAAGTGGGTTTCTTCCTCACAAGGACAACTTTTTGCTTCAAAACTCAGTATCATTATGTGCTTCCTAGGAAGCAGATGGGTTTTCATCAACTACAACTGAAAAGCAGAGTCTAGTTGAATCTAGCGTACATGATGCAAAAGCTTCTTCTGACAGAATGGATTCTTCTTATGCTAAAGCTTCTGCATCCGATACAGAAACAAAGCGTGCCAAGCAGTACGTTTACTCAACTTTTCTTGTTTTTAATCTTCTTGTCCCCTCACCCTCTCCGTCTCTCTCTGTTTCCTTTACTTGATTAATAGTAAATGAAACTTTTTTCTTTAGTTTTTAATTGTATTTGTGTTCCTTGGTTCTATCTCGTATATTCTCACACTTTCACCTTTTGGTGATGGATCAGTTTAAGGACAAGAATTTGGTACAAGGAACTTGACTTCTAAATTACATGCTATAGTTATTAGTAGGAAAACCAAGCACATATGAAACCTGAAAGAGAATCCAAGCATGCTGCAGTAACAGGGCAACCCTTCATGTTCAGTAGAGTAAGTTTGTTCAGAGCTGCAGCCAGATAAATAAGATCTAAGACATCTAAAAACCGTTAACTAACATACTGCTCAACATGTAGTCATATAAATGGAATCAATTAGTATATAAGCTTGTATTCCTGTGGAATCAATTAGTTAAGCCTGGACAAATATCTCTCTCTCCCCAACTCATAAGATTTATTGGAAGGTGTAACTTTGGTTTGATTTTATAGGTTTCCATTGTGGACTGCCAGTATTTGAGTCTCCTAATACTAAGTTTGTTCACTGCTGGAGATCAACCACTCTTTCTTCAAGTCTAATTGTTTGCTAATTGGTGTGGATCCGCATATAACTTTTTTTAAGGTTTGGATGAAAACTCTTTTGGGTAGTTATGTTTTCTCAATATGTGATCTATCCATCATTGATAATTGTGATATTCTTTCTCAGTTTTTCACTACATTTGTAAATTATTTGGCTCACTCATGACATTTTACTTGTACTAACCTATGTCTACTTTTGATGTCTTCTTTGTAGGCTTAGCCAATCTTTCTGTTACAGGTTAGATTTTGTTTCACAAACTCAGTATGGAAAAGGTTTTGAATTCGTCTTATCATGCATTTATTTTCATCGAATTATTCAGTAAACTAAGATAGATTATATATTGTTATGTGCTCTAAAAATTCATACAAATATAGCATATGATTTTGTTGTGTGGATCAACCTCTCTCCTTTATCTTACTATTTCATGCATAACTCTGTTAGCCTCAACATAACTTCGGTGTAGCATTTAGAGAAATTACCTGATTACCTATTCCTTTTGTTTTCCTCCCCTTAAATTTTACTACCTGATTAACTATCTTCTTATTTTTTTTTCATATTTAACATTTTTCACTTGATATAACTATAACTAGAGAAAGTAATTGTGCAGCCAACTCCAGTTTCGCGGTGAGTTCTCTGCACTAGTTTAGGTTCATTGTCTGTTGCCAAAAGAGGTTTTAATTTTATTTTATTTTTTTTAATTTAAGTTCGCTAGATTCATCTTTTCTTATTTCTCGTCTTATTGAAATTGATTTTTTGTGTTTCTCTTGCAGCATGAACTTTACATACCCAACCTTGATTTTCTTGAAGAAAATGATGATGAAGTGGATCTAACATGTCACACTTTATTTCTTCTAGTTCATTGTTATTCTTTCAGTTTTCTTATGTTAGTTAATAAATTTTGTAGGTACTATGGTCCTTGGGAGAGCAAGATACAATAACAAATTTTGTAGTTATTGTGACTCGAGTATTATGATTTATTTATATGTGAAGTTTTGATTTTATTAGCTCTTTATGCATTAACTTATCAATTAGTTTGAAAAAAGTATGACAATATTTATATTTACTTGAAAAATAAATTTAATATTTCTTATAGAGATTAATAATAATAATAATAATAATAATAATAATAATAATAATAATAATAATAATAATAATAACTATGAAATCAACGATTTAAAAATCAATTATAATTTTCAACGAATTTTGATTATTTAGCAATTAATTTTTTATTTACAAATTTATAATTTGTGAAAGAATTTTTCTCTCACTAATTTGAAGAAAGATTCTCAATTTATAATTAGTGAAGGAAAATATTCTCTCGTTAAATAAATTTATTCTTCATAATATATTATTTGTGAGGGAATCAAGTTATTCACTAATTTCAAATAGTCCTTCTTAAAATATTATTTGTGAAGAAAACCAATCTTTCACTAAATAATAATATTACATTACCAAATACAATTTGTGAATAAAAAAGTTATTCACAATATATCCTTCACAAAAAATATTTAGTTATTACTTAGCGAATGATACCCAATTGCGAAGAGGTCTACTGCGAGCAATCGTGTGAAGAAAATATTTTTTCGCAATAAATCACTTGTGAGTGATATAGTATGTCTTGTGAAGAATTTGTCCTTCACTAGAGGTCATTTTTGGTGTAGTGATGTTATCACATTCAGTTCTAACCCTAGATTTCATCTCCCGGATCTATCTAGTGTAACGTAGTAATTATTGGCCAAATAATTAATCAATAAACACAAAGCATGATAAACAATTCAATTTGACTTAAATAACTGGATTAAACTGAATAATCAATTCATAAACATAAAAGGTTCAATTTGTAGTCTTAATGGAAAAATTAGTTCATACTGGAAAATAAAAATAGAAATCCCATCAAAATCATCTTAATAGAATTACAAAACTGAAATAGAGAAGAAGAAGAAAACTCTAAAATAAGTCCTCCAATATTCAATATTCACTTGAATTCTATGTCACGATTCTTCGTTTTTTCTCCAAAATAGTCTTTAGCTTTGGTTAATTCTTTTTCGCCACCCGTTTCTTTCCTTAAATGCATCTTTTCTTTTTAGATTCATATTCACCATCAACTTCTTCTCCCTGATGCGCCCTGATCAGCTCTCACTGTTCCCTAGTGCTAGGTTTAGTGTTAAATGTAGTGCCCCGGCGCTGGCCAGATTCCAAAAATCTACGATTTTGCCATTATTGATGCTTAAATTCCCTTATTGTCCCTAATTAGCCTCAAAACTATCCTAAAAGACTTAAAACAACAATAAATCAAGTCCGAACATATTCAATTCATGGGTATATTACCCATTCATCAAATACCCCAAAACTTGAACCGATGCTTGTCCTCATGAGAAAGATATAGCAATTAAAACAGAGGACTTCCCTGAAAAGGTCATTCATCGGGCGCAACCTCCTTATCGTCACTCATCTCTTGATCAGAAGGAGGAAACACATGCAAAATAGGAGCAGTTGGGAATTGGCTAGGATCAACCGTGGGATGAAGCTGAGCATACATATTTGTCTGAGCCTTGAAATAGTCGACCACAAACCCGTATATAACATCTTGACGTTCAACCAGTCGGACATTTTGGGATTCAATATTATAGAACCACCCATCAATTTCACGCTGAATTACATCGGGCACTACACCACGGGGAACTGCTGATGAGGATCTGAAAGTCGTTGGAGCAGGCGCTTGTTGTGTTTCAGCTGAAGTAATTATGAAGCCCAATCCGCGGGGATGATTTGCACCACCGGTCCACACCCGGTATCTTGTTATCATTTTATGGTCTAACACCGGAAAAAGGCGTTGAATCATTTCATCCGACTTCCATTTGACCCCAAATTTAGAACATAGAGCACAAATAAGGGAAGGGTGTGGTAAACCTCCCGTGGTACCTCCTCATGCAGCCCTCAGGATTGACTTTTGAATGACCATACCGACGTCCAGCTTCATACCTTGAACTATAGAATAGAGTAACACTGCCCTTTCTTTAGTGACATCATTCACATGTGTGCAGGGCATCAATTTGGCACAGATAAAGCATACCAAGCCTTCCCATATAAGCTAAGGCGCGAGTGGGGAAAAGCCATGCTTCCACGTTCATGCAGTGTCCAAGTTGTGCCCGGTTGACATAATTCGTGAATGATCACCTCATAATCCGGTCCTTGGCTCACAAAACTGGCATACTCATTGCGTTGACCCTCAGTTGGCAATTGGTAATAACCATTGATGTCTTCTTCACCAAATTCAACAGTTTTGCCTCGCACATACACGCCATTATGAAAGTGCTCAGAAACATTAGCGTAGAACTCCTTGACAACTGCAATGACCGTCGGATCAGGTTGTTCGGTGAAATTGAACCAGTTTCGCTCAGCAAACATGACGGCGATCTCCCCATCCTTTCTGTGGTCTGGCCGTAAACCTCGTTTTGAGACTAGAGATCGTGTTGCCATACGGTTGTATCGCTCTTGGGCTTCGGCACTCACGAATCTTTTGTTGTCAAATTTCATCGAGGCCGAGGAGGAACCAGAACCATCTCCTCGTTGACGCTTTGATGCCATTAGAATACTCTGCAATTGAAAACAAATACACACATATTATAATTTGGCACATGTATTATAAGGAATCACATAACCGTACCACGACCCCCAAACTAAGAAGTATGCTCACAATGTGTAACAAGGTTTGGGAGTTTGATTGGCCACACATTATCATGAAGCTTCACAATTTGAACCGAATAGCATGCAGTGTCAATAACAGGTTCAAATGGTGAAGTTGTCTAATAGAGAACAAGTAAACTACAATAATATTTTCACATAGACTTTCTGTCAAACACCTAACAAGAATTAGATAAGTTGACATGGAAGAAGACCCATGCACGATATGCCGTTACAACTCATACATCCAAGTTAGAATTAAGCCACAACCAATCATGCATTGCATGTGCACATCTCCGTGAACAATAGAAATACAAGTGAGTTTGTTTGCATACCTTTTATCGCGAGGGAGCAAATTTGAGAGTAGAAGGATGCGAAATATAAAGCCACTTGATGTGTGTGAAGAGCAAAATCAAATGACAAGGTTATATGAGATGTCTAGATTGTACGGATGATGAAGGGAATTGGGAAGTTATGGAATAGAATGAGAGTGGGGGAAATAAATTAGGGGAAGTGGGGAGTTAAGGAATAATTAAACCGTTTTTTTTTCGAACCTGACCTCCCAGCACCCCGACGCCCAATTCAACTCAAGTCTTAGAGCCCCGGCCTGTTAACAATTCAGGTGAAGTAATAACGGGAGGAACTTGATAATTGATTTGTATTACATAATTGAGGATATTGTAGTCTTAATGGAAAAATTAGTTCATACTGAAAAATAAAAATAGAAATCCCATCAAAATCATCTTAATAGAATTACAAAACTGAAATAGAGAAGAAGAAGAAAACTCTAAAATAAGTCCTCCAATCTTCAATCTTCACTTGAATTCTATGTCACGATTCTTCGTTTTTTCTCCAAAATAGTCTCCAGCTCTGATTAATTCTTTTTCGCCACCCGTTTCCTTCCTTAAATACATCTTTCCTTTTTAGATTCCTAATCACCATCAACTTCTTCCCCCTGACGCGCCCTGATCAGCTCTCACTGTTCCCCAGCGCCCCGGCGCTGGGTTTAGTGTTAAATGTAGCGCCCCGGCACTATCCAGATTCCATAAATCTACGATTTTGCCATTACTGATGCTTAAATTCCCTTCTTGTCCCTGGTTAGCCTCAAACTACAAAATAACAATTAAACACATAAAAACTATCTTAAAAGACTTAAAAACAACAATAAGTCAAGTCCAAACATATCCAATTCATGGGTATATTACCCATTCATCAATTTCTAATTTGAATAATGGGTCTTTACTTGCAAGCCTATTAAAAGCACGTTCAAAATCTATGGCCACATTCAACATAGAATAAGTGGAGTTCCATCTAGTGGACACATCTAAGTTCAACGAAGTATTTTTTTTCAATTTTCTCAATTTCAACACATTCTTTTAATTTTTTAATCCTAGAAGGAGATTGTCACACCCACATAACCAAAGATCAAACACGAGATATCGAAGGAGTCAAATCTTTCAACCCATCACATACAACCAAATTAGCTATATGAGAAACACACCTCACATGGAGAAATTAATTTTCATAAATGCTATGACCCCAAACTTTCAATTGAGTTTTCAAATAGGAAATTGTAACATCATTGGAAATAGCATTATCAACTTTGATTGTGAAAATTTTATCAATTCCCCATTCCCTCAAACAATTTTCAACCAAGATCCCTATGTCTTCCCCTTTATGACTAGTAATTAGGACAAAACAAATAATTTTCTTTCGCAAATTCCACTTATCATCAACATAATGAGCAATCAACACCATATAATTAATTCGTTGTATGGAAGTCCATGTATCGGTAGTAGGAGAAACCCTTTGTGATGTATTTTTGAAATAAGCTTTCAATTTTAATTTCTCCTCTAAAAAATGCTTCAAACAATCTCTAGTTGTGGCCCTACGTGAAGGCACATTAAATTTTAGACATGCAACTGACATCAAGTATTTAAATCCCATATTCTCCATATGGCTAAAAGGAAGTTCATCAACAATTATCATAAACAAAATCGCCCTCCTAATTAACTCTTGATCAAATTTCCATAAACAAACACTATTGGTTGATTCCCCTTCCAACTCTTAACCCCCCTTCATTAATACTTGATTGTGGAAAATTTAATAGTGATTGTTGTCTTTCCTTTAATTGAATATTAGGAGGGTACATTTTACATCTTACATTATGATTTTTCAAACCACTTGTCCCATTCTTTCTCGAGTCGGCTTTTAAAACTTGACCACAATATTTGCACTTTTCCTTTATTTCATCATTTTGCTTAAACCTTATATAAGGTTCCCATATAGTAGCACGAGTCTTACCGATTATTTGCTCAATCTCTTCAACTTCATTTTTCTTTTGTGTTTCGCGTGTCTCGCCTCCTGCATTACTTGGGTCTTGGATTGGACATGCATTAGATGATACTGGTATATTATTATCCATATTTTCCATCAAACTGTACATAAAAACAAAAATAAAATATTTTAGACAATTAGACACTAAATAAAATAATTTTTTACAATTTTTTAAAGGATTCAAAACTGCCCGCTGCTGCTGCACGCTGCTATCTGCAGTTGCAAGCAGTCCAACTAGCCCACCTTGCTATTTTATAACTCATAAACTGAGCATCCAATTGTAACCAACTTTTGATATGTTATAACTGATATGGCATACTATTTAAAAAAAAAATACTAACCACCCAAAACAAATATCATAGACCAAATTGACATGGTCTCAAAACTGTCTTGTCGAACAATTTTTCTAACTGAGCATTCACTAAGCTTTTGCTCTAAAACAGGTTTTAAACCAAGTTTAGCTTACACAAACCACTCCATATACATCATATAACATATATGAAGGTTACTTTATTCATTACATTACCTACCTCAATTGTTCATTTAGTACTTGGCAAGTAAAGAAAAATAATTATTTATAGCAAGATAAAAAAATTGAGTTAATAGACAATAAAACAAACCTGCCTCAGAAGAACGCGGACTTCTTGCTTCTCAAGGTAAGATATGCCTGCATTCAAATCCTCAAGTTAAAAATTGAAACACTATCGTGAAAGCCCAAGTATATGAATTAACAAACACATGCTTCTTAAATTTTGTTAAAGATTAAACAAAGCACATTCGCCAATTACAAAGAGAATGAGAGAACATAATATATTAGCATTCTATTTGAATTGTTGACGTATTTTGCATCTCTAGTGGTCCATTTCCCATGAAGAAGACGAGTATTACAATTAAACAAACTGATTACGTCACGAGTATACAAACTAAAAATGACAAACTGAAAGCCACAGTTGTTGAATATAAGAACTTTACCAATTAATTAGTATTTCTCAAAAACTCGGATGTTACTTAAAAAACTGAGATGTGAATATGTGATTGTGTGCCAAATGGCCCAAATTCAGTCCTGATTTTCAGGTCTAGTCAACCAGATGAAAAGATTTGGACTATATCTGGCAAAGGTATAGCACTTAATTAGTTAAATACTGTGACGCCCCCAAAATAGGTATATACAACCCATTCTGAGTCGTCAAATATATGGTACATAATCCAAATATAAACTTAATTTATACAACTATTAAGTATCGTGCAGAATACGACAAAACATAAACAGTGAGTTTTAATACAAATATTGTCTCCTAGACAATATCCAAACTTAAAATAAGTTCTCATTACAATTATTATCACACTATTCTATAACTATTCTTATAGAATAGTGAGTACTACTATAGCAACCATCTTGGACCATCACTCCATTCCCTGACTAGTCTCATCTATATTCTCATTTCCTGAAGAGAACAATGAAAGAAAATGGTAAGCTCAACTAGCCCAGTAAAGAATATTATGACTAAGATAATGCAGAATAAATTATCGTTAGCCTTTAACAGTATAACAACTGATAGAATACAATTGACAACAAGTTTTAGATCAACAACTGCAACGAAAATAACAATCCATTAGAAGAGTCAAGTAGAGCATGATATCTACTATCTTCTATGATTTAAAAGTTTATCATCAATTGTATCGCTGAGACTCAGCTTAATAAATAATCCACATCACTAAATTATCCATGCACTACGGGCTAAGGATATTCATTATTATCACATCCACGAATCATCCATGCACTACGGGCCAATGATATTCGTTATTATCACCAATGGTCAAGATCATGCCAAACAATAATTCATCTTTGCACTCTTGGCCGAAGAGAACTCATGGTCATGATCATACCAACAACTGTCTATCAATGCACTACGGGCCAATGAGGACTTTTATCATATCATTTGTAACATTACAAGTCATGATTATACCGATACATAGTCATAATCATACCAATCAACAGTCCATCTATGCACTACGGGCCAAAAATGACTTTTAACACAATATAAGCATAAGGATGATGACAATGATATAGAAATTCAATCAAATAAGATCAAGGATAAATATTAAAGACTTTAAATTTATCCAGAGTTTAAAAATATTCAAATTATCAACATGATAACTGCTTTGTGGAGTAAAATTCAAGAATAATATTCACGTATCAAAAATAATTTGGACAGAAAAGAATCAAATTTTTTGTCATGAATAGTACTTCGTGAATAGTAGTACCCTGTGAATAGTACTTCATAAATAGTGTCGTACGTATGAATAGTGCTGTACGTATGAATAGTGCCATATGTATGAATAGTACCCATTAATAGTACTCCGACATGAAAAGCTTAAAATTTAACAAGAATGTTCAGAAAAATATCATTGTGAAACGATACTAAATGAAGCGCAAATTTTAAGGATATTCTACTAATTTCAAGAAGTATGGAAGCAATACTTATCAAAATGAATGTAGAATTTGAAATCTGGAACGAAATAATATTACTCACATACAACAGAGTATGAAAGAAAATATTATTTCATATGAATACTGAACAAAATAATATCTCTTACAATTGTTGAACAAAAATAATATTTCTACGAATATTGAACGAAGATAATATTCTTTAAGAATATTGAACGAAAATAATATTCCTTACGAATATTGAACGAAAATAAAATTCTTTACAAATACGAAAAATAATATCGTAAGTGAATATGAAATAAATAACACCCCTTACCTTAAAAAAAAGAGTATTCCGACTAGTATAGCGAAGATATTCTTGAAGAAAACTTGTACTATTTTTTACACTCAAAGCTTCCTTAAACTCTAAAGAAATACGCTCAATATTATAGAAAAAGAATTCTCTGATTCTGGTGTGATTTTCATTTCTAAACTGAGCATCCTATTTATAGAAGAATGGAAGGATATTATTTAGAAAATAAAATCACGGACTGCACAGTAAAACTTTCAAACGAAATCACGGACAGAATTCTGAAAAAAGATTTATTTTACTATGCAACACTATACAGTACTATGCAAACAATAAAATATAATATATTCGATTTTGCATAAAAAACAAAATTTATTATAATATATATATATATATATATATATATATATATATAAAATAATAATAATAATAATAATAATAATAATAATAATAATAATAATAATAAAAGTACTCCCCCCGTGACCATTCATTTCCCCCCCCCCAAGTAACTAACATATATATATATATATATATATATATATATATATATATATATATATATATAAACAAAATTGAGATAACTTTCTACCGATAATTTTGAAAAATAGGTAAATGGAGGTCCATATAATAAACTAAATTTATAACAAATACTTCATAAAAATTACCTCCATTTATCTCAATTCACTTGGCTTCACAAAACATATTTTTAATAACATTTATCATTAATATTATAACTCACAATATTAACAACCAGATCATTCCCAAGAAAGACGGGGCTTTCCGATAAGGATTTCTCCTTATTGGCGCGCAATTAGGTGACCAAACCCCTTTCCTCGATAGAACTTTCTAGACATCGTCAGTATTGCAAATAATAATATGAATAATTTTGTCGTCTCAATTATTGATTTAATAATATAAAATATTGTGACAATAATTAAATCAATAACGTGAGATACTATGCAGCAATTACTGTGATAATAATTGAATAAAACTGAGTGACTTCTCACGTAAGCATCAATAATCAAAGATACTATACAATACCGTGTGCTACTATGCAACCACGCGCATTACTGTACTTTTATCACCTAGTATTTCAACAGTTAATGGTAAAACTTTTGCCGTTATTTTTATAAAAAGTTATTTTTGTCGTTTCCTAACTTCGACAGTTATTCCGTTGTGGGATCCACCAATGATTGTGTCATCGTACGAATATTCCCTGATAAAACGAATATTCCCCGACCAATCAAATATTTTATGACAATTTGCTTACTTTGCAAAATTTATAAATATCACCCACAACTATAACATTATACCAAATCCACACCTCATTACTCAAAATAATATTTAGAGAAAATTAAATTTTTATTCATAAAAGTTGGGGTCTTACAATTACTCTTCCCCTCATATGTTCTTGTTCTTTATTTAACTAAATCAAAGAGATCCTTATTGAAATTCAAAGAGAGAGTGAAAGCCTTACTAAATCGACATAAGTAGACATAAGTCATAACTCACATAAGTAGAGAAATCAAAATAAACTAAATTAAAACCCTAACCCTACACTAAAACATCCATATAGACAAATTAGAAAACATACCTAAGAAAAATAATCGGTGGCCTAGCAACGAGCGATGAGCAGTAGAAGAGAAAATAATCGGTGGCCAGAGAAAATAACGAGCAACGAGCACTCGAGCGGACCCAGCGGAGAGCAGTAGATTGGTGGTCGGAACTCGGATGGAGAGAATTAAAGAAAGGCAAAAAGCTGAGAAGGAGAGAAGTGAAACTGAACCCTAGATCTATTTGGAAATCGTGATGAATGAAGTCTGAAAGATAGAAAACAAAAGTACTTAAGTAAATAAAATTAATAAATTAAGCGGTATAATCGGTCCGGTCCGGTTAATATCGAACCATGCAAACCATGAACCGAACCCGAAACCGTTTAGCCATTATATACCGGTTCATTGTGCTAGTACCGAACCGCTTCATATTTATCCCGAGCCGGCTGGTTCGAACCGGTCCGGTTGGCCCAAAAATCGAAAAAACCAATTTTTTTCCCACCCTTAGATATACCCAAAGAGTCTTAAGGAATATGACAAAGTATAACTCACAATACACATGGTATTATGATGATATCAAGCCCAATGATCACTTATACTACTATCACTCTAGGAACTCTTATTGTCGTGTAAGTAACTCCATTAGGTGTTCCTTTAAGCGAATCACGTTCAGTGAACTTATTCTCCAATAAGCACCTACATACTTGTTTTAGTGTCTAAACACAAATAATTATGAAATCAATCATCATCTTCAATAGTGCAAACATAGTATGCATTAATCTATCCAGAATCAGTAACCCCACATTAGTGATTTAACGATTAGAAACATTTTAGTTTTTGAGTTATCTAGAATTTAGATCTCATTAGCATGATCAACATCATGGTCTAACAGTATTGCTCAAAAACTATGGGTTTATTATATTTATTTAATTCAACCAATTAAACATAAAAAAAGAATGCCTTTAATTAAATGAAATAATTTATTAAATGGATCTGAAATGTTGTTCTGAGAGTCCACTCTTTCTAAGGTGACTTCTCTTCTTTTAATAATCAAATGAAAGTGTTGCAACATATGTTTGGTTCCCAGATGAGACTTAAGAACCATTCCAAGTTTTGTGATGAACTTTTCATCCAAAAAAATAATTTTACAGCTTCATTTACAGCTATATACTTTGTCTTTGTCACTAAATCAGCAACTCTTTGCTAATTGGAACCTTTCTAACTCACTGCACCACCGTTCAAGGTAACCAGATACCCTAAAGTGGATTTGTTTTTGTCCTGGTCAGTTTGAAAAATATGAGTCTATATAGCCCTCTAGTTTCAAATCGGACCCACCATACATTATAAACACATCCTTTGTTCTTGTTAAGTACTTTAGGATGCTTTTCACTGTTTTACAGTGATCTTCTCCAGAGTATGACTGATCAACAGCAGGTCTCGTTACTTTCATTGCATACATGATAGTTACTCATGCAATTTCTCTTTTCAGGTGTCTTTAGAGATAATTTCCTAAAGAGATGCACTCCATGGATTATCATCACGAGATCTTTTTTAGATTTTGTCATGCTACCTTTAGCATCAAATGAATATACGTTCTTTGGGTCAAGCCGGGCATCCTTTTAAATATATCGATATAGATCTGTATCCCCAAAATATAGAATGTTTCTCCAAAATCATTCATGAATGAATATTTAGACAATTTTATCTTTACTGATTGTAGCATTGGTATGTTATTCTCTATTAGTAGTATATCATTAACATATATTACTAGGAATGTCATACTACTCCCACTAACCTTTTTGTACACACATGGTTCTTCCACGTATTTGATAAAATCAAACTCTTTTGATTATCTCGTCAAAATGGATGTTCCATTTTCATCAAAATGGTTGTTCCATTTTCGAGAAGCTTACTTTAATCCATAAATGGATCATTAAAACTTTCATACTAGATTTTCTCCATCTTTTATGACAAATTTATCTTGCTGTATCATATATACATTCTCCTCTAATCACCATTGAGGAAGGGCGTCTACAAGTCCATTTACTCGATTTCATAATAATAAGATGCAATCTCAAACAAATTCTGAATGGACTTAAGCATTACTACTAGTGAGAAAGTTTTATCATAGTCAACTCCTTGACTTTATTTGAAACCTTTAGCCACTAGTATGGCCTTATAGGTCTTTACCTTGCCATTTGCTGCAGTCTTTCTTTTAAAGACCCATATACACTTGTTAGACTTTATGCCTTCTGAAGGGTTAACCAAAGTCTAAATTAAGTTTTTCATATATGGAGTCTATTTTGGATTCTATGGTCATCTTTCATTTTTCTGAGTTTTTAAAACTCTTAGCCTCATCGTATATAACTGGATCATCATTCTCTATGATGCATACCTCATCATCATCCAATATGATGAATCCATACCTTTCAGGTATCTTCGGTACTCTTCCAAATTTACGATTCAGTTGTGGTACAATAAGTCTATCTACAGGTTCCTCTATTTGACTTATAGTGTTTTGTGGTTCTTGAACTTTCTTCATGATCTATTATCCTCCCACTAGCCCCTTCAATGATAAAATCATTTATCCAAGAAGGTAGCGTATTTCGCAACAAACACCTTTTGCTCAATATGATTATAGAAATAACACCCTAAACTTACTTTAAGATGTCTCACAAATATACACTTGTCAGATCTTGTCCCAAGCATATCCTTTTGAAACCCTTTCACATAAGTTGGATAACCCCTAATCTTAACATGCTTAAGAAGAGGTTTCCTCCCTGTCCATAAATCATATGGAGTTTTGGAACCGGATATTGAGGGTACTTTATTTAGTAGATATGCAGCCATTTCTAGGACATAACCCCAGAAGGATACTAGAATATTGGTAAAACTCATCATGGACAGCATCATGTGAAACAAGGTATAATTTCTATATTTAGATACATCATTCAATTGTGGTATACCAAGAGGCGTCCATTATAAGAGAAAACCATTTTGAGATGATCTAGAAACTCATTGCTCAAGTATTCCCTTCTTAGATCCGATCGAAGAATCCTAATATTTTGCCAGTTTGTTTCTCTTCTAAATTCTTTAAACCTTTTAAATGATTCAAACTTGTATTTCATCAAATACACATATTCAACTTTTGAATGATTATCTCCTTTTCTTTTACTAGTTTGTTTAATTTGCAAAATATTTTCATGTAATTCAAGTATATAAAGTTCATCAAGTATTCTTCCCATTCCAAATAAAACATTATTATTATAAATAAAACAACCATTGTTCTTAAATATAATACAAAAACCTTCCTTGTCCAATAATAGAATGAAAATAATATTTCTAACAAGAAGTGGAACATAATAACAACTTATTAACTTAATAGACTTACCTGTAGACTATACTAAACTATACGCTCCTACGGCTAATGCAACAACCTTTGCTTCATTCCCCACGTGCAGGGTTACTTCTCATTTGTTTAGCTTTCTACTTCTGCATAGTCCCTGCTTAAAATTTCATATGTGAGAACTATAGCCGGTATCCAATATCCAAGTAGAACCTTGACTTACAAAAAGATTTATTTCAATCATGAACAAACCTGTATAAACCTGTATCTGTAACCAAAGCTTCACTAAGCTTCTTTTGGTTAGCCTCTACAAGATACTCCTCGCAGTTTTTTTTTCAGTGTCCAGGCTTATTGCAGTGGAAGTAAACTCTTTTGCTATTCGCATCAATTTTGTTTTTATTGTCCTTTATTTTTGCCTTTCTTTTTGTCTTTTTTATCTTTTTCTTTTTTTTAGAAGATCCTTTAGCTCGCTTTCTTTTCTTGGAAGGTTCATCTATCAGTAAGACTTGATCTTTCTTAGTTATAAAGTGACTCTCAGCAGTTTTTAACATGTTAAGCAACTTAGGCAGGCTGATATCTATCTTTTTCATGTGAAAACTCATAACAAATTATGAGAAGGAGTCCAGGAGTGACTGCTCGTTACTCACCAAATAAATATTGAAGGTGCAACAAGATAGTAGGCACATTCATTTTATCGTGCTGACGTTATACAACTCGTTACTCATGGATGTCAATATGATGCAATGAGCCCACAATGCATCATCTTGTCACTTTCTAAAAGTAGAAATCTATTTCTCTGAGGCATTGTCTACAACCGTTGCAGGGACTAGCGAATTAAAGACATAATAAAGCTTTTCAGCAATGAGAACTATTCTCAAATTCCTTAACCAAACCGTATAACACGGTACGATTAACTTATTAGCATCCAATATGCTATGCAGTGATAGTGATGACATTTTAAAATTCTATAAATGAAATTTGTAATTTAACAACATTGGCATGCATTCATTATTAACCACCAGATTAACTTAGGTTTTTATTAAAATGGTGTCTCCCACTATTTTCTTCAAACTATATGACCTTCTATATATAGTTCGGTAGATCTTATTTAAATGACTTTGTTAAAATTCGCTTAGTGAGAAAGGATCCTACTTCCATAAATATATAGTCTTGCGTGTGTACAACAAACTATAAATTTATTCAATAGATAGACAACTTTTGTCAATTACATCTCTATGTAACTCCTTTTAATTTTGTCTCTTAGATTATAATGGTCAAGTGTGTGCACATTCGAACTAAAATAATCTAAGTTAAGTTAGACCCCACATTTTTATATAAGTGAAGAGAAAAATGCAGTCCTTGTGTATGCACAACAAAACATGTATTATTCAATTCCTTATAAACATCCAATGTAATAAAGTCAACATCTCAAATACTTAATATAAGCTTTGTGTGTGCATAAACTCGCATTAAATACTCGACACTTTATTGCTTTATCATGATAAAAGACTACATTCGAAATTCTCTAATGTCCTTAAATGTAATCAACTTAATATTTTATCTTTTAGGGTTTTATTATTAATTATCTCATCTTGTTTAGCACGCATGCAAATATATATATATATATATATATATATATATATATATATATATATATATATATATATACGCGTCATATTAAACATACATCATCATGTATAATAATATATTTATTATATAATTAACATGCACTTATATAATACTATATTCTACTTTGGATGATTATGGACTTAATTCTAGTTTGGTTCACTGGAAACACCATGAACCAAAAGGTCAAACCTAGTTGCAAGAATAAATATGAATATAACTTTTACATTCAACCCAAGCTTCATTACAAATAGGTATTCAATGCTCTTGCTCTTTAATTCTAATTTTCAAAGTAAATCTACTAAATCCTATTACAAACTATTTTTAATAAAACAGAAACTGTTGGGTAAAATTTAATTACGCACAATACGCAAGTATACGCGGTCAACAAGTAATAAAGTGAAAGTAGAGTATCGTTCCCATGAGGAATTATTAATACAAATTACCAAATACTAACTATTAACCAAACTAATTTTATTTAAACAATCAATTTAATGTTATAAATTAAATTATTTAATTAAACTAATTCTAATTACCACTAACTAAAAATTAGATTATGGAGATTTAAGATCACAACTTTACTTATTGCTTCATTTAAATTAATACACTTCTTATCAATTAAGCTCACTATTCTGAATTGTTAATTAAAAATACATAAGTAAATATGACCATCTCTCAATGCATCATACTCAAATCAACTTAAATTCACAGATGATAGAATTAAGAAGAACACCCTAATTAACTATGTCACTATATCTCTATGTGAGTTACAATTAAAGAGGATTTTAAGCACAAGTTCTTTTTCAGATTACATGCGATGTATAGGTATATCTCTATCCTATACATAAACTATGAATTTCAATGCCATGTAGAAAACGCAATCACATGCTATTATGATCAAATCTAAATCTATAATTCATCTCTTGAGTTCATATAGATTATCACGGTAATTGTTAACTAGGTAATTAAGCAATAAACACAACCCATAATAGACAATCCAAGAATAATCACAATAATTAATAGAGAAGCATACAAGAAATAAACTATGCAATAAGCTCCATTGTAATCTTAAACAAAAGATTTAGTTCATGATTAATGAATTAAAATCAAGAATCCACAATTGAATAAACATTAAAGGACAAAAATAAGAGTAGAGTGGAGAATAAATTTATTGTCAGCAAGTCTCCATCTTCCTCAAGCTCCTGCTCTTGATCTTCAATGGTCTCTAAGTTACTTCAATCTCCAAAACTAATAAGAACTAGGGTTTTGTCCTAATCTACTCTAATCTAATCTAATGGAATCCTCCCTCTAATCCTAGTGATTCTCCTCCTTTTATATGCCTCTTCTAGAGTCTTTTAGAGTCCTTAAAGTCCTTGAAACAAGCAGCTCGAACCAATTCTTCTCGAACTCAAATTCTGAAAAATCCTTTTTCTTCCCGACACCCCCGCCCCGACGAGCTTTTTACACTAGGAAACCCCCTCCCCGGCGGGGGTTATTTTTCAGAAATTATGAAAATGCCACTAAGCTCTTTTTTTCATGTTTTGACCTTCTGAAGCCGTTTCCTACAACACAAACACAAACACAAACACAAAAATAAGTAACAAAACACTAAAAATACTTGAAGTTAACAAAGAATTAAGCCCTAAAAATGTCCAAATCCTAGGCATAAAACCCACTCATCAGAAACCTTAATCAACAGTCAAGGGGAAGCACATAGGAGGGAGATAGAATTTACAACAGAAAATTAGATAATCGAGGTACGCAAACCCCATTATAAAAACCTCATTCATTCAAGCATCCATTCAAAAATTAGTTCATTGGTCAATAGACCATAATCATCCCCTTTATTATCATATATATCAATAAATGAAACATTCATCTTATGAATAAAATATTCCACTCACACACACACACACACACACACACACACACACACACACACACACACACACACATATATATATATATATATATATATATATATATATATATATATATATATATATATCAGTCATTGGGAAATAAAAGTTTGCATGAAATCTAATTTTGAATCAAAATAAACTCTTTTATTTTAATCCAATTTCAAATCAAAATAAATTTCTTTATTTTAATTTATCCAATTTTGAAACAAAATAAACTCATTTATTTTAATCAAATTCTAAATCAAAATAAACTTCTTTACTCTAATTTATTCAATTTTGAATAAATATAAACTACTTTATTTTTAATCAAATTTCAAATCTAAATAAACTCATTTATTTTAATTAACATAGAATTTAATTTCAAGTCAAAAATAAACTCCTTTATTTTAGTTAACATGAATCCTATTCCAAATCAAAATAAATTCCTTTATTAATTTGAAAACTAATTCCAAGTTGAAATACCTTCTTTAGAATTATTGAAATGTGAAGGAAAAAAATGTGCTGACGAACAGAAACCTCAGGGTCACAGTGCCTAAGGCAAGTGCCGCGATGCTTAATCCCTAGCGTTGCGGCTCTGATGGGTAGCGTCGCGACACTTCCTTCTATCAGGTTAGATTTTTTATTTTTTAGATCACGATTTTTGTTATATTTCTCCAAAAACATAATTTTATACTAACAATTATGCATAATTAAATTGTTCTAAACACATATCAATACCAATATATATATATATATATATATATATATACACACACACACACACACACATAAGGATGGCTCTGATACCACTGTTGGTGTGCAAAAATAAGACATACATATAATCAACATTGTAAAAGAGCTAAAGTATGACATAAATCGAATTTAAAATTTTCGGTAATCCCAAGAATCAACTTATGCAATATTATTAATTAAAGAATGATAAAAGATATACTCCATTCGTCCCATGATAAAAATTCTTATTACTATTTTGGGTAGTCCCATGTTAAATATCCATTTTCCTTTAATAACTAAACTTTTACACATTTTTTCCTATTATGTCCGTAGCATTAAATATCTCGTACTTTTCTTATTCTAATTCTCTCTCCATATTTAATAAGTATGGAGAAAGAATATTTTGAATTGAATAGCTAGAAAATCACACCCTCACCTACATTGAAAATAATTAATGACATATTATTATGGGTAATTTTTTCATTTCATTCTTCTTCTTAATATGCGTGAAAAGTCTACCAAGACTTTTATTCTGGGACGGAGGGAGTATATCTTATGAAGATGATACAACTCCTTGCTATGATCTTCAAATTACAATCTTTTGCTCCTTCGTGCTTCTCCAATTCGTAGAATCAAACACAAGCTACTCAATGTGTACAGCGCTCTAAAGGTGATCCACCAAGAGTATATTGATTGAAGAAGTAAATTTCGGTTCTACAAGACCATGGGTGGCTAACCCTAATTCCCTCTCTCATAACTCCTTAGGTTTTTAGAGAATACTTACAAAAAGATACATTAACATTTTTCACAATAAGACCCTTCTTATTTATAGACTAACCCTCCCTCCTAAATCTTTTAGGAATTAGGGTTTTAATTTAATTCTAAATTTAATTAGGAACTAAATTATTAATAATAATAAGACTACTCTTATTTATTTATAATTTAGTATTTCTCCAATTACTAAATTATCATTATTTAGCTAATTTATTTATTATTATAATAATAATAAGACTCATCTTATATATTTATAATTTAGTATTTCTTCAAATACTTAATTATAAATATTAAGTTATTTAATTTATTTCACTAATAAATTAAATACACTTAATTCATTATTATTAAGTCAATTACGTCTAAAATTATATTTCTCTGTCATGGTGTGACCCTCTAGGTTCAATATTAAGCTAGTAGTAAAATAAATAAATTAGAACCATTCTAATATTATTTATAATGAATTAAATTCCTTTAATTCAAATATAAATAAATAATATTTATTCTACATCATGAGTGACACCTTATAATAATGTATCATGACTATCCGAAAAATATAAAATCAACGTTTAATCACAAAGAACCTATTTTGTGAATAGTTACCGTACAATTCAATCATTGTACCACACAATGTCCCGATTAAACATAAGACATGAAATTATTAGCAAATCTTATTTATTTAATCATATTCATTTCGATTCACAAATGCACAACTCTTATTAATGTAAATTAGAAACTCCTTTCTAAGTTTCATTCACCTTGATCAAGGATTTCTGTGTTTTCATTCATCAAATCGAATAAGATAGTCTTTCCATTTACTAAAAGTGGTAGATCCTTTGTCGTTCATTCACCTACCTCCATATACCCTTTATTATATCCAAACATACCATTTGATATACCCAAAGAGTTTTAAGGACTATGACAAGTATAACTCAGAATACATAAGGTACTATGATGATCTCAAGTTCAAGGAACACTTGTACTACTATCACTATAGGAACTCCTATTATCAGGCAAGTAAAACTCCATTAGATGTTCCTTTAAGCGAATCACATTCAGTGAACTTATTCTTCAATAAACACATAACTTGTTTTTGTGTCTCCAGATAATTAAATAATTATGAGATCAATCATCCTCTTCAATAGAGCAAGCATAATATGTACTAATCTATCCGAAATAAGTAACACCACATTAATGATCCAACAATTAGGAATATTTTAGTTTTTGAGCTATCTAAAATTTAAATCTTATTAGCATGATGAACATCATGATTCTAAGAGCATTGCTCGAAAACTATGGGTTTATCACATTTATTTAATTCAACCAATTAAACATGGATAAAGAATGTCTTTAATTAAATGAATTTTTTTATTAATAAATAAACAAGATTATAAAGTAAATATTTATCATATTCAATATGATTGGCTTGAGAGCATATTACTTTCACCATTAACGTTCCAAAGATGCAAGATGGCAATATCCTCCGACATAGTCAAGCAGAATCTCGAGATATTTATGGATGACTTTTCAATTTTTGGAGATAGTTTCGACTTGTGTTTAGAGAATCTAACAAGTGTGCTGAAAAGATGCGTTGAAACTACTTTGGTGTTAAATTGGGAGAAATGTCACTGTATAGTTCAAGATGATGTCATTTTAGGGCACAAAGTTTCTGCCAATAGGATAGAGGTGGACAAGACAAAAATAGAGACTATTGAAAATCTAGCACCGCCAACATTTGTGAAAGGGATTCAGAGTTTCTTGGGTCATGCGAGATTTTATAGACGATTCATCAATGATTTTTCCAAAACTACAGATCCCCTATGCAATCTACTAGATAAAGACATGCCTTTCAATTTTAATCAGGCGTGTCTAGAGGCTTTTATGGTATTAAAAAAGAAGCCTGTGGCTGCTCTAGTAATAATAGCCCTGGATTAGAATCTGCTCTTTGAACTAATGTGCAATGCTAGTAACTTTGCGATTGGTGCAGTCTTAGGCCAACGTAAAGAAAAAATATTCCATTCCATTTATTACGCGAGCTAAACATTATCTAATGTGCATCTCAATACACTACCACTGAGAAAGAATTATTAGCAGTTGTCTTTGCTTTTGACAAATTTCTATCTTATCTCATTGGTACGAAGGTAATAGTATTCACAAATCATTCAACTATTAAATATCTTATCTCAAAGAATGACGTTAAGCCACGCTTGATTCGTTGGATCACTTTAATTCAAGAATTTGATCTAAAGATTCGGGATAAGAAGGGGACAAAAAACAAAGTGGTGGATCATCTTTTTAGATTAGAAAATACTGACCAGAAAAAGAGAGATGATGTAATGATCAACAAATTCTTTCCAGATTAACAACTTTTCTATGTCACAAAAAAAGCATCATAGTATGCAGATTACGTGAATTATATAATGAGCAATGTGTTTCCTCCTGAATTGAGCCCACAACAAAAGAAAAATTTCTTCAATAATATGAAAAATTATCTTTGGGATGAGTCGTTTCTATTCAAAAATTATGTAGACCAAATTCTAAAAAGGTGTGTACCCAAGGAAAAGATTGAAGAAATCCTTACTCATTGCCACTCATTAACATATGGTGGACATTACGACCAACTCTCTTCAAGGATGCCCATTTTTTCGTGTTGAAATGTGATAGATGTCAAAGAGTTAGAAATATCTCTAAGTGACATGAGATGCCCTTAAACAGTATTTTGGAAGTTGAGATATTGGACTTTTGAGGTATAGACTTCATGGGTCTGTTTCCTTCATCCTATAGTAACTTGTACATTCTAGTTGCAGTGGATTTTGTCTCAAAGTGGGTTGAAATAGCTACTTTGCTTACCAATGATTCAAAGGTGGTGTTAAATTTACTCCAAAAGAACATCTTTACAAGGTTTGGTACAACAAGGGCGATAATTAGCGATGAAGGCACTCACTTTTGCGATAAGTACTTCTCGGCCATTATATCTAAATATGGGGTTACCTACAAGATTGCTACAACTTATCACCCCAAACTAGTGGCCAAGCCGAAGTATCGACCAAAGAATTTAAGAGAATCTTGGAGAAGATTGTAAATTCAAACTGAAAAGATTGGGCAAAGAAACTAGATGATGCCTTGTGGGTTTATCGAACCGTGTATAAAACACCAATTAGAATGTCACCATACAAACTTGTCTACGAAAAGGCTTGTCATATTCCAATGGAATTGAAGCATAATGCGTATTAGGCTATTGGGAAGCTAAATTTTGACTTGCATGTAGCTGGTGAGAAGCGGCTCTTAAAGTTGAATGTGATGGATGAATTTCGTCTCCAAGCTTATGAGAACACCAAGTTATACAAGGAGAAGATGAAAAGGTGGGATGGCAAGAAGATCATGGAGCGGAAATTTAATCCCCGATATCGGTTCTACTTTTCAATTCCAGATTAAAAGTTTTTCCTGAAAGCTCAAATCAAGATGGTCCGGATCCTTCATCATCACCAAGGTCTTCCCATATGGAGCAATTAAAATCGAATAGGCTAATTCAAAGTGAACCCTCAAGTTTAATGGGTAAAAACTCAAGCATTATTGGAGTGGTGACGTTGATCATCAAAATACCTCAATCAGCCTTGCAGACCCAGAATAAAATTGAAGTAGTCAGGCTGAAGACTATAAAACAAACGCTAATTGGGAGGCAACCCAAATTCAATTTATATTATTTGCATATATTTCATGTTTTTAATTTTTTTTAGTTTTATTATGAGTTATTTAGTTAGTTCATTATTATTTTTTAAGTATTATTTCTTTTGCTTTCAGGATTTTAATCACCATTTATCAAGAAATGGAGTAGAAAAATTCAAACCCAAATAATCTGATGATATGGCGCCGCAGCGCCCTAACTGAAGTATAAAATGGCGTCGCATCGCCCTGGGGTTAACTCAAATTTCGGTAAGGTTGACGCCGCAACGCCCTAACTGAAGTACGAAACGGCGCTGTGACAAAATGGTGTTGCAGTGCCCTGGGGTTAACTCATATTTTGGTACGGTTGGCGCCGCAGTGCCCTAACTAGAGTACAAAACTGCGTCGCAACACCTTGGGTTAAGTGAAGTCTTGGTAAGAATGGCGCTGTAGCACTAGTTCCAATACATTTTGTGGCGCTACAGTGCTGCATGCTAGAATTCAAAAAATAAATTTATTTAAGGATTTGATCGGGTAGTTCTTCTCAATCCTTTTCCAAATCAACTTGAAGCTCTTGCAATCCTTCTCTTTTAAACTCCTATTCCCAATCCAAATATAATTCCTTAAGCCTTTACACAATTAATCTTCTGAGCATCAATTAGAACTATCAAATGCACACTTTAAGTTTATTTTCTTCAACAATTCCACAAGGGTTTAGATTGGGTTTCCCTAAATCAAGTAAGTTTTCCATTAAAATTTTGGGAAATTGAATTTAGTTGGAATTGTATTCATACATAAGAGAAAAAAAATTGCATGTTATTGAAATTGTGAGTGTGATTAGGAAATTTGTTGGGTAACCATTCAATATTCTAGTTTGGGGTTCTTCATGCTTACTGTTGTGGAATCTCTTTGTTAAATCAAGGTGACGTGCATGTTGTAATTTAGTTAGATAACATACTTGGGTAAGCTTGTGTTCTAGATTGGGTTGTTATATAGCCATAAATTTGTTGGAAGTACTGGAAATACGTTTCCCATACCAAATGTTTGTGAAATTGCCTAAGAGAGTCATATGTAATATCATTGTGTTTTTGGATTGAGCTTGGGTTGTAAAATTATTTTGGGATCGTTCACAATATCTTCAAAACGTTAACGGGGTGAAAGTTTTCGATCTTCCCATCCATTTGACCGGGGGCGATTTGTTAATGAGGAAGCATCCATTAGATATCATAATGTTATGGCAGGGAAGAACATAGTGCCTGGGTGAAGCTTTAGACCTGACGAGACACAAGATGGAGAGCTGGCTATGATGATCGTTGAGCGTAATTGGTTTGATTTCATGGAGCAACCGGATCCCACAGTCATATCTTTGGTCAAGGAATTCTAGGTGAATGCTAAGGAGGCAGTTAATTTTGTGATTCAGGTTCGAGGTAAATGTGACAATCCCAAAATAGATCCAATCCATCCAACCTATTCTGAGTCGCCAAATACATGGTACAGAAAACAACTACAGCTTTATTACAACAATTGTCGTGCAAAATACAACAACACATATGCTGTGAGTTTTGATACAAATATATACCAAATGTGACTCTCATCCCAACCTTGGATAGCACGTCACAATGACACCTTACATAAAGGTATAGTCAAAAATTGTTTTAGAAATTAAAATCTTTTGGAAGTGCTCAAGAAAACCTTCGTACATGGGAGGCAATGCGTCTAGGTTATGATAGATATCATATGTCCACAGAATTATCCTTGGTTGACCCAATAGACCCCAAAGAATCTTTCCAATGGTGAGTTTTCTCTTGATATATCATTATCTCCACTATCTCTAATTAAGAATTATACTTTAAACAAACACCAAGATTATATAGGTAGTGCTCGTAGATATACTCAGCAAGTGGATGTGCACAACCGTGTCTTATGATGACACGAGGTTGTATGTCATTAGACATCTTGTATGATAGTGACAAAACACCCTTCCAACGTTGGGTTCACCTCACCCTATTTGATTCACCAAATATAACTACTAAATGATGATCACCGTTCTATTCCCCTGTTACCCCCGCTCGACCCAGCTACACTCTTATTACCTGAAAGGAATTATGAAACAGAAGGGTGAGCACAACTAGCTCAGTAAAGAATATCATGACTAAAGATAAATAAATTATCAATAGCCTTCAACAGTAATAAATCAGAGATTTAGAACATATGGTAGATGATAAAAATTTTCAACCATAGTTGCAGCGGAACGAGCAATCCATTAGAAGAGTCAAATAGACCATAAAGTCTATTATCTTCTCTAAGTTAAAAATCCACCAACAATAATTTATCCCTGTAACATCAATCAACAGTTCTGGTCCACAATCATATGAATAACTCATAATCATAATTGTGATTCTAAATTCCTCTTCGCACCCAGGACGAAGATAATTTTCACCACATGTCTTTACCTGAAACATCAAAGATTATGGTTATACCAAATCACAGTTCCTGTTCATAATCATACTAATAACTTCATCTTTGCACTACGAGCCAAAGATATTCGTCACCAGTTCATCTTTGCACTACTGGCCAAAGATATTCAATAACAGGTCATCTTTGCACTACGGGCCAAAGATATTTATCAACAATTCATCTTTGCACTACATGCCAAAGATATTCCTCAACGGTTCATATTTGCACTACAGGCCAAATATATTCATCAACAGTTCATATTTGCACTATAGGCCAAATATATTAATATCTCAAAGAAATATATAAACATTTCAGAATTTATATAAACAATAATTACAACCATGTTGATCAAATCACCTTTACACTTAAGCTAAAGATATTCAATTATAAATTTAATGGTCATGATCATACCAGTCAACAATTCAACTTTGCACTACTGGCCAACGAGAACCCATAGTCATGATTATACCAATAATCTACCCATCTTTACACTCAAGTGAAAGAGAATTTTAACATCAAGGTTATAAAAATGTTATATATGATAATAAAAACAATATGATCAAAACATGGATTTAATTTCAAGAGCAATATTCAGAAACTAATTTTGTCGTGAATAGTACCCGTGAATAGTAACTCGTGAATAGTAACTCATGAATAGTAACTCGTGAATAGTACTCCGTATTCGTACATAGTACCGTATACGTAAATAATGTCATATACATAAATAATGCCATATGCATGAATAGTATTGTATACGTGAATAGTGTCGTATACGTGAATAGTAACCCCGACTCAAAAAGGTAGAAATTCCACAATAAAATCCATACCAATATTTCAGTATAATGATATTGAAAGAATAACATCATTATG
This sequence comes from Panax notoginseng, assembly GCA_016801055.1. NCBI lineage: Eukaryota > Viridiplantae > Streptophyta > Magnoliopsida > Apiales > Araliaceae > Panax > Panax notoginseng. Next base: position 22,962,311 of record CM029021.1, read on the forward strand.
AAGAATATAGCATCCTTTAATTTCCCTTACTATCCCTTACCTCAAAAGAACAGTATTTCTGACTGGATATCGGATATGACGTTGAAGGAAACTTGCACTGATGAAAAGCAACTCACCAAGTATCTAAATACTCACAAAATACGCTCGATAATATAGAGAGAGAAAGAGAGAAACTTATGTGTGATGCCCCCAAAATTAGGTATACATCACCCATCTTGGGTCGTAAGATACATGGTACAGAATACAAATACAACTTACTAATACAACTGTCGTGTACAATACGACAAAACATAACTGTGAGTTTGAATACAATTATTGTCTACTAGAGACTATACAAACTCAAAAGGAGTCCTCATTACAATTATTGTCACACTATTTAACAGAATAGTGAGGACTACTAATACTATCATCTGGTCCATCACTCCGTTCCCCGACTCGTCCCAGCTATATTCTCATTTCCTGAAGAGAACAGTGAAAGAAAGGGTGAGCTCAACTAGCCCAGGAAGAAATATTATGACTAAGATAATGCAGAATAAATTATCATTAGCCTTCAACAGTGTTAAATTGATAAAATATAACAAACAACAAGTTTAACTGCAGCGGAACAAGCAATCCATTAAAAGAGTCAAGTAGAAAATAAAATCTACTATCTTCTATGATTTAAAAGGTTTTTCAACACTGTTATCGCTGGGACTCAGCTTAATAAAATAATCCACATCATCGAATCACCCCTGCACTACGGCCAAGGATATTCGTGTATTCATTAATGGTCATGATCATGCCAACAACTGTCCATTAATGCACTACGGGCCAATGAGAACTTTTACCACATCATTTATAACATTACGGTCATGATTATACCGAATAATCCCTGGTCATAATCATACCAAGTCCATCTATGCACTACAGGCCACAGATGACTTTCAACATTTTATAAACATGAGGATGATGACAATGATATAAGAATTCAATAAAACAAGTTCAAGAATTAATTTATCCAAGAATTAACAACGTCCAAATTGTCAACATGATACTGCTTTGTGGAGTAAAATTCAAGAATGCTTAGAAGAATATTTTCATGAAAAGATACTGGATGAAACGCAATTATCAAGGATATTTCACAAATTTCATGGAGTATAGAAGTCAAAACTTAACCAACTGAGTATAATAAAGAATGGAATAACAAAAGAAATCACCATGCATGCGATAGACCGCACAGACAAATTATTCCAACAGAATAATAAATAATGAAACCAGGTCCGGCGTAAAACGCACAGACAGGATATTCCAACAGAATAATAATAAAGACGGAACCAGGTCCGGCGTAATACACACAGACAGGATGTTCCAACAGAATAATAATAAAGACGGAACCAGGTCCGGTGTAAAATACACAGACAAGATGTTCCAACAGAATAATAATAAAGACGGAACCAGGTCCGGTGTAAAACACACAGACAGGATGTTCCAACAGAATAATAATAAAGACGGAACCAGGTCCGGTGTAAAACACACAGACAGGATATTCCAACAGAATAATAATAAAGACGGAACCAGGTCCGGTGTAAAACACACTAATAGAAGAATGTCACCAAGTATAGGTAGACCGCGTATACAGGTTATTCCAACAGAATAATAAGAAATGGAATAACAACAATTTTATTCATGAATAAGAAAGAATAACACCCCTTACCGTTTTAAAGAAAAACTGAAATAAGGAAGTAGTTAAGTAGCAGAATACTTTTCTTCTCTCTCTATAGTTTCTCTCTCTAGAGTTCAGTGAATTCGTAAGAAATAATGAAGGAATGAGCTGCTATTTATAGAAAAATAGAATGCATAGTAACTAATCCATGAACGGTCCAGATTGATTACTTTAATCTGACGGTCCATATTTAAAGAAAAATCTTTTAAATAAAATATAATATATTCTATTTATAGAATAACTTTAATAAAGTATTATGTTTTATATAAAAAGATGTTTCTATTTTATTACGTTAATAATACTGTGACAACCCCAAAATAGGTCCATTCCATCCAACCTATTCTGAGTCGCCAAATACATGGTACAGAAAATAACTACAACTTTATTACAACAATTGTCATGCAAAATACAACAACACATATGCTGTGAGTTTGGATACAAATATATACCAAATGTGACATTGGACACCATCATGTATCAGCACCTCACAAAGGTACCTTACATAAAGGTACAGTCAAAAACTGTTTCAGAAACTAGAATCTTTGGGAATTACTCAAGGAAACCTTCGTACATGGGAGGCCATGCTACTAGGTTATGATAGATATCATATGGCCACAGAATTATCCTTGGTTGACCCAATAGACCCCAAAGAAAAACGAGAAGATTACTATCATATTCTTCCCAATGGTGAGTCTTCTCTTGACTTATCATTATCTCAACTGTCTCTAATTGAGAATTATACTTCAAACAAACACCAAGATTATATAGGTAGTGCTCGTAGATATACTCAGCAAGTGGATGAGCACAACCTTATCTTATGATGACACGAGGTTGTATGTCATTAGACATCTTGTATGATAGTGACGAAACACCCTTCCAACGTTGGGTTCGCCTCACCCTGTTTTCTTCACCAAATATAACTACTAAATGATGACCACCATTCTATTTCCTTGTTACCCCCGCTCGACCCAGCTACACTCTTATTACCTGAAAGGAATTGTGAAACAGAAGGGTGAGCACAACTAGCCCAGTAAAGAATATCATGACTAAAGATAAATAAATTATCAATAGTCTTCATCAGTAACAAATCAGAGATTTAGAACATATGGTAGATGATAAAAATTTCAACCATAGTTGCAGCGGAACGAGCAATCCATTAGAAGAGTCAAATAGACTATAAAGTCTATTATCTTCTCCATGTTAAAAATCTACCAACAATGTTTTATCCATGTAACATCACTCAACAGTTCCTTTTCACAATCATATGAATAACTCATAATCATAATTGTGACTCTAAATTTTTCTTCGCACCCAGGACGAAGAATATTTTCATCACCTGTCTTTACCTAAAACATCAAAGATCATGGTTATACTAAATCACAGTTCCTGTTCATAATCATACTAATAACTTCATCTTTGCACTACGACCAAAGATATTCATTTGTACCAGTTGGTCATATTCATCTCAACACCTGTTCATCTTTGCACTACTGGCCAAAGATATTCAACAACATGTCATCTTTGCACTACAGACCAAAGATATTCATCTACAATTCATCTTTGCACTACAGGCCAAAGATATTCATCAACAGTTCATATTTGCACTACAGGCCAAATATATTCATATCTCAAAGAAATATATAATCATTTCAGAATTTATATAAACAATAATTATAACCATGTTGATCATTTCACCTTTGCACTTAAGCTAAAGATATTCACTTATAAATTCAATGGTCATGATCATACCAGTCACCAATTCAACTTTGCACAACTGGCCAAAGAGAACCTTAGTCATGATCATACCAATAATCTACCCATCTTTACACTCAAGTGAAAGAGAATATCATTATTAGGGTTATAAAAATGTTATATATGATAATAAAATCAATATAATCAACATATAGATTTAATCTCAAGAGTAATATTCATAAATCAACTATAATTTGGTTAGAAAAAAGAAACCAATTTTATCGTGAATAGTAACTCGTGAATAGTAACTCATGAATAGTAACTCGTGAATAGTAATTTATGAATAGTAACTCGACATGAAAAAAGTAAAAATTCCACAATAAAATTCATACCAATATTTCGGTATAATGATATTGAAAGAATAATATTTCTTAAGCTTATAAACAATTTATTTAAATTGTTTACACTTTACTAATTAATGCATTTAATCATTCTAAAATGCCAAACTCATAAGATTTCATCATCAATAACCAAAACCCTCATCAAAAATCTGCATATACCTCATATAGGATTCTCAAGCCATAAAATCCTATTTTTTAATTTTCTTACTTCACATAACATATTTAATTCATTTACTCATAATTAGTCCCTTTTCATGAAAAATACCAAATCAATGTAACCAATTTTTCTTTTCTGAGATTTAGCATAATATAGTCCCATATTGAATATATATTTTTCCCGAAATTTTTAAAATTTATTTACCATTTTTCATATGGCCAAAACCTTCGAATATTTAGACATTTATCATAAATTGTACTTTTATCCAAAAATTCCAAAATTCACAGAGTATACTGATATTATATAGATATACTTCCAATAAAAATTTCATCAATTTTGGAGTTAACCACAAGGAGTTATAAGCGGTTACCTTTAAAATAGTCTTTTCCCGTAAAATTCATAACTCATAATCTATACATCCAAAAATCACTATTTTTGGACACAATCAATAAAACTCATCAAAACATCATTTCAACTTTTTTCAGAATTTTCTGAAGGTCAAAAAAATTACGAGACTGAAAAACATAACAACCCTTAAAATCCCTTACTATCCCTTACCTCAAAAGTGCAGTATTTCTGACTGGAATGCAAAGCCGAAGGAAACTTGCACTGAATAGCAACTCTCAAAGTATCTAAATACTCACAAAATATGCTTCATAATGTAGAAAGAGAAAGAGAGAAAGCTTATGTTTCTGGTGTGATTTTCAATTCTAACTTGGCCCTCTATTTATAGGAAAATATTAGCACGCCGAAGCAGACTTAACCTGCAACCTGATGGCTTTACCTGCTACTATTTCTACCCACCACATTTGAATAAAAATTTCAGTACATTTCTTCACCAACCAAGAATGGGGCCCACCAATTCTAGAATTTTCCACCAAAATGATAAATTCCAAAACTTCAACAATTTCTGAACCAGTCATCTCGTAAAATTCATAATAAATCATACGTTCATTTTTAACGGTTCAAAATTTATGTACATATACTCAACTTATATATGTATAACATATCCAAAAATTACCACGATCCAACGGTCGGATTAAAAATTATAACTCCCGTAAAATATCTCAAAAATCCTAATTTGATTTTTAATACCTCCATTCCGACAAAAATACTAATAAAACACTTCAACATTAATTCCTTCATTTATAACAACATAAATAAATCCATCATTTATATCTACATCAAATAAATATTTCATTATCATATAAATTAATAATTAATTATTCACAAATAATATTACAGAATCACAATAATGACAACCAGGCAGTTCCCAGGAAAGAGGGGGCTTTCCAATAAGGATTTCTCCTTATTGGCGCGCAATTAGATGACCAAACCTCTCCTTAGACAGAACTTTCTAGACATTGCCAATAATGCTATCTAATAATATTATTCAAATAATATGAATTATTGATCTGATAATGGAGATGATGTGCAGCAATAATTATTGAAACAACAATAATATAAAATATCAACGCAGCAATTATTGAATCAATAAAATAAAATATTGAACAGTAATTACTGTGACAATTATTCAGTAGTGCCTTCTTACGTAAGAATCAATAATTTCAAAAATACTGTGCAATACCGTGTGCTACTGTGCAATAACGCGTATTACTGTATTTTAACCACCGGGTATTCTAACAGTGTTAACGGTAACAACTACGCCGTTAATTATAAAAGTTCAATTTTTTGTCGTTATCTTCATCCGACCGTTTTCCGTTATAGGGCCCACAAATAGCTGTGCCGTCGTACGAATATTCCCCGACAGAAAGAATATTCCACGACCAAACGAATGTTTCCCGACAACAATGAATATTTATAACCACTTGCGTATTTTTGAAAAAAATTCATATATCACCCTTAACTTTAACTTTTTATCAATTTAACCATTTACTAAATAGAAAAATTGAATACTTTTATTTCATAAAATTTGGGGTCTTACAAATACGAATAAAATAAAACTTCATTATCGCTAAATAATTCATATTATTAATAGACAATAATTGAATTAAACTGAGTGACTTCTCACATAAGCATTAATAATCAATACCGTGTGCTACTATGAAACCACACGTATTACTGTACTTTTACTACCGAGTAGTTCAACATTATCAATGGTAAAACTTCCGCCGTTATTTTTAATAAAATATTTTTGTCGTTTTCTCAATCCGATAATAATTCTGTTGTGGGGTTCACCAATGATTGTGCCGTTGTACGAATATTCCCTGTTAAAACGAATATTCCCCGACCAATCGAATATTATATAACAACATGCGTACTTTGCAAAATTTATAAATATTACCCACAACTATAATATTATATCAAATTAACTCCATAATATTCAAAAATGATATTTATAGAAAATTCATCTTTATTTATAAAAGTTGGGGTCTTACATTATGAATTCTGGTGTGCTTTTCAATTCTAACTTAGCCTTCTATTTATAGAAAAATATTAGCACACCGAAGCAGACTTGACCTGCTACCTGATGACTTTACTTGCTACTATTCCACCCACCAAAAATCAGTCATCTTCCCCAACAACCAAAAGTGGGGCCCACCCATAATTTTATTAAAAATATTTTATTTTCTAAAACTTCAATAATTCATAATAAATAGCTCGTTTATCAGAAAAATTCGAATCTCACGACCTTTTCATAGGAAATTTAATTCTCTACAACTTTGAAAGTTTAAGTTTTTCCAAATTCAAATCAGAAAATATCCGAAATCCACATACGGACGATTTTTAATACCTCTTAAATTTCATAATAAATTATACGTTAATTTTTAACGGTTCAAAATTTGTGGATATATACTCAACTTATATATGTATAACATACAAAAATCACAACGATCCAACGGTCGGATTAAAATTATAACTCACGCAATAGGGCTTTAAGAACACCGATTTCCTCTTTTAATACCTCCAATCCGATAAAATACTGATAAAACACCTCAACATTAATTCTTTCATTTATAACCACATAAATAAATCTATTATTTATATCCACATCAAATAAATATTTACTTATCATATAAATTAATAATTAATTATTTATAAATAATATTATAGAATCACAATAATGACAACCAGGTAGTTCTCAGGAAAGAGGGGGCTTTCCAATAAGGATTTCTCCTTACTGGTACCCAATTAGATGACCAAACCTCTCCTTAGATAGAACTTTCTAGACATTGTCAATAATGCTATCTAATAATATTATTCAAATAATATGAATTATTGATCTGATAATAGAAAATATTGTGCAGTGACAATTATTAAAACAACAATAATATAAAATATTAACGTAACAATTATTGAATCAATAAAATAAAATATTGAACAGTAATTACTGTAACAATTATTGAGTAGTGCCTTCTTACGTAAGAATCAATAATTCAAAAATACTGTGCAATACCGTATACTACTGTGCAACAACGCGTATTACTTTACTTTACCCACCGGGTATTCTAACAGTATTAACGGTAACGATTACGCCGTTATTTATAAAAAATTAAATTTGTCATTTTCTTCATCCGACAGTTATTCTGTTATGGGGCCCACAAATGGTTGCGCCGTCGTACGAATATTTTTCGACAGAAAGAATATTCCACGACGAAACGAATATTTCCTGACAACAATAAATATTTTATAACTACTTGCTTATTTTGAAAATTTTGCACATTTCACCCATAACCAAAGCATTATATCAAATTAACACCTTATTATTCATAATAATAAATAGAGAAAATTTAATTTTATTCATTAAAAAGTTGGGGTCTTACAGTAAATCAGTGGCATATGATCTAAGTGTCATTAATGCTTACTACAATGTTGAATGGCACTTTTGATCCTCCAATTTACCACCCACTTTTAAATTTATTTTTCATTAATTAGGTCCTTAAAGTGACATTTATTGTCGATTCTATTTCTTTTACCTGATTTGACCCCAACCTGATCAAAATTTTGACCCAACTCGCCCAGTTTGACCCAACCCCAATTTCACAAATTAATTTTTTCAAAAAAGAAACTAAAAAGTTTTAAAATTATTTTAAAAATCATTTTTATTTTTTAAAAATCATTTTTATTTTTTAAAAACTATTTTTTTTTAAATAGCAAAAATAATTATTATTTTTAAATTATTTTAAAAATAATCTTATATTTTAAAATATAAAAAATTATTATTATTTTTAAGAAAAAATATTAAAAACTTTTATTTTTCAAAAATGAGTATATTTTCATAAAATTTAGATTCAAAAAATTTTATTTTTAAAAATTTTTATTCTTAATAATTTTTATGAAAATTTACACATCTTTTAAAAATTAAAAAAATTCTAGTTTTGTTTTATGAAGAAAAAGTTTTTTATTTACTTTTTTGAATCTATATTTTATCAAACTTTATTCATTTTAAAAAAAAATAAAAATCTATATTTTTTCCTGAAAATAAATTTTTTTAAAAAAAAATTGAACCTATATTTTATAAATCTTTACTCACTTTTTTAAAAAATGAAAAAATGTATAATTTTTTTTCTTAAAATAATAATAATTTTTTAAAAATTAAATTTCTTTAACAAAAATTGAATCATTTTTTTATTTATATTTTATTTTAGAATTTTAATTTCTATTTTTAGTTTTTGTTTTAAAAATTTCTGATATTAAGAATACATATAATAATGGTAAAGGCATAAACTATTTTTTTCTGAAAAATAAATTTTTACATAAAAAATGAAAAAATCTACTTTTTTTTAAATAAATTTTTATTTTCTTAATTAATTTTTTAAAATCAATATTTTATGAAACTTTACACATTTTATGAAAAAATAAAATTTTCTAATATTTTTTCCTGAAAATAATAATTATTTTTAAAAAATATTTAAAATAATTATTATTTTAATATTTTAAAATAAAATATTTTTTTTAAAATAATTTTAAAACTTATTATTTTAAAAAAAAAAAATTGTTAAAATTGGGGTCGAGTCAAACTAGGTCGGGCTGGGTCAAAATGGGTCGGGCTGGGGTCTAATCGGGTAAAAAGAACAGAATCAACAAAAATGGTCACTTTAAGGACCTAATTGATGAAAAATAAAATTCAGGGAAGACTTTAAAAATGGATGGCAACTTGGAAGGTCAAAAGTGTCATTCAGTCTTACTACAATTTGTCAGATATTGAGTATGAGGACTTCCTGAAGTATGGAATTAACATTTATGATTTAACCAATGTTATTCAGCGATTGTGTAAACCAAGAACTACATGGATGTTAAGAAATAATAGTTACAAAAAGTTAGTTTCTCGCACACAGAATTAAACCGTTATGGAAAAGCTTGGTATAGTTTCATATGTGCCAACTTGATCCCGTCCCAACACATGAGTGATGTTACCAAGGAAAAGGCTATTTTTGTTGTATGCTATAGTGATCGGCTTAAATGTTGATGTTGGTTTAATCATTCAAGAGTCAATAACGAAGACTTTGAGGGGCAGTACTTTGGGAGGATTACCACACCCATCTTTGATCACTGGGCTATGCAAAGGAGCAAATGTATAGTGGGGAGCAGATGAGATACTCCAGCGAATGATGTCTCTAATTGATTATACTACGATAGCCCGCTACAAAGTGTGGGAGGGAGGCATTTCGCACCTTAGAGGAGAGGGGTATATCATTGTTTCTCCTTCTTAATCTAATGGCAAACCCTTCTTAGTTGCATGAGCAATCTTTTTCTTCTGCACATCTATCATCCCTTATGGCTGCAGTCCATAATCTTCTTCGAAAGGTTGATCACCAGAGTTGAAAGATTGATCGCCCAAATAGGAAAATTGATGTAGTGTGTGACACCCCCAAAATTAGGTATACATCACCCATCTTGAGTCGCCAGATACATGGTACAGAATTCAAATACAACTTAATAATACAACTGTCGTGTACAATACGACAAAACATAAACTGTGAGTTTGAATACAAATATTGTCTTCTAGAGAGTATCCATACTCAAAAGGAGTCCTCATTATAATTATTATCACACTATTACATAAAATAGTGAGGACTATTAATGCTATCATCTGGTCCATCACTCCGTTTCTCGACTCGTCCCAGCTATATTCTCATTTCCTGAAGAGAACAGTGAAAGAAAGGGTGAGCTCAACTAGCCCAGTAAGAAATATTATGACTAAGATAATGCAGAATAAATTATCATTAGTCTTCAACAATGTTAAACTGATAAAATACAATAGACATCAAGTTTAACTGCAGCGGAACTAGCAATCCATTAAAAGAGTCAAGTAGAGAATAAAATCTACTATCTTTTATGATTTAAAAGGTTTTTCATGACTTTTATCGCTGGGACTCAGCTTAATAAATAATCCACATCATCGAATCACCCCTGCACTACGGCCAAGGATATTCTTTAGTATCACGACCACGAATTATCCATGCACTACGCCTAAAGATAATCATGTTTTCATCAACGATCCAGATCATGCCATAAAATAATTCATCTCTGCACTACGGCCAAAGAGAATCCATAGCCATAATCATACCAAAAACTGTCCATCAATGCACTACGGGCCAATGAGAACTTTTTTTTTCACATCATTTGTAACATTACGGTTATGATTATACCGAATAATCCCTGGTCATAATCATACCAAGTCTATCTATGCACTATAGGTCACAGATGACTTTCAAAAAAATATAAACATGAGAATGATGACAATGATATAAGAATTCAATAAAACAAGTTCAAGAATTAATTTATCTAGGAACTGATAACGTCCAAATTGTCATTATGATACTGCTTTGTAGAGTAAAATTCAAGAATGCTCAGAAGAATATTTCCATAAAAAGATACTGGATGAAGTGCAAATATCAAGGATATTCCACTAATGTCATGGAGTATAGAAGTCAAAATTTTAACCAACTGAGTATAATAAAGAATGGAATAACAAAAGAAATCATCATACATGCGATAGACCGCACAGGCAGATTATTCCAACAGAATAATAAATAACAGAACTAGGTCCGGCGTATAACGCACAGACAGGATATTCCAACAGAATAATAAAGAATGGAACCAGGTCCGGCGTAAAACGTACAAACAGGATATTCCGACAGAATAATAAATAATGGAACCAGGTCCGGCGTAAAACGCACAGACAGGATATTCCGACAGAATAATAAAGAACGGAATAATACATAATAGAACCAGGTCAAGCGTAATAAGCATCGACAGGATATTCCGACAGAATAATAAAGAACGGAATAATAGAAGAATTTCACCATGTATGCGGTACTTCGCATAAACAGGTTATTCCAACATAATATTAAAGAATGGAATAACAGAAGAATTTTACCAAGTATAGGGTAGTCCGCGTATACAAGTTATTCCAACAGAATAATAAAGAATGGAATAACAGAAGTTCTCTTCATGAATAAGAAAGAAATAATACCCCTTACGGGTACAACAAATAATATCTCTTACCTTTGAATGAAGAGTATACCGACTGGTAGGGCGAGAATATACTCGAAGAAACTTGTACTACGCTCAAAGCTTTCTTAAACTCTAAAGAAATACGCTCAAGATTATAGAAGAAGAACTCTCTCTATAGTTTCTCTCTCTAGAGTTTCAGTAAATTCATAAGAAATAATGAAGGAATGGGCTTCTATTTATAGAAAAATGGACTGCATAATAACTAACTCATGAACGTTCGAGATTGATTTACTTTAATCTGACGGTCCATATTTAAAGCAAAATTTTTTAAATAAAATATAATATATTCTATTTATAATCTAATAAAATGAATAACTTTATAAAAGATTTTACTATACAAACACTATGCAAGTATTATGCAAATACTATGCATAATAAAATATAATATATTCTAATTATTGTCTAATAAAACAGATAACTTTATAAAAGTATTTTGTTTTATATAAAAAGATTTTACTATTAGCCTAATAAAACGAATAACTTTATAAAAGTATTCTGTTTTATATAAAAAAAAATTCTGTTTTATTACATTAATAATACCAATAAAACAAAACTGAGTAACTTATCACGTAAGTCTCAATAATCAATATCGTATGCTACTATGCAACCACACGTATTACTGTACTTTTACTACCGAGTAGTTCAACAGTATTAACGGTAAAACTTCAACCGTTATTTTCATAAAATATTTTTGTCGTTTTCTCAATCCGACAATAATTCCGTTGTGGGGTCCACCAATAATTGTGCCGTCGTACGAATATTCTCAGACAAAAAATAATATTCCTCGACCAATCGAATATAATACAACAACTTGCATACTTTGCAAAATTTATAAATACTACCCACAACAATAACATTATAACATTATTTAAAAATAATTTTAATATTTAAAAATAATTTTAATATTTTAAAAAATCTTTTAAATGTGATATTAACGTTTTAAAAATATTTTGAATTATAATAAATAACTTTTAATATTTTGACATGGATTTTATTAATATTTTAAATTATTTAAACATTAATGATAATGAAATTATTTAGAATTAAATCATTTAAAAATGATGTTAATGTTTGAAAAATTATTATAAATGATAATAATTATTTAAAAATTATTATGAGCTTTCAAAAAATAATATAAATGATAATTAAATTATCTAAAATAATATTAAATCTTTTAAATAGAGTTTTATTAAAAAAATAAATAAACTCGCCAATTATCTGATAACGCAATTGGGACGTCAAATTAATGCCAAAATCAAACCAGACTGAAATATTTTGACTTGATAATTGTTTTAATATGTTCTAATGACTATTATGAATAAGTGATAATGTATTTAAGTTGTATAACGACTTTAAATAGCGGTATTATGTGTCATGATGTATTATTCTAATTGAAAGAATATCTTATATATTAATGATAGGACTTTTCATAAAAGATTAAACTAAATTGTGTAGTAGTAAGCAGTGATCAAGGTAAGTATCTAAACCTTACACACTACTTTTATTTTGTGCAAACAGGTATATGTTTATGCAAGTTTCTAACTCAACTTGAGTTATTAATTTCAAAGCATGTTCGTAAATAATTATTGTTGATTATTCACATCCATAATGATCATTGTTATTCGTTTATGCGAGTATATAAACATTTGCATTTATCTCATGCAATGAATCTTTATGTAATCAAATATCCTATATATAACTTTTAATTATGTACAAGTCAGTTCTTGAACAATATTCAATTTATTCATTGAATACAAGTATCTCATTATTGTCTTCATATATGTTCAAACATTGTTCTGTTCTTTGCGTACTAAGTTTGGTTATGCAGTTGTCCTCACTTGTATAAATTGTTGTATTTGATCAAGTTTTGATACAAACTATTAAATCATGGTATGTATACATGGTTTAAAAGTTTTCTAAGCTATTTGACCTGGCTAGACATAGTTTTAAATAATTCATTACATATTATTGGTTACGATAGAGCCATCCAACTGAATTGCTTTAGTTCGGACTCTAGACTGAGTATGAACATCCCTAAATTGGGAAAAAAATTATGCGCCAAAGGCGGTTATGATGAACGCGAATGTCGTTCTAGTATATAGTGTTGATCAATACAAGGCATAACGGGTTGATCACCCTCCGTGCCCGTAAGTCAGCCGGTTTGGAGATGAATTTATGTACAAACCTTTTCAAACTTGAAAATAAAAGTTCATGGTCTAGTGGCTGCTCAGTATCTATGATCAATACGTAGTTTCAAAAATATAAATGGTTTGATATGTTATTCAGAATTATTTCAGTCTACTTCACAATTATTGATTCTTTATAGAAGTATACCTCAAAGAAAATATTTATTTCTTTCAGCTGATGTTTATTAAATGTTATTACTTGCTGAGCAATTGAATGTTCATTCTTACTTTAAAATTAAATATTTTCAGCAAAGCAAGATCGAATAGAAGGTTCCGACAAGGACAAGGGAAAGGGAAAGCTGAATGAGTAGTTGGATAACGTTATTTGTGATAACTATAGTTTGGTATTGTGATAATATATTATCTATCATGTAAAAATGAACTTAAAGGTTGTGGTACCTGGGGAATAGATAACTTTGATGTAATATTTTTAGTTATTTAATATATCAAGTAGTTTAATGAATGGTATCGTGGAGCACCAAGTATGGGTTTCAAGTACCCGAATTTGGAGCGTCTCAAAGTGAGATGGAGAATAAAATACACTCACATAATTAAATTTTTTTATAAACAAAATGGTTTAAAAGTCACTTAGGAAGGAGAGTTGAATAAAATATTCCTTTTGATCCCCTAGGTTTATGTGATGCTTGATCATTCAGAAATTAATGTGGTAACAATGGCATAACCAAAATATTTTTAGAGGGGGGTCAAAATACATCAGTAAAAAAAATATTTATTGACGCTTGGAGTGCTTCTTTCAAATTCATTTAGCCCAATTATAGTATTTCACAATATCTTATTAGACCTTTGTCAATATTTGAGTTGTAAGTCTAATGATTTTAAATATATATATATATATATATATATATATATATATATATATATATATATATATATATATATTAACTTCCCCGGAACTATGGGACTATTAATCAGACTTTGAAGTTTTTAGTCAACTAATTAGCTACTTTTATAGATAAATTATAAATTATAATATTAATTATATATTCAAAACATTATATTGTGGTTCATGAGATTAATTAGCTTAAAAGAAGGAATTCCAGCAACAATAAAAAAAGAGAGATTTAATAATCTTGATATGATAGAACTACAGTGCACTTATGGTCACTACAGTGGGATCCAAAAAAAATTATTTTATTTCTTTAGCTTTTTTTTTTAATTAGTTTACAGAGAGAATTGTTACCACCTTTTTTTGCCCCACTTTGATGATAAAGCAAAAGTAAGATAAAAGTAAATGAGAAAGGAAAATACATAAAAGAAAAAGGAAAGGAAAGCCAATAACCCCCGGAGATTACAGGGTTAAGGGGTCATATGACCCCCCCCCCCACCCCGACCCCCGACCCCCGACCCCCGACCCCATCCTTCTGCCTCTGTGTGGTAAGTAGGGTTCTAGAATTGAGATTACATATATTCTATTGAGTATTTGATTATATGATTTTCTCTGAGTAATGATTAGCTAGAATAGATTGGATGCACACTTATCATGAATTGTTATGGAGCTGATGAATAGGTTGAATTTTGGGGCTTAGCATGTTTTGAGTTTTGATTGCGTTATTATTTGTATTAATCTTTGAGGCCATATTGCATATTCATATTAACGTGTTGTTTGATTCGTAGGTTGTTTCTAGTGTTTTACTTGGGGACAAGCAAATATTTATGTTTGGGGGTATTTGATGAGTGAGTTTTATACTTACGAATCAAGTCCTTTTAGTCTTTATAATTTGTGCATCCTTAAGTTTTTTGTATTACTTTTGATGTGGTTTGTTGTTATTTTGTAGGAGCAAAAAAGGAGCAAAACAGACTTTTCAGAACTTTAAAGGGCAAAATGGTCATTTCTGGCAAACCGATGTCGCAGCGCCAGAGGGTTTTCAATGTTTTGGTAGACATGGTGTTGCATCATCGTTTCCTATACAAATTGTGGCATCGCAGCGCTACGTCGGGTAAAAAAACAAAAAAATAAATTCTAACTTTGGGTCGGGTTAAGCATGATGTTGAATGGAATTTGGATTAGGAGACATGAAGTTTAGATTTTCTTAGGGAAGCTATAAATACTTATTACTCTGCATAATTGGAGAGGATTCTTTTTGGGCAAAAGCAAAGGTTGAGATCTAATTGAATACAGGGATCAAAGGAGGCAACGCAAAGAATATTAGAATTGAAGGCTAGAGAGAGATTTAAAGATTGCCACAAAGTTTTTATCTTTTCTCTTGCTTTTAGTTTTTGATATTCTGCGATGTTGATTAATTTGAGAATGATGACTTTCAATTACATTATGAGCTAAACTTCTTATTAAGTTTAGGATCAAGTTCTACAACTCCATATTCGTATTAGCGTAGAAAAAATCAATAATCGTTAGCATTACATTTTTTGATATAACTTTAAACCCAAAATTTTGTTTGTACACTCTCAGTTTCATAAAAAGAGAAAAATTATAAATTTTAATGACATAGTCTTATTCCATGTATACTCCTAAATTAAAAAAATATATATGAATTATAAATATGATAATAATAAAATTATTATCATTAACTTGAAAATATTGTATCATTTTATATAATTCTAACACTAAAAAAGTAGGCTCTTTTTGTAAAATAAAAAAACAACAAATAATACTTCTTTTATGCAACGGAAGTTGTAACATAATATTATTCTTAATCTATAACATTCGTTTTACAGCTACAAAATATTAGAATATTTATTCTAAATAGTATTTGGTTTAGTATATTTTATATTAGGTATTATTTACAAGGGAATAATGGTCATACTGTAACGTCCCCAAAAATTTAAATAATTTAATTCTCGACTTCGGTCGTTAACAATACATTCAACCTCTAATTTTACATCATTAAACGATAATACAACCATTGAAATTTGCGGAATAATTAAAATTTTCTATTACAAACTATTCTCGTTCCCAAAACTTTCAACATTTACATTTAAATATCTCACAATCATTTTAATACTACAAGAGTTTACATCGCAAAACGATATTACAATACAACATTAATGTAAGACCCCAAATTTTATGAAATAAAAGTATTCAAATTTCTTATAATTACTATTCAGTAAATGGTTAAATTGATAAAAGTTTAAAGTTATGGGTGAAATATGAATTTTTTTTCAAAATAAGCAAGTGGTTATAAAATAATCATTGTTGTCGGGGAATATTCGTTTGGTCGTGGAATATTCTTTCTGTCGGAGAATATTCGTACGACGGCGCAACTATTTGTGGGCCCCATAACGAATAACTGTCGGGTGAAGAAAAACGACAAATTTGAGTTTTTACAAATAACGGCGTAGTTGTTATCGTTAATACTGTTGAAATACTCGGTGGTTAAAATACAGTAATACGCGTTATTGCACAGTAGCACACGGTATTGCACAGTATTTTTGAAATTATTGATTCTTACGTAAGAAGGCACTACTCAATAATTGTTACAGTAATTACTGTTCAATATTTTATTTTATTGATTCAATAATTGCTACGTTGAAATTTTATATTATTGTTGTTCAATAATTGTTGCTGCACAGTATTTTCCATTATCAGATCAATAATTCATATTATTTGAATAGTATTATTAGATAGCATTATTGATAATGTCTAGAAAGTTCTGTCTAAGGAGAGGTTTGGTCATCTAATTGCGCGCTAGTAAGGAGAAATCCTTATTGGAAAGCCCCCTCTTTCCTGGGAACGGCCTGGTTGTCATAAATGTGATTCTGTAATATTATTTGCGAATAATTAATTATTGATTTATATGATAAGAAAATATTTATTTTATGTGGATATAAATGAGGGATATATTTTTGTGGTTAAAATGAAGGAGTTAATGTTGAGGTTTTTATCAGTATTTTTGTCGGAATGGAGGTATTAAAAATCAGGGTTTTTGAGATATTTTGTGGGGGTTATAATTTTTAATCCGACCGTTGGATCGTAGTAATATTTGGATATGTTATACATATATAAGTTGAGTATATGTCCACAAATTTTGAACCGTTAAAAATGAATGTATGATTTGTTATGAATTTTACGAGATGACTGGTTCAGAAATTGTTAAATTTTCGGAGTTTATCATTTTTGTGGAAAATTCTAGAATTGGTGGGCCCTACTTGTGGTTGGTGAAGAAATGTGCTGAATTATATTTCAAATGTGGTGGGTGGGAATAGTAGCAGGTAAAGCCATCAGGTTGCAGGTCAAACCTACCAAAATTTTCCTATAAATAGAGGGCTAAGTTAGAATTGAAAATCACACCAGAAACATAAGCTTTCTCTCTTTCTCTCTCTAGATTATTGAGTGTATTTTGTGAGTATTTAGATACTTGGTGAGTTGCTATTCATCAGTGCAAGTTTCCTTCAGCCTTATACCGATCAGAAGTACTGCTCTTTTGAGGTAAGGGATAGTAAGGGATATTAAGGGATTTTAAGGGTTGTTATGATTTTCAGTTTCGTAATTTTTCTGATCTTCAAAAATTTTGGAAAAATTTGAAATGATATTTTGATGAGTTTTCTTGATTGTGTCCAAAAATGGTGATTTTTGGATGTATAGATTGAGAGTTATGAATTTTATGAGAAAAGACTATTTTAAAAGTAACAGCTTATAATTCCTTGTGGTTAACTCCAAAATTGATGAAATTTTTATTGGGATTACATGTATATGATAGAAGTATACTCTGTAAATTTCAGAATTTTTAGACAAAAGTACAATTTTTGATAAATGTCTAAATATTCGGCTATTTTGGCCATATGAAAAATAGTAAATGACTTTTAAAAATTCTGAGAAAAATATATGTTCACTATGGGACTATATTATGCTAAATCCCAGAAAAGAAATATTTTTGGAACTGATTTGGTATTTTTTATGAAAATAGTCTAGTTATGAGTAAATGAATTAAATATGTTTTGTGAGGAAAGAAAATTGGAAAATAGGATTTTATGGCTTGAGAATCCTATATGAGATATATGCAGATTTTTGATGAGGGTTTTGGCTATTGATGATGAAATCTTAAGAGTTGACATTTTATGATGATTAAATGCATTAATTAGTAAAGTGTAAACAATTTAAATAAATTGTTTATAAGCTTAAGAAATGTTATTCTTTCAATATCATTATACCGAAATATTGGTATAGATTTTATTGTGGAATTTCTACCTTTTTGAGTCGAGGTTACTATTCATGAGTTACTATTCACGACAAAATTGGTTTCTTTTTCTAACCAAATTATAGTTGATTTATGAATATTGCTCTTGAAATTAAATCCATGTTTTGACCATATTATTTTTATAATCATATATAACATTTTTATAACCTTGATGTTGAAATTCTCTTTCGCTTGAGTGTAAAGATGGGTAAATTATTGGTATGATCATGACTATGGGTTCTCTTTGGCCAGTAGTGCAAAGTTGAATTATTGACTGGTATGATCATGACCATTGAATTTATAATTGAATATCTTTAGCTTAAGTGCAAAGGTGAAATGATCAACATGGTTATAATTATTGTTTATATAAATTCTTAAATGATTATATATTCTTTGAGGTATTAATATATTTGGCATGTAGTGCAAATATGAATTGTTGAGGAATATCTTTGGCCTGTAGTGCAAAGATGAATTGTAGATGAATATCTTTGGCCCGTAGTGCAAAGATGACCTGTTGTTGAATATCTTTGGCCAGTAATGCAAAGATGAACGATTGAGGAATATCTTTGGCCTGTAGTGCAAAGATGAATTGTAGATGAATATCTTTGGCCTGTAGTGCAAAGATGGTCTGTTGATGAATATCTTTGGTCCTAGTGCAAAGATAAACTGTTGTTGAATATCTTTGGTCGTAGTGCAAAGATGGATTTATTAGTATGATTATGAACAGGAACTGTGATTTGGTATAACCATGATCTTTGATGTTTCAGGTAAAGACATGTGATGAAAATATTCCTCGTCCTGGGTGCGAAGAAAAATTTAGAATCACAATTATGATTATGAGTTATTCATATGATTGTGGAAAGGAACTGTTGATTGATGTTACAGGGAAAAAACATTGTTGATAAATTTTTAACATGGAGAAGATAATAGACTTTATAGTCTATTTGACTCTTCTAATGGATTGCTCGTTCCGCTGCAACTATGGTTGAAATTTTTATCATTTACCATATGTTCTAAATCTCTGATTTATTATTGATGAAGGCTACTGATAATTTAATTATCTTTAGTCATGATATTCTTCACTGGGCTAGTTGTGCTCACCCTTTTGCTTCACAATTCCTTTCAGGTAATAAGAGTGTAGCTGGGTCGAGCGAGGGTAACGGGGAAATAGAACAGTGGTCTCTAGCTGTGGATGTTCTCCCGAAGCAGTATAGAAAAGTTCATTTAGTAGTTATATTTGGTGAATCCAATAGGGTAAGGTGTACCCAACGTTGGAAGGGTGGTTTGCCACTATCATACAAGATGTCTAACGACATACAACCTCGTGTCATCATAAGACAGGGATGTGCTCATCCACTTGCTGAGTATATATACGAGCACTACCTATATAATCTTGGTGTTTGTTTAAAGTATAATTCTCAATTAGAGACAGTAGAGATAATGATATGTCAAGAGAAGACTCACCATTGGGAAGAATATGATAGTAATCTTCTCGTTTTTCTTTGGGGTCTATTGGGTCAACCAAGGATAATTCTGTGGCCATATGATATCTATCATAACCTAGACGCGTGGCCTCCCATGTACGAAGGTTTCCTTGAGCACTTCCCAAAGATTCTAATTTCTAAAACAGTTTTTGACTATACCTTTATGTAAGGTGTTATTGTGAGGTGATGTCCACGGTTGGAACATGAGTCACATTTGGTATATATTTGTATCCAAACTCACAGCATATGTGTTGTTGTATTTTGCACGACAATTGTTGTAATAAAGTTGTAGTTGTTTTCTGTACCATGTATTTGACGACTCAGAATGGGTTGGGTGGAATGAACCTATTTTGGGGTCGTTACAGTTGGTATCAGAGCTTAGGGATATGATCTCTGGTGGAGATCGGGGAATATAACTAGGAGGGGAGAGATGCGTAAATCCTTCGCTAGTGTGTCCTACCTAAGCTTATTTGTTGGTTAGTCATAATATTGGGATATTATGTGATATGTTAATTTGTTTAATTAACCCTTATTTTATGGCAGTATTTGAGAATGGCAGCTGAGAATGCTAACAATGGAGTGAATGAGACTGTGGGGATACCTCTAATCACTAACCATGATAATGTGATGTCAGACGAAGAAGGAATTAGAGATATCTATGTGGTGAGTGAAGAATTGATAGTTGCACCCGAGATAGTCGCAGAGGTAACAGCTGAGACTGAGGAAGAAGAGGAAGAAGAAGTACTAGAGGAGAGTTTATTAGAGGTATTATATGATCAAAATGTAGAATTTCAAAATCGTATTCATGAGTTAGAAGAGCAGGCAGAAGAACGACAGGCGGTCGTGGAACAAAAGGATGCAACAATTCAAGCTTGTGTTACCCGATATGTGATGCTTGAACAGAAGCATTCTTTGGCAGAGTATAAGATGATAAAAATGGAATCTGAGCTGAAAGAAGAAAAAATTGAACGAGTGAGAATAAGTGATGCATGGGCAAAAGCCGCACGACACGTGGATATTGTGGAAAGAGATGTTCGATCTAAGAAGGCTAAAATAGATGATATAAATTTCTCTTTTTGGAAAGCAATTGGGAGAACCCAACATCGAGTTTTGAATTACCCTGTACATTGCGGTCAACCTGAATCCGATATGGATCGAAGATTGATGATTCAGATCATGAATGAGGAGTACGAAGAGGCAGTTGAGGGAGGAATATGTCCTATAGAAAGGTATATTCCAACGGTAATGATGACGCCAAATGCTGCTCCAGACAAGTCAAAGCCGAGTAGTTCGAGGGATGGCGGTTGTCATGACTTCTCAACAAATGAGGAACCCAAATGAAGTTATCATGGGAGATGAGCAATGGAGAAATCATGATGATCTGAGAGATAGAATCTTAAATGGAAGCAAGGTATTCTCAACTCTTCGAAATAACAGGTACGTAAATTTCGGGGACGAAATTTCATAAGGAGGGGAGATTGTAAGACCCCAAATTTTATGAAATAAAAGTATTCAAATTTTCTTATAATTACTATTCAGTAAATGGTTAAATTGATAAAAGTTTAAAGTTATGGGTGAAATATGAATTTTTTTTCAAAATAAGCAAGTGGTTATAAAATAATCATTGTTGTCGGGGAATATTCGTTTGGTCGTGGAATATTCTTTCTGTCGGAGAATATTCGTACGACGGCGCAACTATTTGTGGGCCCCATAACGAATAACTGTCGGGTGAAGAAAAACGACAAATTTGAGTTTTTACAAATAACGGCGTAGTTGTTATCGTTAATACTGTTGAAATACTCGGTGGTTAAAATACAGTAATACGCGTTATTGCACAGTAGCACACGGTATTGCACAGTATTTTTGAAATTATTGATTCTTACGTAAGAAGGCACTACTCAATAATTGTTACAGTAATTACTGTTCAATATTTTATTTTATTGATTCAATAATTGCTACGTTGAAATTTTATATTATTGTTGTTCAATAATTGTTGCTGCACAGTATTTTCCATTATCAGATCAATAATTCATATTATTTGAATAGTATTATTAGATAGCATTATTGATAATGTCTAGAAAGTTCTGTCTAAGGAGAGGTTTGGTCATCTAATTGCGCGCTAGTAAGGAGAAATCCTTATTGGAAAGCCCCCTCTTTCCTGGGAACGGCCTGGTTGTCATAAATGTGATTCTGTAATATTATTTGCGAATAATTAATTATTGATTTATATGATAAGAAAATATTTATTTTATGTGGATATAAATGAGGGATATATTTTTGTGGTTAAAATGAAGGAGTTAATGTTGAGGTTTTTATCAGTATTTTTGTCGGAATGGAGGTATTAAAAATCAGGATTTTTGAGATATTTTGTGGGGGTTATAATTTTTAATCCGACCGTTGGATCGTAGTAATATTTGGATATGTTATACATATATAAGTTGAGTATATGTCCACAAATTTTGAACCGTTAAAAATGAATGTATGATTTGTTATGAATTTTACGAGATGACTGGTTCAGAAATTGTTAAATTTTCGGAGTTTATCATTTTGGTGGAAAATTCTAGAATTGGTGGGCCCTACTTGTGGTTGGTGAAGAAATGTGCTGAATTATATTTCAAATGTGGTGGGTGGGAATAGTAGCAGGTAAAGCCATCAGGTTGCAGGTCAAACCTACCAAAATTTTCCTATAAATAGAGGGCTAAGTTAGAATTGAAAATCACACCAGAAACATAAGCTTTCTCTCTTTCTCTCTCTAGATTATTGAGTGTATTTTGTGAGTATTTAGATACTTGGTGAGTTGCTATTCATCAGTGCAAGTTTCCTTCAGCCTTATACCGATCAGAAGT
Organism: Panax notoginseng; assembly: GCA_016801055.1. NCBI lineage: Eukaryota > Viridiplantae > Streptophyta > Magnoliopsida > Apiales > Araliaceae > Panax > Panax notoginseng. The sequence continues at coordinate 22,985,414 of CM029021.1, forward strand.
ACTGCTCTTTTGAGGTAAGGGATAGTAAGGGATATTAAGGGATTTTAAGGGTTGTTATGATTTTCAGTTTCGTAATTTTTCTGATCTTCAAAAATTTTGGAAAAATTTGAAATGATATTTTGATGAGTTTTCTTGATTGTGTCCAAAAATGGTGATTTTTGGATGTATAGATTGAGAGTTATGAATTTTATGAGAAAAGACTATTTTAAAAGTAACAGCTTATAATTCCTTGTGGTTAACTCCAAAATTGATGAAATTTTTATTGGGATTACATGTATATGATAGAAGTATACTCTGTAAATTTCAGAATTTTTAGACAAAAGTACAATTTTTGATAAATGTCTAAATATTCGGCTATTTTGGCCATATGAAAAATAGTAAATGACTTTTAAAAATTCTGAAAAAAATATATGTTCACTATGGGACTATATTATGCTAAATCCCAGAAAAGAAATATTTTTGGAACTGATTTGGTATTTTTTATGAAAATAGTCTAGTTATGAGTAAATGAATTAAATATGTTTTGTGAGGAAAGAAAATTGGAAAATAGGATTTTATGGCTTGAGAATCCTATATGAGATATATGCAGATTTTTGATGAGGGTTTTGGCTATTGATGATGAAATCTTAAGAGTTGACATTTTATGATGATTAAATGCATTAATTAGTAAAGTGTAAACAATTTAAATAAATTGTTTATAAGCTTAAGAAATGTTATTCTTTCAATATCATTATACCGAAATATTGGTATAGATTTTATTGTGGAATTTCTACCTTTTTGAGTCGAGGTTACTATTCATGAGTTACTATTCACGACAAAATTGGTTTCTTTTTCTAACCAAATTATAGTTGATTTATGAATATTGCTCTTGAAATTAAATCCATGTTTTGACCATATTATTTTTATAATCATATATAACATTTTTATAACCTTGATGTTGAAATTCTCTTTCGCTTGAGTGTAAAGATGGGTAAATTATTGGTATGATCATGACTATGGGTTCTCTTTGGCCAGTAGTGCAAAGTTGAATTATTGACTGGTATGATCATGACCATTGAATTTATAATTGAATATCTTTAGCTTAAGTGCAAAGGTGAAATGATCAACATGGTTATAATTATTGTTTATATAAATTCTTAAATGATTATATATTCTTTGAGGTATTAATATATTTGGCATGTAGTGCAAATATGAATTGTTGAGGAATATCTTTGGCCTGTAGTGCAAAGATGAATTGTAGATGAATATCTTTGGCCCGTAGTGCAAAGATGACCTGTTGTTGAATATCTTTGGCCAGTAATGCAAAGATGAACGATTGAGGAATATCTTTGGCCTGTAGTGCAAAGATGAATTGTAGATGAATATCTTTGGCCTGTAGTGCAAAGATGGTCTGTTGATGAATATCTTTGGTCCTAGTGCAAAGATAAACTGTTGTTGAATATCTTTGGTCGTAGTGCAAAGATGGATTTATTAGTATGATTATGAACAGGAACTGTGATTTGGTATAACCATGATCTTTGATGTTTCAGGTAAAGACATGTGATGAAAATATTCCTCGTCCTGGGTGCGAAGAAAAATTTAGAATCACAATTATGATTATGAGTTATTCATATGATTGTGGAAAGGAACTGTTGATTGATGTTACAGGGGAAAAAACATTGTTGATAAATTTTTAACATGGAGAAGATAATAGACTTTATAGTCTATTTGACTCTTCTAATGGATTGCTCGTTCCGCTGCAACTATGGTTGAAATTTTTATCATTTACCATATGTTCTAAATCTCTGATTTATTATTGATGAAGGCTACTGATAATTTAATTATCTTTAGTCATGATATTCTTCACTGGGCTAGTTGTGCTCACCCTTTTGCTTCACAATTCCTTTCAGGTAATAAGAGTGTAGCTGGGTCGAGCGAGGGTAACGGGGAAATAGAACAGTGGTCTCTAGCTGTGGATGTTCTCCCGAAGCAGTATAGAAAAGTTCATTTAGTAGTTATATTTGGTGAATCCAATAGGGTAAGGTGTACCCAACGTTGGAAGGGTGGTTTGCCACTATCATACAAGATGTCTAACGGCATACAACCTCGTGTCATCATAAGACAGGGATGTGCTCATCCACTTGCTGAGTATATATACGAGCACTACCTATATAATCTTGGTGTTTGTTTAAAGTATAATTCTCAATTAGAGACAGTAGAGATAATAATATGTCAAGAGAAGACTCACCATTGGGAAGAATATGATAGTAATCTTCTCGTTTTTCTTTGGGGTCTATTGGGTCAACCAAGGATAATTCTGTGGCCATATGATATCTATCATAACCTAGACGCGTGGCCTCCCATGTACGAAGGTTTCCTTGAGCACTTCCCAAAGATTCTAATTTCTAAAACAGTTTTTGACTATACCTTTATGTAAGGTGTTATTGTGAGGTGATGTCCACGGTTGGAACATGAGTCACATTTGGTATATATTTGTATCCAAACTCACAGCATATGTGTTGTTGTATTTTGCACGACAATTGTTGTAATAAAGTTGTAGTTGTTTTCTGTACCATGTATTTGACGACTCAGAATGGGTTGGGTGGAATGAACCTATTTTGGGGTCGTTACAATTAATACATTTACCGAAACATTAGACATGGTTTATAAGAATAACAACTTGGCTAGGATATTAAATCTTCATGTATCACTTTTGATCCATATCAATAAAGTAGCACATAGCGTTACCTTCAATTTTTGAATCTGCAAAAATGGTTATTTGATCTCAGCAAAATTTAATAGTTTTCATGCATCATGTAACACATAATAATATGCTCAACATACATCCCATAATTATAAAACTAACATAGCATACATGTTGTAGCTCACATAACAACTATAAAGATTGAGTTCCTTACTCAATCAACATTCATAGCTCAATCATCATAGTCATAGATTGACTTTCACATTTCATACTTTTGACATATATAATACATCATACAATAAAATTTTAAAACAATTCATCATCAAGTTCACATAGCAAAAAGGAACTGAAAGACTTGCATTTATCGGCATTTTACCAACATTTTAATACTTCGCGTCCTTGCACAACCTACACTGTATGTGAGATTGATAATAAACAAAATCAATACTCGATCTCATGGTCAAATTTATTCTAAGACCTTACTTTATCTTATTATCTTTTATAATGTCTTTATAGACATCTAACTGTGTTTTTATATGCAACTCGATTTTATTTTCATTTTCATCACCACACATGCTAGACTATCGCACTTGTAGTTTAATGTGCGTATATCACACCATTTTTGTATACCACTTTGGTTTCAAAAATACATATTCAACACATTACTTACATGTTTAATTTTCCTTCAAAAATCAAAAATCGCCCTTTTCGATTTCTCTCCATTATTATTCTTGTATTATCATCTTTTCATACTCAGATGCACATAACACCCAATATTAGCCATTAGTTAGACACTTTATATACCAAAGTTTAGAAACACTATTACTCTTAGGCATTTTATCGAGCACGTTATGTGCACACATTAACTTATCTCAACTTTTGATCTTAAATGGTTAATTATGCTTAGAATGTGATAACACATATCTATACTCATTACATATGTTATAAAACTCCTACATGCATGACCAATATCACATTAAGCTATTTTAGTAGCATAGCGTCACTTTTCCATCATTAGTTTAGCAACCCAATGGTTAGGCTATTCATTATATACTATTATTACTTTATTATGACATATAACATATTTCTAATGTCACACTTAAATAATTACTTATTTTAGTAATAAACTCAATTAAACATTACTAATTATAATTCCTATTTAACCAAAATAATTACAATTTTATTTAACCCATTACAAACCTTCTAATTTAATTATTTAATTAAATTAGAATATTTTCATAACATTAAAGTAATAAAATACACATCAGTTGAAGAACTATTTAACATACACTTAATTAATAAAATCATACTTAAATAATTTAAAGTTATTTTATTAGTAAAATCAATTAAACTTTAATAATAAAATGCTCATCAATTATAAAATTATCTATCAAATTATAACGCTTAATAAAATTAAGCCATAACAACCAACAACAAATATTTATTATTCAATAAATAAATCAACTAAAATATTTATCTAACTCAAATAAATATTTTAATTAATTATAAAAATCACATTCGTTACATTTTTTCCCTCCTTATTAGGATTCCGTCCTCGAAATCACCAAAATCTCTCTTACCCAATTTTCATCTCGTCTCTTTTAGAAGTCTATTGTAGAACAACTTCAACGCATTATCTTAACATAGGTTCTATATTTTTTGTTCCTCTCAACAATTCTTGAAAGTTTTTATTTCATAACATTTACTTAGACTTAACTATATTATGAGTATTATACATTCTTTAACACATCCATTATCTTTTATTCAACTTATAAATACTTGGGATATCACATTCACCCCTTCTTCTAAGATTTTCGTCCTCAAAATTTTATTTATTAATCTCATTCATTCGATTTATCAAAATAGATTTTATGTTACTCTTCATTTATTTATTGGGTTCTATGACAAAAATCCCTCCTCTAAGGATCTTCCCATCATCACCATAATCTTCACATCTCATTCTTTGAAGAACTTTATATTCTCTCAAAATAATTCATCTCTTTCTTTATTCAGTTCGTTTACGAATTTATTATAGTTTTCTCAATTCTCCTATCACCACATGTTATATTCTCCAACTTTTCTTTTCGAAGGAATACTCTCTTTTTCACTTCCATCTTGCAGAATAACAAGAATCTTCCACAGTTGTTCGATAATTGGGAAGTAGTATGAATAACTCAGGAATTTAAAAAATTCTAAATCATGCTGGAGGGGTCTCAACACCTTGAACTCATCTCGAGGTTTAATAGTCCTTCACCCCCAGTACTTCACACTATAAATCGTTCTAACATAATGTTTAACAATCACACATATTGTAAACATTCTACATCAGTGCTCTAGGTGATCAACCTATCGCACTACTACGTCGTGCGCACAGGTAGTACATCTTAATATCGTAACGACTATATGTGTTACTTTCGGAACCATTATCACTGATAACATGTCCCCTTTATAGGGTTGTTCACCTCAGCTTCTCAACATCTGAATCCGCACAAAAATAATTTAGTTTGGCATAATTTCTCAAAGAACGCTTGAATTTCATAAATATTTTTCAATAATCGTCTAGCCGAATCAAATAGCTTAGACTTTTAACAACAACTCGAACATCAATTGAAATAGTTTTAGCCAATTCAATTTGGCATATCTTTCTTAGTTAAAGAAAACTAAAAATCTTTTTATTTTTATGATGTCATTATACCATACTATCTCGATAGTACGTTAAGGATTCAGTCATTATATGATTTTGTCATGTTACATCATACCATAGTTGGCTGACGATCTTATGATCACATCCAACACTAGGTTCAACTGCATTGATGACTTCCTCATTTGTCATATCAGCATTATATTTAGTGATGCTTTAATGACTACAGAAAAATAAAATATATTTTGATATTTTTAAATCATTTTTGTCTAGTCGAAACAATTAGAATAGACATTTGAATAACGATATTATTTTTAAAACTCATTTGTTCCATCATTTGATCCAATATTTTTCAAAAAAATAGAAGTGCAAACATCAGCACGAAGTTAATAAATTTCAAAAAAACTAGCATAGCTAGAAGATTTAGAATATTCAAATTTTCCGCCATCATCTTAAATTCTTACTCCACTGCTTCGTAACTTAATCATTCTACTAATCTTTAGCTCCATCAATGCTCACCATACCAAAAATTCTTAGTTCTTACCTCAAAAGTTTTCTATACCCAGTATAGTTCATCAAGCTTACCACACTTTGGAAGTTCAGAAACTTGCTACAATAATATGAGTTTAAGAACTTATCCTAGTCAGACCATAGGCGTCCATTCGCTGAGGGGTTAAAAATATACCATATGATTATGAGTCACGAACTTACCATATGCATTAATTTTAAGAACCGTACCTAATCTTAATATCATCTAACCTAATCTTAAAAGCCTCTAACTATCAAATATATACATGAGAAAAGAATCACTTTCCACCACATATACATTGATAGCGCGACACCGACATTCTAATGATTATCAATGTGATAAACCAAGAACATGCACAAAACCTTTGCCCATACAAAGGTTTGTACAACTTAGTCACCATATGAGTCCTTAATTGAAATTCCACCTAACATTACCTTACTCTTAACTTATTCTTAACTTGCCCTTAACTTGCTCAATATGAATTCCTCGTATCACATTATCTATAACTCCTCGTGAGTTTATCTCGTACTATATCATAGTACATTATCTTCATAACATCAAGCTATAATTATTCAAACATTACAGACCATCTTTCTTTTATAACTTAAACAGATCATGTCGTGATCTTATTCCATAATCATCTCCCTTAAAATTCTTTTCTTAACTCATGATCGTTTTGTTTTAAGATCCTCTTTCTTTCCTTTTTCATCATTTACAATTTTATTTATGCTTTTAATCTTACAGGCTTTGTCTATTCATCATTATTCGTAATCTTGGCTATTGGAGTTAGGTAACTCTCAATTCTTATCTTTATATCTCTTCAAGATTCTTCTTTAAATTTTCTTGTTTATATAACAATTCTTCCTTTAAAAATTTTTAACTTCATTTACATTGCTCAATATTTCACTCGAGTTCCACATTTTCATCATACGTATCCATTGTCTATACTTGGTGCACATCGAGTCTCTAATAGTTCAATATGGTACGCGCGCTGAGTGATTTCCCACAAACAACCAACATACTAGGTTCCGAGTTGCTAGTTCGTATATACCTCCACTCTATAAAGGAATTGTTTAGCCTAGATACCATACATCAACTATTAAATAGTACGATTAATCCATACTTAAATATAACTTTTTATTCTTAACTTCTTTATCATTCTCTTCTTATAGACATTGTCTATTTATTATCACCTTACATCCTTATTATTGGAGTTAGGTAACCCCACATTCATATTCCTTATAACTCTACGAGATTCTTCTTTGAATCCTCTCACGCATGTTTTAATCCCTTTTTTATAAATTTCTTAAATTACTTCTTATTGTTCAAACTCTATCTGAGCTTATTCTTTATCATCTTCACATATCTTCTCTAAGGTTATAAGCTAAGGTACTCTTACCTAAGATTTCTAACCTATCAGCTTTGATACCAACTGTAACGTCGCCAAAATTTAAATAATTTAATTCTCGACTTCGATCATTAACAATACATTCAACCTCTAATTTTACATCATTAAACGATAATACAACCATTAAAATTTGCGGAATAATTAAAATTTTCTATTACAAACTATTCTCGTTTCCAAAACTTTCAACCTTTACATCTAAATATCTCATAATCATTTTAATACTACAAGAGTTTACATCGTAAAACGATATTACATTACAATATTAATACATTTACCGAAACATTAGACATGGTTTACCAAAATTACAACTTGGCTAGGATATTAAATCTTCATATATCACTTTTGATCCATATCAATAAGGTAGCACATAGCGTTATCTTCAATTCTTGAATTTGCAAAAATGGTTATTTGTAAAAATGAGCTCGACAGCTCAGCAAAATCTAAAATTTTTCATGCATCACGTAGCACATAATAACATGCTCAACATACATCTCATAATCATAAAACTAACATAGCATACATGTTGTAGCTCACATAACAACTATAAAGATTGAGTTCCTTACTCAATCAACATTCATAGCTCAATCATCATATTCATAGATTGACTTTCACATTTCATACTTTTGACATATATAATACATCATACAATAAAATTTTAAAACAATTCATCATCAAGTTCACATAGCAAAAAGGAACTGAAAGACTTGCCTTTACCGGTGTTTTACCAACACGTTAATACTTCGCGCCCTTGCACAACATACACTGTATGTGAGATTGATAATAAACAAAATCAATACTCGATCACATGGTCAAATTTATTCTAAGACCTTACTTTATCTTATTATCCTTTATAATGTCTTTATAGACATCTAATTGTGTTTTTATATGCAACTCGATTTTATTTTTATTTTCATCACCACACATGCCAGACTATCGCACTTGTAGTTTAATGTGCGTATATCACACCATTTTAGTATACCACTTTGGTTTCAAAAATGCATATTCAACACATTATTTACATGTTTAATTTTCCTTCAAAAATCAAAAATCGCCCTTTTCGATTTCTCTCCATTATTATTCTTGTATTATCATCTTTTCATACTCAGATGCACATAACACCCAACATTAGCCATTAGTTAGACACTTTGTATACCAAAATTTAGAAACACTATTACTCTTAGGCATTTTATCGAGCACGTTATGTGCACACATTAACTTATCTCAACTTTTGATCTTAAATGGTTAATTATGCTTAGAATGTGATAACACATATCTATACTCATTACATATGTAAGACCCCAACTTTTATGAATAAAGATAAATTTTCTATAAATATTATTTTTGAATATTATGGAGTGAATTTGATATAATAGTTGTAGGTAATATTTATAAATTTTATAAAGTACGCAAGTTGGTATATAATATTCGATTGGTCGGAGAATATTCGTTTTAACAGAGAATATTCGTACGACGGCACAATTATTGGTGGACCCCACATCGAAATTATTGTCGAATTGAGAAAATGACAAGTTTGAGTTTTATAAATAACAGCGTAGTCGTTACCATTAACACTGTTGGAATACTTGGTGGTTAAAATACAGTAATACGCGTTGTCGCACAGTAGTGCACGGTATCGCACAGTATTTTTGAATTTTTGATTCTTACGTAAGAAGGCACTACTCAATAATTGTTACAGTAATTACTGTTCAATATTTTATTTTATTGATTTAATAACTGCTGCGTTGATATTTTATATTATTGTTATTTCAATCACTGCACAGTATTTTCCATTATCAGATCAATAATTTATATTATTTGAATAATATTATTAGATAGCATTATTGGCAATGTCTAGAAAGTTCTGTCAAGGAGAGGTTTGGTCACCTAATTGCACGTCAGTATTGAGAAATCCTTATTGGAAAGCCCGCTCTTTCCTAGGAACGGCCTGGTTGTCATTATTGTGATTCTGTAATATTATTTGTGAATAATTATTTATTAATTTATATGATAAGGAAATATTTATTTTATGTGTACATAAATGATGGATAGGAAAATATTTATTTTATGTGGTTATAAATGAAAAAATTAATGTTGAAGTATTTTATCAGTATTTTGTCGGATTGGAGGTATTAAAAAATAAAATCAGTGTTCTTAAGCTCTATTGCGTGAGTTATAATTTTAATCCGACCGTTGGATCGTTGTGATTTTTGGATATGTTATACATATATAAGTTGAGTATATGTCCACAAATTTTGAACCGTTAAAAATTAGCGTATGATTTGTTATGAATTTTAAGAGGTGACTGATTAGGAAATTATGTTATAAATAATTTTTGGTGAAAAATTTTAGAATGAGTGGGCCCAACCTTTGGTTGCTGAAAAATGTGCTAGAATTTTATTTCAAAAGTGGTGGGTGAGAATAGTAGCAGGTAAAGCCATCAGGTTACAGGTTAGGTCTACTTCGGCGTGTTAGCATTTTTCTATGAATAGGGTGCTAAGTTAGAATTGAAAATCACACCAGAAACATAATCTTTCTCTCTCTATATTATCGAGCGTATTTTGTGAGTATTTAGATACTTTGCGAGTTGCTATTCAGTACAAGTTTCATTCTGCATCATATCCGATATTTCATTCCGAAGTACTGTTTTTTTGATGTAAGGGATGTTATTTTTGTTCAATATTCGCTTGAAATAATATTTTCTTCCATACTCTGTAGTATGTAAGTAATATTATTTCGTTTCGAATTTCGAATTCTATACTCGTTTTGTTAAAGTCTTGGCTTCTAAACTCCATGAAATTAGTTGAATATCCTTTATATTTGCGCTTCATCCAGTATATTTTCATGGAAATATTATTCTAAGCATTCTTGATAAGTTTTAACTTTTTCATGCCGGAGTACTATTCACGGGATTACTATTCCCGAAGTACTATTCACGAGGTACTATTCACTCGAGTACTATTCACCCGGGGTACTATTCATGATAAAAATTGATTCGTTTTCGGTCCAAATTATTTTTGGTACAATATTATTCTTGAATTTTACTCCACAAAGCAGTATCATGTTGACAATTTGGACCTTATTGATTTTTGGATAAATTAGATTATAAATCTTTAAAAATTTATTCTTGAACTTGTTTTATTGAATTCATATATCATTGTCATCATCCTCATGTTTATATTCTGTTGAAAGTCATCTGTGGCCTGTAGTGCATAGATGGACTTAGTATGATTATAACCAGGGATTATTCGGTATAATCATGACCGTAATGTTACAAATGATGTGGTAAAAGTTCTCATTGACCCGCAGTGCATTGATGGACAGTTGTTGGCATGATCATGACCATTGATGAATACACGAATATCCTTGGCCCGTAGTGCATGGATAATTTATGGTCGTGATACTAATGAATATCCTTGGTCGTAATGCAGGGATGATGTTGATTATTTATTAAGCTGAGTCTCGGCGATAAAAGTGATGAAAAACCTTTTAAATCATAGAAGATAGTAGATTTTATTCTCTACTTGACTCTTCTAATGAATTGTTTGTTCCGCTGTAGTTAAACTTGATGTTCGTTATATTTTATCAGTTTAACACTGTTGAAGGCTAACGATAAATTATTCTGCATTATCTTAGTCATAATATTTCTTACTGGGCTAGTTGAGCTCACCCTTTTTGCTTTCATTGTCCTCTTCAGGAAATGAGAACGTAGCCAGGACTAGTCGGGGAATGGAGTATCGGTCCAGATGATAGCATTAGTAGTCCTCACTATTCTACGAAATAGTGTGATAATAAATGTATTGAGGACTCTATTTGAGTTGAATACTGTCTAGAAGACAATATTCGTTTTAAAACTCTCAGTTTATGTCTTGTCGTATTTTATACGGCAGTTGTATTTGAACTTTGTACCATGTATTTGGCGACTCAAGATGGGTGATGTATACCTATTTTGGGGGCGTCACAGTTGGTATCAAAGCTTAGGGATATGATCCCTGACTGAGATGTGAGACAAGAACTAGGAGGGGAGAGACGGGAAATTTTTTCACTAGTATGACCTACCTAAGTTTATTTGGTATTTAATTAGTCGGTCATAGTGTAGGGATAATATGTGACACGTCAATTAACCCTTGTTTTGTGGTAGTATTTGAAAATGACATCCAAGAATATTGAGAATAGCAATGGAGCACAGGAGACCGTTGAGTCTCCACATATCAACAATCAGGATAATGTGCATCAGGAAGGCAACAATACTCATGCAAACAACAACAATGACCAAATGATGAACGATGGAATGTTCAGAGGCTTTCTGCAATTCATGCAACAGCAGACAAGAGAGACTCCTATCCGAAATGTAGGTGAAAACATTGGCAACTCTCGGACGGTCACTGCTAAACAGTTCAAGGAGCTGGGACCACCGGAGTTTTTTGGAGAGCCAAAACCACTTAAGGCGGAGACGTGGATAAAGCAGAACAACAAGATATTTGATGTCTTGGGATGCTCCGAGGAGCAAAAGGTTCTCTTTGCCACCTTCATGATGCGGGCAGAAGAAGATTACTGGTGGAAATCTGTAAAGCGTACTCAACCTGCCGCACTGAAGATGTCTTGGGAGAAGTTCTAAGAACTGTTCAACAACAAGTACTTTCCCGAAAGTATTCGTAACATGAAAAAGGTAGAGTTCATTAAAATGGAGCAAAACAACATGACCGTGTCACAGTACGAAGTCAAGCTTGCTGAGTTGTCCCGATTTACGTCCCACTTAGTTGATAATGAGGAGAGAATGACGTGGATGTTTCTAAGAGGTTTGAAACCAGAGATACGTCAATACCTTATCTCTCACAAACTTTGCTTGTATTCAGATATTGTGAATAGGGCTCAGTTATTGAAACGTGATAATGAGTCAACCCAACAAGGAGAGAGCAGCCGGCAAAATGATAATACCAGTGGTAGCAGTCATCGAAGCGGTGACAACAAACGTGAAGGGAATCAACATGCTAGAAATGGTAACCACTTCGGTGGTAATCATGGCCAAGACAATAAGAGTGGACATTTCAAGAAGAGGAGATTCAACAATGATGGAAAGACGTCAGCACCAGCACCCGTTGTTAAGGAAGGAGAACGGCCACCTATCATATGCTTCAAATGCGGAGGGGAGGGACACATCAGTCCAAACTACGCGATGCCATCCAAAGCGTGTTATAATTATAGAAGAGAAGGTCACCTAGCCCGATTTTGTCGTGCACCGAAGACAAGTCCAGCGGGGATGGAGGCACCAAAGGCCGTCCCAGAAAAGTCAAAACCGGTAGTTCATGGGAGAGCGTTTGCCGTTACCCCCCAGAAAGCAAGGAACCTGAACGTGGTCATCACGGGTAAACTTATCATAAACTCTAGCGAAGTGGATACCTTATTTGATACCGGTTCTATCCATTCTTTTATTTCTCCTACTTGCGCTCAACGTTTAAATTTGACTCCGGAGAAATTAAACTTTGACTTATCTGTTGAAACTCCGTTGGGAGAAACTTTCATTACATCCACTGTTTATAAGTCTTGTTTGGTTCAAATCGGTACCCTCACATTACCTGTCGATCTTATTTCATTGAAAATACTTGCATTTGACATAATTCTAGGGATTGATTGGTTAACTACTCATCATACAAAAATTGATTATTTTCGTAAGGTTGTTAGCTTTCATATTCCTAGCCAACCTATTATGCGAATTCAAGCAACCAAACCATTAAAATCAATCACTGTCATCTCAAGCCATAAAGCTATTCGTTTATTGAAAAACGGATGTCAAGTTTTCTTAGCTCATGTCACAGATTTAAACAAAAATACGTCAGTTTTGAATGATATTTCTATTGTTAATAAATTTGTTGACGTATTCCCTGAAGAACTTCCTGACCTACCCCCAAAGTGAGAAATTGAATTTTGTATCGACCTTGAACCTGGTACAAAACCCCTTTTCAAAGCCCCATATCGAATGGTTCCTATTGAACTTCAGGAGTTAAAGACCCAATTGTAGGAATTGTTAGACATCGGTTTCATTCGTCCTAGTACATCTCCTTGGGGTGTTCCTGTTCTATTTGTGAAGAAGAAAGATGGGAGTATGCGACTTTGTATTGATTATCGGTAGTTGAATCATGTCACCATCAAGAATAGGTACCTATTGCCACGTATTGATGACCTGTTTGACCAGTTGCAAGGCGCCAAATTCTTTTCAAAGATCGATCTTCGTTCCGAATATCATCAATTAAAGATTAGAACCGATGACATTCCAAAGACGGCTTTTAGAACTCGGTACGGGCATTATGAATTCCTAGTCATGTCTTTTGAATTGACTAATGCTCCTGCTACCTTCATGGATATGATGAACCGAGTGTTCAAGGAATATTTGGATCACTTTGTGGTCGTCTTTATTGATGACATCCTCATATATTTCAAAAGTCGTGAAGATCATGAGCAACACTTGAGGTTGATACTCTAAAAGCTTCTTGAAAACAAGCTTTATGCCAAGTTGATGCGAGTTCTGGCTTGAGAAAGTAGCATTCCTTGGGCACGTAGTATCAAGTCATGAAATATCTGTTGACCCGGTAAAGATTGAAGCTATTCAAAGCTGGGAGCAACCTAAATCAGTGACCGAGGTACGTAGCTTTCTCGGCTTAGTTGGTTATTATCGGAGATTCGTAGAAGGGTTTTCTCGAATCGCTACTCCATTTACTCAGCTGACTCGAAAAGATACAAAATTTGGTTGGAGCATGGAATGTGAGAAGAGTTTTTAAGAACTCAAAAGGAGACTCATTTCAGCACCTGTTCTAACAATACCATCTGGTTCGGATGGATTTGTTATCTACAGCGATGCTTCAGGCAAAGGGTTAGGATGTGTTCTTATGCAACATGGAAAAGTCATAGCCTATGCCTCTCGACAACTCAAAGAATATGAGAGAAATTATCTTACTCATGATCTAGAGTTGGCAGCTGTTGTCTTCGCACTTAAAATTTGGAGGCATTACTTGTATGGGGAGAAAGTGGAGATCTTTACGGATCATAAAAATCTCAAATATTTCTTCACCTAAAAGGAACTCAACATGCAGCAATGACGTTGGCTTGAACTGTTAAAAGATTATGATCATACCATTCAATACCATCCTGGTAAAGCGAACGTAGTAGCTGACGCATTGAGTAGAAGATCATATACGAGTATGAGTGTCATATTGTCAACGCAAAGGCCCATTCTATATGAATTGTAAAGAATGGATATAGAGTTAAAAACTCCAGAGACCCATGTGATGATGGCGAATATTTGAGTAGAACCGACTTTAATCGATAAAGTTAAAGTTGCTCAAGCTACAGACTTGGAGCTAATGCGTATGAGGAAGAAAGTGCAAGAAGGTGTTATGTCGGAAGCAAGAATCGATGAGGAAAGAATTCTTCGAGTCAACTCCAGACTTTGTGTTCTTAACGACCCTGATTTAAAGTATAAAATCATGATGGAGGCGCACAACACACCGTTTGCAATCCATCCTGGGAGTATCAAAATGTATCATGATCTTCGACATACATTTTGGTGGAGTAATATGAAGAGAGAGATAGCGGAGTTTATCTCAAGGTGTTTAACTTGTCAACGAGCTAAAGCGGAGCATCAAGTACCAAAAGGTCCATTGCAACCACTTAAAATTCTAGAATGGAAGTGGGAGCACATTACCATGGATTTCGTTACCGGTCTTCCTAAAGTTTCTCAAGGCATAGATGCGATTTGGGTCATTGTTGATAGATTGACCAAGTCGGCTCATTTCTTACCTATACGAGAAATTTATACACTTGAACGTCTTGCTCGTATGTACATAAACGAGATTGTAAGATTGCATGGTATGCCAATATCCATAGTTTCTAATCGAGACCCAAGATTCACTTTAAGATTTTGGGTTAGTTTGCAAAAAGCTATGGGCACGAATTTACGATTTAGTTCAGCTTATCATCCTCAAACAGACGGGCAGTCAGAGAGCACTATTCAAACTCTTGAAGATCTATTAAGACTCTGTGTTCTTGACTTCAAGGGAAGTTGTGATAAGTTCTTACCATTAGTAGAGTTTTCCTACAACAACAGTTATTAAGCAAGTATCGGCATGGCTCCATTCGTGGCGTTGTATGGAAGAAAGTGTCGTTCTCCAGTATACTGGGATGAGGTGGGTGAAGCAACATTGTTAGGACCGGAGTTGGTACGTATGACTACGGAAAAGATTCAAATGATCCGACAAAGTATAAAAATCTCACAAGATCGATAAAAGAGTTATGCTGATCTTCATCGAAAGGACGTGGAATTCAATATTGGAGAACATGTTTTGTTACGTGTTGCTCCATGGAAAGGAGTTACGAGATTTAAAAAGAGAGGAAAGCTTAATCCTCGATTCATTGGCCCATTTTTAATTCTCGAGCGAGTAGGAACTGTGGCCTATAAACTCGCCTTACCGCCAAGTATGTCTCGTGTTCATAATATTTTTTACATATCTATGTTACGTAAATATGTAAAAGACCCGAATCACATTATTGAGTTAGAACCGGACGAAATAACGAAAGATTTAACGTATGAAGAGGTCCCTGTTAAAATCTTGGATAAGAAGGACCATATTTTACGCTCCAAGGTTATACCTCGAGTCAAAATTTTATGGAGAAACTACGATGTTGAGAAAATAACCTGGGAGTTAGAATCTGAAATGAAATCAAGGTATCCTTACCTCTTCGACATACCAGGTACGTACCCTAATTTCGAGGGCGAAATTTCATAAGAAGGGGAGATTGTAAGACCCCAACTTTTATGAATAAAGATGAATTTTCTATAAATATCATTTTTGAATATTATGGAGTGAATTTAATATAATAGTTGTGAGTAATATTTATAAATTTTGCAAAGTACGCAAGTTGGTATATAATATTCGATTGGTCGGGGAATATTCGTTTTAACAGAGAATATTCGTACGACGACACAATCATTGGTGGACCCCACATCGGAACTACTATCGGATTGAGAAAACAACAAGTTTGAGTTTTATAAATAACGGCGTAGTCATTACCGTTAACACTGTTGAAATACCTGGTGGTTAAAATACAGTAATATGCGTTGCTGCACAGTAGTACGCGGTATTGCACAGTATTTTTGAATTATTAATTCTTACGTAAAAAGGCACTACTCAATAATTGTTACAGTAATTACTATTCAATATTTTATTTTATTGATTTAATAACTGCTGCGTTGATATTTTATATTATTGTTGTTTCAATCACTGCACAGTATTTTCTATTATCAGATCAATAATTCATATTATTTGAATAATATTATTAGATAGCATTATTGGCAATGTCTAGAAAGTTCTGTCAATGAGAGATTTGGTCACCTAATTGCGCGCCAGTAAGTAGAAATTCTTATTGAAAAGTCCCCTCTTTCCTAGGGAACGGCCTGGTTGTCATTATTGTGATTCTGTAATATTATTTGTGAATAATTATTTATTGATTTATATTATAAGGAAATATTTATTTTATGTGTACATAAATGATGGATAGGAAAATATTTATTTTATGTGGTTATAAATGATGGAATTAATGTTGAAGTGTTTTATCAGTATTTTGTCGGATTGGAGGTATTAAAAAATAAAATCAGTGCTCTTAAGCTCTATTGCGTGCGTTATAATTTTTAATCCGACCATTGGATCGTTGTAATTTTTGGATATGTTATACATATATAAGTTGAGTATATGTCCACAAATTTTGAACCGTTAAAAATTAGCGTATGATTTGTTATGAATTTTAAGAGGTGACTGATTCGAAAATTAAGTTATAAATAATTTTTGGTGAAAAATTCTAGAATGAGTGGATCCCACCTTTGGTTGGTGAAAAATGTGCTAGAATTTTATTTTAAAAGTGGTGGGTGGGAATAGTAGCAGGTAAAGCCATCAGGTTACAGGTCAGGTCTGCTTCGGCGTGCTAGCATTTTCCTATAAATAGGGTGCTAAGTTAGAATTGAAAATTACACCAAAAATATAAGATTTCTCTCTTTCTCTCTCTATATTATCGAGCGTATTTTGCGAGTATTTAGAGACTTTGAGAGCTGTTATTCAGTATAAGTTTCATTCAGCATCATATCCGACATTTCATTCCGAAGTACTGTTTCTTTGAGGTAAGGGATGTTATTTTTGTTCAATATTCGCTTGAAATAATATTTTCTTCCATACTCTGTAGTATGTAAGTAATATTATTTCGTTTCAGATTTCGAATTCTATACTCGTTTTGTTAAAGTCTTGGATTCTAAACTCCATGAAATTAGTTGAATATCCTTGTTATTTGCGCTTCATCCAGTATCTTTTCATGGAAATATTATTCTGAGCATTCTTGATAAGTTTTAACTTTTTCATTCCAGAGTACTATTCACGGGATTACTATTCTTGAAGTACTATTCACATGGTACTATTCACTCGAGTACTATTCACTCGGGATACTATTCATGATAAAAATGATTCGTTTTCGGTCCAAATTATTTTTGGTACAATATTATTCTTGAATTTTACTCCACAAAACAGTATCATGTTGACAATTTGGACGTTATTGATTTCTGGATATATTAGATTATAAATCTTTAAAAATTTATTCTTGAACTTGTTTTATTGAATTCCTATATCATTGTCATCATCCTCATGTTTATATTCTGTTGAAAATCATCTGTGGCCTGTAGTGCATAGATGGACTTGGTATGATTATGACCAGAGATTATTCGGTATAATCATGACCGTAATGTTACAAATGATGTGGTAAAAGTCCTCATTGGCCCGTAGTGCATTGATGGACAGTTGTTGGTATGGTCATGACCATTGATGAATACACGAATATCATTGGCCTGTAGTGCATGGATAATTTGTGGCCGTGATACTAATGAATATCATTGGTCATAGTGCAGGGATGATGTGGATTATTTATTAAGTTGAGTCTCAGCGATAAAAGTGATGAAAAACCTTTTAAATCATAGAAGATAGTAGATTTTATTCTCTACTTGACTCTTCTAATGAATTGCTTGTTCCGCTGTAGTTAAACTTGATGTTCGTTATATTTTATCAGTTTAACACTGTTGAAGGCTAACGATAAATTATTCTGCATTATCTTAGTCATAATATTTCTTACTGGCCTAGTTGAGCTCACCCTTTTGCTTTCATTGTCCTCTTCAGGAAATGAGAACGTAGTCGGGACTAGTCGGAGAACGGAGTGACGGTCCAGATGATAGCATTAATAGTCCTCACTATTCTATGAAATAGTGTGATAATAAATGTATTGAGGACTCTATTTGAGTTGAATACTGTCTAGAAGACAATATTCATTTTAAAACTCTCAGCTTATGTCTTGTCGTATGTTACACGATAGTTGCATTATTAAGTTGTATTTAAATTTTGTACCATGTATTTAGCGACTCAAGATGGGTGACGTATACCTATTTTGGGGGCGTCACAACATATGTCAAAACATATTATTAATCATCAAAATATACCATCACCCAAAATCTTAATTCAAACAGAATTATAAAACTCATCTTCACAATTTCTTTAACAAAACGTTGTTTTCGTTTTTAACGTAACTCCTTCGTTACATGTCCGTTTTTATTCCTTCTTATATAAAATTAACCCTTACTCAGTGTACTACAACCTCATCTAGGCCTTAAAGTCAGACCCCTATCCATCCAAAATAGATTCAGCAATTTCATTAACTAGTCCAGAAATTTTCATTTTCTGGACAGCCTTACTAAATAAATTTATTTCGGACATGATTCAGTCCATAAAATGGCTCAATCACCCAAATCTGGCTAGTAAACTTCCATATCTACAACTTTTCAGTTTAAAGTTTCTTCATATTCAAAACACATGAATTTATATGAATTTTTTAAAGTCAGAAACCGTAGCAGTTTTAATTTCCTGGGCAGATTATTTTCCCTTCAGACCAGCCTTACTAAAACAGACACTATAAGAAATCTACAAAGAGTTTTCATGTTATTCCACTTTAAGAATATAGCTTACTTCCATAGCTTCGATTTGATATAAGGCTCACTTTCTAATTTATTATACCCAAAGAGGTATGAATTTCACAAGATCTGTCCACAATTACTCAAAACCTACGAATTTTGTTCTTCAAATTTTCTTTTCATTTCATTTTCTTTCTTAAATCCTCTTGTTTGATTCTTGATTATCCAAGATTAAACCAACACAAACAAGATTAAGCATGATCTACAACCCTAGATCTTATAAAAACATAAATCTACCCAAAAAATCAAAGATTAAACAAGGGTTTAGAAGTTACCTTCTTCTAGCCTTTTCTTCTTCTTCTTCAATGGTTTCTTCTTCTTCTTCTTCTTCCATGGTTTCTTCTTCTTCTTCTTCTAGCTTCTCTCAATTCCTCTATTTCTCTCTATCCTCTCAATTTCTCTATTTTTCTCTTCCATAAAGACTCTTGCTCTAAAAGAAAAAAACTCTAGGATTTCTTCTTGTGTAACTCCTCATTTGGGTAATAGTTATGTAATCTAATTAACAAAACACAATTGATTTTAAATTTTTCGCTCACCCTAATAAACGATCAGAACTGTCCAAAGTTTAGGGTAAATCTCACTGTCCATTATATCCTCTTTAACTTCAAAGGAAAAAACAATTCTATCTCTCACTCTCAGATCCTCCTCTCGAGATCGCTCTCTGCCTCCTCCATTCTCTAGTGCCGACAATCTCTCCTCCCCTTCGTACGTAGTGCCGAAGGCACGGGTAATATGGCTAGTTAATTAATATAATAGTAACCCCCACTGATAACATAAGGCTTATGTTACAAAACTTTTACATGCATGACCAATATCACATTAAGCCATCTTATTAGCATAACGTCACTTTTCCATCATTAGTTAAGCAACCCAATGGTTAGGCTATTTATTATATACTATTATTACTTTATTATGACATATAACATATTTCTAATGTCACACTTAAATAATTACTTATTTTAGTAATAAACTCAATTAAACCTTACTAATTATAATTCCTATTTAACCAAAATAATTACAATTTTATTTAACCCATTACAAACCTTCTAATTTAATTATTTAATTAAATTAGAATATTTTCATAACATTAAAGTAATAAAATACACATCAATTAAAGAATTATTTAACATACACTTAATTAATAAAATCACACTTAAATAATTTAAAGTTATTTTATTAGTAAAATCAATTAAACTTTAATAATAAAATGCTTATCAATTATAAAATTATCTATCAAATTATAACGTTTAATAAAATTAAGCCATAACAACCAACATCAAATATTTATTATTCAGTAAATAAATCAACTAACATATTTATCTAACTCAAATAAATATTTTAATTAATTATAAAAATCACATTCGTTACACATACACAGTTGTGTATGTTTTATTTGTGCATAGTCTGCCAAAACTACGTCGTTTTGGCAGATTTATTTTTGATTTCTGATTTGAGAGGACAGAAGATATTTTTTTTAAAAACAAATCTATCAAAATGTGTAATTTTGACAGCCTGTGTACAAATAAAATATACACAGCTATGCCCTTGATGACTAAGTTTGCACAAACTAAACTATGCCCTTGTAATATATATTCGTTAGTTACTTTTCTATTTTAAAACTAAAAATAATGGCAAATAATTCACAATCATAAAAATAATGTTGTTATCACATAAAAAAACTCACATAATACTCACATACACACACATGCATACTGTGGGCCCCACATGTCAGGTGGGGGCCACAGTATGTATATGTGTGTATGTGAGCATTATGTGAGCCTTTTTTATATGATAGAATCATTGTTGCAATCATAAACAATCCACTTTACAGCTACATAGTATGAAATTGGTTGGAAGAGCTTACCTGTTGTATTTATGCGCCAAAGAATTTATTATACTGTAACCTTATTTCCATGATAAGAGTTTTATTTAACTTGATGTTATTTAATTTTTTAAATTGATATTTAGGTTAATTGATATTTTGGTCACTCATTTAGCAAAAAACAAAAGAAGAATATATTTTGGTCAGTGTACTATGGATCGATTTTCATTAAGGTTGTCGAATTTTTTTTATTACAAACACATTATTATACTAAAAAAGGTTACAAAATGGTCATTACTTAACATTTCATTCAAAAAAGTGAACGGAAGGGCCGACTAAACAAACGATTAACATGTGTTACTTATATGGCAGGTGACGTAAATCGAGTTAATTGATGTTTTGATCATTATATTAGGGATCGATTTTTATTTTAGTTACTAAAACTTTTTTTGTTACATTCTCGTAATCGAAGTACCAAAATTATTGCAAATTAGTGATTTTATAATTTTTCGTCCAAAATATTAACAGAAAAGCTTACTTGGCAAACATTTGACACATAGATGTGGAATATTCTAACGAGGTAACATGTGTGGGTTAGATTGTAGAAATAAAATAGCTAGAAGAAAATGGGAAAAATAGATAAAGTTAGACTAATTATTTTAATACTCTATAATATTATAAGAAGATAATTAAAATTTTTAAAAAAATAAAACAAAATTTAAAGAAACAAAATCATGTAAAAATTAAAATTCATATTCCTATTCTAATCACCAACGACAGACTTATCGAAAAAAATGGTGTTCTACACCTTATGTACATCAACTCTTTCTCTCACTATGGACCAAATCGAAACTACAACCTATCGTCAGAAATCTAGTTTAGAAAATGTGCCTCTTATACCTCTATATACTCACCGGAAAATTAAAAAAAATGGAGAAAAGAAGAGCGATAAATTGACGATGGCGACGTCCCAAATTACTTATTTCACTTCGAAATGAGAGTGAAATGGTTTCTATTAAACCAAATTTTGCAGTAGTCGGTAAATCTGTTGGGGTATATTGGGCGCCAATTTCCTCCATTATTTTGCAGTTTGGTTTGGTGTTTAGAAGGTTCCAAACTAAATATGATTTTGAAATTTTTATGAACTTAAATTAGCTATGATGTACTTTATCTTCATACATATTGTAATATTTTGTAATAAAATAACTAATTTATAATATTTTTGGTACTTCGATAAAGAGAATATAACAAAAAAAAATTAGTAACCAAAATAAAAATCAACTCCTAGTACAATGACTAAAACGTCAATTAACCTGATCCACGTCACATGTCACATAATTAACACATGTTAACCATTAGTTTAGTCAGTACTTTCATTCACTTTTTTAGACAGAATGTTAAACAATGACCATTTTGTAACTTTTTTGAGTATAGTAATGTGTTTTTAACAAAAAATAAATAAATCGATAATCACAATGAAAATTGACCCCTAATACAATGACCAAAATATCAATTAACTCATTAATAATTATAAACTTAATAGTACTGTTTAATTATACTAGATTGGTAACCCGTGCAAGACACAAACTTTTTATAAAATTTATATTTTTCAAATTACTTTATTATGAAAATTAATGCATTTTTGTATTGACCAATACATTCCATAATATTAATTTAGAGTTGTTATTAATTACTTTAATGTATAGTTTTACTCAATTTTGGTGGTAAATAATTAGCTTCTTAACTTGATTTTGTTTTTGATAAAAGTCAAGTGCAATATATATATATATATATATATATATATATATATATATATATATATATATATATATATATATATCTTGTCAGAAGTTAAGTGAATAATTATGTCTTGAAATTATAGGAGAATAAAAGAAAGCAATAAAAGAAATATAATCAGAGCAGGAGAAGAGAGATAATCAGAAATCAGAAGTTTTATAATCGGATATCAAAAAAGATCTCTAATTTATTTGACAGGTTTGCCATATATAGGCAAAATGTGCTAGCCTTACTTGCTCACGAATATGAAATGGAATGCTAGGTTTGTGGCCCACATACAATGACTAAAGGAAACAAATAAAAGGAAATCAATAATATAACACTCTCCCTTGATTTTTTAAG
This sequence comes from Panax notoginseng, assembly GCA_016801055.1. Taxonomy (NCBI): domain Eukaryota; kingdom Viridiplantae; phylum Streptophyta; class Magnoliopsida; order Apiales; family Araliaceae; genus Panax; species Panax notoginseng. The sequence goes on from CM029021.1 coordinate 23,008,682, forward strand.
ATATAAGATTATGTCTTATTAAAAATCTTGCTAAGAAAACCCAGTGGAAAAAACTTAACGAAAGAAAAAAGAGTACATATCTTTTACATAAATATATTACTACCTCCGTCCCACAATAAGTGCTTTTTTAGGCTTAATATTTTTTCCCAAAATAAGTGATGTGTTAGAATTTTAATACAATTTTTACAATATTTTCCCATATATGCCCTTATGCAACCAATGGTATTTATTGCATCTTGCAACCACTACAATTAAATGACACTCATTAACTCTTCAACTTCAAAGAAAATATATTAAGGGTATTTTTGCCATTTTAGCTTGTGTATTGGTATGTGTGATTTAAGCTAAATAAGCACTTATTATGGGACGGAGGTAGTATATTTTAATAAACTGTCTCATTAAAACTTTGTCAGAAAAAATCTATTGGGATAAAAACCGTGACTAAGGAAAAAGAGTAGTCTCCCCCTCAAAAGGAATTCCTTATTCCTTGATGAAATGTTGTGATCTCACATTAAGTGGATCTGATAAATTTCTTGCATCAGCATATCCAATCAATTGCTATGCTAAATTTCTTTGATAAGATAACCCAATATCTATACTTTCATGGAGGTAACTCAAAATGTGTTTTGATCTCATCCCAATGCCTCTTAGTTGGAGAAGAATTATATCTTGACAACAAAAGTTATAGCAGGTCGTGTACATTTTGTAAGATACATAAGAGCACCTATTGTACTTAGGTATGGAATTTCAGGTCCAGAAATTTCAAGTCCTAGAACTACAGGTCCAAGAACTTTTTCATTTTCTAAAAATCGAAATGAATCTTTATCAACTTCTAGATATCAGAAAAAGATAATCTAATATCAAACTATTGTTGCTCAAGCTTAACTCATTCATCAAGCTTCCTATTAAATTATGTGTAGTTAACATATATAGTACTCGTAGTCATTAGGGTCATAAGGTCCAGCTGCTCAATTTGTATTTCAAACATAATTTTGTCTTTCTAAGATATTTCAATTCAAATTCATTATTTAAATAAGTAGCATTTCTTGTGAGTTATTCAAGAGTACCTAAAAAACTCAAATCATCCACATATATATAGTAATGATGTTAAATTAACTTTGTGTTTTCTTAATAAAAACACATGGGCATACTTGATCATTTATATACCCATCTTTTATTAAATAAACACTAAATCGATTATACCACATATGATCAAATTATTTCCACACACACACACACACACACACACACACACACACACACACACACACACACACACATATATATATATATATATATATATAATGAACATTGCAACTTAATTTAATATATAAGACTGGGCTTTTATGATTCAGCCATTATTAATCCTTCAGGAATTCTTATGTATATCTCTCTATCAAGTGAGTTGTATATGTAAGACCCCGAATTTTATGAAATAAAAGTATTTTATTTTTTTTATAATTATTATTCTATTCAATAAATAGTTGAATTGATAAAAGGTTAAAGTTAAGGGTGATATGTGAAAATTTTATAAAGTAAGCAAGTTCTCATAAAATATTCGTTGTGTCAGGGAATATTCGTTTGGTCGGGGAATATTCATTTTGTCAAGAAATATCCGTACGACAGCGCAATCATTGGTGTACCCCACAACGGAATAACCCTCGGATATAGAAAGCGAAAGAAATAACCTTTTTATAAAAATAAACGACAAAACTTTTACCGTTAAACTATTGAAATACCAGTGATAAAAGTACAGTAATACGCGTTGTTCCACAGTGGTGCGCGGTATTGCACAGTAGCACACGGTAGTACACAGTATCTCTGATTATTGATGTTTACGTAAGAAGTCACTTAGTGTTTGATTCAATAATTGTTACAATGATAATTGTATAGTATCTCATATCATTAATTCAATTATTGTCACAGCATCATCTGCATAATATTTTATATTATTAAATCAATAATTGACATGACACGGTTATTCATATTATTATTTGTATTATTGACAATGTCTAGAAGATTCTGTCGAGGAAAGAGGTTAGGTTATTTAATTACGCGCCAATACGGATAAATCTTTATCTGAAAGCCCCCTCTTTCCTGTGAACGATCTAGTTGTCAGTATTGTGAATCTATAATATTAATTAGGAATAATTATTAAAGGATTGAAGAGTTATAAATAATTGATGAATAAAAATTATGGATAAATATGACAAATAAATATTTATTCAATTTTAATATAAATGGAAGAATTTTAGTATGAGACATTTGTTGAAAGTTTGGCATATTAATTTTTCTATGGAACCATAATTTTCTTCTCTGATAAAATATTCATTAAGATATATTATTATAATATATTATAATAGTATAATTTTATAAATTATAATTGTTTAAATAGTAATATTATTATAAAATATAAGCATGTGATAAAATGGGGTGGAGGTTAACAATTTGAGTTTGAATACCTTTAAGCTTGCTTGTTAATGTGGATATGTTATGTAATATAGCTGTGACCCACATGAAATGATAAGTTCAGCATGTTGCCCATTTTGATAATTACTTTAGTAACTCATGCTGCCCACCACGTTGATATGAATATTAAGTTTGAAAGTAATGGGATTTCTTTTAGTGACAAAAAGATAAAGTAGCAAATATTATTGTCCTTTTTATTCCTATTTGGTTCATTACAAAAGGGTCAAAAGTGGCATGCCTTAGCCACCCACCACACACCCTCCATTTATTTTTCAAACTTGGCATGCACTTTCAATACCTTTTCAAATTTCGCGTACCTCCTTAACACTATAAATAGAGTGTTCAATTGAGCGATGAAAACCACATCATCACAATATCATAAATTTTTCCTCTATAATATTGTGAGTATTTTTTGCAAGTATAAGGATATTTTGAGAGTTGATAACAGTGCAGGATTTTCTCAACATAATCTTCGTTATTCCAGTCAGAACTATTTTCCTATTAAGGTAAAGGATATTATTTTTCTCGTAAAGGATGTTATTTGCTTTCAATACCCTTAAAGGGTATCATTTTCTTTCATACTCCATATTATGTAAGTGATATTATTTTATTTCATATTACTATTCATACGGTACTATTCACGGTACTATTCATGAGTACTATTCATAATAGAATTGAATTTTCTTTTCTTTGTCCAAGTTATCTTTATTGAATCTTATTCTTGAAAATGAATCCATGTTATGATCTTCATGTTGACAGTTTGGACATTTTTAAACTCTGGATAAATTGAATTATAAATATCTAATATTTATCATTGATCTAACTTGATTGATTCTTTATAACATTGTCATCATCCTCATGCTTATATTGTGCTGAAAGCCATCTTTGGCCCGTAGTGCAAAGATGGACATATGGACTATTGATTATTGATTTTACAGTTGTATATTTTTGGCCCGTAGTGCAAAGATGGACTATTGATTAGTGGTTTTACAGTTGTATGTCTTTGGCCCGTAGTGCAAAGATGAACTGTTGATTGATATTTTTGGGTCGTAGTGCAAAGATGGACAGGTGTTTGGCATGATCATGACCACTGATGATACAAATGAATATCTTTGGCCCGTAGTGCAAAGATAGATTATTGTTTGGCATGATCATTGGTTTTACAGTTGAACATATTTGACCTGTAGTGCAAAGATAGACAATTGATTGGTATGATCATGACCATTGTTGTTACATTTGAATATCTTTGGTGAAGGGTGTAAAGATGATATGATTATTGAGCGTCTTTAGCCTTTGTGGCAAGGACTTTGAGTGAAAGTTCTGTTAAGCCTTTGTAGCAAGGAGAAACTGTTAATTTACATGATTATAAACATGAATTGTGAATTTAACTATAATCTTTGGTGGTTCAGTTGAAGATAGGTGATTAAAGTTCTCTTTGTTTTGAGTACACCGAAGAACTGTTGATGGGTATTACAGGAATGAAATATTAATGGTGGACTTTTAATTTGGAGGAGATAGTAGACATTATGTTCTACTTGACTCTTCTAATGGATTGTTGATTCCGCTGCAATTATGGTTGAAAACTTTTATCATCTACCATATGTTCTAAATATCTGATTTATTACTGATGAAGGCTATTGATAATTTAATTATCTTTAGTCATAATATTCTTTACTGGGACTATTTGTGCTCACCCTTTTACTTTACAATTCCTTTCAAGTAGTAAGAGTGTAGCTGGGTCGAGCGGGGATAACAGGGGAATAGTGTGATGGTCTGAGACTATTGAAGTTTCTCAATACATTATAAAAATGTATGACAATATATAATTGTATTGATAACTTAAAATACGCGTGTCGCATTTTATACGTCATTTAATATTTAATTTTGGTGAACAACAATAGGGTGATGAGAACCCAATTTTGGAAGCGTCAAAAATGTATCCCATTAGAATGAGGAGGACAAAATTGTACTGAGAGCTTAAGGGTGTGTAGCCACTATCATAAACGATGTCTAACCACATATAAATTCGTGTTATCATAAGATATGGTTGTGCGCATCCACTTGCTGACTATATCTATGAGCATTATTTATATAATCTCGGAGTATGGTTGGAATATAATCCTCAATTTGAGATAATGGAGATAATTATATGGCAAAAAGATACACAACATTGGAATGAACAGGATAGTAATCTTTTTGTTCTTCTTTGGGGTCTATTGGGTCAACCAAAGTTAATTCTCAAGTCCTATGATATCTATTATAACTTAGATGCATGGTCTCCCATGTATGAAGGCTTCCTCGAACATTTTCCAAAAATTTTAATTCCTAAAACAGTTATCGACTATACCTTTATGTAAAATATCATTGGTTTAGAGTGTGAGTATTGTTATTTGTATTGAAACTCACAGTCTATGTGTTGTATTTTGCACGACAGTTTAATAGTTATAAATTGGAAGATTTGTATTTAGATTCTGTGGTATGTATTTGGCTACTCAAAATAGATTGTGTGGACCTATTTTGGGGGCGTCACAGTATAGGTATCCTGCTACAACATTCATGAGACGTGTTTCCAAACCTTTTATGGTTGTCATACCAAGCAGAAAGTGAAAAATGACTCCATCCATTATTGGAGTGTATGTATTCTGATAATTAATATCAAATCTTTGTGAAAAACCTTTGAGCTATAAGTTAGGTTATATATCTCACAATTTCATTTTTCTTTTTTAACTTTTGTACAAATACCCATTTGTTTCTAACCAGGATAACGCCCTGCAGTGTTTGTACTACTAGTCCAAATATGTTTGAACTACTGGTTCAAATACTTCTCATTTCACTAATGAGTGTACCTCAATTTGAATAGCATCTTTCTATTTTGGTCAATCTTTTCTTTTCCGACATTCTTCCATATTTTGTGGTTCAAGATCCGTGTCAGAAATCAAAGTAATATCTGATGCTATAGAGAAAACAAATATATCATCAATCATGGCTTTGCTTCGATCTCATATTTTTTCAACATGCACATGATTTATTGAGATCTTTTAGAGTTCATCTTTTATTCCTTTATTGAGATGTTATACCTCTTCTCGGAGGTTATTCCTACATTTGGAATAAATGCTTCTTCTGGAGCGAGTGCTTCTACTTGAGTGTGTGCTTCTACTTGAGCCTATGCTTCTTCTGGAGCATGTGCTTCTACAGGAGCGCATGCTTCTTCTAGAGCTGGTGTTTCTTCTGGAGCATGTATTTCTTCTGGGAATAAGCGTTACTTCTGGAGCCAGTATTCCTTCTAGGATTCCCTTATTTATCAATTCTCCAGGAATTGATTTTCTAATATGTATTTCTATCTCTGCTGGAGTATATATTTACTGGAGGTGTATGTGATTTTATCACTTATCTATCATTATTAAATGTATCTGACATTTGATTTGTAATATTTTATAAATAAATAATTCTTTAAACTTTAATTTCATTTTGTCCACATTTACCACAACCGAAGTGGAGAGAATTGCGTTATGAAACAAATTGTGAAATTAAAACAAATGAATATTTAAAAATTTATCAAAATATCATAGTTCGCCGATGACAACTTTCAATGAATTTAAGTGAATTAGAATATACTACTAGATATTTGTTGAATGAAAGTTCATCAAAAAGTCTTTAATTAACTGAGATGAAGCATATACTATTAAGTAATTCCAAAAGAATTGAAAGAAAATTTTCTAAGATGTTCTTCTTTCCAGAAAAAAATAGAAGTTATGAGAAGATATTTATTTCATTTGTTATTTCAATGTGAAAACAATGTATGCTAAACATGCATATATCTTCAATATCCATTAAAGTTGGTCTGACGCATATAAAACATAGATGAGAAAAAGTTATATTTCATTTATAACTTTATTCATATGGAACACATAATATTATACATACAAAATGAAAACTAATAATATTACACCTGCATGGTGTTTAATTAAAACAAGAAACTAATCTATATCCAAAAAAAATTACTTTCATAAGGTTCAGAAATGTCGTCAATATTTTCCTTATTGTTGGGCATTGTTGAATTATTAATAATATTCAATTAATGAATTACAAAGTTTGTTTCTTCCACCGTTTTTTTTGTTATTTTTCAGACTATTGATATAAATTAACCAGATGTCTTGGCGAATGACAGGTATGTAACCAATGCCCATTCATCCCACACTTTAAACAAACATCTGGTTTGTTCTTTGTCTGTGGTGTATTTTCTTTATTTATACTCGGCCCATACACTAGTCACTTTTGGTGTATTGCAACATTTATTTCAATTATTCTCATTGTATTATAATATAAACCAAAAGAGAAAATAAACAAATTTTCTAATATAAACTTCTGGCGTGATACTAATGAAAGTAATATAAAGAAATTTTTCACTGTGTTCGTTATTGGTTTCAATACAATAATTATTATAATGCATATCCTTAAAATCGAGTAAATTTCTAATTGTCTCAAAAGAATACAAAGTATCATCAATACAAAGTTTGTACCCTTTGACAATGTTATTATCGCTCTTCCAGAGCCTTCAATTAATTTCGATGAATAATAATTCTTCCAGAGCTTTCAATTAAGTTTGATGAGTAATCACTCTTCTAGAGCCTTCAATTAATTTTGATGAGTTTCTGGTCCATACATCTTTATATATGCAAAACATAAACGTATAAAAATATTTCTCTTTTTCTGTTTATCATTAATTAATCAATGAACTAAACAAGATAAAGAAAAAAAAATATTTATGTGCATGCCCTTTTGTTTTTTTTTTTTTGAAATATAAATGAAACTACAAACTAGGAAGTTTTATTTTCAGTTGCTATTTTCAAAATCACTGCATAATTGCTTTGAATCATTTTAATTCATTGTGTAATGATTAGATATAGCTTACATTTTTGAATGGTATTGCAGGATATGTAGAAGTAAGCGAATTATTAAAAAAGGTAATAAACCATTGAATGAATGATATGGAGAAGATAAACTAAGTCACTACCTCAAGTGGAGATAATATGTAATAACAAAAATATATAAATAAATAATATATATATATATATATATATATATATATATATATATATATATATATATATAGCATATCATTTTACTCAAAAATATATACAATTACTAATGTATACACAAGTATAATTGTACATATAAAATATATATTTACAAAATTGTAAATGAATTTTTACTCAACATGCGGTAGTACGCGCAGACGTATTATTTCCACAAGTATGTAAAAAATTATAAAATAGTTTTTCACCCGCATGCGATAATATGCGTATACAGATTATTTTCACAAATTAATAAACGGTAAAAAGGTTCCCATCAAATCTTGTAACAAAGATATGTGGTACCATATGTAAATAACAATATTTAAAAATGGACAACAAAACATGAATATAATTAAGCATTAAAGAATACCAATTGTAAGAATAAAATTATATTATCGGTTGGCAAAGCCAGCCAGTAGTATAATAATTTAATTATAAGAATTTAAATTTACCGTAATTTAAATTTACCATCTCAGTTGGTTAGAGCTTCGTACTGATATCGTGTTATAAATCTTGTCAGAAATTAAGTGAATAATTATGTCTTGCAATTATAGGAGAATAAAAGAAAGCAGTAAAAGAAATATAATCAAAAAAAGAGAAAGAGAGATAATAAGAAATCAGAAGTTTTGTAATCGGATATGAAAAAAGCTCTCTAATTTATTTGACAGGTTTACCTTATATAGGCAAAATATGCTAGCCATATTAGCTAAAGCTGTAAAATGAGCAAACAGTTCGGGCTCGATTTGTATTCGCTCGACTAAAAGTTCGATTCGAGCTCGACTCGAAATATAAATGAGTCAAATATGAGCACATTTTAAAGTTTGATAAATTACTCAAACATCCTTAAATTATAATTTTATATTGATACCCAGAACATATTCGTTGGAAAAGTCTAAACTGCTCGGGCTCGATTCGAAATCGTGCTCGACTTGGTAGTTAGATGAGCCTCAATCAAATCTTATTTTATACTCGATAAATTTTATAAACTAAATCTGAGCAACTTTGTAAAACTCCAAATTTTACGAATAATATTTAATTTTCTCGAAATAATTTTTTTTAATATTATGGTGTAGATTTGATATAATGTTATAGTTGTGGGTAATATTTATAAATTTTGTAAAGTATGCAAGTGGTCATATTATATTCGATTGGTCGAGGAATATTCATTTTATCAGGGAATATTCGTACAACGGCACAATCATTGGTGGACCCCGCAACGGAATTATTGTCCGATTGAGAAAACAATAAAAATATTTTATGAAAATAACGGTGGAAGTTTTACCGTTAACTGTTGAAACACTCGGTGTTAAATGTACAGTAATACGCGTGGTTGCATAGTAACACACGGTATTGATTATTGATGCTTACGTGATAAATCACTCAGTTTTGTTTTATTGATATTATTAATGTAATAAAACAGAAAATCTTTTTATATAAAACAGAATACTTTTATAAAGTTATTCATTTTATTAGATTATAAATAGAATATATTATATTTTATTTAAAAGATTTTGCTTTAAATATGGACCGTCCGATTAAAAATAAATCAATCTGAACCGTTCATGAATTAGTTACTATGCAGTCCATTCTTCTATAAATAGAAGCTCATTCCTTCATTATTTCTTATGAATTCACTGAAACTCTAGAAAGAGAAACTATAGAGAGAAAGAAAAAAAGTGTTCTGCTAATTCACTACTTCTATATCCAGTACTCTTCTTTTTAAGGTAAGGGATATTATTTGTTGTACCCGTAAGAGGTATTATTTCTTTTGTATTCATGAAGAGAACTTCTGTTATTCTATTCTTTATTATTCTGTTGGAATAACCTGTATACGCGGGCTACCCTATACTTGGTGAAATTCTTCTGTTATTCCATTCTTTATTATTATGTTGGAATAACCTGTTTATGCGAAGTACCGCATACATGGTGAAATTCTTCTATTACTCCGTTCTTTATTATTCTGTCGGAATATCCTGTTGGTGCGTATTACGCCTGACCTGGTTCCATTATTTATTATTTCGTTCTTTATTATTCTGTCAGAATATCCTGTTCGTGCGTTTACGCCGGACCTGGTTCTATTATTTATTATTCTGTCGGAATATCATGTTCGTACGTTTACGCCGGACTTGGTTCCATTATTTATTATTCTGTTAGGAATAACCTGCCTGTGCAGTCTATCGCACGCATGGTGAATCCTTCTGTTATTCCATTCTTTATTATTCTGTTGGAATAACCTGTCTATGTGGATTACCACATGCATGGTGAATGATCCTTTGTATTCATTTCTTATTAAATTATGGACATGATCTGTCTAAGTGGATTACCGCATGGCGGCGAAAATCCATTTGCAGTTTCATATATTATATTATACTCAGTTGGTTAAAGTTTTGGCTTCTATACTCCATGAAATTAGTGGAATATCCTTGATATTTGCGCTTCATCCAGTATCTTTTCATGGAAATATTCTTCTGAGCATTCTTAAATTTTACTCTACAAAGCAGTATCATGTTGACAATTTGGACGTTGTTAGTTCCTGGATAAATTAATTTTTGAACTTGTTTTATTGAATTATTATGTCATTGTCATCATCCTCATGTTTATATTATGTTGAAAGTCATTTGTGGTATGTAGTGCATAGATGGACTTGGTATGATTATGACCAGAGATTATTCGGTATAATCATGACCGTAATGTTACAAATGATGTAGAAAAAATCCTCATTGGCCCGTAATGCATTGATGGACAGTTTTTGGTATGATTATGACTATGGATTCTCTTCGGCCAAGGGTGCAAAGATGAATTGTTTTATGGCATGATCAAGACCGTTGATGAAAACATGATTATCTTTGGCCCATAGTGCATGGATAATTCGTGGTCATGATACTAAAGAATATCCTTGGCCTGTAGTACAGGGATGATTTAATGATGTGGATTATTTATTGAGCTGAGTCTCAGCGATAAAAGTGATGAAAAACCTGTTAAATCATATAAGATAGTAGATTTTATTCTCTACTTGACTCTTCTAATGGATTGTTTGTTCCGCTGCAGTTAAACTTGATGTTTGTTATATTGTATCAGTTTAACACTGTTGAAGGCTAACGATAATTTATTCTGCATTATCTTAGTCATAATATTTCTTACTAGGCTAGTTGAGCTCACTCTTTCTTTCATTGTTCTCTTCAGGAAATGAGAACGTAGCGGGGACTAGTCGGGGAACGGAGTGACGGTTCAGATGATACCATTAGTAGTCCTCACTATTCTATAAAATAGTGTGAAAATAAATGTATTGAGGATTTATTTTGAGTTTGAATCCTATTTAGAAGAAAGTGTTGTATTTAAACTCACAGCTTATGTTTTGTCGTATTTTACACGACAGTTATATAATTAAGTTTTATTTGTATTTTGTACCATGTATTTGACGACTCAGAATAGGTGATGTATACCTATTTTGGGGGCGTCACAAACTTAATACTTGACTCGACTCGTTTACACCCTTATAATACTAGCTCATAGGTATGAAATGGAATGCTAGCTTTGTAGCCCACATACAGAGACTAAAGGAAACAAACAAAAGGAAATCAATATTATAACAATATATATAATGTTAATTTAGAGTTGTTATTAATTAATTCAATGTTTATCTTTACTCAAATTTGATGATAAATAATTAGCTTCTTAATTTGAATTTGTTTTTGATAAAAGTAAGTGCAATATATATATACACACACATAGATAATACTAGATACAAACCCGCGCGTTGCTGCGGGATTATTCAATTTTTTAATAATAAACGTGTACGTACAATTAATAAGTTAAAATATACTAAAAAGAGTAAATTGTTGTGCGATGATCAAATTTTACACAGAAAAATAAACGAATATACATTGTAGGGGGTAGTGGTGAGAGTTTACCGGTCTGTGCATTACACTATAAGTATGTGTCTGTTGCTTTTAGGCTAGTGACAAAGTAAGTGATCTCAACTTGTGGACAAATCATTTTTTCTACTCTTCCCTTTTTCTATTTTATCTTCTTGTCCAACTATTAACATAGTCTAAATACCTATACTACTTAATAAGAACATTCAGTAGAAATACTTAATCCATGATCATTTACATTCTCATATATTAAAACTACTTCCCAGACTGTATACCCAATAACACATGTGTGAGACATTTGAGAAGGTGAGGATTCCAAATCACAGAGCACACTAATTAGACAAAAGAAGAACCAAAAAAATTAAACATTTAAGTGATGAGGTCACAAAAAAGGAAGTAGAGGACAAACTTTTCTAAATGTCATTTTGAAAATTCAACAGGTGGAGTGACATCAATGGATGGATTCCTTCGGCAATTCTTCAACATTGTATATGAAAATAAGATGCACGCCCATGAAAACAACTACTGCAAGTACAACAACCAAGGGCTCGCAGTATTTATCCTTGACAGCAGAGTTGCGATTAGATTCATTGATGCAACCACTTATTGTTTGCTCTGAAACCATCCCATTAAGGTTACCCAGAATAAGGTACATCCATTGCTGAGTTACTAAAATTAAACGGATGATTTGAAGAAACATGAAAATAAAAGTTGCTTTAAAAGACAACAGTTCAGTCAGGCATTGAGAAAATATAGTTTCTAAAGTGGCAAAAGTAAGACGGGGCAGGGAATGAACTCAGCTAGCAAGTTTGCATCCACATGCTTGGAATGGATGTCCAAATTCAGTTCGTCAGAAATCTCGCCTATGATAGCTGTTGTCTTGCTCCCTTCCCCAAGCCGCTATATAAAAATGAAACGTCAAACGCTATATAATCGATAACAATTGAAAAATCTTTATTTGTTTACCAAAAATATAAATTTGGGATTTCAACTGTTCTTCAGTTTTATGTACCTGCTGTTTAGTTCTACCTCTATGCAATAAGAATTTGTGTTATTCATCTCAGTATCACATAATAGTTGTGTTAAAGAAGTCTACAAACCAGATTGTTCTATAAAAAGCCAAAAAAAAAAACAGGAGAATACTTTTAGAAAGTGATTTCAAAGAATCATGGTACATGTGTTGTATATATATAGTATGGCAATAAACTTCTAAGATTATAAATAAAACATTACACACAAAACCCAGTGCGCATGAGTGTGCCCAACATTAAATTAAATGCTAGGAGGGCATCTTGGAATTTGGGAACCCTTTGTGCCTTTGAAACGAATGCAAAATAAAAATCAATTCCAACCAAAATAAATGACACTAATTATTAACCCACCTTCAGACAAATGTCAGTGGATGCTGGACAGTTGGGTTTCATGCTCCGACAATGTCTCTTTCTGCTTTTCATCAATTACTACAAAGAATATACATTTTAATACTACTTAAGATCTTGTACCAAGTATACAGAAAAGTTTCTACTGCTAATTTCTCAACATGTGGTCTATATATCTCACAGTTCAAAAACGAAAGATAAGACATACCCACAACTGTTATCTCAGCACCATACTTCTTTTCCAAAGCAGTGACAGTTGCTATAGCCTGCAGATGGAGAATAACGAAAGTTAGCACGGTATAAACACACTTAAGTGTTGAAGACAGAGGGAATTGGAGTTCATTTCATTTTAAAAGCATCTATGCAACAACGATTTTTCGGATTGTACACAATGGTGTAATTCTTTTTGATAAACATTACTCATACCAAACAAATGTTCCATGATACATGACCCTTATGCCACACAAGCACAAATACAATGGTGTAATTGAGAACATATTCTTTTTGTAATTAGAATATTCAAAATACTCCATGTTAATCTATATATTTAATTACTCAGAATAAGATATTTAAAGAATTTATGTACCATAAATACATTGTTTGCTGTTCGGAACTCGACTCCAGGAATATTGTGCAACCATACAGGAAATCCACTAAATCAATTAAACCAACTAATTATTAGTATTCAATATTACATTATGATTAATTAATTATAATATTAAATTAGTAAATTATTAGAATTGATTTACGTACGTACCCATAATTCCATTCAGCACAAACATAAGGCCAAAGAACAAAATAAAGTCCTTCCTCTTGAATGGTTTTGATAAACCTTATAAGATCCAAGTTTCCAAAAAAATTGAACTCCCAAGTTCTCGGAAAAAGGCCTAGATTTCCCTTTGCATCACTTGAACTCCCATAGCTGTCTAAGACTTTTAGGACCTGGTTTTACATTTGCATATTAGCAAAGTTAAAATTTTAGTGTTGAATGAAGGAGAAAAGAAAAGGAAAAATACCCACCAGAGAAATCCCAAGAGTTCCACTTGAAGGAGGAGGCATTCCTAAGATAGTGTAGCCCATGGTATTCACAGCCACAGCCTCCGTAACATCCACTCTGTAGCTCCTCAAATCTCCCATTGTCAAAATTCCACCTGCTTGTCTAACATCCTTTACAAACTTCTCGCCAACCGCGCCATCATAAAAAGCTTGTGGCCCTTGTTCTGCTATTACTTCTAAGCTGTGACCAAGTTCCAAATTGTTGCATATATCACCAGTTTTTAGCAGTATTCCATCATAAACTTGTCGTAAACCAGGATCACTCATGATCGAGTCTAAGTGTTCATCAATTGCATTACCAAGATACAGAGCAATCACGAACCCATCTCTTGCAAGTTTGATGGCAGGCTGAAATAATGATTTCCAAGGCAATCGCCCGTGTTTCAACCAAGCTTCATAAAGGCCAGCTATCTCACCCGGTACACCTAATGACAGCGCTCCAACAGATTTGGTGTTAGGATTGTTGGCATACATATTCTGTTTGATGTCAAGTATAGCATTGTGGAACTGGAAAGTAAAGGGGCTCAAAAGAAATATGTACAAGTATCAGACAATCATGTTATTTACGGGAGCATCGTGCATCGAGTAAAGTACTAAAATATATTCTGAACCCGCACTGGTTCAAATGAGACCCAGGACGAGTCGTAGACTCGGACGTTTTGGGTTCGAATACCACCAGCTCCAATTTGTAAAGCCAATAAAATGGTCATGGGCGAATTCGACCACGGATCGGATACTCCACATTATCAAAAAAAAAACTTAATTCTGTAACATCATATATATCAATAACTTATTATCAAGTGAGATTATAGGGGAAAAAATGCAAATTGCTTATGAACTAATTAAGATACATAATTAACAATAGCCTTTGAATTTTCAGTATGAACCTGTGAAGAAGCTAAAGGAGCAGTTTCCCTCATGTCAAATGCCTGGGTTTGAGATGTTTTTGAAGATCGAACGACCATGAAACCTCCTCCACCTATTCCGCTGGCCATCGGATTGACCACACCGAGGCATAAAGCGGTTTCCACCGCAGCATCAACTTCATGCCCACCACCCTGTCTAAGGATTGATGCGCCAATTTGAGAGCAGCGAGCATCATCAGCCGCGATAACTGCTTTTTCTGACTCATAAACGATGCTATAAACGACGGTGCTTTGTAAGAGCCCAATTAGTCATGATGGAAGCAGCAACAACTAAAAAGACGTAGATGACATAAGTAAAAGAAAGACAAAGAGACAAAACGGAAAAGAACAGGAAAATTGACAGTGAAGAAGAAGAAGAAGTCGTGATTACTAAATATATATGTATGTATACGGAGGATTAGTTCAGGTGATCATTAACATTATTTTAAACTTTAATTCAGTTAAGAAATTTTATCCACATAAAATTTTGTTGATTGGTTGTTGAAGAGATTAAATTGTAGTTGGTTTGTTATTATTTATCCATAATTTAAAAAAGGATAGGATATAATTAAATAGGATATAATTAAGATAATTGGGACATAATTAAACTATTTAGGATGGACAAGTGTTGAATTTATAGAAAGACACGTGTCAATATATTGTGTCATGTACTGTGATTTAGTATATATAATAGATAATAGATGTCAAAGAGATGATTTATTTTTTGAATAATTTGAACCTAGGAGTTGTCTTTTCATATCTATTAATTCTCAAATTATGTTATACATACATGCATGTGTATATATATACAATTATTGTATATATTTCATGGGATATGAAGAGTTTATACATTGTATAAAAAAAATAGTCTTGAATGATCGACTCAGTATTAATTAATGACCAACAAAAATGACTCTTTACATTAAATCTTATGTTGTTTTATCTCTCTTTATTTTATTATGTGGTTTGTGTTGACTTAGGTTGTGCTTGATAAACCTGAGAATTAAGATCTGAATGATTATGATGTCTTAATAAATTAGATCATCTGAATGGTTACGAGGTCTGAATCTTAAAAATTATTTGATTACTAAAAAGTAAGTTGTCTCCTAATGACACTATTTTACCATTTTAAAGGGTAAAATTTTATTTAATAATTTTAAATATTCAATTTAATAAAAATGAGTGTATAATATTGTTGAATATATTTATATAAAAAAAATTATCAAAAAAATTTCATTAAGAGGTACCTCTTAATTATTAAGATTTTATTTTCTGTCTTACCGATTAAGAGGCATTCAGAGGTAACAAAAAAATAAACAAACAGCATCATGTCTCTTAACGAATAAGAGACAGTCCATTAAGAAGCAATCAGATGTAAACAAACAGCACCTTAATTTTCAACATTAATTTCATAAAATGGTAAAATTATTGGATAAGATCTCTTAATGTCTTGTTATATATAGTTATTGATTATTGATTACTCCATCAATTATAAAATTAGAGATACATTTGTAAAACGACGACTTTTAAGAATAATTTTATGTTCTCAAATATAACTTTAACATTATATAGGAATTCAAGTGTGGTGATTTGATATTGAACATGATAGTTAAAAAGTAATGGTAAATTAAGAAGATTTTCTCACTTTATGGTCTTAAAATAAAAATGCATATCTAATTCTTGAAAAGACTAAAAAGAAAAAAGTATCTCTAAATTTGAAACAGAGGAAATATAATATTTATTAATACTCCATCCATCCTTAAAAGGATGAACAAATTACAAATTTCACATATATAAAGAAAAATAAAAATAGAGAAAAAAGAGTAAATAAAATTACAAATTTCTTCTTAGTGGTCTTACAATATTCATAAAGTGAAGAGTAATTTTATTTTTTTATAATAATGAACCCCACTAAATGACATAATTATCTTTCATTTTATGTAATTAATCTCACCTTTTTAGGGATAAAAATAATTATATCATCTAGTACATAACAAAAATTCAATAAATTTATATTAATTTTAAATTAAAATTTTGTTTTAGAGTACTAATACGAACGCTAGTAGTATATTGTTAGATTTGTTAACTATTGTTAGATTTGGTAATTCTGCAACCAAATTATTCTCTTTAATCCGACACGGATCAGTACACTCCAACTATTAGTTGGACCCACCTTCCATTATTTAATCTAAACCGTCGATATCAAAAGATCGACATTTGGGCCCACAATTAAAATAAAGGTAAAACATGAGGGTACTTACGTAATTTACGCATCCCGAATTTCTTCGAACTCGACCACCGGTCCTTCCCTCTCCGTATTTCCCTCTTCTCTCTCTCTATTCACTCTCTCTCTAACGTTTCTTCGGGCAGAAACTCCGACGGCGCGTGTCGTCCACGGCCGGGCGCTTTGATTTCTCTTGGTGTCTTAGTGCTCATGTTTGCTTTCTCCCTCTCTTCCCGCGGCAACGCCCTGTGTTTGAGGGATTAAACCCAGGTTTTCTCTCTTAAACCCTTGTTTCTCTCTAGGGTTTTAGTTTTTTTGCTAGTGGCTTTTCTACAGTGAAATCTCTTGTCAGAATATGCAATTTCTGTAGGAAATCAGAATGGTTGAGAATACAAAGAGGCAAAAAAGGGGCTTAATCAGTGAAGAAGACATCTCCACTATCTTACAAAGGTTCCTTTTTTAATATTCATTTCTTATTTGTCTCCAAGTGTATTAATTCAATTTATATATGTTTGTGTGCATTAACCTTAGTATTGAATGGTTGTTTTTGGATTTTTAGTTAATTAAAAAAAATGCAATTTGGGGGTTCATTTATAATTTGAAGGTATTCTGCAACAACGGTGCTGGCATTGCTTCAAGAAGTGGCTCAAGTTCCGGAAGAAAAGATTGATTGGAATGCATTGGTGAAGAAGACTAGCACTGGTATTTCCAATCCTAGGGAATACCAAATGATATGGCGACATTTGGCTTATTGCGATTCATTGGTGGAAAGATTGGATGATGGGAGTGAACCTTTGGTCAGTCTTACTCTTTATTTTATATTAGCTTACTTTATACTCCATCCGTTCAGAGATACATTTCTAAAACTACAACTTTTATGGATGATTTTTTGTTCTTAATGTACCTTGATATTTGCTAAAAAATTTGTAGTGGTGGTGCGATGCTAGATTTGATAGTAAAAAAATAATGGCAAATTAGGAACATTGTGCCACTTTATAGTCCTAAATAGAAATGTTTCACTAATTTTTGAAAGAATAAAAAGGAAAATATGTCTCATTTTGGAATGGTGTGAGTACTTTTTATGTGTGTGTGTGTGTGTGTGTGTGTGTGTGTGTGTGTGTGTGTCCATGTGGTTTGTCAGGTGACTTCGAAATTCAGTGTTTCTTATGTTTTGACTAGCTAATGATTCATGAAGATGTAAATGTTTAAATGATTGTGATGAATAGGACTGATGATTTTTTTTATTTTTGAAACTGTATACATGGGAAAACTCATATTATAGAATGGAAGCAAATGATTGGCAGATGGTTTAGAGCACTCTATGCATGTACACAATAAGGGATTGATGCACAAGCTTTAAGGACCAAGTATATCTATTTTGTGAATTTTTGTTGTTTGCTTGTCTTTGTCACCTTTTAAATTAGCTAGAGTTTTAATGAAGTTGAGCAATATACCCATGATCATCACAACTTTCAAATTTCAAGCTCAATGTTTGGTGTAGTCTTTACCTCAACTATTTAAATTCAAAATAAATTGTATGCTTAAGAGATTATTTAGAAATTAATTGATTATATGGAAAAAACAGCAAGTTTCTGTTCTTAATTTGAATGATTACCTGATCTAATTAGACGTTAAAAATATATTAGTGCTTGATACGGGAAAAGCTTCTTCCATGGAGTGGATTCTTTATTTTTTAATGATCCTAACTATTTCCATTTTCTATTATGGAATGTAATTCTTAATAGTAAGTTACTATCTTTATAGAATTTGATGAGAGTTTTAAAGGAATAATTAATAGCAGTGAATTGTTACGTGTGGTTTGGTGGCATTTACATGTCATTCTAAGCCTTCAAATTATTAGAAGTGAATAATTATGTGTGGTTTGGTGGCATTTCATACGTGATGACCCTCAAATTGTAGAATCATGCTAGGGTCCCAAATTGATGTGTCGTTATTACATTGATCATTATTTACATTCATTACATTTTGATCCACTATGATGTTGTCAGCCAATGTACTAATGACACATTAATATGGGAGCCCAAATTGGGATCCCATTTAGGACCCTAACATTACTCTAATTCGATCCCAAATTTTGGCCCCTAACTACTCTAAATCAGTTTTGCTAGGCCTTCCAACAACACCATGTTGATATTATGTTAGGTTTTTGTGGTAGTGTTGGTGTGCTCCACCTCGTTATTTTCAATAGAAATTGGTTTTCTACTTGTAATTCTAAAAGAAACTATGATCTACATTTTATTTCTCTTCTCTCCTGTATTTTTCATCTCCTTTGCGCTGAAGTTGGAAATATCTTGCTTAGCTAGGATTTCCAACAAGTCGCTCATTTTTGGTTTGTTGATGTCGATGGAATCTAGAGCTTGTAAAGGTAAAACTCGTACATGCATCATAGTCACTTTTGCTTTGTATGGAATATTGTGTTTTTATGCTGAAGCTTAGATGATCATATCATCCTATATTGGATAACTGAGAAAGTTGTTTCGGAAAAGGATTTAACTATAATGCAACCCTGCTAGGCAGAAAAAAAAATAGGATTTGAGTTGGAGCATGCATTTTATGGCTAGGATGTTTTACTGTCCTATAGGCTATAAATTTAAGAAGTTGCAATGATAGTATATCCTGATTCATCAATTAGCTAATTGCAGCTAATATTAGCTTTAGTGACTTGATTTATGAGTATCCGATTCAAAATTGGATTGGGATATTTTTAAAGACATTGATGTTGCACATTGTAAGTACCTTTCCTATAGCCAGTACACGCATGGGATCCTTTTCAACTGAAAATTCTCTTTTTCTTGGAAGACCTTGACCTTTCATTATTACAGTCTATACATTTTAATTTTAAAAATCCCATGTTAATAGATTCTTTATAAGCATGAAATTAATTGTTTTGGACAGACTTTGGCCAACACCACCTAGATTCCTACCCGTGCTAGATGCATCTACGTGAATTATGGGAAGTATGAAAGGATTGTTGGTGTGCAATGACTCTTATTTGAATTTTTTTTTCCTCTTAAGGTGTTAAGATAGGAGGGTTATCAAAAGCACAACATAAGGGTCAAGCTTTACTTGCTAACCAAGGTGGAGCTTTATCTTTGTACTTTCTTTTCTGAAGAAGATACTATTTTCTCCTTCCTATATCTAAACTCTGTTGTTTGGATGATGAGAGGAACTGATCGGGAGGTAGAGGAGTCAAAAGCCTGAGTGGCTTGGTTACTTGTTCCCACTTCCCAGATTTTCGAACATATTTGTTTGGTCATATCTGTCCCAAGGAACAAAAATCATTATGCTGGGAAGGATTCTTGCCAAATTTTATGCTCTTTGTATTAATCTAATTTATTGTTGTTCAGTTTATGTTTGATTGGGGATTTTCAGGAATGGAATTTTACTGGATTATAAATGTGGATTATATGCTCTAATTGGAAATTTAAATGCCTAGTGATCATTACAGATATAACCTTATTTGTAACATTATAATGCAATGTACGCACTTCTGAATATTCTCTTTTTTCTGCAATTGGGAATATATGGCCTTGAATTTTTGTGAGGAACTTAGATGGTGTACTCAGGACTGGTGGTTATACTCAGTTTTTTCTTTATCCTTGTTTCTGAAAGTTGGACTGGAATTAGAGGATTCTCTCTTTGGTTCCTTTTTAGTTCTGTAAGGTACTCTTTCAGAAGCTTTTGAATGACGGACTGAAAAAAATATTATTGAAATTATTTCTATTATATTTTGAATTTGATATCTAAGATTAACCCCCATCTGAGTATCACCTGTGATTTTGGAAACTTCAATGCCCCGCATAAGTTAGAACCCATTATAAAATAATAGAAACACAATGAACATACCTCGGATACTTAATCTGGACTTTCAGCAGTGGTGCTTAATTACAGATTGCTGAGACAAGAATTCAGGAAATTTAAAATTTTGTGGTCTGAACACCGTGAGTGAACAATTGATAAGTTATAAATAGAAAATATGAAATCTTATATCAGAAAATTCAGTACTTAATCAACTATCATCATTTTAAGTTCAATATTTAGCTTAGGATGTGTATGCTAAAATTTGTATAATTCAACTGCAAAAATTTACATGTTCTTAATAATTATATATGACTGAATCTTATTTTAGATTATTGCTAACTATATATATTTAGAATTGTATAATTGTACTTTGAAATATGGGTACATATGAGTTTGTACTTGTGCAACACTACATAATATTTATTTCAATTTAATATTATTTTTGTTCTTTGATGTTTGTATCTGTCAGGATGATGATAGTGACTTGGAATATGAATTGGAAGCTTTCCCTACTGTTGGGCCCGAGGCTTCTACTGAGGCTGCAGCATGTGTAAAGGTAAATCATTACAATGACCTTTTAATTCATGAGCATGTGAATTCTCTCAGAGACTCTTCTTATTTGAATTGGTTGCAAAATACTTTTAAGTGATTATGATGCATATTTTATATCCTTATGTTAGATTTTTCAGTGTTCTAAAAATCCCCGCGGGGCCTAGGAGCTAGGCCCCCCTTGGCGCCCTGCCTAGGCGCTAGGCCTCCCTGGCGCCTCACCTAGGCCCAAGACAGCAAAAAAATTCCTCTAGAAAATTAGGCTGGGTCTAGGCTGAGAGTTTTTTTTTTAATAATTACCCAAACCAGATCTTGATATATTTATTTTTCTAATGATTTACCGTATTCATAATACAGGTTGTAATATATCAAATCACAACAAGAAGTGAATAATATCAAGTCAAAATGGATAATTTTATTATAGTTGTAATTTTTTGAACTTGTACCAACTTCAAATTATATAAATGATGATACATTTGTAATATTTAGTTTAATTCAATATAATTCTTCAATTTATGTTTAGTTTCTTAAGTTTTAATATTGAATTAAATTCTTGAAATTTTAAATTTTATTATTTAATAGCAATCTTATTTATGAATAAAACTAATACGTTAAAAATATGTTTGAATTTTGAACAATTGTATGTTTGTGTTTGACCTTTGGCATTAGCAATATGGATATGTGTTTGAACTTTAAGCAAATGCCTTTATTATCTTTATTATAGATTGTTTTGCTTTATATTATTGTTTTGTTTGGATAAATGTTACATAAAATATTAAAATTGGCTTAAAATAAAAAAATTTGCCTAGGCCCCGCCCAGGCCCCGCCTAGGCCCCCCTCGGCCGCCCGCCTCCCGCCTAGCGCCTTTTAGAACATTGAGATTTTTTATTTTTATATTAATCTGTTAGAGTAGTTGTTTGTGCCATTATATCAGGAGTCATGCATGACTAATTTGTTGGTATGGTCAGAGTTAAGTTAAACGATAGCTATAAGATGAACAAAGAATTAACTTAATCATTACATTGTTGATAAATAGTTTTGCTGCTAATTGGGCTTTAACTATAGGAAATTGTTATGATAATAACAGAAAAATGTTTGTGGAGGGCAATCATAGGTTTTAAATTAGGAGGAACAACAAGCATTGACCTTCTTCAAAAGTCCAAATACATGACCCTCTGCTGTGCAAGCTGCATCTTAGAAGACTTGTCTAGGGGTTTTCAGTAAAACAGAATTAGATTAGATAGTCGTCTTCTTCTCTGATTTTTCTTTCTTTGATCCGAGTAGAAGTGGTGAATATAGACTGCGGATGTTTGCTACTTCCATTAATTTATTTCAGTTGCTAGTAAGACAGAACATTGAATTATTACGTTTAACAATCCTTAGTTGTGCTTTTTCTGGCATACAATGGTCTTCAGACTACAGACTTGAATATGTTCAGTAATCAGTGGTATCTTCCAAGATGAGTATTGCTATAGTGACAAAAGCATCTTGCAAAAAATGGCTTACAAAATGATGTGGCAAATAGTTGATAATCCACTAGGCCTAGTGATAATAACCAACCACATCATTTTGTGTCCATCTTTTGTAACCATTCTTTTGTCACCAAAGTATTATTGCTCCCAAAATTTCTTAACACTTGTAAAACTCAAGTTTCTTTTGTTTTGTTTATTTATCTATCATACCATTGTGGCATTGTTGTGTTGTGGCTTATATTTGGAATTCATTCGCTTGGTTAGGTACTGATTGCTTCTGGTATATCAAGTAACTCCAGTCTACAAAATGGCACAACAGTTGAGGCACCATTGACTATAAATATACCTAATGGACAGTCGACCAGATCTCCTTCAGAAAGCTCACAACTTTCTAGTTTTATGCACGGGACAAATATTACAGTTCCAGTTTCTGTTCAGAAACAGCCACTGCCTACAGTGACATCTGCTGAAGGATTGGTTGCTAATGGATTAGCAAGTGGAAATCTACCTCCTCGAAGGAAAAGAAAACCATGGTCCGCTGCGGAGGATCAGGAACTGATTGCTGCTGTAAAAAAATGCGGTGAAGGGAATTGGGCGAATATATTAAAAGGAGATTTTAAGAGTGAAAGATCTGCTTCACAACTATCTCAGGTTTTTTTCTTCCCTTTGGTAATCATTATTTTTTATTTGATCCAATCATTTTGGCTCATCATATTACATTCACATCAGGTTCTACGGGACTCTGCAAATAATCATTGTTACTTGTTTATTAGGATTTAGCTGAAGTACCTTGGCTTTTGGCATTTTCTCTTTTGCTGCTACTTGCGTAAAAGATTCTGTTTTCATATTGTGTTCTTCATTTATCTAGGAGTTCAATGTTGGTGACACATTAATATTGGCCCCCCATTTTGTAGCCTGCACCATAGTAAAAGTGACTTTGTTGTAATACTGTCTTCCCAACCACCTAGCCAGGAGTGAAGCCAGAATGTAAATTTAGGGGAAAAAAACTTAAATTGTAATAATATATGTTAAGTGCTGTATTTTTTTTGAGTATTGAAAGGGATCAAATATCAGTTCTAGACCTCTAATGATTCGCCCTAGAGCCTGTACGAGGCCGCTGCCTGCACCTGATATCATTTGTCAGATGATGACTATGCAGGTCCTTCAGCAAAGCTTGGGCTTTGCCATGCAGGTCCTTCAGCAAAGCTTGGGCTTTGCCCTTGCTTTCCGTAAGATTAATGGAATAGCTGAACATATATGGCACACTAATTCGTAAGTAATGTCTAGGTATTAATAATAGTTCTGTTTAGAAATGTTTGGTTATTCACATTGTTGCAACATATTTAGCCATATAATTTCTAATAGTTTGGCTTGGCTATAACTGAGAATCTGGAATGTTTGAGAAAGCCAGATGCCTACCAAAGTTAGACCACTCTAGCCTTCAGTAACTTAACACCAAATCTCTTTTCTTATCTTTTAATAATCCATCATGTGGTAATGTAATATTTGTTAGTGTGAACTCTGTTGCGCAAGTGTTGTATGGTGAGGCCACACAACAAATATTGAACTTTCTGCTGTTAATTAATTATGTTTAGTTTTAGTATCTATTTTTTTTTGGGCAAAACTAATAATTTAACCACTATAGTTGGCAAGTTTTACTTAATACATTACTCAACTTTTAATTTTTCGAATTACCCCATTGAACTAATTATTATTTTAAAATTAAGTCATTCTGTTAACTCTGGCTTACCACCGTTAAATCTTTTCTTACGTGGACATATGAAAAAAAAATGACATGGCATATTCTTTCTTTCTTTATTTCTTTCTCTCTCCTCCCCTCTGCCTCTCCCTTCTTCAAACATACGAGCTGAACCTGAAAGGATGAAGGAGAGCTTTTCTACATCAGAAACAAATCAGAAAGAGGGAAGTGTCTCAAAAGCAAAGAATTTTGCCATCGCAATGACGAAACTGAATTTTTCAGTACCAGATGGTCCTTAAAAAAGATAACTCTGCTTCCAAACACGACAAACAATTCAAGTTTGGATTTGACCCTATTTTTCAGATCTCGATCCATAACCAGCGATCATACTTGACAAGATGAAAAGGTAAATCATTAATTTTCAAAAGGATTTCCCAACTTCCCTTAAATTCAAAACCCCAATTGAGTCCATTTTTTTAAACTTTCATACGTAAAAGGGAATTCCAAAGCCCTAAAGGAGTCCAATTTCAAAATTTACATATTTACAAAAAGAATTAGGGTTCCAACCTCTGCTCAATTTCAGTCGCAATAGAAAAATTGGGTTTGTTTTAATGTAGGTGGGTGATGGCGGTTGATTGATTATTTCAACCATAGCCAACAGAAAAAATTCGGAAAATAAATTTGAAAGAGCTTGTTGAAGAAGTAACCCAATTCAATGAAAACCTTCAAGACAACCATTTTTACTCTAAAGTTTTAACATACCTCAATTCTTTAGCCTCCGTTGAAGACTCCGATTTCACTAATCTCTTCTCCGACAAGAAATCAAACGATGTTATCCTCTGCAACTTTTTTGGTTTATTTGGAAACGGTAGTTCGGCACATGAACTTCTCCAGGCCGAACTATTGAGTGGTGGGTGAGCAATACGTCGAATCGAAGTTGGTTCGGATGGACAAGATCTGGTGGCCACTACCAGAGGTTGTCGTCGTTGGTGCTCCGGTCAGCCATAGAGATGATAAGAAAAATACGGCAGAGCTATGGAAGAGGAATGGGAAAAGGGTTTTGACGCTTAATCCAAGTAGGACAGTCAATGTAATTTTTCTGTTTTTTATTTTTTTTACTTGCCACGTGTGAAAAAAATATTATTTTTTTGCCACATAGTAATAATTTTTATTTTTGTATTTCTTTTCCGAGCCACGTAGATAAGAATTTAACGTCTGTTTAATTTTTTTTAACAGACTGGCCCAATTGTAAATTTAAAATTAGTTCAATGGGGTAATTCAAAAAATTAAAAGTTCAGTAATATATTAAGTAAAACTTGCCAACTACAGTGGTTAAATCATTAGTTTTGCCTTTCTTTTTGTGACTCACGTCTTTGCAGTGAAAGAGTTGGACACTCGAGGCAAGAAAAAGGAAGATGCATTTCTATCTATTTAATTTTTCTTACAAGGGTGTTAATCAATTCGAATGTATTTACAGAAATAATATCTCCGTACATTTGTTATGTGTAAGCAAAATAATGAGATGCACTCTCATTTATTTTTCATGGTCCTGTTACTTAGGTTTTAGCTCTTTTCTGCAGTATTGGGATTTTACTGGGTGTGTCTCGCCTGAATCTAGGATTTGCCGTTTACTCCTGGTCAGAGGTTTTTGGAAGGAGTAAGGGTGGTAAAATGCATTTGAAGCATGTGATCTTTAATTGGGGGGTTGGACCGAGTGTGATGCATGGTTTTTTAGCGATAGCTATTTATCTTTTGCTTTGTTGCTAGATATGATTTTTTTCACCTTTCTGCTTTATGGTCTTCTGCCATGTGTGCCTTTAGGGTATATATATTGTTTGACATTAAAGAGCTGCCTTTTATAGCTTTTTGAGTGTGTTATTTTTGTTTCCACTTGTTATAAGGTGGGTGGACTCCTTGACCTTTTTTTGCTTGAATTCTCTCTTTTCATCTAACAAAATTTCTTCTATCCAAAAGAAATAAAATAAAATTTGCAATTTGTATTTGTATTAAACATATTTATTTATAATGCCTTATTTCATCAACAGTCACCATCACTTCTATTTTGGATCAGTGTTCTGTCCTCATCATGGGTTGTTTATAGAACTGTATTATAGCAATCCGTTGTTATCTAGTATGGTTAGGATGTCTGGGTTTCACCCAGGTTTCCCGGGTTCAATTCCCGGCAACGGAGAACTATGTTATGCTATGCGATGGATGTATTTATTTATCTATGTACGTATATTATAATGATCTATACCATGTGGATTTGATAACATGAGGTGTCATGTTAATGAGATTGACCCTATTCTTTTGCAAGTACTCTTTCGTTCTGGTTTCTATTTCCTTTCTGCTAGTTTTCATGAGATAATGGATATGTGCAGAGGTGGAACATTATCAGAAAACGTAAGGGCAACTCAAGTGTCGGAGGTGGCTCACAACTTTCGGAGGCTCAGCTTGCAGCTCGACGAGCAGTGTCTCTAGCCCTCAATATGCCAATGGCAGATAAGTTGAAGTCCACTTCTTCCACCGGTACTGTAATTCTTTCTGCATCTCTCAGATTTCTGATTTCTGGTTTATGGGACTGATTGACATGGTACAAAATTAATTGTTTTCTTAGTAACTTTTGTAGCCTATCTTATGGGTATAGTGTATGGTTTTGCTTTTTTCTTACATTATTACCGAGGACATGACATGTAATAGGAGTGAGTGGAGGAATGTAATTTGCATGTCGGAGGCTGAGTAGGGTGTTCTACCTTTTTTTTGTTGTATTTTCTATTTCTCTCTTTACCATCCCTCTTTTCTTTGTTTCATTTTAGCTATTTCATAGATTTGTATATATGTAGGATGTGTTTTTTTGTTTTAATTATCCCCATTCCTTTCTATTCTTTTGTTTGAAATTATTTATTTTGTTCTCTCTTTTTAGTCTCTTTTCTTGCCCTACATATGTGGGATTCATTCTGAGCCTGAAGACCTGATTAATTACTTGATATTTAAAACATGGGATAGACACGAGTATATATTAACTATTAACTTAAATATAAAACATTAAACAGAAATGAATAAGCTAATGTGTCCATCTCATCTCGTTTAAAAAAAATAAATTACATCCCCAATCTTTTAGCTATATTTATAATACTTGTGTTAATTTTCATTTTGTAATTAAATAAAGATTTAAAAGATGACATGTATGCTGCATTTCTATATTCTCATGTGTATAAGTAGTGTCTCTGCTCCTTGAGAAGTATGCTCCTTTGTCTACAATACACGTGTCAGACATTATGAGTCTTATTAGTAGTTGTTGGGAAACAGGGTAGGGTGCAGGACGATTTGCATGTATCTAAAGTGTTTTTTGAACTATCCGGTAGTGACAGGCGGAGCTTCGCATTTGCACTGCCTGAGTTGGTTCCAGGTTAAAGATCCTTCTGGGACATAATTCCTGAGTTTTGGCTTGAGAATTTAAATGTTATTATTAACAAAAGGAACCAATTTCTACTAGTGAGTTGGAAAGCTTAGGGATGCCTCACTTCACTTTAAGTTACTTTTTTTTTGTATGTGGTCAACCCTAGAGGTAGGTTGGGGATTCAAGTCCAGTTGGGATAATATGGTTGCATGTATTTTACTTGAGAAGAACTCATCTGTTCTAGTGAATGATGCAAGTACAAATTTTCATACAAATTAATAATGTCAAATTGAAGAGAGAATACAAAATAAGTTCCAACATTACCCTTATATTTGGCTTAATAATATTAGTGGACCCAATAATTTTTTAACACAAGTACAAGGTATTATAGTCTTTTTCCCACATTTTAACTTTTGATTTTTGGACTTGACCATTCTTTGGTGGACAAGGTTTGTACTTTTGTACTTCTACATTCTTTTGTGGATGGAGGTAGGAGAAAACTGTAGAAACCTAAAAACTTATCATCAAAAAAAGAAAGAAAGGAGGCTAAAACTTTAAGCATCATGCACATTGTTAGGCTTATCTTTTCCCGAAAATTGAAAAAGGATAAAAAATCTGGATCTTCTAATGACCATAGAGTTGTGATCTTTTCTGTTTAGTCCCCGAGTTTAGAATGTTCCTGCACATCCCCCATCCTAACCCCCCTCCGCTACCCCTTCCCCCAAATGCCGCCCAACACATAAAAGGGTACATTTTATATTTTGCAAGCTTAATTTGTGTCCATTTGAATTGAAACAGCTGGAACAAGCTCAACAGTTACACTTGGTAACTCTGTCCATCCTGCTGCTGAATCTTCTTTAGTTGGCGTACACCCCCAACAGCAGTCTCAACAAGACTCTGTTCCTACCATAACACAACGGTCGGGGACATTAGGACTTGCTTCTAAACAAGACTCTGTCACAACAGTGACACAACGATCTGGGACATTGGGACACTCACCTAAAGCTCGGGTAACCTTAAAAAAGACATCAGCAAAGTCTGCTCTCAGTCCAGATGAGCTGGTAAAAGCTGCTGCAGTTGCTGCTGGGGCCCGAATTGCTACTCCGTCTGATGCAGCTTCACTGCTCAAGGCTGCGCAAGCGAAGAATGCTGTACACATCATGCCTGGAGGAGGTTCTGTGATCAAGTCATCTGTGGCTGGAAATTCAAATTCTTTGCCAAGTAATGTTCACTTTATTCGTACTGGTCTTGTAACTACACCACTTTCCACCTATTCTTGTGTTCCGCCAAATGCCTCGCGATCTGCTGGTACGCAGCAAGTTCAGGGCCATTCTGTGAAACCTGTAGCGCCTTTAGTTCAGATTAACCCAGGCCAAACTAATCCTGAACTGAATGCAGCATCTGAAGTAATCAAAGCTGATACCTCTAGCCTGGCAAATGAGGTCGAGAGCAAAAATTCAGAAGACGTTGTAGTTGTACAAGATGATAAAGCCGGTGTCCAAGCCAATGGAAAGAGTGAGAATGTCCAAGACCAAACTGCTTTACCAGGCAATGCACAACACGAGCATGTACAAGAAGGTGATAATGCACCAGAAAAGCTAGTACAAGAAAACCAAGCTTCTACATCGGGCGAAACACTACAAGAACAAATCGAAGAAGATCAAGCTTCTGTTTTGGACACTGCTTCAAACAAACCAGTTCAAGAAGAACAATCTGCTTTACCGAGCTCGAAAACAAATCCAGGATGTCTCGTTGCTAATTCAAAAAGCCCATCAAGCTCAGAGATTGCAGGGAAGGATGATCAAACAGGTTACAGTGGCAACCAATCTACCGATGAATGTAGAATAACACCAGACGATTACATAATGGCTTGCCCAGGTAGTGGTGAGGATGATGACAAACCTGCTGTAGTTATGGATATTTGTGAGAATCCTAGTGTTAGTGGAAAACCTGATGTACCTGTAGTTATGGATATTTGTAAGAATCAAAGTGTTAATGTGAAACAAGACGATATAGAAAGCATGATTGTGGATGGGGGTGATGCAAAAGGGGAGGTTCTGGGAATGGAAACAACTGAAACTGAGACTGGGGAAGATGAAAAAGGAGTGGTTCAGTTAGAGGTTACCATGTGAGTGTTGACTTTTGCTGTTAGATTTCTCACCTTTCGGATTTGTATTTAGTTTTGTTAACGGAACTGTTGATGATAATATTAGTTAGAAGTTTGTGAAGATTGAATTTTGAATACTTGCTTTCTTGTCTGTGGTATGTCTCTCCTTTGACAAGGTTGTAAATTGGTACAATGTATTCAAGCATCATGTAGGCTTAGGAAAGATTTATGTAAAGCAGCAAAGTTTTCTCGTAAGAAAAAAGTTTTAGTTGGATGCTAATTGCTAAGTAACCATTGTTTGTGCTATTATCTTTTTTATTTTTATTGGCTAACTGCAAAAATTGGACATATATAGGTATAGTTTATCTATGAAGAACCATTCATCTTGTATCCAATAGTAAAAGTTTTGCACTATACTCTCAATGATATGGGCGATGTGATCAAAATTCTCCCCATAATATTAGATTAGTTAATCATTTAAAGAGGTTCATCAAAACCAAAGGACTTCTTGGTACGCAAGAGAGTGAGGGCAAAAGTCTCGGTGGATGAATTATAATATGCTATAGGGGGATTGAGCTTCTAGGGTTGGGGGGAGTAGATAGATTATTCCTATTTGCACTTCTGAGCCTCCAGAACTTGGGACTCTACTCCACACATTTTGTGACTCGAAATCTCCCCTTGTCTTGCAGCACAGAAGACGCTCTTTAGCCTACACTAGGCCTGATTCCCATTTATACTAGTCTGCTCCAGCCCCATCGAGAACAATATTGATGCCTTTTGCTTATTTTAACTTGACCCCTAACAAGAAAGAAGTCGAGGGAATTTTATACACGAGTTCCTTTGTTTGACAATTCTTAGTGGCAGAAATCCCTAATTCCTTACCCAATTTCACCACTTGCCTCTTATTTTCCTTATGTTTTGCCAGCACTCTTTTTGTTTTCCTCTTGCAACATCTCCCTTCACCTCTTCCTTCTGTAGAGCATATCATGTGTTTTGTTTCAGATCATCTAGATGATTGCTTTCCTTCTCTTCTGTTGGTATTAATGAATTGTTACTCACTTTCACCTGCTTTGAAACCCTTTTCAATATTTGTATGTATATGGGGCTCCCTCCCACTTAAACATATAATGTAAGATTATCAACTTGATTGTTAAACTTGGACTTATTCTCCCACATTTCCCACTTGAACATTTGATGAAGAGTCCTAGTATATTTTGCGACAAAAACATTCGGTTAAAATCCTCTATAAATACGTGACTAGTTAACTGATGTGTCTACTCGCAATAAAACTCGATTGTTAACCAAGTTACTCAGAATTCAGAATAGCTCTCCAACCTTGCCCATCTTTTAAACCTGCATCACTTAAGCCCCAACACATCTTGACTTACCACAGGCTTGATCAAAAATAATAATAATAATAATAATAATAATTTAATACTATTCATATAAATTTCAATCGTCCTGCATGTTCCCCAGTATTCATAAATATAGAAGCACCAATTTTATATTTCCCATCAGAGCAGTTCTAAAATACTCCCAACATTTAATTTGAAACAAGTTTCACCCAAAGAATCTTGTACTGTTTGTGTATGTTAATGCGCACCAGAAAGAGAGGTTTAACTTTAACTATTACTAGATACACTTCTTATATATATACAAGAGTAGAACTTAGTTCAAACTGTTCAACAATTTAACAGAGAAAGGTTCTCCACCTATTTTACAATGACCAAAGGACCCATATATACATCAAAGAATATGAAAATCTCAGTACTAACATATTTTTTCTTTTCTTTTTCTTGAAATAAGGGGAACTAAGAGCATCATTCCAATCTCAATCTTCAGATGTCCATATAATGAACTCGACGCAAACCAATTTTCTACTACTTTATAAACACCTCAAACCCGACACAGAATAATTTTCTTCTACTTCATAAACACCAATGTCAGCCTTTCCACTTCTTTGTGCTCATCTTTCTTCTCTCTTTTTTTTCAGTTGGTTATAAATAAAACAAGTCTTCAAGTTGACAGAAAATGAGCAGGATCTACTGTGGCTGCGGGATCTTCCAAATGTCAGCCGTTCTGGAGAGAAGAGAGCCATTGCATATACTTCTTGTTCTCTGCATGATTTAATATGAAATACAATCTAAGTTATTAAGTCAAGCTTCACAACATTATTACTACCAACTTCTTATAGCTAATATAGACGTATATTTGAGAACATAAAATCATCCTTAAAGGCCCTCGCTTTAGAAATGTATCTTTAATTTTGGAATGGAGGGACTAGATACAAAATCTATGATAGATGCCCAAAACGGGAACATGATCCACACAGAATATACATATGTCAATAAGGAAAAATGCAGTAGTAAGTGATATTATGCTGGTCAATAAGACCTATCCCCAGTTCCTATGTCCATTGTCTCTTCAATGCAATCTATTTAGTCCTCCAAGGTTGTGTCAGCCTTGACGTTGGTGGTCAAACCTTTTTCTTTTTAACAAAAAAAATAGACTAGGAAATGCGGACAAAGAATCTTCAAAACATTATCGAGAAATTACAAGCTTATTTTGATTTTAAAGATTTAATATACAAAAGTTGCAAACCGATTAAGGCATAAGCTACAGGATTGGGGACAACTGGGCAACTGATCGAAAAACCATTAAGAATGAAAGATAACCAGCATTAGTAATAATACCTAAAGATAAAAGCTACCCTTACATGATCCACTCACGTGCTCAGTTAACCATGAGAAACGATAAAACTTCAGACATACAAAGTAACACTAGTTATGTGGGCTAACATGCGACCAATATGGATGCCTCCCATCAGAAAAGGTAGTCATGATAACAGAACAATTAGGAATGTAAACGGCATTCCGCATCTGTCCAAAATATTCAATAACCGTATTCGGTCAAAACGTATTATTCGATATCCAGTCAAAACGAATATTATCCGTATTCAAATTTGTTAAAAATAAATATAGGTATGAATATAGGCAATTAGGCATATCCATATCCGCTAATTTCCGTATCCGCTTTTATGTGCAATTAATGTTAGTTACTTGTATTAAAATTATTGTTGCGCTGTTATTATATTGTATATTGAGGTAGTAAGAATTATTTTATTCTTAAATGCATAAATTTTTATAATAGTATTCTCTTGTGACATGCATTTCAAGGAAAAAAATATGAATTTCTCATTTAATCTTGGTATAAATATAACAAAATATTAACTGACTATCCATCTTTTATGGCAATATTATGATAGATGGTGTAACAATGTGTAAGGATGAATATTACTTCTAGTTTTGTTATTTCTTTGGTTAGTTGAATATGAATATTACTCTATAATATTGATTGAACAGTTTTTTGATAATTCATTTGGTATTGTACAACAGATTAAAAAAAATTCAGAAATACCGTATTTGAATACGAATATGTGGATATTTGAAATATGTACCAGATTCTATAATACGTAACAAACAGATAATATCCATATTCAAATATTGATCGGAATGACAAGTCAAGAGTCTATAAGAAATTTACTATTATTTTAAAAAAGTTTCATATACTCCCTCCGTCTTCAAAATAATGAGCAAAGTATGTTTTTCACACAAATTAAGAAAAGTAAAGGAGATGAAAGAGAGTAAAAAAATTCCAAATTCATCTTTAAAGACCCCATAATTTAAGATTACATAAAATGATGAGTACTTTATAGTTTTATTTTTTTTATATTAGTGGACCCCACTAAATGACATATTTACCTCACTTTATGTACCTTAGCTCATCCTTTTGTGGATAAAGAAAATTGTACCATTTGAGCAATGTTCTAAAAGGCGCTAGGCGGGAGGCCGAGGGGGCCTAGGCGGAATTTTTTTATTTTAAGTCAATTTTAATATTTTATCTTACATTTATCCAAACAAAATAATAATATAAAGTAAAACAATCTATAATAAAGATAATAAAGACATTTTCTTAAAGTTCAAACACATATCCATATTGTTAATGTTAAAGTTCAAACACAAACATGCAATTGTTCAAAGTTTAAACAAATTTTTAACGTATTAGTTTTATTTATAAACAAGATTGCTATTAAATAATAAAATTTAAAATTTCAAGAATTTAATTCAATATTAAAACTTAAGAAACTAAACATAAATTTAAGAATTATAAAATTGAATTAAACTAAATATTACAAATGTATAATCATTTATATAATTTGAAGTTGGTACAAGTTCAAAAAATTATAACTATAATAAAATTATCCATTTTGACTTGATATTGTTCACCTCTTGTTGTGATTTGATATGTTACCACATGTATTATGAATATGGTAAATCATTACAAAAATAAATATATCAAGATTTGGTTTGGATAGTTATTAAAATAAAAAAAATTTCTCCGCCTAGAATTCGCCTAATTTCTTTGAGGAATTTTTTTGTCGCCTTGGGCCTAAGTGAGGCGCCTGGGGAGCCTAGAGATGCCAAGGGGGGCCTAGCGCCTAGACGGGGCGCCAAGGGGGGGCCTAACGCCTAAGCGGGGCCTAGGCGGACCTAGGCAGAGATTTTTAGAACAGTGCTTTTGAGGACAGGGAGAGTATTTGATTTGGGAAAAATTGATGTAATTATTATATTTATTAGTGGGAATTAAAAATATTTATATTTTTTAAGAAATATAATTACATAGTTGGGACATTTTATTCGTTTAATACTTTTATTGTTGATCTTTTGTTGTGCCTTGTTTGCAAAGATGAATATGTTAGAGAAGAAAGTTAAACCTGATAATATCACTGCCCCTATATTTGCTCCTACCACAACTCAAAATATTCATTTTCATCCATTGCTATAATTGAAAACTATATCAAGAATATGCTTAAAAGGTACCAAAGTTTTTTTACTAACTATCTCAACAAAGTTGAACACCTAAAAGTACAAGATATTTATTGATATACCTTCTCGTCCTGTTATAACTAAATAATGTAGTCTAGATGGTAGCGAATTTTGTTTTGGTACGAACGTTCCAAAATATTGTACACTCTCGTTTTGAAACACTAAATTTCGACATCCAAAATTTCTTTTTCTGTTTACTTAAACTTCTATTACATAAACATAAGTTGTTTTTATGATTAAAAAACGAGGGAC
Organism: Panax notoginseng; assembly: GCA_016801055.1. NCBI lineage: Eukaryota > Viridiplantae > Streptophyta > Magnoliopsida > Apiales > Araliaceae > Panax > Panax notoginseng. The sequence goes on from CM029021.1 coordinate 23,043,852, forward strand.
AACCTCTAATATAACACTTGGGCCATACAACCAATGGCTATGATCAAATCTAATGGGGAGCTAATCAAATATCTAGAAGAATCCTATATAATATCTAGAATATTAACAAACATATGTTTAATAGGTCAATCTAGAATATTATATTAGAAACGTACAAGAAATTTTAGGGTGTACCAAATACCATAGCCAAACATGCCTTATGGGTATTTAGTAAATAATGATATGGCATAGCCTCCTTAAAAATGCACATGTTGAAACACTACACTTAAAAACAACTCAACCAATTTTAATTATCTCTCAATTAGTTTTATGACGTTTAAGAAAGTAATTACCATCATACCAAGTTCTAGAATGTTTTTCACATCAACTAAATAATCCGAGGATACCTACACCTAGCATACTATGTAGTATGTACCATGCGAAGTGACATTTTTTATTTCCGTTTTGTACCACGTAACGTATTGAACCACAATCCAATTAACATTAATCTTGACTCTTGATCCCAATATTACCACCTTGGGAACTATGCTAAACAATGTAAAATTAATGAAATTAATGAAAAGTTATAACTATTGTGGAACTCCGCACTCCACTATCCCTAGGATCCTCAACCACATAAGAGTAAATTGATCTCAATCAATAATAATAAAATTCTTAATAATAATCTCCACTACCCCCAGGATCCTCAACCGCAAAATAGTAAATTGATTGCAATCAATAATATAAGTCTCAATAATAATCTTCAATAACTTGTCTTGATAAAAATCTTCAATAATCTGTCTTGAGTTTGTAGATTACATTCATATATATAGTGTAACAACTCAGGTCAAATCTTGAGTCCGAATCAAATCATAGCACAATTAGGCCCAATGCACTTAGGTCATCCTAATCCACCACAAGCTCATTCAAAAGGTCATGACTGAAAGTATTAATGATAGTAGCTTGAGTATCTCACATGTTACGATGTAAAACTGAGGTGTTACATAAAGAGAACAAAACCCTAACTGGACTTGGGCCAATAAAAGAACTAAAAACTAAAATACCCAAATAAAAAAAACTTCTAACTACTAATAATTTAAAAAAAACCTGAAATAATAAACTACGCAAGTAATAAATCATACACGACAATTACTATCAGATGTCTTACCTAACAAAACTGACAGATGAAAGGACAAATACTTTTTTTGTATAAAACCATGAGCCAAGTAAAAATAAATTATAAATAGTTATTTTACAAAAGTGTATTAATGTGACAACTCAATAATACAAACTAAGGAAAAGTCTTAAGACATAATCAGTAAAAGAAAACACAGTTTTGGACAATATAATAGATTAATAGTATTTGAGATTTATAATGAAGATTTTTTATATAAAAGGAGAATTTTATTAGATAAAAAGACTAAAGAGAAAATACAAATATAGGGGAACAAGTAGTCCACCAATAAGAAGGGGCAGGGGGAAAAAGAAAGATAATACTCAAAAGAGAGAAACTCTCCAATCCCTACAAAGATCGAAAATAGAAATTCCCATAAAAGCACCCACGACAAAGGTCCATAAAGAAGTAAAGAAAAAGACCCTATCTCGCAACAAAGCACAAGATAAATAGCTACTTTAAAAACCCAAGAGAAAAAATCAAGTAGCTAAAAGCACATCATTAAATCCAGTTCATGTGTTTTTCAGTAAAATACTATTTTAGAAAGCATAGCTCAAAATTTAAAACTCACCATGAAAGTAGTGAATGTGTGATGTCTCTTGTCTTAGCACAGTTGACCAAATGTCAGCTTGTGATTCTAATAGATCAAATTCAGTCGAGTACTAATCATGACTAGTGTACAACAGTAAAAGTTTTTAAAAGTTGATAGACCACTCTGACTTACCATCAGTCAATGGCAGACAAGTTAAATATAACAGTGGACTGAAGACTCGTACAGATTTTTTCCTAGAAGTTTAGACACTTGCAGTTGCAGCACATGGAAACTTCTCCCATCTTCTATTTGTTAGTGACCATGAAAAGGAACAACTTTAGTTTCTAGAACATAAACTCTATTGAGATATTACACTGACCTAATGATTGAGTAGCTCATTTATTTAATGCGAGGCTGTCTTTTGTAGCTAACATTCCTAGTAAGCCTTGCTATGAAATCACCAATGCAATCAATGTCTCTATTTTAGTTAACTCAAACATGCAAGCATAAACTTCTTGATCCCTAAGGCAAGGAACAGGCAGATGGAATTCTTCACAATTCATATTAAATATAGGTATCAAAACACAAGCAAGCAAAGGAAAAATCTTATGAGAACCAGAAAAGTACTCTTACCAGCTGAATATTTATCAGGGACTTCTCCAATTGTGTTCAAAAACATGTCCTTTGAATTGTCTTCCATCTCCCCCCTACCACGTCCATAACAAGGAACCAGTACAGCAAAACTATCATCTGATTCGTCATCACTCTGGAAACCAGGGCCATGAGGCTCCAACCATCCAATAGACCAATCCGAATCATCAGACTCAGATCCTGAAACACAACCTCCGTCAGACGGCACCATCACAATATCATATTCCTTGTCAGTTTTTCTTTCCTTGCGACTTGGCCATTTTCGCTTAACTCTTTTAGATGTGGATGCTATATTCCCACCATAAACCAAAGGAAATTTCAAAGTATCCAATTCCCATATTCCTGTATCGGAAGAAGCAGAATTCAACGGAGATCCATCAGAGATTTTAGGCTCTTGATGCTTTCCACTCCACAACCACCAAGACAAACGAGTAAATGCCACTGCCATATCTACCTACACCCAGAAACCTTTGCACCCGCAACAGAATCAAACTTGAAGCTGAAATTTTGAAACAAACTCATATAACTCAATTTACTGGGCAACTGGGGTAAAATCCCAGGTAGAATATTGGTAAAGAGTTTCTGAGTAATACAGTATATTGCATCAGAAAAAAAATTAATAATTCTATGAACTGATATTATTATAGCAATAAAAAGAAAAAGAAAATCCCTTGGAATGCAAAGAAAATCTAAAACAGAATAACTGGTAACTTTGAAAGTTGAAACTAAGATTTTCATTTAGAAAAAAAAAAAACAAAACTCCGGGTCAAAAAGATTTTATTTTTTATGAATAAAGGCTTTGGATAAACTGGGCCACAAAACTATTAATTAAATCAATCCAAGTGAATTGCTTATTTCTTTTTCCTAAGAACCAATTCAGTCACTTATATCAAGCATTCCACCTTCTCAGTTCCAAAACATATATATATATATATATATATATATATATATATATATATATATATATATATTCTCATTCAACATGAGATATTTTCTTCTAGTTTTCTTTACCCTCCTTGAACCCATAAAAAAACCAATTCAGTCAAAATTCTACCTTTTTTTCATTTAATAAGTTTCCTCAATAACTAATAACATTCTTATATGCTGAAAGGGATAAAAGTGATTTCACAATCTATATCGTACCAAATTTGGTCAAACATACTACCCAAATTTGACCCACAGAATACAAATTCTCTCAACTGCTATATTTGTCAAATAAGAATACTTATATTCCAAAAATGGATATAAATTCACATAAATTAATTAAGTAAATTTCAACCCAAAAACAAAAAATAACCATCATCAACTAAATCTAAATACTAAACCATATCATAAACTTTATGAATTACACATGGTATATTGAAGTTCAAACAAAAATCTATCAAAGCCACCAACCTTTCCTCAATTCAATTAATATGCCACTGAATTTCAACCTATTTTAAAGATATCAATATACGAACGAACAGAAACCCATTAATGTTCTAATCCAGGTATCGACGAAAATAAAAATTAAATTCTCAGTATCAAAATTCGAATATTAAACGAAGATTATCAAAGCCAACAACAGTAAATAATAAGACTACCCATACGGCCATACGAATTTATCAACCTTTTAAATCAGAACAATTAAAACTTCAGAAATATCAAAATGTTCATAAGAATCGAACCTAATTTTATATATCTCTTCAATCAGACCGTATCAGTTTAGAGAGACAATTTTTTTGTAGAGAGAGAAAGTGCAGGCAGTTTCTTGTATGTTGAATTGGATGTTGTGTGATTGTTCTTCTCCTGCAAATAATATAATTCAATAAGGAGTTGAAGACAAAGTTATATTATCCGCTGCGGTCGAGTGTAGGGGAAGATAGAGGGTGTCTTCCTTGCTTTAGGTTAGCAATGAGGGCAATTCCGTCAATATAGTCTTTGTTTTGTTTGTTAATGTGCTTGGCTGGAAATGAGGTGGACTATTTTGGGTGAGTACTTTCTGATGTGGCAAGAGTGATGACGTGGAATTTTAGTGACCAGTTAATTGTCAATGACGAATTAAACCCTATAGTCCTTTTAATAAAAATATTTGAAGTAATTATTTGGAAGAATCCTTGTTATTTGAATGATTTGATAAGAGATTTTTTGTTTTAAAAAGAATAAAATAAAAAATTGACAAGAGATGAACACGAATCCAAATCCCCTCTGGATACATTTTACTCCCCAAATACATAATTGCATTCATAATACTTTTCTTAACAAGTATCCCTACCCTGAAATGTGCAATGATATTGGGTCATTCGATTCAATTTTTATTATTATCATATATCCAATATATTCTTTAAATTATTTTTTTAAATATTAAAATTTGAAATTTAAAAATTAAAATTTGAAAGTTATGTTTTGACCGTTATAATATTTGATATTTGTATTGGCTTCATGCGTTGATAGATGTAATATACTACAACTTCTTATTTTTAATTATAAAATCGCTATTAATTTAATAATCTTTCAAAAAGTAAGTATATGATATTTTTAAATTCAAAATTAATATAAATTTAATCAATACATATTATAACTTATTTAGAAGAAAAAAAATACCACTACTTATAAAATTTATTATTTTTACAATTCTTAGCAAAATTATTAAGTTTGAAATGCATCAAATTGACTTATAAAAATTAATAATAATCTTATAATTTATAAAATAGAGTATAATTTATCAATTGTATTCCACGGTAAAATAAATTTTATTTTATTTTAAATTTTAAGTAATTTATGGAGTGAGTATTGAATGGATTGTAACTTCAAATGTACATAATATCAATATTAACTTTTAAAAAGTTAATTTATGATATTTTTAAATTTTAAATTAATATAATTTATTTAAATTTTGAAAATAATAAATTTTATAATTAATAGTACTTTTATAGTATTTATAACTATATTAACATAAATTAAATAAATTTATATTAATTTTAAATTTGAATATGTTTAAAATTAATTTTTAAAAAATAAGTCAATATTAATTTTATAATTTGAAAATGAAGTAGTAAAAAAGTCATGTCAACAAATCCATTTTCATTATTTCCTTGCGACTTGTAATTCTGATAAGATGGTCCTTGTAAAAGCGAAAAGACAATAATGTCAAGATGTGTATGATTGATGAGTTGTTCACTTAAATGAGAGTGTGAAATGTCATTTTGCATACATAGAGAACGGTCTTTTGACTCGCTCACCCTGAGGAGTAAAATACTATATAGAGATTAAAATAGAGAGATAAATAAGGATAAGAAAACTGTTGGATAATAATTTATTGATGTAATCTTCAAAGCTGGGAATAAAGAGTTTATTAGAGATACTGTTGTGAATGCTCTTAATACTCCAAGTTTTGTTAATATTGCAAGAATTTCTCAAATTAATCTCCTACATAACAAACAGTATCTAGTCTCATATTGATATAAGAGATATCATTTTCTTTTATACTTGTAATGGATATCATTTTCTTTCATACTACTAAATTTATTGTGACGCCCCCAAAATAGGTCCAATCCATCCAACTCATTCTGAGTCGCCAAATACATGGTATAGAAAATAACTACAACTTTATTATTACAATTGTCGTGCAAAATACGATAACACATATACTGTGAGTTTAAATACAAATATATACCAACTGTGACTCATGTCCCAACCTTGGATAGCACGTCACAATGACACCTTACATAAATGTATAGTCAAAAACTGTTTTAGAAATTAGAATCTTTGGTAAGTGCTCAAGAAAACCTTCATACATGGGAGGCCATGCGTCTAGGTTATGATAGATATCATATGGCCACAGAATTATCCTTAGTTGACCCAATAGACATCTTGTATGATAGTGGCAAAACACCCTTCCAACGTTGGGTTCGCCCCACCCTAGTTGATTCACCAAATATAACTACTAAATGATGACCACCGTTCTATTCCTCTGTTATCCCCCGTTCGACTTAGCTACACTTTTATTACCTGAAAGAAATTGTGAAGCAAAAGGGTGAGCACAACTAGCTCAGTAAAGAATATTATGACTAAAGATAAATAAATTATCAATAGTCTTCATCAGTAATAAATCAGAGATTTAGAACATATGGTAGATGATAAAACATTTCAACCATAGTTGCAGCGGAACGAGCAATCCATTAGAAGAGTCAAATATCATAAAGTCTATTATCTTCTCTATGTTAAAAGTCCACCAATAATGTTTTATCCCTGTAACATCAATCAAAAATTCCTGTCCACAATCACATGTATAACTCATAATCATAATTGTAGTTCTAAATTCCTCTTCTCATCCAGAACAAAGATAATTTTCATCACTTGTCTTTACCTGAAACATCAAAGATCATGGTTATACCAAATCACAGTTCATGTTCATAATCATACTAATAATTTCATCTTTGCACTACGGGCCAAAGATATTCATCAACAACTCATTTTTGCACTACAGGCCAAAGATATTCCTCAACAGCTCATATTTGCACTACAAGTCAAATATATTATTATCTCAAAGAAATATATAATCATTTCAGAATTTATATAACTAATAATTATAACCATGTTGATCATTTCACCTTTGCACTTAAGCTAAAGATATTCAATTATAAATTCAATGGTCATGATCATACCAGTCAAAAATTTAACTTTGCACTACTGGCCAAAGAGAACCCATAGTCATGATCGTACCAAAAATCTACCCATCTTTACACTCAAGTCAAAGAGAAATATCATCATTAGGGTTATAAAAATGTTATATATGATAATAAAAAATAATATGATCAACATATAGTTTTAATCTCAAGAGTAATATTCACAAATCAACTATAATTTGGTTAGAAAAAGAAACTAATTTTGTTATGAATAGTAACTCGTGAATATTAACCCGTGAATAGTAACTCGTGAATAGTAACTCATGAATAGTAACTCATGAATAGTAACTCGTAAATAGTAACTTATGAATAGTAACTCATGAATAGTAACTCGTGAATAGTAACTCATGAATAGTAACTCGTGAATAGTAACTCATGAATAGTAACCCCGACATGAAAAGATAAGAATTTTACAAGAAAAATCTTACCAATATTCCGGTATAATGATATTGAAAGAAATAATATCATTGATAAAAAAATAACATCCCTTACTATCCCTTACTATCCCTTACCTCAAAAGAGCAGTACTCCTGACTAGAATAACGCTGAACGAACTTACACCGTATAGCAACAATCAAGATATCAAAATACTCACAAGAATACAATCGATAATATAGAGAGAGAAATAGAGAGAAAACTTCAGTTTCTGGTGTGATTTTCAATTCTAACCTAAGCACCCTATTTATAGAAAATTGCTTAGAACACCAAAGCAGAAAATTTAATAAAATAATAATATAATTATAAATTTTTCTTAGCCCACCTTTGAAAATCTGGATTCAGCCATCAACATGTGCAAGTGGAGCCCACCAAAGTGTAAAAACGTTTTTGTTAATAAAAATAAATAAAACTTCCAAAAATCAATTATTTCGGAACTTCAATAAGTCATAATAAATAGCCCTTTTATCAGCCAATTCGAATCTCGCGAGTTTTTATAGAAAATTCAATTCTCTACAACTTTGCAGAAGAAAGTTTTTCTAAATTCCAAACAGAAATTGACCGAAATCCACAAACGGACGATTTTACAGTTGATAATAAAATTTCGGTCAAGAATTGTGTCCACCAACACACAAAACATGTGTTAAACATTTAATCCAATAAAAATACTCTTCCTCCTCATTTATTCATATATCCCACATTCATTGTAAAAATATCACCATTAATATATTATTAAAATAATATATTTAAATGAATTATTTTATCAGAAAAAATAAAATATTAATTTTCAACAATAGTCACATTAAAATTTTTCTCCATCTATATCCACATAAAATTAATATTTTTCTCATCATATAAATCAATAATTAATTATACACAAATAATATTACAGAATCACAGTATTGGCAACCAGGCCGTTCCCAAGAAAGAGGGGGCTTTCCAATAAGGATTTCTCCTTACTGGCGCGCAATCAGATGACCAAACCTCTCCTTAGACAGAACTTTCTAGACATTGCCAATAATGTTATCTAATAATATTATTCAGATAATATGAATTATTATTCCGATAATAGAAAATACTGCGTAGTGACAATTATAAAATATCAACGTAGCAATTATTTAATCAATAAAATAAAATATTGAACAGTAATTACTGTAACAATTATTGAGTAATGCCTTCTTACGTAAAAATCAATAATTGGTGCAATACCGTGTGCTACTGTGCAACAACGCGTATTACTGTGTTTTAACCACCGGGTATTCCAACAGTATTAACGGTAACAACTACGCCGTTATTTATAAACAACTTGTTTTTGTCATTTTCTTCATCCAATCGCTTTTCGTTATTGGGCCCACAAATGGCTGCGCCGTCGTACGAATATTCCCCGACAACAATGAATATTTTATAATCACTTGTTTATTTTGCAAAATTTGCACATTTCACCCATAATTTTAACTTTTATCAATTTAACCATTTACTGAATAGTAACTATAAGAAAAATTGAATACTTTTATTTCATAAAATTCGGGGTCTTACAATCTCTCCTCCTTATAAAATTTCGTCCTCGAAATTTACGTACCTGATATTTCAATGAGTTGAGAATACCTTGCTTTCATTTTAAGATTCTATCACCCTGTCATCATGATTTCTCCATTGCTCATCTCCTGTATTTCAAATATCATTCTAGAATACAGCTTCAAAACAAAAGTTAATTGAACAAATTAACATATCACATAATATCCCGATATTATGACTGACCAACAAATAAGCTTAGGTAGGACACACTAGCGAAGGATTTACCCGTCTCTCCCCTCCTAGTCCTATTCCCCGATCTCCACCAGAGATCATATCCCTAAGCTCTGATACCAACTGTGACGCCCCCAAAATAGGTCCAATCCATCCAACCCATTCTGAGTCGCCAAATACATGGTACAGAAAATAACTACAACTTTATTATTAAAATTGTCGTGCAAAATACGACAACACATATACTGTGAGTTTAAATACAAATATATACCAACTGTGACTCATGTCCCAACCTTGGATATCACGTCACAATGACACCTTACATAAAGGTATAGTCAAAAACTGTTTTAGAAATTAGAATCTTTGGGAAGTGCTCAAGGAAACCTTCGTACATGGGAGGCCATGCGTCTAGATTATGATAGATATCATATGGCCACAGAATTATCCTTAGTTGACCCAATAGACATCTTGTATGATAGTGGCAAAACACCCTTCCAACGTTGGGTTCGCCTCACCCTAGTTGATTCACCAAATATAACTACTAAATGATGACCACCGTTCTATTCCCCTGTTATCCCCCGTTCGACTCAGCTACACTTTTATTACCTGAAAGGAATTGTGAAGCAAAAGGGTGAGCACAACTAGCTCAGTAAAGAATATTATGACTAAAGATAAATAAATTATCAATAGTCTTCATCAGTAATAAATCAGAGATTTAGAACATATGGTAGATGATAAAACATTTCAACCATAGTTGCAGCGGAACGAGTAATCCATTAGAAGAGTCAAATAGACTATAAAGTCTATTATCTTCTCTATGTTAAAAGTCCACCAATAATGTTTTATCCCTGTAACATCAATCAAAAATTCCTGTCCACAATCACATGTATAACTCATAATCATAATTGTAGTTCTAAATTCCTCTTCTCATCCAGAACAAAGATAATTTTTATCACTTGTCTTTACCTGAAACATCAAAGATCATGGTTATACCAAATCACAGTTCCTGTTCATAATCATACTAATAATTTCATCTTTGCACTACGGGCCAAAGATATTCATCAACAACTCATTTTTGCACTACAGGCCAAAGATATTCATCAACAGCTCATATTTGCACTACAAGTCAAATATATTATTATCTCAAAGAAATATATAATCATTTCAGAATTTAATAAACTAATAATTATAACCATGTTGATCATTTCACCTTTGCACTTAAGCTAAAGATATTCAATTATAAATTCAATGGTCATGATCATACCAGTCAAAAATTTAACTTTGCACTACTGGCCAAAGAGAACCCATAGTCATGATCGTACCAAAAATCTACCCATCTTTACACTCAAGTCAAAGAGAAATATCATCATTAGGGTTATAAAAATGTTATATATGATAATAAAAAATAATATGATCAACATATAGTTTTAATCTCAAGAGTAATATTCATAAATCAACTATAATTTGGTTAGAAAAAGAAACCAATTTTGTTATGAATAGTAACTCGTGAATAGTAACCCATGAATAGTAACTCGTGAATAGTAACTCGTGAATAGTAACTCATGAATAGTAACTCGTAAATAGTAACTTATGAATAGTAACTCATGAATAGTAACTCATGAATAGTAACTCGTGAATAGTAACTCATGAATAGTAACTCATGAATAGTAATCCCGACATGAAAAGATAAGAATTTTACAAGAAAAATCTTACCAATATTCCGGTATAATGATATTGAAAGAAATAATATCATTGATAAAAAAATAACATCCCTTACAATCCCTTACTATTCCTTACCTCAAAAGAGCAGTACTCCTGACTGGAATAACGCTCAACGAACTTGCACCGTATAGCAACACTCAAGATATCAAAATACTTACAAGAATACAATCGATAATATAGAGAGAGAAATAGAGAGAAAACTTCAGTTTCTGGTGTGATTTTCAATTCTAACCTAAGCACCCTATTTATAGAAAATTGCTTAGAACACCAAAGTAGAAAATTTAATAAAATAATAATATAATTATAAATTTTTCTTAGCCCACCTTTGAAAATCTGGATTCAGCCATCAACATGTGCAAGTGGGGCCCACCAAAGTGTAAAAACGTTTTTGTTAATAAAAATAAATAAAACTTCCAAAAATTAATTATTTCGGAACTTCAATAATTCATAATAAATAGCCCTTTTATCAGTCAATTCGAATCTCGCGATTTTTTATAGAAAATTCAATTCTCTACAACTTTACAGAAGAAAGTTTTTCCAAATTCCAAACAGAAATTGACCGAAATTCACAAACGGGCGATTTTACAGTTTATAATAAAATTTCGGTCAAGAATTGTGTCCACCAACACACAAAACATGTGTTAAACATTTAATCCAACAAAAATACTCTTCCTCCTCATTTATTCATATATTCCACATTCATTGTAAAAATATCACCATTAATATATTATTAAAATAATATATTTAAATGAATTATTTTATCAGAAAAAATAAAATATTAATTTTCAACAATTGTCACATTAAAATTTTTCTCCATCTATATCCACATAAAATCAATATTTTTCTCATCATATAAATCAATAATTAATTATACACAAATAATATTACAGAATCACAGTACTGGCAACCAGGCCGTTCCCTGGAAAAAGGGGGCTTTCCAATAAGGTTTTCTCCTTTCTGGCGCGCAATTAGATGACCAAACCTCTCCTTAGACAGAACTTTCTAGACATTACCAATAATGTTATCCAATAATATTATTCAGATAATATGAATTATTATTCCGATAATAGAAAATACTGCGTAGTGACAATTATAAAATATCAACGTAGCAATTATTTAATCAATAAAATAAAATATTGAACAGTAATTACTGTAACAATTATTGAGTAATGCCTTCTTACGTAAAAATCAATAATTGGTGCAATACCGTGTGCTACTGTGCAACAACGCGTATTACTGTGTTTTAACCACCGGGTATTCCAACAGTATTAACGGTAACAACTACGCCGTTATTTATAAACAACTTATTTTTGTCGTTTTCTTCATCCAATCACTTTTCGTTATGGGGCCCACAAATGGCTGCGCCGTCGTACGAATATTCCCCGACAGAAAGAATATTCCACGACTAAACGAATATTCCCCGACAGCAATGAATATTTTATAATCACTTGTTTATTTTGCAAAATTTACACATTTCACCCATAACTTTAACTTTTATCAATTTAACCATTTACTGAATAGTAACTATAAGAAAAATTGAATACTTTTATTTCACAAAATTCGGGGTCTTACATTTATGGTAAGAAATTATTATTCGTTTCTACAACCTTATCATTAAATGGTAAAAATTCCTAAAATAATTAGAATATCCTTAATAGTTTGTGTTTCATCTAATATCTTTAACCTGAATTTTTCTATTTAATTTTAATTGTTATTTTTAAACTAAAAATTAATATTTTATTTTGAAATCTAATCGATTTTATAGATATCACGTTAACAATTTGGACTCTATATAAATTAAATTGAAAATCGTTAATATTTATTATTTATCTTATTATTCTGTTTATTTCTATCCATTCATCATATCATTGATTTGTACTGATTATCAAAACTAACTTGTTGAGAATGTCTTTAAACTGAGTGCAAAAACAAAAATGATTGATGAATGTCTTTAGCCTGTGTAGCAAAGATACGTGGTGAAAGTTCTCTTTGGCCTACACTACAAGAAAACCTGCTAATTCTGACGGACATTTCCGTCGATATTAGTCTTATTCCGTCGAAATTAGGTTATTTATGAGAGAACTTTTGGTCGTAAATTCCGTCGTAATTACACACGTCGAAAATAAGTCCTTCGAATTGTCCTTCGTAATTAGCTAACTTCGACAGAATTAAGTACAATGTAATTTCGTCGTACATAACCTAAGTTCGAGAGAATATTTTCGAGGGAATAATTCTGTCGGGGATAATTCCAAATATGTTCGAGGGAATATTTACGACGGCCTATTCAGTCATACATAATGAGTGATAAATACGACGAAATTTTTGTCGTACATAAGCTATTACCGACGCAATTTTTATTTATTAATTAAATCAGAAAACCTTATTTTTGACTCAATATTCGTTGAAATTACCTTATTCCGTCGAAAATAAAGTTTTTTTAAGAAATATTTTTTTTAAAATTTCAGGGTCCAGGCGTTTAAACCCAATATTTTTGTACCTGCAACCTGTTTCAGCCCAATAACAGTATCATTTCATGTCATTCAACATATATATTCCCCAAATATATAAACTAAACTAACAATTACAAATAATCTACTAACTCATCAACAATTACAATAATCTACTAACCCATCAACAATTTCAAATATTAACGAATGTTCCAAAATGTATAAACAATTTACAACACTTTCAGATACTACACTAATAAGTACAAATGAATGAATGACAAATGAGTCAATAAACTAGTATGATCATTGCCATCGCCATCACCATCGCCATCGCCATCGCCATCGCCATCGCCATCGCCACCCTATTCATAAAATTAAAAATAAAAATCATTAGTCCGTATATATGTGAGAAATAAAAAGATATTATTGTTAAATTAAAATAAAATAAACATGAAGACTAATGAAAATAACATAACATGCAGAATACCGTGGAATCTAATGGCTCAGAACCCCCCTAACATCCTCCAACTCAGCTATACGCTGGTCCCGAAGCTTCTGAAATCGATCATGTAATTTATATTGTATACGTGAGTTAATTATATCATTTTATTTTATTTTATCTGTAATAATTAAAAGAACTGAGTCAATAAACATAATGTGAGACCCCAAATTTTATGAATAAAGATTTAAATTTCTTAAAATATTTTTTTTAAATATTATGGTGTGAATTTGATATAATGTTATAGTTGTGGGTAATATTTTTAAATTTTGCAAAGTAAGTAAGTTGCTATATAATATTCGATTGGTCGGGGAATATTCATTTTAACAGGGAATATTCGTACGACGACACAATCATTGGTGGACCCCACAACGAAAGTATTGTCGTAGTAAGAAAACGACAGAATTATCTTTTTATAAAAATAACGGCGAAAGTGTTACCGTTAAAACTGTTGAACTACTCGGTAGTAAAAGTACAGTAATACGTGTGGTTACATAGTAGCACACGATATTGATTATTGATGCTTACGTAAGAAGTCACTCAGTTATACTCAATTATTGCTATAGTAATTGCTGCATCATATCTCTCATATTATTGATTCAATTATTATCACAGTATCATCTGCATAATATATTATATTATTAAATCAATAATTGAGATGACAAAGTTATTCATATTATTATTTGTAATATTGACAATGTCTATAAGTTCTGTCAAGGAGAGGTTAGAGAATCTAATTGCGCGCCAATAGGGAGAAATCCTTATCAGAAAGCCCCCTCTTTCCTGGGAACGATCTGGTTGTTAAATATTATGAGTTATAATATTAATAATGAATAAGTTCGTGTTGATTAAAGATGAAATTGATAATTTTATTGTGTGAGAATTATTAGTGTTAGTGGAAATCGACATTTATTTCGATAATAATTAATGTCTGGAAGTTATATTGACCAATCGGGTAATTAACCGGATAAATGAGCAATTAATTGCTATTATTTCATATGCTTATAACTATTTGTTCACATGTGTGTACTATTGATTCACATTCTTGTACTATTAGGGGAGTTGGTGCAAGATTGATAATACTTACATGACTAAGTTAAAAATAGAGGTATAGATGGAGGTACTATACTGTAATTAGTTTTTTCACATGATTAAACTATTGAGTCACATGAATGAACTATTAATTCACATGATTTACTATTAGGGGAGGTGGTGCAAGTTTGATAATACTTGCAGGACTAAATTAAAAATGAGGAAGGTATTATACTATTATATTTCGAGCCCCAAAATGTGCAATTATTGAAACTATATTTTCCTATAAATAAAAGCTCATTCTTTCTTCATTTCTCACCAATTCACTAAGTCTCACAAAAGCAATTATTATAGAGAAATTATAGAGAGAAAGAAGAAGAGAAGTCTGCTACCTCACATTTCTGTATCCAGTTTTCTTCTAAGGTAAGGGGTATTATTTCTTTCGTATCCATGAAGAAAGCTTCTGTTATTTCATTCTTTATTATTATGTTAGAATAACCTGTCTATGCGAAGTACCGCATACATGGTAAAGTTCTTCTGTTATTCTATTCTTTATTATTATGTTGGAATAACCTGTCTATGCGAAGTACCGCATACATGGTGAAATTCTTCTGTTATTCCATTCTTTATTATTCTGTTGGAATATCCTGTCTGTGCGGATTACGCATGACCTGGTTCCATTCTCTATTATTCTGTTGGAATATTCTGTCTGTGCGTATTACGCATGACCTGGTTCCATTATTTATTATTCTGTTGGGAATAACATGTCTGTGCGGTCTATCGCATGCCTGGTGAATTCTTTTGTTATTCCATTCTTTATTATTCTGTTGGAAATGATCTGTCTACGTGGATTACCGCATGGCGGATGAAAATCTATTTGCAGTTTCGTATATTCTATTATACTCGTATGAGATATCATTTCTTTTGTACTCGTCATGGAATATCATTTTCTTTGGTATTTTTCTTTTACGAGTTACTATTCACGGGTTACTATTCACCCAGTTACTATTCACTCTAGTATTATTCACTTGGATATTCGGAGCACTTTTCATGCCGGAGTACTATTCACGAGTTACTATTCATGAATTAATATTCAAGGGTTACTATTCACCCAATTACTATTCACTCCAGTATCATTCACTCGGGTATTTGGAGTACTTTTTGTGTCGGAGTACTATTCACTGGGTACTATTCTCGAAGTACTATTCACGGGATACTATTCACCCGAAAAATATGTTTCTTTTCTATCCAAATTATTTTTGGTACATGAATACTATTCTTGAATTTTACTCCACGAAGCAGTATCATGTTGACAATATGGACGTTATTGATTTCTGGATAAATCAAATTATAAATCTTTAAAATTTATCCATGAACTTGTTTTATTGAATTATTATGTCATTGTCATCATCCTAATGCTTATATTGTGATGAAAGTCATCTTTGGCTTACGTGCAGAAATGGACTTGGTATGATTATGACTAGGGATTATTCGGTATAATCATGACTATAATGTCACGAATGATATGGTGAAAGACCTCATTGGCCTGTAGTTCATTGATGGACAGTTGTTGGTATGATTATGACCATTGATGATTACTTGAATATCCTTGTCCGTGGTACAGGAATGATTCGATTTTATTTATTAAGCTGAGTCTCAGCGATAAAATTGTTGAAAACCTTTTTAAATCATAGAAGATAGTAGATATTATGTTCTACTTGACTCTTCTAATGGATTAATCGCTTATTCCGCTGCAGTTGTTAATCTAAAACTTGTTGTCTATTGTATTCTATCAGTTGTTATACTGTTGAAGACGAAGGATAATTTATTCTGCATTATCTTAGTCATAATATTTCTTACTGGGGTAGTTGAGCTCACCCTTTCTTTCACTGTTCTCTTCAGGAAATGAGAACGTAGCCGGGACTAGTCGGGGAACGGAGTGACGGTCCAGATGATAGCATTAGTAGCCCTCACTATTTATTTAAATAGTGTGATAATAAATGTTATGAGGACTCCATTGAGTGTGGATATTGTCTAGATGACAATATTCTTATTAAAACTCTTAGATTATGTTTTGTCGTATTTTGCACAACTGTTGTATAATTAAGTTGTATTTGAATTTATGTACCATATATCTGGCGACCCAAGATGGGTGATGTATACCTGTTTTGGGGGCGTCACAGTTGGTATCGAAGCTTAGGGATATGATCCCTGGCTGAGATGTGAGACAAGAACTAGGAGGGGAGAGACGGGAAATTCCTTCGCTAGTATGACCTACCTAAGTTTATTTGGTATTTAATTGGTCGGTCCGAGTATAGGGATAATATGTGATATGTCAATTAATCCTTGTTTTGTGACAGTATTTGAGAATGATATCTAAAAATTTTGAGATGTACAATAGAGCAAAACAATATGAC
Organism: Panax notoginseng; assembly: GCA_016801055.1. Classification (NCBI taxonomy): domain Eukaryota; kingdom Viridiplantae; phylum Streptophyta; class Magnoliopsida; order Apiales; family Araliaceae; genus Panax; species Panax notoginseng. The sequence continues at coordinate 23,061,153 of CM029021.1, forward strand.
CGTGTCGCAATACGAGACTAAATTTGCAGAGTTATCCCGGTTTGCATCCCATTTGGTCGATAATGAGGAGCGAATGATGCGAATGTTTCTAAGAGGTTTGAAACCCGATATACGTCAATACCTCATTTCTCATAAACTTTGTTTATATTCAGATGTTGTGAATAGGGCTCAGTTATTGGAGCGCGACAATGAGTCAGCACAGGCAAAAGGCAACGACCAACAACACGATAATAATCGTACCGGTGGATACGGCCATCAGAACAATGATAACCATCGTGGGGGAAATTATCATGCCAAGAATGGTAACCACTTCGGTGGTAATCATGGCCAAGATAATAGGAGTGGAAATTTCAAGAAGAGAAGGTTCAACAACGATAGAAAGACAGCAGCACCAACACCCGTTTTTAAGGAAGGAGAACGACCACCAATTGAATGCTTTAAATTCGGAGGGGAGGGACATATCAGTCCAAACTACGTGATGCAGTCCAAAGCATGTTACAATTATGGGAAAGAAGGTCACCTAGCCCAATTTTATCGTGCACCAAAGTCAAGTCCAGCTGGGACGGTGACACCAAAGGTGGATACGGACAAAACAAAGTCGGTGGTTTCAAGAAGAGCGTTTTTCGTGACTTCTCAAAAAGAGAGTAACTCGAAACGAAGTTAGCACGAGTTAGTTAATTATAAATTTTTGCAAAGTCTATACCTTATTAGATACCGGTTCTACCCATTCTTTTATCTCTCTTGCTTGCGCTCAACGTTTAAATTTGACCCTAGAGAAGTTAGACTTTAACTTATTGGTTGAAACTTCGTTAGTAGAAACCTTCGTTACCTCCACTGTTTATGAATCTTGTTGATTCAAATCGACACTTTCACGCTACCTGTCGATCTTATCTCTTTGAAAATACTTGCCTTTGATGTGATTTTAGGAATCGATTGGTTAACTACTCATCATGCCAAAATTGATTATTTTCGTAAGGTTGTTAGCTTTCATATTCTTAACCAACCTGTTATGCGAATTCAAGCAACCAAACCACTAAAGTTAATCACTGTCATATCAAGCCATAAGTAAAGAGCTCCGAGCCTTTCGCTGGTGACTTCCAAGTCTTGGAAAACACCAAAGCCATACTTTCTGTAGGCGAAGCCATGAATACCGGTGGCAAGTTGATAGGTATCAATGTGACGTGCTATCTAAGTCTTGGGACGAGAGTCACAGTTTTGAATGATATTTCTATCGTTAATAAATTTCCTGACGTATTCTTGAAGACTTCCTGGCCTACCCCTAGAGCGTGAAATCGAATTTTGTATTAACCCCAGTACAAAACCCATTTTTAAAACCCTCAAGTATTTCTTCAACCAAAATGAACGTATAATGCGCCAAAGATGTTGGCTCGAGCTGTTGAAGATTACGATCGTACCATTCAATATCATCTTGGAAGACCGAATGTGGTAGCTGACACGTAGAGTAGAAGATCGTATGCGTTTATGAGTGCGATGTTGTTAACACAAAAACCCATTTCGTATAACTTACAAATGATGAAGATAGAGTTAAAGACTCTAGGGACCCACGTGAAGATAACGAATATACGATTAGAATCGACTTTAATCGATAAAGTTAAAGCCGCTCAAGCTACACACCTGGAGTTGATGAATGTGAAGAAGAAGGTTCAAGAGGGCGGTATTCTAGAAGCAAAAGTCGATGAAGAGATGAAATCTCAACCCTCAATTTTATTGGTCTATTTGAAATCCTCGATCGAGTAGGAACTGTGGCCTATAGACTCGCTTTACTGCCAAGAATATCGCGTGTTCATAACGTTTTTTTACGTATCGATGTTACGTAAATATGTGGACGACCCGAACCACATTATTGAATTAGAACTAGACGAGATAGCAGAAGATTTAACGTATGAGGAGATACGTATTAAAATCTTGGATAAGAAGGATCGTATTCAACACTCAAAGGTTATACCTCCAGAGTTAGAATCTGAAATGAAGTCAAGGTATCCTCACCTCTTCGACATACCAGGTACGTACGTAAATTTCGAGGGCGAAATTTCATAAGGAGGGGAGATTGTGAGACCCCAAATTTTATGAATAAAGATTTAAATTTCTTGAAATATTTTTTTAAAATATTATGGTGTGAATTTGATATAATGTTATAGTTGTGGGTAATATTTATAAATTTTGCAAAGTAAGCAAGTTGTTATATAATATTCAATTGGTCGGCGAATATTCGTTTTAACATGGAATATTCGTACGATGGTACAATCATTGGTGGACCCCACAACGAAAGTATTGTCATAGTAAGAAAACGATATAATTATCTTTTTATAAAAATAACAGCGAAAGTGTTACCGTTAAAACTGTTGAACTACTCGGTAGTAAAAGTACAGTAATACGTGTGGTTGCATAGTAGCACACGGTATTGATTATTGATGCTTACGGAAGAAGTCACTCAGTTATACTCAATTATTACTACAGTAATTGCTGCATCATATCTCTTATATTATTGATTCAATTATTGTCACAGTATCATCTGCATAATATGTTATATTATTAAATCAATAATTGAGATGACAAAGTTATTCATATTATTATTTACAATATTGACAATGTCTAGAAGTTCTGTCAAGGATAGGTTAGATAATCTAATTGCGCGCCAATAGGGAGAAATTCTTATCGGAAAGCCCCCTCTTTCCTGGGAACGACCTGATTGTTAAATATTGTGAGTTATATTAATGATGAAAAAGTTCGTGTTGATTAAAGATGAAATTGATAGTTCTATTATGTAGAAATTATTAGTGTTAGTGGAAATCGACATTTATTTCGATAATAATTAATGTCTGGAGGTTATATTGACCAATAGAGTATTTAACCGGATAAATGAGCAATTAATTGTTATTATTTCACATGCTTATAACTATTTATTCATATGTGTGTACTATTAATTCACATTCTTGTACTATTAGGGGAGTTGGTGCAAGATTGATAATACTTGCATGACTAAGTTAAAAATAGAGGTATAGATGGAGGTACTATACTGTAATTAGTTTTTTCACATGGTTATACTATTGAGTCACATGAATGAAATATTAATTCACATGATTTACTATTAGGGGAGGTGGTGCAAGTTTGATAATACTTGTAGGACTAAATTAAAAATGAAGAAAAAGAGGAAGGTATTATACTATAATATTTCGAGCCCCAAAATGTGCAATTATTGAAATTATATTTTCCTATAAATAGAAGCTCATTCTTTCTTCATTTCTCACCAATTCACTAAGTCTCACAAAAGTAATTATTATAGAGAAATTATAGAGAGAAAGAAGAAGAGAAGTCTGCTACCTTACTATTTCAGTATCCAGTTTTCTTCTCAGGTAAGGGGTATTATTTCTTTCGTATTCATGAAGAGAGTTTCTGTTATTCCATTCTTTATTATTGTGTTGGAATAACCTGTCTATGCGAAGTACCGCATACATGGTGAAATTCTTCTGTTATTCTATTGTTTATTATTATATTGGAATAACCTGTCTATGCGAAGTACCGCATACATGGTGAAATTCTTCTGTTATTCCATTTTTTATTATTCTGTTAGAATATCCTGTCTGTGCAGATTACGCATGACCTGGTTCCATTCTTTATTATTTTGTTGGAATATCCTGTCTGTGCGTATTACGCATGACCTGGTTCCATTATTTATTATTCTGTTGGGAATAACCTGTCTGTTCGGTCTATCGCATGCCTGGTGAATTCTTTTGTTATTCCATTCTTTATTATTCTGTTGGAAATGATCTGTCTACGTGGATTACCGCATGGCGGATGAAAATCTATTTACAATTTCGTATATTCTATTATACTCGTATGAGATATCATTTCTTTTATACTCGTCATGGAATATCATTTTCTTTGGTATTTTTCTTTTACGAGTTACTATTCACGGGTTACTATTCACCCAGTTACTATTCACTCGGGTATTCGGGGCACTTTTTATGCCGAAATACTATTCACAAATTACTATTCACGGATTACTATTCACCCGATTACTATTCACTCTAGTATATTCACTCGGGTATTTGGGATACTATTCACGGGAAGTACTATTAACGGGGTACTATTCACCCGAAAAATATATTTCTTTTCTATCCAAATTATTTTTGGTACATGAATACTATTCTTGAATTTTACTACACAAAGCAGTATCATGTTGACAATTTGGACGTTATTGATTTCTGGATAAATTAAATTATAAATCTTTAAAATTTATCCTTGAACTTGTTTTATTGAATTATTATGTCATTGTCATCATCCTCATGCTTATATTGTGATGAAAGTCACCTTTGGCTTACGTGCAGAGATGGACTTGGTATGATTATGACCACGGATTATTCGGTATAATCATGACCGTAATGTGACGAATGATAGTTCATTGATAGACAGTTGTTGATATGATTATGACCAGGAATTATTCGATATAATAATGACCATTGATGATTACATGAAATCCTTGGCCGTGGTGCAGGAATGATTCGATTTTATTTATTAAACTGAGTCTCAGCGATAAAATTGTTGAAAAATTTTTTAAATCATAGAAGATAGTAGATATTATGCTCTACTTGACTCTTCTTATGGATTGCCTATTCCGCTGCAGTTGTTAATTTTAAACTTGTTGTCTATTGTATTCTATCAGTTGGTATACTGTTGAAGGCTAAGGATAATTTATTCTGCATTGTCTTAGTCATAATATTTCTTACTGGGCTAGTTGAGCTCACCCTTTCTTTCACTGTTCTCTTCAGGAAATCAGAACGTAGCCGGGACTAGTCGGGGAACGGAGTGACGGTCCAGATGATAGCATTAGTAGCCCTCACTATTCTGTTAAATAGTGTGACAATAAATGTAATGAGGACTCCATTGAGTGTGGATATTGTCTAGATGACAATATTCTTATTAAAACTCTTAGATTATGTTTTGTCGTATTTTACACGACTGTTGTATAATTAAGTTGTATTTGAATTTATGTACCATATATCTGGCGACCCAAGATGGGTGATGTATACCTGTTTTGGGGGCATCACACATAAACTATCTCATCTTGAGATATATTTAAATCCTAGTTCAGGCAACTTACTAGCTCTTGAAGACGAGCCTCTATCGTGGCTAGCGTCTCCCGAACAGGATCGCCCACTACCTCGGCGACCTCCACCACTATGTTTAGGCATGGATATGCTACTACAATAACCAAATTGATAGAGTATGAATATGTAAGGTTTAACAATGTGATATTTACTATTATGAATACTCATTTGCAATTACGTACGTCATCAAACCCATCAGATTCAACGTGTAGCTCATTTTCGGATTCGGTATCTTTCTCATCCTCATTTTGAGATTAGTTTCGTCATCATTATCATCCTTAACGACTACATAATCATTCACGACGACGATCTCCTCTACATCCTCATCGTCAGGTACATTAATGACATCATTACTCATCACATCTTCAGCATTTAACACTACGGCCAAAGGGTTGCTAACATCTTCTTGCAATGTCTCATCCCTACCAAACATGTTTGCATCATCAAATGCACGTGTTTTAGTTGTGACAACTGTATACCAGGGCTTCTAATATTTACGACATTAGGAGCATAATACACTTAGTCGTTTGACTTGCTAACACGAACACGTCATCAGATTTTAATACTGACTTGATATCTATGGTTGTGATTCTATTACGAACAACTTTAACCCCTTTTTTAGTATCAAACCAACTATACTTAAATGTAACTACCTTTTTACCCCCATGATAATTGAGCACAACCACATCCTATAAACGGCCATAGTAATTAAACTCAGAATCTTGGTAGCAGCTTCCCAACACCACAACCCCAGAATTAACTGATGTGAGTTCATTCAAGTCATCGACCATAAATCTGTACCCATTCACGATGCAGCTGGGAAAAGAACTAACAAATTTGTAAGGTCCTTGGATGACATCTATAAAACGCTCTGAACTGTTCTCTTCTTCAACCCTTTTCTTAAACTACTGTTGGAAATTAGCATTAGTGATTGTTTCCAACTCTGCTGCATTAAAAGCTAGGTTAGAAGCATACACTTCCTCTTCGAATGAACTGTGAAAATAGTGAATGTCTTTAACATATATAGATGACTACACTTATAAATTGCAAATAATTATTCATACCTGATGTATGATGATACTTCAGGCATATTTAGAAGCACGTATGTAGATACAATCTTTAACTCTTTGTCGCTTAAGTAAGTCAGCATCTCACGGCCAAATGGCTTAGCCGGGTATGTGAATACAGCTAACTCATCATCTGCATGAGACATTGGACCAACGATCTCATTCCTTCCTAAACGGTTGTCCTTCGTTAAGACAACATCATCAAAATACAATAAGCAGAAGTTGACAAGCTCTTCCTCCGTATAGCATTTAGCAATAGAACCCTCTACACGAGCTTTGTTCTTCACCTTTTATTTTAGTCGACGCATATACCTAAGATAAATTTTCTGACAAATATATATGAGTATTATTAATATGAGCAAAATAAAGCAATTAGTAGTTTATATTACCTCTAAAAAGGATACGTCCACCGATATTGAATAAGTCCTCCAAGTTTGAGTTAATAAGGTAGATGTTCTGTGACGCCCCCAAAATAGGTCCAATCCATCCAACCCATTCTGAGTCGCCAAATACATGGTACAGAAAATAACTACAACTTTATTATTACAATTGTCGTGCAAAATACGACAACACATATACTGTGAGTTTAAATACAAATATTGTCATCTAGACAGTATTTATACTCAATTAAGTCCTCATTATACTTATTGATACACTATTTTACAAAATAGTGAGGACTACTAAAATAACTGTCTTGAACCATCATTCCACACCCCGACTAGTACTCGCTACATTCTCGCCTCCTGAGAAGAAAGATGGAACAACAAGAAAAAGGGTGAGCTCAACTAGCCCAGTAAATAATATTATGACTAAGATAATATACAACAAATTATCGTTAGTCTTCAACAGGGAAAAATTTAATAGAATACAATAGACAACAAGTTTTAAATCAATATTCGCAGCGGAAAATAATAATTCATAGAAGAGTTACGTAGAGAATGAAATCTACGATTATCTATGAATTTAAAAGCCCAACATCAACATTTTATCCCTGTAATATCAATCAATAAATATCTTGAATCAAATAGTCATCTTTGCACTACAGGCCAAAGATATTCATCAGTTGGTCATGTTCACCTCAACACCTGTTCATCTTTGCACTACGGGCCAAAGATATTCATCAGAAATCATTCATCTTTGCACTACAGGCCAAAGATATTTAGTTATATCATCATTTAAGACTGAGGATGATGAAAAATATTTTAAAAGAAACGAATCCAGTGAAACAAAATAATAAATATTAAGGATTCGTATTTCAGCTATTCCATGTCCAAAAATACCTCATTACTGATTTCCATGTCTATGAGTTATTTATTCGCATTCTGTGCATAATGTATGTATTCATCAGGTATGAAAGGTTGATCACCTTCATTACCATTCGGTTCAGATATAATTGTTATGTTCACGTTCAATGTTCGTTCAGGTATGAAAGTTTTTTTATGCTAGTTCTCAATTATATTGTAGAATTATAGTCAGCTTATTGTTTAATTCTTTCCATCATGATATATCTTTAAATAAATTTATACTTGTTAGGCAAACTTATGCTCACCCTTGCTATATCATGATAAACATTACAGATTAAGACGAATGCGTCGGATACAAAGAAAAGATAAAGACAAGTCCAGCATTGGATTTTATATGCAGCTTAACTATAATAGTATAGTATGATAATATTGAAATATGTTAGACAGTTTATGAATTAGGTAATAAGTTAAGGTTACTCGACCTTGGGAAATTATGTGTAAAGTTTATTGTATAAATAATTTATGCTTATATCTTCCACAAATAGTAATAGTTATAGGGTTAGCATACCAAGATCCGTGGTGATTTGGGACCCGAATTTGGGGATGCTATAATCCTCATGCTTATATTGTTATGAAAGTCATCTTTAGCCGTAGTGCATAGATGGACTTGGTATGATTATGACTAGAGATTATTCGGTATAATTATGACCGTAATGTTACAAATGATGTGGTAAAAGTCCTCATTGATCCGTAGTGCATTGATGGACAGTTGTTGGCATGATCATGACCATTGATGAAAACACGAATATCCTTGGCCCGTAGTGCATGGATAATTTGTGTTCGTGATACTAATGAATATCATTAGTCGTAGTGCAGGGATGATGTGAATTATTTATTAAGCTGAGTCTCAGCGATAAAATTGATGATAAATTCTTTTATGGAGTAAAATTCAAGAATGATCAAAACATGGATACAATCAAAGCTAGTATCCAGAATAGATATTTTGGACAAAAAGAAGAAAATTTTATTTTTCGGTGAATAGTAACTCGTGAATAGTAACTCGTGAATAGTAACTCATGAATAGTAACTCCGACATGAAAAAGTTCCAAATTTGATAAAAGATTCCAACTAATATTTCGGCATAATGATATTGAAGAAATAATATCATTTACGAAGAAAATAACATCCCTTACCTCGGAAAGACTGTACTTCTGACTGGAATACTAGATATAATAGTGCTGAAGGAAACTTGCACCGTATAGCAACACTCAAAATATCAAATACTCACAAGAATACGCTCGATATAGAGAGAGAAATAGAGAGAAACTTGTGTTTCTGGTGTGATTTTCAATTCTAACCTAAGCATCCTATTTATAGGAAAATGCTTAGAACACCAAAGCAGAAAATTGAATATAATAATATTATATTTACAAAATTGTCAAGCCCACCTTGGAAGATCTGAAATCAGCCACCTTGCACATGTTTATGATGTCCAAAAAAATACAAAAAACGTTTTTCTCAAAATAATTAACTAAAACTCCCAAAAATCAATTATTTCGGAACTTCAGAACTTCAATAATTCATAATAAATAGCCCTTTTATCAGAAAATTCGAATCTCGCGAGTTTTTATAGAAAATTCAATTCTCTACAACTTTGCAGAAGAAAGTTTTTCCAAATTCCAAACAGAAATTTACCGAAATCCACAAACGGGCGATTTTACAGTCAATAATAAATTTTTGGTCAAAAATTGTGTCCACCAACACACAAAACATGTGTTAATCATTTAATACCACAAAAATACTCTTCCTCCTCATATACTCATATATCCCACATTCATTGTAAAAATATCACCATTAATATATTATTAAAATAATATATTTAAATGAATTATTTTATCAAAAAAAGATAAAATATTAATTTACAACATTTGTCACATTTAAAAATTTTTCTCCATCTATATCCACATAAAATCAATATTTTTCTCATCATATAAATTAATAATTAATTATACACAAATAATATTACAGAATCACAGTACTGGCAACCAGGCCGTTCCCAGGAAAGAGGGGACTTTCCAATAAGGATCTCTCCTTACTGGCGCGCAATTAGATGACCAAACCTCTCCTTAGACAGAACTTTCTAGACATTGTCAATAATGTTATCTAATAATATTATTCAGATAATATGAATTATTGCTCCGATAATGAAAAATACTGCGTAGTGACAATTATCAACGTAGCAATTATTTAATCAATAAAATAAAATAGTGAACAGTAATTACTGTAACCATTATTGAGTAGTGCCTTCTTACGTAAGAATCAATAATTGGTGCAATACCGTGTGCTACTGTGCAATAACGCGTATTACTGCGTTTTAACCACCGGGTATTCCAACAGTATTAACGGTAACAACTACGCCGCTATTTATAAACAACTTGTTTTTGTCGTTTTCTTCATCCAATCGCTTTCCGTTATGGGGCCCTCACAAGGCTGCGCCGTCATACGAATATTCTCGACAACAAGAATATTCCACAACCAAACAAATATTCCTCCGACAACAATGAATATTTTAGGACCACTTGCTTATTTGAAATATTTGCGCATTTTACCCATAACTAACCACATTAATCAAATCAACCCTTACTATTTCAGAATAATTAATAGAGGAAATTAAATTTCATTTATTAATAATTTGGGGTCTTACAACCTCCCCTCCTTATGAAATTTCATCCTCGAAATTGACGTATGTACCTGGTGTTTCGAAAAGATGAGGATACCTCGCTTTTATTTCTGTTTTCAAGTCCCAGGTCATTTCCTCAATAGCATGGTTTCTCCACAAAACTTTAACTTGTGGTATGACCTTCGTGCGTAGGACATGCTCCTTCCTATCCAAGATCTTGACAGGTACCTCTTCGTACGTTAAGTCTTCGGCTATCTCGTCTGGTTCTAACTCAATAACGTGGTTTGGGTCTTTCACATATTTACGAAGCATAGATATGTGAAAAACGTTATGAACACGAGACATGCTTGGAGGTAACGCGAGTCTATAGGCCACATTTCCTACTCGGTCAAGAATCTGAAATGGACCAATACATCATGGATTGAGCTTTCCTCTCTTCCCAAATCTTGTAACTCCTTTCCATGGAGCTACACGTAATAATACATGATCCCCAATGTCAAATTCCACGTCCTTTCGATGAAGATCCGCATAACTCTTCTGTCGATCCTGTGCCGTTTGTATACGTTGTCGAATCGTTTGGATCTTCTCTGTAGTCATTCGTACCAACTCTGGTCCCAACAACGTTGCTTCTCCCACCTCATCCCAACATACTGGAGAGCGACACTTTCGTCCATACAATGCTTCAAATGGAGCCACACTTATACTTGCCTAATAACTGTTATTGTAGGAGAATTCCACCAATGATAGGTACTTATCCCAACTTCCTTTGAAATCTAGGACACAAAGTCTTAATAGATATTCAAGAGTTTGAATAGTCCTCTTTGATTGTCCGTCCGTTTGAGGATGGTAAGCTGAACTAAATCGTAAATCTGTGCCTATAGCTTTTTGCAAGCTAACCCAAAATCTTGAAGTGAATCTTGGGTCACGATCCGAAACTATGGATACTGGCATGCCATGCAACCTTACAATCTCATTCACTTACATACTAGCAAGACGTTCAAGGGAATAAGTCTCCCGTATCGGCAAGAAATGAGCAGACTTGGTTAATCTATCAACTATAACCCAAATAACATTTATGCCTTGAGAAACCGTGGGAAGACCCGTAACGAAATCCATGGTAATGTGTTCCCACTTCCATTTCGGAATCTCAAGTGGTTGCAATGGACCCTTTGGTACTTGATGCTCAGCCTTTACACGTTGACAAGTTAAACACCTCGAGATAAACTTTGCAATCTCTCTCTTCATATTGTTCCACCAAAATGTATGTCGAAGATCACGATACATTTTAGTACTTCCAGGATGGATTGTAAATGGTGTATTGTGTGCCTCCATCATGATCTTGTACTTCAAATCAGAATCGTTAGGAACACAAAGTCTGGAGTGGACTCAAAGTATTCCTTCTTCATCGATTCTCGCTTCCGGAATAGCACCTTCTTGTACTTTCTTCTTCATACGCATCAGCTCCGGGTCTATGGCTTAAGCAACTTTAACTTTATCGATTAAAGTTGATTCTACGCGTATACTTGACATCATCACACTCGTTCTTGCATATGATCTTCTACTCAATGCGTCAGCTATCACGTTTGCTTTTCTAGGATGGTATTGGATGGTATGATCGAAATCTTTCAACAGCTCGAGCCAACGTCGGTGACGCATGTTAAATTCTTGGAAGCTCTTCTCGCATTCCTCGGCCCATTCGAAGTTTGTATCTTTTTGAGTCAGCTGAGTTAATGGAGTAGCGATTCGAGAAAATACTTTTACGAATCTCCGATAATAATCAGAAAGCTACGTATTTCGATTACTGACTTAGGTTGCTCTCAACTGTGACTCATATCCCAATCTTGGATAGCACGTCACAATGGCACCTATCAGTTTACTACCGCACGAATATGGCGTCCCCTACGGAGAGTCTGGCTTCAATGCATTCCACAAAGGAAGTCACCAGATAGAGGCTCGGTTATCAACTTCTATAGTTGGGTTTTTAACTCCTGAAATTCAATAGGAGCCATTCGATATGAGATTTTAGAAATGGGTTTTGTACCGGGTTCAAAGTCGATACAAAATTCAATATCACACTTTGGGAGTAAGCCAAGAAATTCTTCAGGAAATACGTCAGGGATTTACTAACAATAGAAATATCATTCAAATCTGACGTATTTTTGTTCAAGTCCATAACATAGCTAAGAAAGCTTGACATCCGTTTTTCAATACACGAATGACTTTACGGCTTGATATGAAAGAGTTTGACTTCAATGGTTTGGTTGCTTGAATTTGAATAACAGGTTGCTTAGGAATATGAAAACTAACAACCTTACGAAAGTAATCAATTTTGGCATGATGAGTAGTTAACCAATTAATTCCTAAAATCACATCAAAAGCAAGTATCTTTAAAGAGATAAGGTCAACAGGTAATGTGATGGTGCCAACTTGGATCAAACAAGATTTATAAACAGTGGATGTAACGAAACTTTCTCCTAACGGAGTTTCAACAGATAAGTCAAAGTCTAATTTTCTCCGGAGTCAAGTTTAAACGTTGAGTATAAGCAGAAGAGATAAATGAATGGGTAGAACCGGTATCTAATAAGGTATAGACTTCGTAAAAATTTATAATTAACTAACCCGTGCTAACTTCGTTCGGGTTCCTCGCATTCTGACCGGTCACGAAAAATGCTCTTCCAGGAACCGTTGACTTTGACTTTTCTGAAACAACTTTTTGAGTCACCACCCCCGTTGGACTTGGTTTCGCTACAGTGCAATCTCGAGTGATATGTCCTTCCTTTCCACAGTTATAACATACCTTAAACTGTTGTGGGCAGTTTGGGCTGATATGTCCTTCTTTTCCGTATTTATAGCATATGACTGGTGGTCGTTCTCCTCCCTTAGAACCAGTTGCTGCTGGTGCTGACGTCTTCGTATTGTCATTGTTGAATCTCCTCTTTTTAAAATCTCCTCCCGACTCGCTTCTTCTATTCTCATGGCCATAATTACCACCAGAGTGGTTGCCGCTCTTGTTCGTATTCTTCTTTCTCCGCTGGTTGTCGTTTTTCTGATGACTGCTGTCACCGGTATGATCCTGGTTGTGGTCTCTCGATTGACCGTACTCGTTATCTCGCTCTAATAATTGAGCCCTGTTGACAACATCTAAATAGAGAGAAAATTTATGAGAAATGAGATATTGACGTATGCCGGGTTTCAAACCTCTCAGAAACATCCGCGTCATACGTTCCTCATTCTCCACCAAATGAGGTGCAAACCTGGACAACTCTGCAAATTTCGCCTCGTACTGGGACACCGTCATGTTATTCTGCTCCAGTCTAATAAACTCTACCTCCTTCATATGACGAATACTTTCAGGAAAGTATTTTTTGTTGAAAAGTTTCTGAAACGTTTCCCAAGACATGCTGAGTGCGGCAGGCTGGGTACGCTTCACATACTTCCACCAGTAGTCTGCCTCGCCACGGAACATAAAGGTGGCGAATGGAACCTTCTGTTCCTCCGTGCATCCCAAGACATCGAATATCTTGGTAATTTGCTTGACCCATGTCTCCGCCTTAATCGGATCCGGCTTTCCCCAGAATTCTGGTGGTCCCAACTCTTTGAACTGCTTGGCTGTAACCAGCTGTGCGTTGCCATTGTTTCTTCTTATATTTTGAACAGGAATCTCCATCGTCTGGTTTTGCATGAATCGCAAAAAGCTTCTAAACATCTCATCGTTCATCGTCTGCTCAGTGGTGTTGTTCACAGGAGGAACGTTGCCAGCCTGTTGCACGTTCTCCTCGTTAGTGAGTATAGGCATCTCCACCGTCTCATTTACTCCACAGTTAACATTCTCAGTCGACATTCTCAAATACTGCCATAAAACAAGGATTAATTTAACAAATTAACATATCACATAATATTCCTATATTATGACCGACCAACAAATAAGCTTAGGTAGGACACTCTAGCGAAGGATTTACTCGTCTCTCCCCTCCTAGTTCTATTCCCCGATCTCCGCCAGAGATCATATCCCTAAGCTCTGATACCAACTGTGACGCCCCCAAAATAGGTCCAATCCATCTAACCCATTCTGAGTCGCCAAATACATGGTACAGAAAATAACTACAACTTTATTATTACAATTATCGTGCAAAATACGACAACACATATACTGTGAGTTTAAATACAAATATTGTCATCTAGACAGTATTCATACTCAATTAAGTCCTCATTATACTTATTGATACACTCTTTTACAAAATAGTGAGGACTACTAAAACAACTGTCTTGAACCATCATTCCACACCCCGACTAGTACTCGCTACATTCTCGCCTCCTGAGAAGAAAGATGGAACAACAAGGAAAAGGGTGAGCTCAACTAGCCCAGTAAATAATATTATGACTAAGATAATATACAACAAATTATCGTTAGTCTTCAACAGGGAAAAATTTAATAGAATACAATAGACAACAAGTTTTAAATCAATATTCGCAGCGGAAAATAATAATTCATAGAAGAGTTACGTAGAGAATGAAATCTACGATTATCTATGAATTTAAAAGCCCATCATCAACATTTTATCCCTGTAATATCAATCAATAAATATCTTGAATCAAATAGTCATCTTTGCACTACAGGCCAAAGATATTCATCAGTTGGTCATGTTCACCTCAACACATGTTCATCTTTGCACTTGGGCCAAAGATATTCATCAGAAATCATTCATCTTTGCACTACAGGCCAAAGATATTCAGTTATATCATCATTTAAGACTGAGGATGATGAAAAATATTTTAAAGAAAACGAATCCAGTGAAACAAAATAATAAATATTAAGGATTCGTATTTCAGCTATTCCATGTCCAAAAATACCTCATAAATAATCATAGTGGAGTAAAATTCAAGAATGATCAAAATATGGATACAATCAAAGCTAGTATCCAGAATAGATATTTTGGACAAAAAGAAAAAAATTTTATTTTTCGGTGAATAGTAACTCAGAATAGTAACTCGTGAATAGTAACTCATGAATAGTAACTCCGACATGAAAAAGTTCCAAATTTGATAAAAGGTTCCAACCAATATTTTGGCATAATGATATTGAAGAAATAATATCATTTACGAAGAAAATAACATCCCTTACCTCGGAAAGACGGTACTTCTGACTGGAATACTAGATATAGTACTGAAGGAAACTTGCACCGTATAGCAACTGTAAGACCCCAACTTTTATAAATAAAGATGAATTTTCTATAAATATCATTTTTGAATATTATGGAGTTAATTTGATATAATGTTATAGTTGTGGGTAATATTTATAAATTTTGCAAAGTAAGCAAGTTGTTATAAAATATTCGTTTGGTCGGAGAATATTCTTTTTGTCGGGGAATATTCGTACGACGGCACAATCATTGGTGGACCCCACAATGGAATTATTGTCGGATTGAAAAAACGACAGAATTATCTTTCTATAAAAATAACGGCTGAGGTGTTACCGTTAAAACCGTTAAAACTGTTGAACTACTCGGTAGTAAAAGTACAGTAATACGCGTGGTTGCATAGTAGCACACGGTATTGATTATTGATGCTTACGTGAGAAGTCACTCAGCTATACTCAATTATTGCTACAGTAATTGCTGTATTATATCTCTTAAATTATTGTCATAGTATCATCTGTATAATATGTTATATTATTGAGACGTTGTGGTAAGTTTGGTTATTTTATGGGGGGCCATATGTCATCATCTAAGAGTCTCTTCGTCAATAGTAATTACCGTCGTCAATAGTAATTACCGTCGTCAATAGTATTTACCTTGGTCAATAGTAATTACCTTCGTCAATAGTATTTACCTTGGTCAATAGTAATTACCTTCGTCAATAGTATTTACCTTGGTCAATAGTAATTACTTTCGTCAATAGTAGTTGTCCCTTCAATATTACCAAGAGTCATTTGACCCTTCGTTAAGACCAAGAGTCATTTGACCCTTCGTTAAGACCAAGAGCCACCCTCAGTTTTTCTATAAATAGAGGCCTAGGGCTTCATTATTTTTCACGAATTCATTCAAGCTATAGAGAGAGAAAGTATAGAGAGAATAAGAGAGAGAGAGACTAAAAGTATTCTGCTACATCACTTTTCCAATATCCAATTCTTTTAAGGTAGGGAATATTATTTCTTTTATATTCATGAAGAGAACTTCTGTTATTCCATTTGTTATTATTCTGTTGGAATAACCAGTATATGCGGTCTACCCTATACTTGGTGACATTCTTCTATTATTCTGTTGGAACATCCTGTCTGTGTGTTTTACACCGGACCTGGTTCCGTTTTATTATTATTCTGTTGGAATATCCTGTCTGTGTGTTTTACACCGGACCTGGTTCCATTATTTATTATTCTGTCGGAATAACCTGTCTGTGCGGTCTATCGCATGCATGGTGATTTCTTTTGTTATTCCATTCTTTATTATACTCAGTTGATTAAGTTTTGACTTCTATACTCCATGAAATTTGTGGAATATCCTTGATAGTTGCGTTTCATCCAGTATCTTTTCAAGAAAATATTCTTCTAAGCGTTCTTGAATTTTACTCCACAATGCAGTATCATGTTGACAATTTGGACGTTGTTAATTCCTGGATAAATTAATTCTTGAACTTGTTTTATTGAATTCTTATATCATTGTCATCATCCTCATGTTTATAAAATGTTGAAAGTCATCTGTGGCATGTAGTGCATAGATGGACTTGGTATGATTATGACCAGGGATTATTCGGTATAATCATGACCGTAATGTTACAAATGATGTGGTAAAAGTCCTCATTGGCCCGTAGTGCATTGATGGACAGTTGTTGGCATGATCATGACCATTAATGCACGAATATCCTTGGCTGTAGTGCAGGGGTGATTCGATGATGTGGATTATTTTATTAAGCTGAGTCTCAGCGATCGCAG
Organism: Panax notoginseng; assembly: GCA_016801055.1. NCBI lineage: Eukaryota > Viridiplantae > Streptophyta > Magnoliopsida > Apiales > Araliaceae > Panax > Panax notoginseng. The sequence continues at coordinate 23,078,201 of CM029021.1, forward strand.
TGTTGAAAAACCTTTTAAATCATAAAAGATAGTAGAGTTTATTTTCTACTTGACTCTTTTAATGGATTGCTTGTTCCGCTGCAGTTAAACTTGATGTCTATTATATTTTATCAGCTTAACATTGTTGAAGGCTAATGATAATTTATTCTGCATTATCTTAGTCATAATATTTCTTACTGGGCTAGTTGAGCTCACCCTTTCTTTCACTGTTCTCTTCAGGAAATGAGAACGTAGCTGGGACAAGTCGGGGTACGGAGTGATGGTCCGAATGATAGTATTAGTTAGTAGTCCTCACTATTCTATGTAATGGTGTGTTAATAAATGTAATGAGGACTCCTTTTGAGTATGAATACTCTCTAGAAGATAATATTTGTATTCAAACTCACAGTTTATGTTTTGTCGTATTGTACACGACAGTTGTATTATTAAGTTGTATTTGTATTCTGTACTATGTATCTGACGACCCAAGATGGGTGATGTATACCTAATTTTGGGGGCGTCACATTTGGTATCAGAGCTTAGGGATATGATCCCTGGCTAAGATGTGAGAATAGAACTAGGAGGGGAGAGACGGGGAATTCCTTCGCTAGTATGGCATACCTAAGTTTATTTGCATGGTATTTAATTGGTCGGTCATAATATAAGGATAATATATGACATATCAATTAATTTTTATTTTGTGGCAGTATCTGAAAATGGCATCCGAGAATGTTGAGAATAGCAATGGAGCACAGACGACTGTTGATTCACCACACATCAATAATCATGATAATGTGCATCAGGAAGGTGTCAATCCTCATGCAAACAACAACACTGACCAAATGATGAATGATCAAATGTTCAGAGGCTTTATGCAATTCATGCAACAACAGGTGAAAGCGGCTCCTGTCCACAACGTAGGTGGAAATACTGGAAACTCTCAGGCGGTCACCGCTAAACAGTTTAAGGAGCTGGGACCACCGGAGTTTAAGGGAGAACCCAAACCACTTGTAGCTGAAACATGGATAAAGCAGATCACCAAGATATTTGATGTCTTGGGTTGCTCCGAGGAGCAAAAGGTTCCCTTTGCCGCCTTTATGTTGCGAGGAGAGGCAGATTACTGGTGGGAATCGATAAAGCGTACTCAACCTGCCGCACTGAAGATGTCTTGGGAGAAGTTCCAAGATCTGTTTAACGACAAATACTTTCCCGAGAGTATTCGTCACATGAAGGAGGTGGAGTTCATCAAATTGGAGCAGAATAATATGACCGTGTCGCAGTACGAGGCAAAATTTGCGGAGTTATCCCGGTTTGCGTCCCACCTGGTGGATAATGAAGAAAGAATGACGCGGATGTTTTTAAGAGGTTTGAAGCCGGAGATACGTCAACATCTTGTTTCTCATAAACTGTGTTTGTATTCAGATGTTGTAAATAGGGCTCAGTTGGTGGAGCGCGATAACGAGATAACGCAACCAAAAGAGAGCAGCCGGCAAAATGATAATACCAGTGAGAGCAGTCATCGAAGCGGTGACAACAAGCGTGGAGGGAATCAACAGGCCAGAAATGGTAACCACTTCGGTGGTAATCAGGGCCAAAACAATAAGAATGGACATTTCAAGAAGAGGAGATTCAACAATGATGGAAAGACGTCAGCACCAGCACCTGTCGTTAAGGAAGGAGAACGACCACCTATCATATGTTTCAAATGCGGAGGGGAGGGGCACATCAGTCCAAACTGCGCGATGCCGTCCAAAGCATGTTATAATTGTGGAAGAGAAGGTCATTTAGCCCGATTTTGTCGTTTACCGAAGACAAATTCAGCTAGGATGGAGGCACCAAAGGCCGTCCCAGAAAAGTCAAAACCGGTTGTGCAAGGGAGAGCGTTTGTTGTGACCTCCCAGAACGCAAGGAACCCGAATGAGGTCATCACGGGTAAGCTTATCATAAACTCTAACGAAGTCTATACTTTATTTGATACCGGTTCAACCCATTCTTTTATTTCTCCTACTTGCGCTCATCGATTAAATTTGATTCCGGAGAAATTAGACTTTGACTTAGCAGTTGAAACTCCATTGGGAGAAACCTTCATTACATCCACGGTTTATAAGTCTTGTTTGGTTCAAGTTGGTACCCACACATTACCTGTCGATCTTATTTCATTAAAAATACTTGCATTTGACGTGATTCTAGGGATTGATTGGTTAACTACTCATCATGCAAAAATTGATTGTTTTCGTAAGGTTGTTAGCTTTCATATTCCTAATCGACCTATTATGCGAATTCAAGCAACCAAACCATTAAAATCAATCGCTGTCATCTCAAGCCATAAAGCTATTCGTTTATTGAAAAACGGATGTCAAGCTTTCTTAGCTCATGTCACAGATCTAAACAAAAATACGTCAGCTTTGAATGATATTTCTGTTGTTAATAAATTTCCTGACGTATTTCCCGAAGAACTTCCTGGCCTACCCCCAGAGCGTGAAATTGAATTTTGTATCGACCTTGAACCTGGTACAAAACCCATTTCCAAAGCCCCATATCGAATGGCTCCTATTGAACTTCAGGAGTTAAAGACCCAACTGCAGGAATTGTTAGACATTGGTTTTATTCGTCCTAGTACTTCTCCTTGGGGTGCTCCTGTTCTGTTCGTGAAGAAGAAAGATGGGAGTATGCGACTTTGTATTGATTATCGGGAGTTGAATCATGTCACCATCAAAAATAGGTACCCATTGCCACGTATTGATGACCTGTTTGACCAGTTGCAAGGAGCACAATTCTTTTCAAAGATCGATCTTCGTTCTGGATATCATCAGCTGAAGGTTAGAACTGAGGATATTCCAAAGACGGCTTTTAGAACTCGGTACGGGCATTATGAATTCTTAGTTATGTCTTTTGGATTGACTAATGCTCCTGCTGCCTTCATGGATATGATGAATAGGGTATTTAAGGAATATTTGGATCACTTTGTGGTCGTCTTTATCGATGACATCCTTGTTTATTCCAAAAGCCGTGAAGATCATGAGCAACACTTGAGGCTGGTACTCCAAAAGCTTCGTGAATACAAACTTTATGCCAAGTTGAAGAAATGCGAGTTCTGGCTGGAAGAGGTAGCATTCCTTGGGCACGTAGTATCAAGTCGTGGAATATCTGTTGACCCGGCAAAGATTGAAGCTATTCAAAGCTGGGAGCAACCTAAATCAGTGACCGAGGTACGTAGCTTTCTTGGTTTAGCTGGTTATTATCGAAGATTCGTGGAAGGATTTTCTCGAATCGCTACTCCATTAACTCAGCTGACTCGGAAAGATACAAAGTTTGGTTGGAGCGAAGAATGTGAGCAGAGTTTTCAAGAACTCAAGAGGAGACTCATTTCAGCACCTGTTCTAACAATACCATCTGGCTCGGAGGGATTTGTCATCTACAGTGATGCTTCGAGCAAAGGGTTGGGATGCGTTCTCATGCAACATGGAAAAGTCATAGCCTATGCATCAAGACAACTCAAGGAATATGAGAGGAATTATCCTACTCATGATCTAGAGTTGGCAGCTGTTGTCTTTGCACTTAAAATTTGGAGGCATTACTTGTATGGGGAGAAAGTGGAGATCTTTACGGATCATAAAAGCCTCAAATATTTCTTCACTCAAAAGGAACTCAACATGCGACAACGACGTTGGCTTGAACTGTTGAAAGATTATGATCATACCATTCAATACCATCCTGGAAAAGCGAACGTGGTAGCTGACGCATTGAGTAGAAGATCATATGCGGGTACAAGTGCAATATTAACAACGCAAAGGCCCATTTTGTGTGACTTGCAAAGGATGGAGATAGAGTTGAAGACTCCAGGGACCCATGTGATGATGGCGAATATACGAGTAGAACCGACTTTAATCGATAAAGTTAAAGCTGCTCAAGCTACAGACCTGGAGCTGATGCGTATGAGGAAGAAAGTGCAAGAAGGTTCTATGCCGGAAGCAAGAATCGATGAAGAAGGAATACTTCGAGTCAACTCCAGACTTTGTGTTCCTAACAACCCTGATTTAAAGTATGAAATCATGATGGAGGCGCACAACACACCGTTTGCAATCCATCCTGGAAGTACCAAAATGTATCATGATCTTCGTCATACATTTTGGTGGAGCAATATGAAGAGAGAGATAGCGTTGTTTATCTCAAGGTGTCTAACTTGTCAACGAGTCAAAGCGGAGCATCAAGTACCAAAAGGTCCATTGCAACCACTTGAAATTCCAGAATGGAAGTGGGAGCACATTACCATGGATTTCGTTACCGGTCTTCCTAGGGTTTCTCAAGGTATTGATGCGATTTGGGTCATTGTTGATAGATTGACCAAGTCTGCTCATTTCTTACCGATACGAGAAACTTATACACTTGAACGTCTTGCTCGTATGTACATAAACGAGATTGTAAGACTGCATGGTATGCCAGTATCCATAGTTTCTGATCGAGACCCAAGATTCACTTCACGATTTTGGGTTAGTTTACAAAAAGCTATGGGCACGGAGTTACGATTTAGTTCAGCATATCATCCTCAGACGGACGGACAATCAGAGAGGACTATTCAAACTCTTGAAGATCTATTAAGACTCTGTGTCTTTGACTTCAAGGGAAGTTGGGACAAGTTCTTACCATTGGTGGAGTTTTCCTACAACAACAGTTATCAAGCAAGTATTGGCATGGCTCCATTCGAAGCATTGTATGGAAGAAAATGTCGTTCTCCAGTATGCTGGGATGAGGTGGGCGAAGCAACGTTGTTGGGACCGGAGTTGGTACGTATGACTACAGAAAAGATTCAAACGATCCGACAACGTATAAAAACCTCACAAGATCGACAAAAGAGTTATGCTGATCTTCATCGAAAGGACGTGGAATTTGATGTAGGAGATCATGTGTTCTTACGTGTTGCTCCATGGAAAGGTGTTACGAGATTTGGAAAGAGAGGAAAGCTAAATCCTCGATTCATCGGTCCATTTTTAATCCTCGATCGAGTAGGAACTGTGGCTTATAGACTCGCTTTACCGCCAAGTATGTCTCGTGTTCATAACGTTTTCCACATATCCATGTTACGCAAATATGTGGAAGACCCGAACCACATTATTGAGTTAGAACCGGACGAAATAGCGGAGGATTTGACGTATGAAGAAGTTCCTGTTCAAATCTTGGATAAGAAGGAACATATTCTACGCTCCAAGGTTATACCTCAAGTCAAAGTTTTGTGGAGAAACCACGATGTTGAGGAAATGACTTGGGAGTTAGAATCAGAAATGAAATCAAGGTATCCTTACCTCTTCGACATACCAGGTACGTACCCTAATTTCGAGGGCGAAATTTCATAAGAAGGGGAGGTTGTAAGACCCCAACTTTTATAAATAAAGATGAATTTTCTATAAATATCATTTTTGAATATTATGGAGTTAATTTGATATAATGTTATAGTTGTGGGTAATATTTATAAATTTTGCAAAGTAAGCAAGTTGTTATAAAATATTCGTTTGGTCGGAGAATATTCTTTTTGTCCGGGAATATTCGTACGACGGCACAATCATTGGTGGACCCCACAACGGAATTATTGTCGGATTGAGAAAACGACAGAATTATCTTTCTATAAAAATAACGGCTGAGGTGTTACCGTTAAAACCGTTAAAACTGTTGAACTACTCGGTAGTAAAAGTACAGCAATACGCGTGGTTGCATAGTAGCACACGGTATTGATTATTGATGCTTACGTGAGAAGTCACTCAGCTATACTCAATTATTGCTACAGTAATTGCTATATTATATCTCTTAAATTATTGTCATAGTATCATCTGTATAATATGTTATATTATTGAGACGTTGTGGTAAGTTTGGTTATTTTATGGGGGGCCATATGTCATCATCTAAGAGTCTCTTCGTCAATAGTAATTACCGTCGTCAATAGTAATTACCGTCGTCAATAGTATTTACCTTGGTCAATAGTAATTACCTTCGTCAATAGTATTTACCTTGGTCAATAGTAATTACCTTCGTCAATAGTATTTACCTTGGTCAATAGTAATTACTTTCGTCAATAGTAGTTGTCCCTTCAATATTACCAAGAGTCATTTGACCCTTCGTTAAGACCAAGAGTCATTTGACCCTTCGTTAAGACCAAGAGCCACCCTCAGTTTTTCTATAAATAGAGGCCTAGGGCTTCATTATTTTTCACGAATTCATTCAAGCTATAGAGAGAGAAAGTATAGAGAGAATAAGAGAGAGAGAGACTAAAAGTATTCTGCTACATCACTTTTCCAATATCCAATTCTTTTAAGGTAGGGAATATTATTTCTTTTATATTCATGAAGAGAACTTCTGTTATTCCATTTGTTATTATTCTGTTGGAATAACCAGTATATGCGGTCTACCCTATACTTGGTGACATTCTTCTATTATTCTGTTGGAACATCCTGTCTGTGTGTTTTACACCGGACCTGGTTCCGTTTATTATTCTGTTGGAACATCCTGTCTGTGTGTTTTACACCGGACCTGGTTCCGTTTTATTATTATTCTGTTGGAATATCCTGTCTGTGTGTTTTACACCGGACCTGGTTCTATTATTTATTATTCTGTCGGAATAACCTGTCTGTGCGGTCTATCGCATGCATGGTGATTTCTTTTGTTATTCCATTCTTTATTATACTCAGTTGATTAAGTTTTGACTTCTATACTCCATGAAATTTGTGGAATATCCTTGATAGTTGCGTTTCATCCAGTATCTTTTCAAGAAAATATTCTTCTAAGCGTTCTTGAATTTTACTCCACAATGCAGTATCATGTTGACAATTTGGACGTTGTTAATTCCTGGATAAATTAATTCTTGAACTTGTTTTATTGAATTCTTATATCATTGTCATCATCCTCATGTTTATAAAATGTTGAAAGTCATCTGTGGCATGTAGTGCATAGATGGACTTGGTATGATTATGACCAGGGATTATTCGGTATAATCATGACCGTAATGTTACAAATGATGTGGTAAAAGTCCTCATTGGCCCGTAGTGCATTGATGGACAGTTGTTGGCATGATCATGACCATTAATGAATACACGAATATCCTTGGCCGTAGTGCAGGGGTGATTCGATGATGTGGATTATTTTATTAAGCTGAGTCTCAGCGATCGCAGTGTTGAAAAACCTTTTAAATCATAAAAGATAATAGAGTTTATTTTCTACTTGACTCTTTTAATGGATTGCTTGTTCCGCTGCAGTTAAACTTGATGTCTATTATATTTTATCAGCTTAACATTGTTGAAGGCTAATGATAATTTATTCTGCATTATCTTAGTCATAATATTTCTTACTGGGCTAGTTGAGCTCACCCTTTCTTTCACTGTTCTCTTCAGGAAATGAGAACGTAGCTGGGACAAGTCGGGGTACGGAGTGATGGTCCGAATGATAGTATTAGTTAGTAGTCCTCACTATTCTATGTAATGGTGTGTTAATAAATGTAATGAGGACTCCTTTTGAGTATGAATACTCTCTAGAAGATAATATTTGTATTCAAACTCACAGTTTATGTTTTGTCGTATTGTACACGACAGTTGTATTATTAAGTTGTATTTGTATTCTGTACTATGTATCTGACGACCCAAGATGGGTGATGTATACCTAATTTTGGGGGCGTCACAGCAACACTCAAAGTATCAAATACTCACAAGAATACGCTCGATATAGAGAGAGAAATAGAGAGAAACTTGTGTTTCTGGTGTGATTTTCAATTCTAACCTAAGCACCCTATTTATAGAAAAATGCTTAGAACACCAAAGCAGAAAATTGAATATAATAATATTATATTTACAAAATTGTCAAGCCCACCTTGGAAGATCTGAAATCAGCCACCTTTCACATGTTTATGATGTCCAAAAAAATACAAAAAACGTTTTTCTCAAAATAATTAACTAAAACTCCCAAAAATCAATTATTTCGGAACTTCAGAACTTCAATAATTCATAATAAATAGCCCTTTTATCAGAAAATTCAAATCTCGTGAGTTTTTATAGGAAATTCAATTTTCTACAACTTTACAGAAGAAAGTTTTTCAAAATTCCAAACAGAAATTTACCGAAATCCACAAACGGGCGATTTTATAGTCAATAATAAATTTTCGGTCAAGAATTGTGTCCACCAACACACAAAACATGTGTTAATTATTTAATGCCACAAAAATACTCTTCCTCCTCATATACTCATATATCCCACATTCATTATAAAAATATCACCATCAATATATTATTAAAATAATATATTTAAATGAATTATTTTATCAGAAAAAGATAAAATATTAATTTACAACATTTGTCACATTTAAAAATTTTTCTCCATCTATATCCACATAAAATCAATATTTTCCTCATCATATAAATCAATAATTAATTATACACAAATAATATTACAGAATCACAGTACTGGCAACCAGGCCGTTCCCAGGAAAGAGGGGGCTTTCCAATAAGGATCTCTCCTTACTGGCGCGTAATTAGATGACCAAACCTCTCCTTAGACAGAACTTTCTAGACATTGCCAATAATGTTATCTAATAATATTATTCAGATAATATGAATTATTGCTCCGATAATGAAAAATACTGCGTAGTGACAATTATCAACGTAGCAATTATTTAATCAATAAAATAAAATATTGAACAGTAATTACTGTAACCATTATTGAGTAGTGCCTTCTTACGTAAGAATCAATAATTGGTGCAATACCGTGTGCTACTGTGCAACAACGCGTATTACTGTGTTTTAACCACCGGGTATTCCAACAGTATTAACGATAACAACTACGCCGCTATTTATAAACAACTTATTTTTGTCGTTTTCTTCATCCAATAGCTTTTCGTTATGGGGCCCACACAAGGCTGCGCCGTCATACGAATATTCTCGACAGCAAGAATATTCCACGACCAAACAAATATTTTCCGACAACAATGAATATTTTAGGACCACTTGCTTATTTGAAATATTTGCGCATTTTACCCATAGCTAACCACATTAATCAAATCAACCCTTACTATTTCAGAATAATAAATAGAGAAAATTAAATTTCATTTATTAATAATTTGTGGTCTTACATGTTCCATCGAGTCAAAGAATCCTGGAGGGAAGATCATTTCGAGCTTGTAAATGGTAGGCACACTATTGTTTTCCATCTGCTCCATATCACTGTACTTAATTACAGTTGAGCAAGGATCTCGAAAGAAATTTGAAAGTTCAGTCAATGCATCCATAACTTTTCTGGGTAACATATCACGAAATGCAATTGGGATCAACTTCTGCATGAATACATGACAATCGTGACTCCTGAATCCAGAAATTTTCAATTGCTCGACCGTACAACAACGTTATGTTCGACGCATATCCATCTGGGAGTTTTAACCCACTAACCCACTTACACACGTCTTCAACTTGTTACTTAGTAAGACAAAATGGAGCTTTAGGTTTCGTATTGTTAGGGCGAAACCACAATTCTGGCCGAATGTTCAATGCCTCCAAATCTTTTCGAGCGTTGTCATTGTCTTTAGTTTTACCACTCGCATCTAACACGATGTAAAATAAGTTCTCGAAAATATTCTTTTCGGTATGCATGAGATCTATACAATGACAAACTGAAAGAGTGCCCCAATACGACAACTCAAACCATATGGGCGAGTATGTCCAATTATGAGTCTTCCCGTACCCAGCTGCTCTCAATTTACTTTGCTCCTTCCTCGGTAAAGGAAAATCAAGCTGGTTCAACCAGCCCAAGACCTCACTGCCCGACAGTCGACCAACAACCCCCTTCTTCTCTGTCTTTCTGTTGAACTGTGCAGACATCTTTTTGTAATTGTAATTAATAGGCAATAATCTACGAGCAGTTCCAAAGAAACTACATTTCCGCCCATGCTACAACGGATTGCCTTGGACATCCCCCATACACACTGGACAAGATAGCTTCCCGTGAGTTGACCAACCACTAACCATCTCAAGAGACGAAAAGTCAGTGATAGTCCATAACAGCGCTGCCTTCATCACAAAATTCTCGCATATCGATTTATCATACGTCTGGACCCCTGTCTCCCATAACATCTTTAGTTCATCCACTAACGGCCGAAGGTACATGTGAGACCCCAAATTTTATGAATAAAGATTTAAATTTCTCAAAATATTTTTTTGAATATTATGGTGTGGATTTGATATAATGTTTAGTTAAGGGTGATATGTGAAAATTTTGCAAAGTATGCAAGTTATTATAAAATATTCGTTTGGTCGGAAAATATTCTTTTTGTCCGAAAATATTCGTACGACGGCACAATCATTGGTGGACTCCACAACGAAAGTATTGTCGTAGTTAGAAAACGACATAATTATCATTTTATAAAAATAACGACGAAAGTATTACCGTTAAAACTGTTGAACTACCTGGTAGTAAAAGAACAGTAATACGCGTGGTTGCATAGTAGCACACGGTATTGATTATTGATTCTTACGTAAGAAGTCACTCAGTTATACTCAATTATTACTACAGTAATTGCTGCATCAAATCTCTCATATTATTGATTCAATTATTATCACAATATCATCTGTATAATATGTTATATTATTAAATCAATAATTGAGACAACAAAGTTATTCATATTATTATTTATAATATTGACAATGTCTAGAAAGTTCTGCGAAGAGAGGTTAGATAATCTAATTGCGCGCCAATAGGGAGAAATCCTTATCGGAAAGCCCCCTCTTTCTTGGGAGCGACCTGGTTGTTAAATATTGTGAGTTATATTATTAATGATGAATAAGTTCGTGTTGATTAAAGATGAAATTGATAGTTTCATTGTGTAAAAATTATTAGTGTTAGTGAAAATCGATATTTATTTCGATAATAATTAATGTCTGGAGGTTATATTGACCAATCGGGTAATTAACCGGATAAATGAGCAATTAATTGCTATTATTTCACATGTTTATAACTATGTGTTCACATGTATGTATTATTGATTCAAATTCTTGTACTATTAGGGGAGTTGATGCAAGATTGATAATACTTGCATGACTAAGTTAAAAATTGAGGTATAGATGGAGGTACTATACTGTAATTAGTTTTTTAACATGATTATACTATTAAGTCACATGAATGAACTATTAATTCACATTATTTACTATTAGGGAAGGTGTTGCAAGTTTGATAATACTTGCAGGACTAAATTAAAAATGAAAAAAAAAAAGGAAGGTATTATATTGTAATATTTCAAGCCCCAAAACGTGCAATTATTGAAACTATATTTTCCTATAAATAGAAGTTCATTCTTTGTTCATTTCTCACCAATTCACTAAGTCTCACAAGAGCAATTATTATAGAGAAATTATAGAGAAAAAGAAGAAGAGAAGTCTGCTACCTCACTATTTCAGTATCCAGTTTTATTCTAAGGTAAGGGGTATTATTTCTTTCGTATTCATGAAGAGAGCTTCTGTTATTCCATTCTTTATTATTATGTTGGAATAACCTGTCTATGCGAAGTACCTCATACATGGTGAAATTTTTCTGTTATTCCATTCTTTATTATTCTGTTGGGAATAACTTGTTTGTACGGTCTATCACATGCCTGGTGAAATTCTTCTGTTATTCCATTCTTTATTATTTTGCTGGAATAACCTGTCTATGTGGATTACCGCATGCATGGTGAATGATCCTTCGTATTCATTTTTTATTAAATTGTGGAAACGATCTGTCTACGTGGATTACCGCATAGCGGGTGAAAATCCATTTGCAGTTTCGTATATTCTATTATACTCGTATGAGATATCATTTCTTTTGTACTCGTCATGAAATATTATTTTATTTGGTATTTTATTTATGAGTTACTATTCACGGGTTACTATTCATCCAGTTACTATTCACTATAGTATTATTCACTCGGGTATTCGAGGCACTTTTCGTGTCGAAGTACTATTCACGAGTTACTATTCATGAGTTACTATTCACCCAAATTACTATTCACCCGAATATTATTCACTCGAGTATTTGGGGTACTTTTCATGTCGGGGTACTATTCACGAGATATTATTCATGAGATACTATTTACGGGGTACTATTTACCCGAAAAATATATTTCTTTTCTGTCCAAATTATTTTTGGTACATGAATATTATTCTTGAATTTTACTCTACAAAGCAGAATCATGTTGACAATTTGAACGTTATTGATTTCTGGATATATTAAATTATAAATCTTTAAAATTTATCCTTGAACTTGTTTTATTGAATTATTATGTCATTGTTATCATCCTCATGCTTATATTGTGATGAAAGTCATCTTTGGCTTACGTGCAGAGATGGACTTGGTATGATTATGACCAGGGATTATTCGATATAATCATGACCGTAATGTGATGAATGATGTGGTGAAAGTCTTCATTGGCCTGTAGTTCATTGATGGACAGTTGTTGGTATAATTATGACCAGGGATTACTCGATATAATCATGACCATTGATGATTACATGAATATCCTTGGTCGTGGTGCAGGGATAATTTGATTTTATTTATTAAGCTGAGTCTCATCGATAAAGTTGATGAAAAACTTTTTAAATCATAAAAGATAGTAGATTTTATGCTCTACTTGACTCTTCTAATGGATTGCTTATTTCCGCTGCAGTTGTTGATCTAAAACTTATTTTCTATTGTATTCTATCAGTTGTTATACTGTTGAAGGCTAAGGATAATTTATTCTGCTTTATCTTAGTCATAATATTTCTTACTGAGCTAGTTAAGCTCACCCTTTCTTTCATTGTTCTCTTCAGGAAATGAGAATATAGCTGGGACGAGTCGGGGAATGGAGTGATGGTCCAGGATAAATGGATTTAGTAGCCCTCACTATTCTACTGAATAATGTGATAATAATTATAATGAGGACACCATTGAGTGTGGATATTATCTAGATGACAATATTCTTGTTTAAACTCTCAGCTATGTTTTGTCGTATTTTACACGACTATTGTATAATTAAGTTGTATTTGAATTTATGTACCATGTATCTGGCGACTCAAGATGGGTGATGTATACCTGTTTTGGGGGCGTCACAGTTGGTATCAAAGCTTAGGGATATGATTCCTGGCTGAGATGTGAGACAAGAACTAGGAGGGGAGAGACGGGGAATTCCTTCGCTAGTATGACCTACCTAAGTTTATTTGGTATTTAATTTGTTGGTCAGAGTATAGGGATAATATGTGATATGTCAATTAACCTTTGTTTTGTGACAGTATTTGAGAATGACCACAAACTTTGTTTATATTTAGATGTTGTGAATAGGGCTCAGTTATTGGAGTGCGATAATGAGTCAGCACAACCAAAAGGCAACGACCAACAACACGATAATAATCGTACCGGTGGCAACGACCATCGGAACAATGATAACCATCGTGGGGGAAATTATCATGCCAAGAATGGTAACCACTTCGGTGGTAATCATGGCCAAGATAATAGGAGTGTAAATTTCAAGAAGAGAAGGTTCAACAACGATGGAAAGACAATAGCACCAACACCCGTTTTCAAGGAAGGAGAACGACCACTAATTGTATGCTTCAAATGTGGAGGGGAGGGACATATCAAACCAAACTGCGTGATGCAGTTTAAAGCATGTTATAATTTTGGAAAAGAAGGTCACCTAGCCCGATTTTGTCGTGCACCAAAGTCAAGTCCAGCAGGGACGGTGGCACCAAAGGTGGATACGGACAAAACAAAGTCGGTGGTTTCAGAAAGAGCGTTTTTCGTGACTTCTCAAAAAGCGAGTAACTCGAACGAAGTTAGCACGGGTTAGTTAATTATAAATTCCTGCGAAGTCTATACCTTATTAGATACTAGTTCTACCCATTCTTTTATCTCTCTTGCTTGTGATCAACATTTAAATTTGACTCCGGAGAGATTAGACTTTGACTTATCGGTTGAAACTCGGTTAGGAGAAACCTTCATTACATATGCTATCCAAGTCTTGGATGAGAGTCATAGTTTTGAATGACATTTCTATTCTTAATAAATTTTCTGACGTATTCTTGAAGACTTCTTAGCCTACCCCTAGAGCGTGAAATAGAATTTTGTATTGACCCCAGTACAAAACCCATTTCTCAAACCCTCAAATATTTCTTTACGTAAAACGATCGTATAATGTGCCAAAGACGTTGGCTCGAGCTGTTGAAGATTACGACCATACCATTCAATATCATTGTGGAAGAGCGAACGTGGTAACTGAAGCGTTGAGTAGAAGATCGTATGCGTTTACGAGTGCGATGTTGTTAACACAAAAACCTATTTCGTATAACTTACAAATGATGAAGATAGAGTTAAAGACTCTAGGGACCCACGTGGTAATATTAAATATACGAGTAGAATAGACTTTAATCGATAAAGTTAAAGATGTTGAAGCTACAGACCCGGAGCTGATGAATGTGAAGAAGAAGGTTCAAGAAGGCGTTATTCTAGAAGTAAGAGTCGATGAAGAGAGGAAATCTCAACCCTTAATTTTATTGGTCTATTTGAAATCCTCGATCGAGTAGGAACTGTGGCCTATAGACTCGCTTTACCGCCAAGTATGTCACGTGTTCATAACATTTTTTTTACATATCGATGTTAAGTAAATATGTGGACGACCCGAACCACATTATTGAATTGGAACTAGACGAGATAGCAGAAGATTTAACGTATGAGGAGATACGTGTTAAAATCTTGGATAAGAAAGATCACATTCGACACTCAAATGTTATACCACAAGAGTTGGAATATGAAATGAAGTCAAGGTATCCTCACCTATTCGGCATACCAGGTACGTACATAAATTTCGAGGGCAAAATTTCATAAGAAGGGGAGATTGTGAGACCCCAAATTTTATGAATAAAGATTTAAATTTCTCGAAATATTTTTTTGAATATTATGTTGTGGATTTTATATAATGTTATAGTTAAGGGTGATATGTGAAAATTTTGCAAAGTATGCAAATTGTTATAAAATATTCGTTTGGTCGGAAAATATTCTTTTTGTCGGGGAATATTCGTACGACGGCACTGTAACAATCCAGATTTTTATTATAATATTTAAATATTTATTGAATTATATAAATATTTAATGGATGTGTTTATTGTTGAATAAGTATTTGTTTAATTGATTTGATGTGATTTGATTATTTATTTGTTTAATAAATAATTAATGAGTTAAGGAAAGTAATTATTTTGAACTAGTAATCTAATTTTATTTAATAATTAAGTTAGAGAATTTATAATGATTAAATAAATTATTATATTATGCAATGAATTGTTATTAGAATTAATTAAATTAAGTATGAAAACTTAATTAATTAGAAGTGTGACAAATAACTATATTATAATTAGTTATTAAAATAAATTAAAGTAGTTTTGATTACCCAAACAATGCTTAAGGATATAAATTCCTTAATTTTAAATTATTTTGCCAAACAAAGCCCTATGGCTTTTGTTTTTTTTTAAATTTTGAATTTTAATAAATAAAATATAAATAAAATATATATATATATATATATATATATATATATATATATATATATATATATTAATTTGGTAACTGATAAATTGAATAGGGGTATTGAGTAGGCGTCGATTTTGTTTAAACGGGCATGCGTTGGTTTTATTTTATTTTTACGTAAGGAGTATTTGGGTTTTGGCTCAAGAGAAAAGAAAAGGAAGATTGCAGAAATTGAGAGAGAATAGAGTAAATTGAGAGGAAAAGGTGTCCGAAGTTGCAAGGTTGTCTGTGACTAGCAAGGGTTAACAAGAATTTCTTAACAACAAAAGATATGTTTTAAAACCTTAATATATATATGTTTTTACGTCTCTGTGTTCTTCTATTTCATTGTAAATATAAAGTTTTTACAAAACTCTGTAGTAGTTGTTATATAACTGAACTATGGTGTTTTTATGGGTGTATGATGTTGGAAGTACATGAAAGGTTATGTTAATTTCGTTTAAAAGGAAGGAAACTATTTTGCAGTATATGTTTCGGTACATGGCTATTAACAGTCAAAATATTCATTAGTTTGGTTGTTAAGAGGATCAAAATCAGTAAATTGTTGATAGCTAATTGGGAAATTAAAACTGTGAACATGTTAATTCTGTTGTTAAGAAGTTCAGAGAATCGTAGTTAAAGTAAACGAATTGGTTGTTATTTGAATTTACAGTGTTTACTGTGTTAAAATATATCAACTATGGAGTTTTGGTTTTAAAACAGTGTTTTCAAAGAATTAAGTTTTCTGAAATCGTTGTTCAGTGGTTAGTAACTAGTCTATGGATGATTATTAACGTTTATATGTAGTTTACAATGAAGTTATGTATGTTAATTGGTGTTAATTTTATGTTTTTCGTGGTTGGGTTCTGCAAGTTTCGGTGCCCCAGCGCCAAAATTTAAGCCCCAGCGCCAAATTTCGCGACCCAGCGCCACTGGCTAACTTATAATTCGCGCCCCAGCGCTAGAGCTCGCACCCCAGCGCTGTAACTCGCGCCCCGGCGCTGGTACTCGTGCCCCAGCGCCACTGATCCGCGCCCCAGCGCCGGATTTGTGGTCTGACTTGGACAGTTTTGACCTCCTATCGTAAAATAGCCATAACTTCCTCATACGAACTCCGATTGAGGTGATTCAAGATGATCCGGAACGAAGACGAGTAGACCTACAACTTGCGTTCTTTAAGTTTTTCAATTTGAGGTCATTAGGATGGGTCACAATGGTCATCTTTAGGACTGTTGTGTTTTCGGAGGCAATCGGAGGGTGTCGGGCATGCACATATGCATGTGTAGTGCTCCAGACCATAAAAGATGATGTCCTAAGTTATAAAACATGAATATTAGTAATTATAATGATGCTTAACATTAATACATGATGTATTAGATGAGTTATAGAAGCATAGTAAGCTTACATAAGAGAGGCAAATCGGGCGTGTGACGAATGAACGTCGAAACGCCGTGCCAAGTGTTAATGAACTTAAAAAGTGTTTCAATTCAATTGAAATGGATATTATAAGATATATAATAGGTTTAGTATAAAATCAATAAGTAGTCCTAGCAAGACTTAAGCACTTGAATGAACTGTAAATATGAAATACAGTGAGATATAAGTTGAAAGTTAACACAATTAAGTTGAACATTGTGTATTTATTAATAGGAAAGGTTATGAGACGTAGAGTAGAGTTTACATTATAATTACTATGTGTTGTTATGTGACTAATATTGATGTGTATGATTATATAATTGCGTAGGGCACGTGAAGTGCAGATAGCTGTAAGCTGTTAAACTGTTATTGGTAAACAACGATCAAGGCAAGTCTTTCGGTTCCTATTTTTTACGTGGACTTGATGAACTGTTTTAAATTGCATGATATGTTATGCATGTTGAAATCATGAAATGTTAAAGTCAATATATGACTGCATTGTTTTGGCTAAGTAATGATGATTGAGTAAGGAACTCAATCTTTATATTTGCTATGTGAATTAAAAGCATGTATGCCATGTTACTTTAATGAGATGTATATCGAGCATGTTATTATGTGCTATGTGATGCATGAAAACTGTTAGACTTTGCTGGGCTGTCGAGCTCACTCTTGCAAATAACCACTTTTGCAGGTCAAGATTTTAAGGTAAAGATACGTGCTATGTGAGTTATAGAGATCTATATTCACGAAGATTACTTTTGTTTTATGAGAAATGTATTTCATATTTTGAACGTAACATGTTGTTGAATTGTAAGTTGAGCTATCCAATGTATATGGATATTTAGTTATGATGTAAGACTTTGTATAGTCATTTTGTTGTAACGATTCATGATATAAGATTGAATCAAAGAGATGTAATGTAATGGTTACGATTCAGGGCAAGAAAGAAGGAAATGTATAAAAGTTTTAAATATTCCGCAATTTAATTAAGTTTAACATTGAATAATGATGTATTATTTAGAGGTTGAATGTATGGTTAACGACCGAAGTCGGGATTTAAATTGTATAGATTTTGGGGTCGTTACAGTTGGTATCAAAGCTATAGGTTATAAACCTTAGGTAGGAGTACCGTAGGCTATAACCTTAGAGAAGGGATGTGAAGATAATGAAAGAATAAGCTCAAATAGAGTTTGATCAATAAGAAGTAATTTAAGAAATTTATAAAGAAAGGAGTTAAACTTACGTGAAAGGATTCAAAGAAGAATCTCGCAGAGTTATTAGGAATATGAATGTGGGGTTACCCAACTTCAATAATAAGGATGTAATGTGATAATAAATAGACAGTGTCTATAAGAAGAGAATGATAAAGAGGTCAAGAATAGAGAGTTATATTCAAGTGTGGTACAATTGTACGCTTTAATAGTTGATGTATGGTATCTGGGCTAAACGATTCCTTCATAGAGCGGAGGTATATACGAACTAGCAACTCAGAACCTAGTTTGTTGGTTGTTTGTGGGAAACCACTCAGCGTACCATACTGAAACTATTAGAGACTCGATGTGTACCAAGTGTAGAGAATGGATGTGTATGATGAAAGTGTAGAACTCGAATGAAATGTTAAGCGATGTAAATGAAGTTAGAATTCTTAAAGGAAGAATTGTTATATAAACAAGAAGATTCGAAGAAGAATCTTGAAGAGATATAAAGATAAGAAATGGGAGTTTCCTAACTCCAATAGCCAAGATAACGAATAATGTCGTAAATGAAAAAAAAAAGGGAAAGAAAGAGGATCGTAAAAACAAAACGATCACGAGTTAAGAAAATAATTTTAAGGGAGATGATTATAGAATAAGGTCACGACGTGATCTGTTTAAGTTATAAAAGAAAGATGGTCTGTAATGTCTGAATGATTATAGCTTAATGCTATGAAGATGGTGTACAATGAAATAGTACGAGATAACTCATGAGGAGTCATAGATGATGTGATACGAGGAATTCGTATCGAGCAAAGAGCAAGTTAAAAGAAAGATAGAGTTAGGTGGGATTTCAATTGAGAACTCATGTGATGGCTGAGTTGTACAAACCTTTGTATGGGCGAAGGTTTTGTGCTTGCACTCAGTTTATCACATTGATAATCATTGGAATGTTTATGTCGCGCTATTTGCTATATGCCTGTTGAGAAGGTGATTCTTTTCTCATGTGTATAACAGATAGGTAGAGTATAGTTAGAGAATATTATAAGGTTAAGTGCGAGTTCTTAAAACTCATACTTATGGTAGGTTCGTGACTCATAATTATATGGTATATTTTTGAACCCCTCAGCGAATGGACGCCTATGGTCTGACTAGGATAAGTTCTTAAACTCATATGATTGTGGCAAGTTCCTGAACTCATAACGTGTGGTAAGTTTGATGAACTAGGGTATAATTAAGTGTGAATAGAGTATTGAGGATGATAGGAATAGATAGACCTATTAAGCAATGGATCATTATAGAAAGTGAAGTTGATGGTGCAAGCATATGTACTCTAATTCTACTAGCTATGCTAGACTTTCGAAATTTATTGACTTCGTGCCGATGTTTACACTTTTATTTTCTTGAAAAACATTGGATCAAATGATGGAACTAATGAGTTTTAGCAAAAATATTGTTATTCGTGTGTCTACGCTAATTGCTTCAGCTAGACAAAAATGATTTGCACTATATCAAAATGTATTTTATATCATTAATGCATCATGTAACCTGGTGCAAAGATGATAAAAATGATGGAGTCATCAATGCAGTATTACCTAGTGTTGGATGTGATCTAAGGATCGTCAGCCCACTATGGTATGATGTAGTATGATAAAATCACCAAATGACGGAATCCTCAACGGACTGTAAATACAGTGCGGTATCATGACGTCATAAAAAGATTTTTGAGATTTCTTTGAGATATGAGAATACATACGTATGTATGTAAATGTATATTTTGGTTGATGTCCAAATTGTTGTAGAGGTCTATGTTATTTGATTCAACTAGACAAATATTGAAAAATATTCATGAAATTCAAGAGTTTCTTGAGAAGTTATGCCAAACCAAATTATTTTAGTACGGATTCAGATGTTGAAAAGTTGAGATGAACAACCCTAATATTAGGGGTTATGCTTAGTTTATACTTTGCGTTAAAATGTTTGTGCACAATACATTGTACGAAGGATTGATCCCCCTAAGTACGTGGAGTCCTTATAGTCTTATGACTGTTAAAGTTAAAGTTGAAAGATTACTTATAACTGTGGACATGGTTCGTGGTCATTAGACCCTCAGTTGAATGCTTGCACTCTAAATTCTGAGATGAACAACTCTTTTATTAGAGGTTACGCTTAGTTTACACTTTGCGCTAAAATGTTTGTGCACAATACATTGTACGAAGGGCTTAACACCCTAAGTACGGAGGTCCATATAGTCTTATGACTGTTAAAGGTTCAAGTCGAGATATACTTGATAACCTGGGGACGTAGTTCAAGGTCTTGTGACCCCTCAGCATGATTGGATAATCTTTTAAAATCTTGAGTTATTCATACTGCTTCCCAATTATTGAGCAATTGTGGAGGATTCATGTTATTCTGAAGTGAATATGGAAAGGAAAGTATTCCTTAGAAAGAAGTAAGTCGTAGAATGCGGCACTGAATGATGAATGTGTTGATTAAGTGGTAAAAGAGATTTTGAAGTGAGAAGTAGATGAGTTATCAAATAAATTTGTAAAACTTTTAATAGAAAAGTTAATAATTGTAGAATGAACTTTGTGGAAAGAAAGTGGTTATAGAACCTAAGGAATGAATGAAGTAGTGATGTAAAATCTACTTTGATAGAATGAATGAATAAAAATTAATAAATAAAATTTCGAGGACGAAATTCTTAGAAGAAAGGGTGAAAATGTAATATCCCGAGTGTTTATGATAGCGATTCCCGAGTGTTTATGATAACGATCCTAAAAAAAGGAAATGAATGGGTTAAAAGATATATAATACTCAAAATATAATTGAGTTCAAATGAAAGTTATGAAATGAAACCTAGAATTTGTTAGGTAATGAATGTAGTAGGAAATATAAAATCTATATTTAGATAAAATGATGAAAGATTTCTCTGAGTTATTTGTGTAATTTCTGTCTTCGATTCTGGGGACAGAATCTTTGTAAGTAGGGAAGATTGTAACGAATGAGTGGTTTTAGTTGTGATTCTGAGGACAGAATCCTTGTAAGGAGGGAATGATGTAACAATTCAGATTTTTATTATAATATTTAAATATTTATTGAATTATATAAATATTTAATGGATGTGTTTATTGTTGAATAAGTATTTGTTTAATTGATTTGATGTGATTTGATTATTTATTTGTTTAATAAATAATTAATGAGTTAAGGAAAGTAATTATTTTGAAATAGTAATCTAATTTTATTTAATAATTAAGTTAGAGAATTTATAATGATTAAATAAATTATTATATTATGCAATGAATTGTTATTAGAATTAATTAAATTAAGTATGAAAATTTAATTAATTAGAAGTGTGACAAATAACTATATTATAATTAGTTATTAAAATAAATTAAAGTAGTTTTGATTTGGTTTTACCCAAACAATGCTTAAGGATATAAATTCCTTAATTTTAAATTATTTTGCCAAACAAAGCCCTATGGCTTTTGTTTTTTTTAAATTTTTAATTTTAATAAATAAAATATATATATATATATATATATATATATATATATATATATATATATATATATATATATATATATTAATTTGGTAACTGATAAATTGAATAGGGGTATTGAGTAGGCGTCGGTTTTATTTTGTTTTTACGTAAGGAGTATTTGGGTTTTGGCTCAAGAGAAAAGAAAAGGAAGATTGCAGAAATTGAGAGAGAATAGAGTAAATTGAGAGGAAAAGGTGTCTGAAGTTGCAAGGTTGTCTGTGACTAGCAAGGGTTAACAAGAATTTCTTAACAACAAAAGGTATGTTTTAAAACCTTAATATATATATATATATGTTTTTACGTCTCTGTGTTCTTCTATTTCATTGTAAATATAAAGTTTTTACAAAACTCTGTAGTAGTTGTTATATAACTGAACTATAGTGTTTTTATGGGTGTATGATGTTGGAAGTACATGAAAGGTTATGTTAATTTCGTTTAAAAGGAAGGAAACTATTTTGCAGTATATGTTTCGGTACATGGCTATTAACAGTCAAAATATTCATTAGTTTGGTTGTTAAGAGGATCAAAATCAGTAAATTATTAATAGCTAATTGGGAAATTAAAACTGTGAACATGTTAATTCTGTTGTTAAGAAGTTCAGAGAATCGTAGTTAAAGTAAACGAATTGGTTGTTATTTGAATTTACAGTGTTTACTGTGTTAAAATATATCAACTATGGAGTTTTGGTTTTAAAACAGTGTTTTCAAAGAATTAAGTTTTCTGAAATCGTTGTTCAGTGGTTAGTAACTAGTCTATGGATGATTATTAACGTTTATATGTAGTTTACAATGAAGTTATGCATGTTAATTGGGGTTAATTGTCGTTAAAAATAAAGACAGTAGCTTTGTTATGTTCTTCGTGGTTGAGTTCTGCAAGTTTCGGCGCCCCAGCGCCAAAATTTGAGCCCCAGCGCCAAATTTCGCGACCCAGCGCCACTGGTTAACTTATAATTCGCACCCCAGTGCTAGAGCTCGCGCCCCAGCGCTGTAACTCGCGCCCCGGCGCCACTGATCCGCGCCCCAGCGCCGGATTTGTGGTCTGACTTGGACAGTTTTGACCTCCTGTAGTAAAATAGTCATAACTTCCTAATACGAACTCCGATTGAGGTGATTCAAGATGATCCGGAACGAGGACGAGTAGGCCTACAACTTTCGTTCTTTAAGTTTTTCAATTTAAAGTTATTAGGATGGTTTAAAATGGTCATCTTTAGGACTATTATGTTTTCAGAGGCAATCGGAGGGTGTCGGGCATGCACATATGCATGTGTAGTGCTCCAGACCATAAAAGATGATGTCTTAAGTTATAAAACATGAATATTAGTAATTATAATGATGCTTAACATTAATACATGATGTATTAGATGAGTTATAGAAGCATAGTAAGCTTACACAAGAGAGGCAAATCGGGCGTGTGACGAATGAACGTCGAAACGTCGTGCCAAGTGTTAATGAACTTAAAAAGTGTTTTAATTCAATTGAAATGGATATTATAAGATATGGAATAGGTTTAATATAAAACTAATAAGTAGTCCTAGCAAGACTTAAGCACTTGAATGAACTGTAAATATGAAATACAGTGAGATATATGTTGAAAGTTAACACAATTAAGTTGAACATTGTGTATTTATTAATAAGAAAGGTTATGAGACGTAGAGTAGAGTTTACATTACAATTACTATGTGTTGTTATGTAACTAATATTGATGTGTATGATTATATAATTGCATAGGGCACGTGAAGTGCAGATAGCTGTAAGCTGTTAAACTGTTATTGGTAAACAACGATCAAGGCAAGTCTTTCGGTTCCTATTTTTTACGTGGACTTGATGAACTATTTTAAATTGCATGATATGTTATGCATGTTGAAATCATGAAATGTTAAAGTCAATATATGACTGCATTGTTTTGGTTAAGTAATGATGATTGAGTAAGAAACTCAATCTTTATATTTGCTATGTGAATTAAAAGCATGTATGCCATGTTACTTTAATGAGATGTATATCGAGCATGTTATTATGTGCTATGTGATGCATGAAAACTGTTAGACTTTGCTGGGCTGTCGAGCTCACTCTTACAAATAACCACTTTTATAGGTCAAGATTTTAAGGTAAAGATACGTGCTATGTGAGTTATAGAGATCTATATTCACGAAGATTACTTATGTTTTATGAGAAATGTATTTCATATTTTGAACGTAACATGTTGTTGAATTGTAAGTTGAGCTATCCAATGTATATGGATATTTAGTTATGATGTAAGACTTTGTATAGTCATTTTGTTGTAACGATTCATGATATAAGATTGAATCAAAGAGATGTAATGTAATGGTTGCTATTCAAGGCAAGAAAGAAGGAAATGTATAAAAGTTTTAAATATTCAGCAATTTTAGTAAGTTTAACATCGAATAATGATGTATTATTTAGAGGTTGAATGTATGGTTAACGACCGAAGTCAGGATTTAAATTGTATAGATTTTGGGGTCGTTACAGGCACAATCATTGGTGGACCCCACAACGAAAGTATTGTCGTAGTTAGAAAACGACATAATTATCATTTTATAAAAATAACGGCGAAAGTGTTACCGTTAAAACTGTTGAACTACCTGGTAGTAAAAGTACGGTAATACGCGTGGTTGCATAGTAGCACACGGTATTGATTATTGATGCTTACGTAAGAAGTCACTCAGTTATACTCAATTATTGCTACAGTAATTGCTACATCATATCTCTCATATTATTGATTCAATTATTATCACAGTATCATCTGCATAATATGTTATATTATTAAATCAATAATTGAGACGATAAAGTTATTCATATTATTATTTGTAATATTGACAATGTCTAGAAGTTTTGTCAAGGAGAGGTTAGATAATCTAATTGCGCGCCAATAGGGAGAAATCCTTATCAGAAAGCCCCCTCTTTCCTGGGAACGACCTGGTTGTTAAATATTGTGAGTTATAATATTAATGATGAATAAGTTCGTGTTGATTAAAGATGAAATTGATAGTTCCATTGTGTGGGAATTATTAGTGTTAGTGGAAATCGATATTTATTTCGATAATAATTAATGTCTGGAGGTTATATTGACCAATCGGGTAATTAACCGAATAAATGAGCAATTAATTGCTATTATTTCATATGCTTATAACTATGTGTTCACATGTATGTACTATTGATTCACATTCTTGTACTATTAGGGGAGTTGGTGCAAGATTGATAATACTTGCATGACTAAGTTAAAAATAGAGGTATAGATGGAGGTACTATACTGTAATTAGTTTTTTCACATGATTATACTATCAAGTTACATGAATGAACTATTAATTTACATTATTTACTATTAGGGGAGGTGGTGCAAGTTTGATAATACTTGCAGGACTAAATTAAAAATGAAAAAAAAGGAAGGTATTATACTGTAATATTTTGAGCTCCAAAACGTGCAATTATTGAAACTATATTTTCCTATAAATAGAATCTCATTCTTTCTTCATTTCTCACCAATTCACTAAGTCTCACAAGAGTAATTAATATAGAGAAATTATAGAGAGAAAAAAGAAGAGAAGTCTGCTACCTCACTATTCCAGTATCCAGTTTTGTTTTCTAAGGTAAGGGATATTATTTCTTTCGTATTCATGAAGAGAGATTCTGTTATTCCATTCTTTATTATTATGTTGGAATAACCTTTCTATGCGAAGTACCGCATACATTGTGAAATTCTTCTGTTATTCCATTCTTTATTATTCTGTTGGGAATAACCTGTCTGTGCAGTCTATCGCATGCCTGGTGAAATTCTTCTGTTATTCCATTCTTTATTATTCTGTTGGAATAACCTGTCTATGTGAATTACCGCATGCATGGTGAATGATCCTTCATATTCATTCTTTATTATTCTGTTGGGAATAATCTGTCTGTGCGGTCTATCGCACTGCTTAAAGAATGCTCATTTTCAGCCCAATCAATATTAGTAAGGCCATAAGCATCGACTAACATCTCCACCGAATCATAGGTTTCGGCGTATGAATCCCGTAGAATTGGTTGTTCCACATTACTGTCGATCACTTCTGATTCCCCGTGATGAGTTCATCTGAAGTACCCATCCACAAATCCACGGGAAAACAACTCAAATTTTATCTCATCGACTTTCTTCCGAATTAGGTTTTTACACTTGACATACGGACATCGCATCTTCCCGTTCGGATCATCAGCATGTTCTATTGCTTTGTTTATGAAATCTGACACCCCATCACGATAAGCTTAGACTAATCCCTTCCCATCACTGGGTATCATACGGTACATCCAACTCCGGTCGGCTGACATTTTTAACTACACAGAAGACGCATTCACTTAATTTGGATATTCATACAAGGATAAGGCTTCTATCCCGTTATTGGATGTGTCTCGTCACTAGTGCCAACACGTTGAGTACGTTTCATGAGTTTTAAGAAAATTTCGACAACACCTCCCTATGGTCTCCAAGCACACGAAATAGACTAAGATAACTTAATCTAAGTATGCACTCGAAGAACAAATGGAGATAACAGTCGAAAAATCCTCAAAACAACAAAAACGTATCGTTCGTATTGGCATCGACCTAAGTGAGAGACATAACATCCAGTAACAGTCCCAAACTGGGAACTGTTCGACATTCACTCCTACTGAGTGAATGTCAAACGAGTTTCTAAGTTCCAAAGTATAGTACATTATTGAGTGTATTGAAGATTAAAGGGAGAGTATGCCCAAATAATAAGTTTCTTTTTATTTTAAATTTAATTTTATTTGAATTAAATTAACTTAAATTTATTTTATTTTATTTTTTTAAATATTTTTTATTAAATTTAATTTGCTTATTAAATTAAATCAAATTTGTTTTGTTTTATTCAATTCAATTTATTATTTATTATATTTTATTTATTATTTAATATATATTTTATTTATTATTTATTTAATTTTTTGTTACTTTATTTTAATTTAATTTAATATATTAATTTTAATTTATTTTAATTTAATTTTTTTTATTTTACTTTAATTTAATTTTAGTAGTAAGAAACTAAGTAAATGCTACTTAGTTTATTTTAATATTAGGAAACTAATTAAATAATAAATAAATATACTTGTAGGGCCCACACATTTGGCAATTGCAGTATTCTGACAGAAATTCCGTCGAAAATATCAAATATCACATTTACACAACACTGTCCACATTCCAAAATCCAAATTCAATACACTAACATATATATAAACTGTAATTACATAAAGAAAAGTAAAGACATTCATAATTATCGTATGTCCACATTCCAAAATCCAAATTCCAGTTTCAGCTTCCCTATTTTAGATTTTCAGAGTCCCAATTTCAGCCTCCCAAATTCACAGCAACAACATATCATAAAAATATCACAAATATAATAAGGTTAATTTCATATTCAAACTCACACTAAACCTAAAACAAATTAAGCCACGAATTTCAAAAATATCATACAAATATCATGTCTAATATTAGAAATATCATACCTTTAATTAATTTGCAAACTAAAGGTTTAGAAATATCATACCTTGAATTAATGTGCAAATTTCAGAAATACCAGTGGTGGTGGTTGGTGGAATCTGGCGGTGGTGGCGTCTGGCGGCTGTGGCGTCTGGCAGAGGTGGATGTTGCTGCTGGTGGTGGTGGCATCTGGTGGTGGCAGCTACTGGTGGTGGCGGCTGGTGGTGGTGGTCTCTGGTGGCGGAGATGGTGGTGGCGTCTTGTGGTAGGGAGATAAGAGCAATGAGAGAGAAATGAGAGTGAGAGTGAGAGAGAAAATGAGAGAATGATAATGAGAGACGGGTGGGGCGAAAGTGATCTGATTAGGTTTTAAATGTAAGACCCCAAATTTTGTGAATAAAGATTAATTTTTCTCAAAATATTTTTTTAAGTATTATGGTGTGAATTTGATATAATGTTATATGTGGGTAGTATTTATAAATTTTACAAAGTATGCAAGTTGCCATAAAATATTTGATTGGTCGTGGAATATTCGTTTTAACAGGGAATATTCGTACGACGGCACAATCATTGGTGGACCCCACAACGAAATTATTGTCGGAATGAGAAAATGATAGAAATATTTTTTTCTAAAAATAACGGCGAAAGTTTTACCGTTAAACTATTGAAATACCCGGTGGTAAAAGTACAGTAATACGCATGGTTGCATAGTAGCACACGGTATTGATTATTGATGCTTACGTGAGAAGTCACTCAGTTTTGTTCAATTATTGCTACGGTAATTGCTGCATAGTATCTCACGTTATTTGATTCAATTATTGTCGATATTTTATATATTATTAAATCAATAATTGAGATGATACAGTTATTCATATTATTATTTGCAATATTAACGATGTCTAGAAAGTTCTGTCGAGGAAAGGTTTGGTCACCTAATTGCGCGCCAATAGGGAGAAATCCTTATTGAAAAGACCCCTCTTTCCTGGAAATGATCTGGTTGTTAAATATTGCGAATAATAATAATGATGAATACATGTTAAAAATATTGAAGGAATTTTATGAAATATTTGTTGTAAGTTTTGCTTATTATATGGACCCCCATTTACCCATTTTTTAAAATAATCGGTAGCTAGAAAGTTATTCAGTATATATATAATGGGACCCACATATGATGGTGGCATGTTGGTGGGAGGGGAACACGTGGGGCCCGCATGGAAGAAAATGAAAATGGGAGTGGGGGGAGAAAACGTGTTTGGAAGGGAGTGTTAGTATTATATATATATATATATATATATATATATATATATATATATATATATATATATACATGTGGGAAGAAAATTGAAGGGGGGAGAAAATTTGGTTACGGGTGGGATGAAAATAAAGGAAGAAAAGGGGGTGGGGGATAGATGACTTGTAAGGGAGAAAGTGTATATATTATATATAATTGTGTGAGGTGTGTGTGTGTCTGAGGTGTGTGTGGTGGTGGTGAGTTATATGTATACATATATATGATTAATGCCATGCCGTATAAGGCATGGTAGATGTATATATATATATATATATATATATATATATATATATATATATATATATATATATATTTAAAATTTTTATTTTATTAGAATATTTTATTGTACAGTACTGAATAGTAAAAATCAGAAAATCAGTTTTTTCTCAGCTGAATTCATCCGTGAGTTTTCTAAACTGTGCATCCGTGATTTTATTTTCTAAATAGTATCATTTCCATTCTCCTATAAATAGGATGCTTAATTAGAATTAAAAATTACACCAGAATCAGAGAATTCTTCTTCTATAATATTGAGCGTATTTCTTTAGAGTTTTAAGAAGCTTTGAGCGTAAAAAATAGTGAAAGTTTTCTTCAAGAATATCTCCGCTATACCAGTTGGAATACTCTCCTTTTTAAGGTAAGGGATATTATTTTTGTTCAGTATTCATATAAAATAATATTTTCTTTCATACTCTGTAGTATGTAAATAATATTATTTCGTTTTAGATTTCGAATTCTACACTCATTTTGATAAAATTTTGACTTCTATACTCCATGAAATTAGTAGAATATCCTTGATATTTGCGCTTCATCCAGTATCTTTTAATGAAAATATTATTCTGAGCATTATTGATAAGTTTTAAATTTTTCATGTCGGAGTACTATTTACGGGGTTACTATTCCTAAAGTACTATTCACGGGGTACTATTCATGACAAAAATTAATTTCTTTTCGGTCCAAATTATTTTTGATACAATATTATTCTTGAATTTTACTCCACAAAGCAATATCATGTTGACAATTTGGGCATTATTGAATTCTGGATAAATTATAAATCTTTAAAAATTTATCCTTTGCTTTCTTTTAATTGAATTCTTATATCATTGTCATCATCCCCATGCTTATATTGTTATGAAAGTCATCGTTGGCCCGTAGTGCATAGATGGACTTGGTATGATTATGACTAGGGATTATTCGGTATAATCATGACCGTAATGTTACAAATGATGCAGTAAAAGTCTTAATTGGCCCGTAATGCATTGATGGACAGTTGTTGGCTTTAATCATTACCATTGATAAAAACATGAATATCCTTGGCCCGTAGTAGATGGATAATTTGTTTTCGTGATACTAATGAATATCCTTGGCCGTAGTGCAGGGGTGATTCGATGATATGGATTATTTATTAAGCTGAGTCTCAGCGATAAAATTGATGATAAATTCTTTTAAATCATAGAAGATAGTAGGTATCATGCTCTACTTGACTCTTCTAATGGATTGCTTATTCTGCTGCAGTTAAACTTGATGTCTATTGTATGTTATCAATTTAATAGTACTGTTGAAGGCTAACGATAATTTATTCTGCATTATCTTAGTCATAATATTTCTTACTGGGCTAGTTGAGCTTACCCTTTGCTTTTATTATTCTCTTCAGGAAATGAGAATATAACTGGGACTAGTCGGGAAACGGAGTGACGGTCCAGATGTTTGTATTAGTAGTCCTCACTATTCTGTAAAATAGTATGATAATAAATGTATTGAGGACTTATTTTGAGTTTGAATACTGTCTAGAAGATAATATTTGTATTAAAACTCACAGCTCATGTTGTATATTTAAGTTTGTATTTGTATTCTGTACCATATATTTGGCGACTAAGAATGGGTGATGTATACCTATTTTAGGGGCGTCACATTAAAGCTTATTTTTGACGAAATTTTCGCCGAGTTTAATTCCGTCATAATTATGTTATCTTCGACTGATAGTCTGTCGAAAGTAAACATTATTCCGTCGAATATAAGTTTGGCGCTGGCGCGAACTTGGGCGCCAAGGGGCTCCTTCTATTTCTGACGGACGTCCGTCGGAATTACTATATTTTTGACTGAAATATCCGTCGGACTTATCCTATCTGCGAGGGAATAGTTCCGTCGCAATTAAGTCCGTCGGAATTAGCCAATTTTCTTATAGTGCTAAGTGCAAAAAGAAATTATTGATTGACATGATTATGACCAGAAAATGTGAATTGGTATAATCATGACATTTGGTGTTACAGGCAAAGACACGTGGTGAAAGTTGTCTTTGGCCTGAGTGCAAAAAATAACTGTTGATTGACATGATTATGACCAAGAACGGTGAATTTGTATAATCACGACCTTTGGTGTTACAGGAAAAGACACGTGATGAAGGTTCTATTTGACCTGGGTGCAAAGAAAACTATTGATTGACATCATTATGAATATGAACTATTGATTGGTGTCACATTGATAAAATATTGATAGTGAATTTTTTAATTGAAGAAGATAGTAAACATCCTGACTCTTCTAATGGATTGTTTATTCAGCTGCAGTTATTTTTTGAAAACTTATAACATCTACCATATGTTCTAAATATCTGATTTATCACTATTAAAGACTAATGATAACTTATTTATCTGTGTTATGATATTTCTTACTGGGCTATTTGTGCTCACCCTTTTGTTTAATAATTTCTTTCAAAATATAAGAGTGTGGCTGAGTCTAGTGGGGAGAGCAAGGAATTGAGTGATGGTCCAAGTTAGTAGTTGTAGTAATTCTCTGTATATTGTAAAATAGTATGACAATAATTATACTGAGAACTTAAAGTGTGTGTGTTGTCGTATTTTATAGGGTATTATAATAATTTGAGTGTGAATATGGTCGTTGTTGGTTTGCATAAACAAGATCAAACATACAATCCTATTGTAATATATATATATATATATATATATATATATATATATATATATATATATATTATATAATTTAAATTTTTTGCAATCCCAAAAATCACCTTATACAAGATTATTAATCGAGGAAAGATAAAAAGATATACCTCAAAGTTGATTCAACCTTTTGATCAAATCTTCAAGTTCCAATATTTTGCTCCTTCGTCTCCAATTCCTCGGATCAAACGTTCGCTACTCAAATTGTGCAACGCCCTAAAGGTGATCCACCAAGAGAATATTGATTGAAAAAGTGAATTTAGATTCTACAAGATCTTGGGTAGTTAGCCCTAATTTTCTCACTCCTAATTTTTTTAGGTTTTTGAGAAAAGTGATGATTAATCTTCAATCCAAATAAGACCCTTCTTATTTATATGTCTCCCTTCCATCCTAAACCTTTTAGGACTTTTGTTTCTAATTTAATTTAATTTAATTTCCAAACTATTTAGGAATGAAATAATTTATAATAATAATAAGAAGAAGAATACTTCCTATTAATTTATAATTAGTATTTCTTCAAATACTTAGTTATAAATATTAAGCTATTTAATTTATTTCACTAATAAATTAAATACACTTAATTCATTATTATTAAGTCAATCACTTCTAAAATTATATTTCTCTTTTTATGGTGTGACCCTTTAGGTTCAATATTAAGCCGATAGTAAGATAAATAAATTAGAACCGTTCTAATATTATTTATAATGAATTAAATTCCTTTAATCCAAATATAAATAAATAATATTTATTCTACATCATGAGTAACACCTTACGATAATGTATCATGACTATCCGGATAATATGAATTCAATGTTTAATCACAAAGAACATATTCCATGAATAGTTACCGTACAATTTAATCCTTCTACCACACAATGTTCCAATCAAATATAAAATATGGAATTATTGTCAAGTTTTATTTATTTGATCATATGTATTTCGATTCAAAA
Organism: Panax notoginseng; assembly: GCA_016801055.1. NCBI lineage: Eukaryota > Viridiplantae > Streptophyta > Magnoliopsida > Apiales > Araliaceae > Panax > Panax notoginseng. The sequence goes on from CM029021.1 coordinate 23,110,543, forward strand.
ATGCACAACTTTAGTTAAAGTAAATTAGAAACTCCTTTCTAATTTTCATTCACTCTGGCCAGGGATTTATGAGTTGTCACTTCTCGAATCACACAATGCATTCTCTCCCTTAACTGGAAGTGGTAAATCCTTCGTTGATCATTCATCTACCTTTATCTACACTTTAGTATACCTGAGCATTCCCTATAACATATTTTAAAGTATTAAAGAATATAACAAAGTATAACTCAGAATACACAAGATACTATGATGATCTCAAGTCCAAGAATTACTTGTACTACTATCACTATAAGAACTCTTATTAACAGGCAAGTAAAACTCCATTATGGTTCCTTTAATCGAGTCACGTTCAATGAACTTATTCTCTTATAAGCACCTACATACTTTCTTTAGTGTCTCCACACAAATGATTATGAGATCAATCAACCTTTTCAACAGAGCAAGCATAGTATGTACTAATCTATCTGGAATCAGTAACCCCACATTAGTAATCCAACGATTAAGAATATTTTAGTTTTTGAACTTCCTAGAATTTAGATCTCATTAAAATGATCATCATCATGATTTTAAAAGCATTGCTCCAAAACTACAAGTTTATCACATTTATTTAATTCAACTAATTAAACATGGATAAAGAATGTCTTTAATTAAGTAAATCTCTTTTATTAATAAATGAACAAGATTACAAAGTAAATGTTTATCACATGTTTGGCTTGAGGGCATAATACTTTTAATCCTCCCACTTACACTAAAGTTAATCGCCCTGATATCTAATACTCATCTTCTCTTAGTGTGATCTTCCTGATGTTGGATAACGCTTTAGTAAATAGATTTGCAATGTTTTTCTGAGAGTCTACGATCTCTATAGTGGCATTCCCTCTTTTAATGATTTCTCTAATCAAATGAAAGCGCCGCAACACATGTTTCGATCCAAGATGAGACTTGGGAACTATTCTAAGTTTTGTAATGAACTTTTCATCTAAACAACCAACTTTGCATCTTCATTTATAACTATTTACTTTGCCTTTGTCACTAAATCAACAACCGCTTACTACTTAGAACTTTTCCAACTCACTGCACCACTGATTAAGGTAAACACATACATTTAAGTGGATTTGTTGTTGCCTTGGTCAATCTTAAAAACTTGTGTCTTTATAGCCGTCCTGTGACACCCCAAATCTGGGTATCTTCCAACCCGACAAATGGTGCTACACGGTACTACTAACTATACATTTATTCCATTGAAACAACATCGAAATGGGTATATTAACTACATTCTTATTACAATCATAATAAATCCATTCCCAGTTTCTGAAACCGAATACATTCTTTAGTGTTCATAAGTATAATACATACAAACATACTAGTCTATTACAGGATAACTGATTATCCATCTTAGCCTCGCCTTTATCTCTCTTAGAACTCTCAGTTCGTTCGGCCTTAGCTGCAATCATATAATTCAAGCAAGAAGTGAGCATAACTAGCTCAGCAAGTCTAGCGATATATAATATAAATACCACGTCGAGAATCATATGATTATTCTTCAATAACTGAACAAATAGTTATAAAGTACTATGAAACATTGTATAGCACTTTTCTTTCTCATAAAACAATTTTGAAGTACTTATAGGAACTTAGGAATTCTGAGTAGGTCAAAGACCATGAACATTCTCTTTTGTTTTCATTCATGAAAAAGGACAACCCGGCACCAAGACCGTAAGTCTGATATATCTTACGAGCACTTTTAGGTGATCAGCCTATAGTACTCTATGTTGATCAACATTCATCCGTTAAACATATTCACGTTTAAGTTTTGACAACCTCGCATGCCCATCGAATAATCGATGTAAAATACATTTGTTTATTCATACTCAGGCTTACCTTGAATCCATACCAAACAATTGGCGTAGGATAGCGTTATCAATTCTATATTGAAAGATTTGTAAATAAATCAATCAACTCTTCAAGATTAGTCTAGCCGAGGTAAAACTGGCATCGAACCTTTCGTTAAAATAACTCATGCATCTCATAACATGAATCGCATAGAACTTGGCTAACACAAAGGTTAGACAAGCGTTAAGAAAATTTGCCTTCAAGCGTCTTCAAATAATATTCAACAGTTCTCAGTCTTTACAGTATCTACATGATATATTCATATAGCACACTGTAATTAGCTACCAAACAATCTAATCACATTGTTTCTACCAACTTATTTCTCTTCTATGTCTAAACCGAATTTATTTCATTAATAAAACTCGTTTCAAGTATTTATCCGCCCTTACAACTTATTATTGTTCATCGTTTCATTACTTACAATCTACGTTCAATTCCTAAGGTCATCATGATATATGATATAGGAATGGTCTTAGTATGTACATTTTATACATACACTTGTCCCATATTGGTCTTACAATTATTTGGGTTCAAAACCCTAACTAGTTCAATATTTATCTTGGTTCGGCGCTGCGGCGCCGGCCTTATGCCTATCATTGGCGCTGCGGCGCCAACTAACAATACCTAACTCTCGGTCTCAGCACTGCAGCGCGAGACTTATGCCTACGAGTCACGCAGCGACGCCACTCTGCAATGTCCATGCCCTCGAACTGGCGCTGCGGTGCGAGATTTATAGCTTGGGGTGGCGCTGCGACGCCAACCCTGAGCCTTATATAGTTTTGATAGTTTTCTTGTTCTATGAAATTCCCGGGCTCGTAACTTATTTGTTTTACATCTGAATTGGCTCGTTCAAAAGCCATTAGCTCACAAATCACATGCTCTATGATTTCATTAGAAAATATTTTATTTTTGAATCTCTTAACATAGAATTCACCGATTAGTTCATTATTGAGCTTTCGTTTAACGTTCGTGAGCGTTCACAGCTCGTTTCTTCGTTCTATGTCAGAATTCGGGTAAGGGTGTAAACGAATCAAGTCGATCCGAGTATTGAGTTGCTCAAATTTAGTTTATAAAATTTATCAAGTATAAAATAAGGTTTGATTGAGGCTCATTTAGCTACCGAGTCGAGCACGATTCTGAATCGAGCTCAAGCAGTTGGAATTTTTTGAACGAATATGATCCGAGTATCAATAGAAAATTACAATTTGAGGAGGTTCGAGTAATTTATCGAACATTAAAATTTGCTCATATTTGACTCATTTATATTTCGAGTCGAGCTCGAATCGAGCTTTTAGTCGAGTGAGTACGAATCGAGTCCGAACTGTTTGCTCATTTTACAACCTTACTTGTGGGTCCCTCCATGGGTTGCCCCATGGGTTTAACCCATCCGATGATCCATCGGTTCGATCCGCAGTTTGATTTCTTGGTTTGGGCCTTAACATTAATTCTTATTGGGCCTAACTTGGGCTTGATTTTCATACACATTGGGCTTGACATAATCCAAGTCCAATTAGATTCTACAAAGTCCATGAACTCAAAGTCCATTAAGACTAATCATATTCTACGTATACCTTTTTCGTATTCTCTTTGTATATAGTTCGTACGATATTCGTATTATACGTCGTAATTATCTTCGTATTATACTCGTATAATAACTAGTATTATACTCGTATTCCTCACGTATAATAACCCTAATCATTATACATAAACCTTAAATTCTCGAAAATCACATTTTCTAACCCTTAGGTTTTAAGTCCGCAAGCGAAAACTTCGTTTGCCATAACTGAAATATTATTAGATATTCCATTACGTCTTCGTATTCTATCATTACGCGTTTATCTGAAATTCAAAACTAATCTCTGAGCAGAATTGGATGAATAATGTTTTTACAGAAATTTCTCGAAAAATATTTATTTTTATCTTGAAAATTTAAAATAATTAATCCTAGCACATAGCCAGAATACTAACCCCCCATCTACACATTCTAGGTCATAGAATGACCTTCAAACATCTTACTCACATAAATAATTAATTAAATTTATTTAATTCAAATAATCAAATAAAATTTAATTCACATAAAGATCCGATTTTTCTCGGGCGTTACACGTCTAATTTCAATTTAGACCCACCATAAATCATAAACACATCCTTAGTTCTTGTTAAGTACTTTAGGATATTTTTTACTGTCTTACAATGATCTTCTCCAACATATGATTGATCAACATCAAGTCTCATATATTTGATTACATATATGATAATTACTCATGTGATCTCACTTTTCAGGTGTCTTTGGGGTCATTTTCTTGGAAAGATACTGACGGACTCCACGACATGCTTGCATGAGGTGGTTGTCGCCCAGATCGTTTCTAGCACAGTTGATAAAGTGGAACTCTTTCGACACCTCAACCCAACGTCTATATTGAGACGAGAACCTTGGTACAATCAATCAAGCAATGAAATCAACATTGAATGAAACACCAACGACTCTTAAATCCTGTGTTTATATTAAAACAGGAACCTCGGCACAATCGACGATTGATGCGGTAGAAGACGTCACACATAACTATGAATTGTTGTATGATAATTCAAATTGAATCTCAAAGAACAACTAAGAAATTAGCTTAGGAATTCTTCAAAGAACCAAAATTAGAGAATAAGTCTCACAAAATAGATTAATTTGATTAATATTGAATGTTGTCATGAATTACAATCATGTAGCTTATTTATAGTAGCTATGAAAACCCTAGAATCCTTATAAGAAATTACAATTGTTTTGGAATCAAAATCTAATCTATAAGTAACCTAATTACAAATGGAATATGAAAATATTTTCAAAATTCTATTTTCAAAATTTTCCTTTTCACTATCAATCCTTTGTACAATTTCCTTTTGTCGTTTACTTTCTATTTCTTACTTTTAATTACAATCTTTTTGTACAATGGAATCTAGTAGTTCTCCTTGGACTGTATATTCTTTTTCATCTTCTTCCTCCCTCGGCTGAACTTGTTCCTTTTGAGCCTTAGAAGTGTTTTGCAGCTGCATCCAACACTCTTCCATCATCTTACTGAGCTCCTTAGAAAAGAATGGTTCCCTATACACCGTAGGAGTTTCTAGTGGTAGTCTCCAATACGATTCTTCATGCCTAAGATCCTTCCATTCATCATCCAAAGTTGATCGCCTAAAGATTGCTCTACATGCCTCGGAGATGCATACTCATTCCTCCTATCAAGTTGTACTGGAACAAACTGCTTTCTCATCACATTTTTTAACTCTTCCCATGTCTCGATCGGATACTCTTTACATCTTCTCCTATTACTCTCAAATTGATCCCACCATGTAATTGCATGAGCAGAAAAATCTTGAATCGCCAGTTTGAACTTCCTCCGCTCGGAATAACCATGATAGTCAAACTCTTGCTCCATCTTTTTTTCCCATCTCTAATAAGCATATGGATCATTCTTGCCTTGGAAAAGATTCCTTCGAGACCCATAAGCACTTTCACAATTATAGCCATACATGTTTGCTGAAAACTAGGGTTAGTAAATAAAAATTTTCCTCACACAATCCCTTATGTGTTTCGCTCAAACAAAGATGATTCACTCGTGTATCGCTCACTATAGCTTTTTACCCTCTAATAAACTCACGCTCTTGCCTTTTACCGCTATATATTCTCTCTTATAGGTTCTTTTTGAATTCACCAAACAATTATCACAGTTTACTAATCAATTCAACAAAAACTTATCACGAAACAAAATATAAATGGTATGACTACAGTCACCCATAATCGTGAACTTTGTTGTGTCACGTGTTAACTTCTTGTAAGCTTTGAATTTGTCAATTGTAGCTTCACTTAGGAATTGATGATGATGGAACGGGATGAACTCTTGGTTAAAATTTGATGATTGGATGGTGTGCTACAAGTTTAGTTAGCACAATGGAAATAGAATTTGGAAAAAAATTCTACTCTTTTTTTCACAATTTTTTTTACAATATAGATTCAACCGAAAATTAAAGATAAGTAACTCGCTAGAAAAGCTTAGATTTGATACCACATGATGGAATCTACGGCACGCTTGCGTGAGGTGGTCGTCGCCTGGATCTTTTCTAGCACAGTTAATAAAGTGGAACTCTCTCGACACCTCAACCCAACGTTTATATTGAGACGAGAACCTTGGTACAATCGATCAAGTAATGAAATCAGCGTTGAATGGAACACCAACGACGCCTAAACCTCGTGTTTATATTGAAACAGGAACCTCAGCACAATCAGCGATTGATGCGGTAGAAGACGCCACACACAACTATGAATTGTTGTATGATAAATCAAATTGAATCTTAAAGAACAACTAAGAAATTAACTTAGGAATTCTTCAAATAACCAAAAGTAGAGAATAAGTCTCACAAAATAGATTAATTTGAATAATATTGAAAGTTGTTATGAATTACAATCATGTAGCTTATTTATAGTAGCTATGGAAACCCTAGAATCCTTATAAGGAATTACAAGTGATTTGGAATCAAAGTCTAATCTATAAGCAACCTAATTACAGTAGGAATCTGAAAATATGTTAAAAAGATTTAATTTACAAAGGAAATTCGCGTCCAATCTATCAAAACGCGTAGAAAACCCAATTGGAACCCGACGAATTCGATGGGGCGGATTCGTAGGCCTTGGAATTCGCCAGGGCGAATCTAGGCAGAGAGGAATGGGCTGGGGCGAGTTCAGAAGGCGGTGGGGCAGATTTGGACAACGACAAATTCACCGGGGTGGATTCATTTTCCTTGCGAATTCACTAGGACGAATCCAAATTTCCTTTTGCAAAGTTCTTTGGTAAAATGGTCATAACTTTCTCGTTCGAACTTCGATTGGGACGATTCAAGATGTTCCGGAAAGTTAAAGAATAAATCTACAACTTTCTTTTTTATGAATAGAGAAATTCTTGCTAGATCAAGGGTGAAATTGGACTTAAAGTGGCTATTACGTAAATGGCAAACCAAAAACTCCAAGCTTTAATCTCTGTTGCAAGATGAACGCATTGCCGTGTAGCTCGAATCCCTTTCCATTGTTTGTACGTTGTATGATGACTTGGCTTGCATTGATTTGGTCTTACTAATAGATGGTATCTAGTATTTCCAAATCACATGATTGATCCTCTTCTCTCCGTTCATATGAAATGAGCTCCAATGTAAGTATCCTTGAGTACTCTCTAGCCCAAGCACTGAAAAACATTTGTTAAACCCTCGAAACTTGAGTTGAGTCATTGTTGTTTGATGCGAGCCCGGTTAGGATTGTATCAGATACACTCCATGACTCATCACCATGAGATCTCTCTAGAGTTTTCATGTTAAACCCCTTTAGCATCGAATAAATATACGTTCATTAGGACAAGTCGAGCATCCTTTTAAATCTATCTATATCGATCTTTATCCCCAAAATATAGGATGCTTCTCACTAATCATTCATGGAGAAATGTTTAGACAACTTTATCTTTACTGATTGTAGCATTGGTATGTCATTAACAATAAGTAGTATATCATCAACATATAATACTAGAAATGTTACTGCACTCCCACTGACTTTCTTGTACACACATAATTCATCTTTCTTTTTTGATAAAATTCGAACCTTTTGATTCTCTCATCAAAATTGATGTTCCATCTTCGAGAAGCTTGTTTTAATCTATAAATGGATCATTGTAGCTTACATACTAGATTTGCTCCATCTCTTGAGACAAATCCATCTGGATGTATCATATATACATTCTCGTCTAATTACCATTGAGGAAGGGCGTCTCCACATCCATTTGTCAGATTTCATAATAATAAGCTACAATCGCAAGAAAAATCTGAATGGACTTGAGCATTGATATTGGTGAGAATGTTTATGTGACACCCCCAAATCCAAGTACTCAAACTTCCCTCAGATTTGGTTTTCACTCAACAAAATAAATAGCATCTAACTACCCATAAATAAATAAACTCATAAATGAAATAGAAATCTTCCCAATAAAGGTTTACAACAACTTAAATGAATAAATCTCAGGTTATCTAACTTTAATACATCAAATGCGGAAACATTATAAACAAATAAGTCTTAACATCACATCATAAGTCTTAACATAATAATTCTCAAATAATAATAATAAGTCTTCATCACATGCTTGCTTTACCTTTGCCCTTACTTGTGGATGGCTCATCAACTCTTTCAATCTTAGCTACAATGTTATTATGCAAGAGTGAGCAACAATTGCCCACAAGTTTAACAATAACAATAATAATAACATGAGAATAAAAAATGAATACTGAACTAAAAGAAAGCTCGACTTTTGGATCAAAATTAGAACAGGAATCAAAAGTACATCTGAGGGTCACTAGACTATGAACTATGTCCCATGCTTTCAAGTATTTCTACTTTAAACCTTTAACAGTCGTAAGACTATATTGACCTTACTTCTCATACCTTGGGAGATCAGCCCTTAGTACCATGTATGTGCACAACATCTTAACGCTATCGCGTAATAATCCCCTATAGCAGGATTATTCATCTCAACTTTAATATTAGAGTCCGCACCAAAGGAAGTTTGGTTTGGATTGATCTCAAGGGTAATTTAGAGTTCAAAAATCATCAACTAATGATTAGTTGAATCAATAAGGATTCACTATCTATTCAAGGTTTCAATGCAATATTGGAATCAATACTCAAATCAATGTTTGAATCTCAATTTTATACAATTGAATGAACATTGAATAACAAAAGTAATATTTCAAATGAGTTAGAACATTTCATTTGAAATCTTGAAATTGAATGATTAAGCTATAAATGATTCGAAATAAGAATATGAAGCTTACTCAACAATAATAAAGTTTAAGATAGAAAACTGGCTCAATCATAACATAATATTGAATAAGATCTTGCTCAATGTAATTAGGGTTTGGAAACTTGCTCAAAGAAAGTTTAGGGTTAGAAAACTTGCCTCGTGCGTAGATTACACGATTACTATTCACGTTCCTCAATTTAATCCTACATACCATTTACATTCACAATACTAATTAATTATAATGTAACCGGCATCATAAGTACATACTCTTTTGTCTAAACTCTGATTTTGATTATATTATTCACATTACAACATTAGTTTTCACTCATTATTAGACTTTACGAATGACGAGTTAACTACGTGTTTGACATATCAATTAAACACGTAAGAACATCGTTGACATGTTAAGAATCTGTTTTAACATCACATTGTATGCTAATACATTTTCATGTTCATTATATTGGGTTTAAATCACATATTTTGAACCTGAACAATTAAATAAAATTTTCTGGGCAACTCTACTAATCGGTGCTGTAGCGCGCCCTTTTATTCAGGAACTGGAGATGCAGCACGGCCTTGGCGCTGCAGCTCTGCTGTTAAGCTTATGGCCAGGCGCTGTAGCTCTGACTCGACGCTGTAGCACGCCAATTACACTGGAGACCGACAGGCGCTGCAGCGCACAGACAGGCCTGCTAAGCGGCGCTGCAGCGTTGCTTAGCAGTTTCTATTTCTGCAGTTCGCGAAGAACACAGAACAGGGCCAATTTAGGCCAAAATTTCACACAAATAACGAAATTAATTTCACCCATATGTTCTAAACTTAATAGAAACATTCTTAGCATGTTTTTAACAACTTAAGTCACATAAACAACAAGATTTAAAGCCATAATTTTGATGTTTTTGTGAAAAACTCCATTTTTGACATTCTTAACGAAATCAACTACTACGAACTTGTTTTTCAACCAAATTAGTCCATACAAATTTCGTTCTTTTCATTTTTACATGTATAAACATAATCCTTCATCAATTTACCAATTAATATGCAATTGAAGCATGAATTTTTGTACTTATGGGCCATATTCAACTATTTATCTTTTTGTAACTTCAAAACTCCAATTTGGATATGATTTCATTGATTAATTACTCTAAAACACATATAAGTCATATATAATTGAACTATGCATGCTAATAAACATCTAACATCAAGTTTTTTACTAATAATTCATGAATTTTCGATTAATAGAGAACTTAATATACGTTCATGGAGAAAACTTAAAAACATAAATTTAAAACTGAAATTAAGAATTTACCCTTGCTAACTCTGTTAAGATGATAGGTACTTCCTTAATTCTCCAACTCCTTCTTCTACAATCTCACTATACTCTCAAAGTTTCTCTCTTTTCTCTTTGAGTATGTGTTTTTCAGGAAAAAAAATGAACTGAATGCGTATAATATAACTGGTGGAATCATGGGCAGCAGTTAAGCGCAACGGGACCTTAACCGTTCCCATGTTTGGCTTGTTTCAATTTAATTCCTTTTCCATTATATTAATTAATTCATTTATTATATAGTTTATTTGTCACACTTTAATTAATCAAATAATATTATTTAAACTCAATTAAATAAATGATAATACTACCCATTCAATCACCTCATCACATAATTAAAATTCTCATTTATTAATTATGACAAATCAATAAATATCTAATTAATTATTAAATTGATTAGAATAACATTAAAATTATTTAATAACTCATTTAATTTAATTATCCCAATTAAATTCACACTTTGAACCATGAAATTATTCCACATTAATTTAATTATTGTGACACATTTAATTAAATTAATCTACCACAATTCCATCAAATATTTATTTAGTTCAATAAATAATTCAACAAAATATTTATTTAATTCAATAAATATTTAAAAAAAATTAATTACAAAAGTCTTGCTCGCCACAGTTTCATCATAGTCAACTCCTTATCTTTATTTGAAATCTTTTTCCATCGTTCTGGCCTTTTAGGTCTCTAACTTATCATCTTCTCCGGTCTTTCTCTTTAAAATCAATTTACACCCTATAGGCACTATGCATGTAACGACCCCAAAATTTATACAATTCAACTTTTAACCTCAGTCGTTATCAATACATCTTTATTCTAACTTTACATCATTATTCGATGCTACAATTAATAAAATGCGGGATAATTTAAACTTTTCTATCATCTTTCTTTATTAACTTTCCTGAATCACAACCATTATCATTCAAATATCTTTGAATCAAATTTATTTTCATGATTCACTTCATCAAAGTTATTATATAAAACCTTACATCCCAATTCAGTATCATTTATACTTTGAATAACTCAAACCATACAACTCAACATAAAATAAGCATCATAAGCCATTAAGTACATCTCCAGAATATTAAACATGGTTTAAAAGAATAACAACTTTAGTTAAAATATTTAATCTTCATGCATTATATCTGATCCACGTCATTCAAGTTGCACATAGCGTTACCTTGAATCCTTAGCCTGTAAAAATGGTTATTTACAAGGTTGAGCTCGACAGCCCAGTAAATATAACATTTTTCATGCAGCACGTAGCACATAATAACATGCTCAATATACACCTCATAATCATACATGTTGCAGTTCATATAACAAGTATAGAGATTGAGTTCCTTACTTAATCAACATTCTTTACTCAATCAACGTAGTCATAAATTGACTTTAACGTTTCATACTTACAACATATATAATACTTCATGATCTTTGCAATACAGATTTAAAACAGTTCATCATTAAGTTCACATAGCAAATAGGAACTGAAAGACTTGCTTGACTCGTAGATTACCAATAACCAAAAATAACTTATAGTTATCTGCACTTCATGAATACTACACAACATATTATCATACGCATCAACTATTAGTCACATAGCAACGCTTAGTAGTCATTTAAGTAACTCTACTTTACAACCTATGGCCACCTTCTTTAGGTTTGATATATAATGTTCAATTTATGTGTTTAAGGTTTTCTAGAACTCCTTATTATCCATTCAGTTTAATTATGTAAGACCCCAACTTTTATAAATAAAGATGAATTTTCTATAAATATCATTTTTGAATATTATGAAGTTAATTTGATATAATGTTATAGTTGTGGGTAATATTTATAAATTTTGCAAAGTAAGCAAGTTGTTATAAAATATTCGTTTGGTCGGGGAATATTCTTTTTGTCGGGGAATATTCGTACGACGGCACAATCATTGGTGGACCCCACAACGGAATTATTGTCGGATTGAGAAAACGACAGAATTATCTTTCTATAAAAATAACAGCCGAGGTGTTACCGTTAAAATCGTTAAAACTGTTGAACTACTTGGTAGAAAAAGTACAGTAATACGCGTGGTTGCATAGTAGCACACGGTATTGATTATTGATGCTTACGTGAGAAGTCACTCAGCTATACTCAATTATTGCTACAGTAATTGCTGCATCATATCTCTTAAATTATTGTCATAGTATCATCTGTATAATATGTTATATTATTGAGACGTTGTGGTAAGTTTGGTTATTTTATGGGGGGCCATATGTCATCATCTAAGAGTCTCTTCGTCAATAGTAATTACCGTCGTCAATAGTAATTACCGTCGTCAATAGTAATTACCGTCGTCAATAGTATTTACCTTGATCAATAGTAATTACCTTCGTCAATAGTATTTACCTTGGTCAATAGTAATTACCTTCGTCAATAGTATTTACCTTGGTCAATAGTATTTACCTTGGTCAATAGTAATTACCTTCGTCAATAGTATTTACCTTGGTCAATAGTAATTACTTTCGTCAATAGTAGTTGTCCCTTCAAAATTACCAAGAGTCATTTGACCCTTCGTTAAGACCAAGAGTCATTTGACCCTTCGTTAAGACCAAGAGCCACCCTCAGTTTTTCTATAAATAGAGGCCTAGGGCTTCATTATTTTTCACGAATTCATTCAAGCTATAGAGAGAGAAAGTATAGAGAGAATAAGAGAGAGAGAGACTAAAAGTATTCTGCTACATCACTTTTCCAATATCCAGTTCTTTTAAGGTAGGGAATATTATTTCTTTTATATTCATGAAGAGAACTTCTGTTATTCCATTCGTTATTATTCTGTTGGAATAACCAGTATACGCGGTCTACCCTATACTTGGTGACATTCTTCTATTATTCTGTTGGAACATCATGTCTGTGTGTTTTACACCGGACCTGGTTCCGTTTATTATTCTGTTGGAACATCCTGTCTGTGTGTTTTACACCGGACCTGGTTCCGTTTTATTATTATTCTATTGGAGCATCCTGTCTGTGTGTTTTACACCAGACCTGGTTCTATTATTTATTATTCTGTCGGAATATCCTGTCTGTGCGTTTACGCCGGACCTGGTTCCATTATTTATTATTCTGTTGGAATAACCTGTCTGTGCGGTCTATCGCATGCATGGTGATTTCTTTTGTTATTCCATTCTTTATTATACTCAGTTGGTTAAGTTTTGACTTCTATACTCCGTGAAATTTGTGGAATATCCTTGATAATTGCGTTTCATCCAGTATCTTTTCATGAAAATATTCTTCTAAGTATTCTTGAATTTTACTCCACAATGCAGTATCATGTTGACAATTTGGACGTTGTTAATTCTTGGATAAATTAATTCTTGAACTTGTTTTATTGAATTCTTATATTATTGTCATCATCCTCATGTTTATATTCTGTTGAAAGTCATCTGTGGCCTGTAGTGCATAGATGGACTTGGTATGATTATGACCAGGGATTATTCGGTGTAATCATGACCGTAATGTTACAAATGATGTGGTAAAAGTCATCATTGGCCCGTAGTGCATTGATGGACAGTTGTTGGCATGATCATGACCATTAATGAATACACGAATATCCTTGGCCGTAGTGCAGGGGTGATTCGATGATGTGGATTATTTTATTAAGCTGAGTCTCAGCGATCGCAGTGTTGAAAAACCTTTTAAATCATAAAAGATAGTAGAGTTTATTTTCTACTTGACTCTCTTAATGGATTGCTTGTTCCGCTACAGTTAAACTTGATGTCTATTATATTTTATCAGTTTAACATTGTTGAAGGCTAATGATAATTTATTCTGCATTATCTTAGTCATAATATTTCTTACTGGGCTAGTTGAGCTCACCCTTTCTTTCACTGTTCTCTTCAGGAAATGAGAACGTAGCTGGGACAAGTCGGGGTACGGAGTGATGGTCCGAATGATAGTATTAGTTAGTAGTCCTCACTATTCTATGTAATGGTGTGTTAATAAATGTAATGAGGACTCCTTTTGAGTATGAATACTCTCTAGAAGATAATATTTGTATTCAAACTCACAGTTTATGTTTTGTCGTATTGTACACGACAGATGTATTAATCAGTTGTATTTGTATTCTGTACTATGTATCTGACGACTCAAGATGGGTGATGTATACCTAATTTTGGGGGCGTCACAGTTGGTATCAGAGCTTAGGGATATGATCCCTGGCTAAGATGTGAGAATAGAACTAGGAGGGGAGAGACGGGGAATTCCTTCGCTAGTATGGCATACCTAAGTTTATTTGCATGGTATTTAATTGGTCGGTCATAATATAAGGATAATATATGACATATCAATTAATTTTTATTTTGTGACAGTATCTGAAAATGGCATCTGAGAATGTTGAGAATAGCAATGGAGCACAGACGACTGTTGATTCACCACATATCAATAATCAGGATAATGTGCATCAGGAAGGTGTCAATCCTCATGCAAACAACAACACTGACCAAATGATGAATGATCAAATGTTCAGAGGCTTTATGCAATTCATGCAACAACAGGTGAAAGCGGCTCCTGTCCACAACGTAGGTGGAAATACTGGAAACTCTCAGGCGGTCACCGCTAAACAGTTTAAGGAGCTGGGACCACCGGAGTTTAAGGGAGAACCCAAACCACTTGTAGCTGAAACATGGATAAAGCAGATCACCAAGATATTTGATGTCTTGGGTTGCTCCGAGGAGCAAAAGGTTCCCTTTGCCGCCTTTATGTTGCGAGGAGAGGCAGATTACTGGTGGGAATCGATAAAGCGTACTCAACCTGCCGCACTGAAGATGTCTTGGGAGAAGTTTCAAGATCTGTTTAACGACAAATACTTTCCCGAGAGTATTCGTCACATGAAGGAGGTGGAGTTCATCAAATTGGAGCAGAATAATATGACCGTGTCGCAGTACGAGGCAAAATTTGCGGAGTTATCCCGGTTTGCGTCCCACCTGGTGGATAATGAAGAAAGAATGACGCGGATGTTTTTAAGAGGTTTGAAGCCGGAGATACGTCAACATCTTGTTTCTCATAAACTGTGTTTGTATTCAGATGTTGTAAATAGGGCTCAGTTGGTGGAGCGCGATAACGAGACAACGCAACCAAAAGAGAGCAGCCGGCAAAATGATAATACCAGTGAGAGCAGTCATCGAAGCGGTGACAACAAGCGTGGAGGGAATCAACAGGCCAGAAATGGTAACCACTTCGGTGGTAATCAGGGCCAAAACAATAAGAATGGACATTTCAAGAAGAGGAGATTCAACAATGATGGAAAGACGTCAGCACCAGCACCTGTCGTTAAGGAAGGAGAACGACCACCTATCATATGTTTCAAATGCGGAGGGGAGGGACACATCAGTCCAAACTGCGCGATGCCGTCCAAAGCATGTTATAATTGTGGAAGAGAAGGTCATTTAGCCCGATTTTGTCGTTTACCGAAAACAAATTCAGCTAGGATGGAGGCACCAAAAGCCGCCCCAGAAAAGTCAAAACCGGTTGTGCAAGGGAGAGCGTTTGTTGTGAACTCCCAGAGAGCAAGGAACCCGAATGAGGTCATCACGGGTAAGCTTATCATAAACTCTAAAGAAGTTTATACTTTATTTGATACCGGTTCAACCCATTCTTTTATTTCTCCTACTTGCGCTCATCGATTAAATTTGATTCCGGAGAAATTAGACTTTGACTTATCTGTGGAAACTCCGTTGGGAGAAACCTTCATTACCTCCACTGGTTTTAAGTCTTGTTTGGTTCAAGTTGGTACCCACACATTACCTATCGATCTGATTTCATTAAAAATACTTGCATTTGACGTGATTCTAGGGATTGATTGGTTAACTACTCATTATGCAAAAATTGATTGTTTTCGTAAGGTTGTTAGCTTTCATATTCCTAATCGACCTATTATGCGAATTCAAGCAACCAAACCATTAAAATCAATCGCTGTCATCTCAAGCCATAAAGCTATTCGTTTATTGAAAAACGGATGTCAAGCTTTCTTAGCTCATGTCACAGATCTAAACAAAAATACGTCAGCTTTGAATGATATTTCTGTTGTTAATAAATTTCCTGACGTATTTCCCGAAGAACTTCCTGGCCTACCCCCAGAGCGTGAAATTGAATTTTGTATCGATCTTGAACCCGGTACAAAACCCATTTCCAAAGCCCCATATCGAATGGCTCCTATTGAACTTCAGGAGTTAAAGATCCAACTGCAGGAATTGTTAGACATTGGCTTTATTCGTCCTAGTACTTCTCCTTGGGGAGCTCCTGTTCTATTCGTGAAGAAGAAAGATGGAAGTATGCGACTTTGTATTGATTATCGGGAGTTGAATCATGTCACCATCAAAAACAGGTACCCATTGCCACGTATTGATGACCTGTTTGACCAGTTGCAAGGAGCACAATTCTTTTCAAAGATCGATCTTCGTTCTGGATATCATCAGCTGAAGGTTAGAACTGAGGATATTCCAAAGACGGCTTTTAGAACTCGGTACGGGCATTATGAATTCCTAGTCATGTCCTTTGGATTGACTAATGCTCCTGCTGCCTTCATGGATATGATGAACAGGGTATTTAAGGAATATTTGGATCACTTTGTGGTCGTCTTTATCGATGACATCCTTGTTTATTCCAAAAGCCGTGAAGATCATGAGCAACACTTGAGGCTGGTACTCCAAAAGCTTCGTGAATACAAACTTTATGCCAAGTTGAAGAAATGCGAGTTCTGGCTGGAAGAGGTAGCATTCCTTGGGCACGTAGTATCAAGTCGTGGAATATCGGTTGACCCGGCAAAGATTGAAGCTATTCAAAGCTGGGAGCAACCTAAATCAGTAACCGAAGTACGTAGCTTTCTTGGTTTAGCTGGTTATTATCGGAGATTCGTGGAAGGATTTTCTCGAATCGCTACTCCATTAACTCAGCTGACTCGAAAAGATACAAAGTTCGGTTGGAGCGAAGAATGTGAGCAGAGTTTTCAAGAACTCAAGAGGAGACTCATTTCAGCACCTGTTCTAACAATACCATCTGGCTCGGAGGGATTTGTCATCTACAGTGATGCTTCGAGCAAAGGGTTGGGATGTGTTCTCATGCAACATGGAAAAGTCATAGCCTATGCATCAAGACAACTCAAGGAATATGAGAGGAATTATCCTACTCATGATCTAGAGTTGGCAGCTGTTGTCTTTGCACTTAAAATTTGGAGGCATTACTTGTATGGGGAGAAGGTGGAGATCTTTACGGATCATAAAAGCCTCAAATATTTCTTCACTCAAAAGGAACTCAACATGCGACAACGACGTTGGCTTGAACTGTTGAAAGATTATGATCATACCATTCAATACCATCCTGGAAAAGCGAACGTGGTAGCTGACGCATTGAGTAGAAGATCATATGCAAGTACGAGTGCGATATTGTCAACACAAAGACCCATTTTGTGTGATTTGCAAAGGATGGAGATAGAGTTAAAGACTCCAGGGACCCATGTGATGATGGCGAATATACGAGTAGAACCGACTTTAATCGATAAAGTTAAAGCTGCTCAAGCTACAGACCTGGAGCTGATGCGTATGAAGAAGAAAGTGCAAGAAGGTGCTATATCGGAAGCAAGAATCGATGAAGAAGGAATACTTCGAGTCAACTCCAGACTTTGTGTTCCTAACAACCCTGATTTAAAGTATGAAATCATGATGGAGGCGCACAACACACCGTTTGCAATCCATCCTGGAAGTACCAAAATGTATCATGATCTTCGTCATACATTTTGGTGGAGCAATATGAAGAGAGAGATAGCGTTGTTTATCTCAAGGTGTCTAACTTGTCAACGAGTCAAAGCGGAGCATCAAGTACCAAAAGGTCCATTGCAACCACTTGAAATTCCAGAATGGAAGTGGGAGCACATTACCATGGATTTCGTTACCGGTCTTCCTAGGGTTTCTCAAGGTATTGATGCGATTTGGGTCATTGTTGATAGATTGACCAAGTCTGCTCATTTCTTACCGATACGAGAAACTTATACACTTGAACGTCTTGCTCGTATGTACATAAACGAGATTGTAAGACTGCATGGTATGCCAGTATCCATAGTTTCTGACCGAGACCCAAGATTCACTTCACGATTTTGGGTTAGTTTACAAAAAGCTATGGGCACGGAGTTACGATTTAGTTCAGCATATCATCCTCAGACGGACGGACAATCAGAGAGGACTATTCAAACTCTTGAAGATCTATTAAGACTCTGTGTCTTTGACTTCAAAGGAAGTTGGGACAAGTTCTTACCATTGGTGGAGTTTTCCTACAACAACAGTTATCAAGCAAGTATTGGCATGGCTCCATTCGAAGCATTGTATGGAAGAAAATGTCGTTCTCCAGTATGCTGGGATGAGGTGGGCGAAGCAACGTTGTTGGGACCGGAGTTGGTACGTATGACTACAGAAAAGATTCAAACGATCCGACAACGTATAAAAACCTCACAAGATCGACAAAAGAGTTATGCTGATCTTCATCGAAAGGACGTGGAATTTGATGTAGGAGATCATGTGTTCTTACGTGTTGCTCCATGGAAAGGAGTTACGAGATTTGGAAAGAGAGGAAAGCTAAATCCTCGATTCATCGGTCCATTTTTAATCCTCGATCGAGTAGGAACTGTGGCTTATAGACTCGCTTTACCGCCAAGTATGTCTCGTGTTCATAACGTTTTCCACATATCCATGTTACGCAAATATGTGGAAGACCCGAACCACATTATTGAGTTAGAACCGGACGAAATAGCGGAGAATTTGACGTATGAAGAAGTTCCTGTTCAAATCTTGGATAAGAAGGAACATATTCTACGCTCTAAGGTTATACCTCAAGTTAAAGTTTTGTGGAGAAACCACGATGTTGAGGAAATGACTTGGGAGTTAGAATCAGAAATGAAATCAAGGTATCCTTACCTCTTCGACATACCAGGTACGTACCCTAATTTCGAGGGCGAAATTTCATAAGAAGGGGAGGTTGTAAGACCCCAACTTTTATAAATAAAGATGAATTTTCTATAAATATCATTTTTGAATATTATGGAGTTAATTTGATATAATGTTATAGTTGTGGGTAATATTTATAAATTTTGCAAAGTAAGCAAGTTGTTATAAAATATTCGTTTGGTCGGGGAATATTCTTTTTGTCGGGGAATATTCGTACGACGGCACAATCATTGGTGGACCCCACAACGGAATTATTATCGGATTGAGAAAATGACAGAATTATCTTTCTATAAAAATAACAGCCGAGGTGTTACCGTTAAAACTGTTGAACTACTTAAAGTACAGTAATACGCGTGGTTGCATAGTAGCACACGGTATTGATTATTGATGCTTACGTGAGAAGTCACTCAGCTATACTCAATTATTGCTACAGTAATTGCTGCATCATATCTCTTAAATTATTGTCATAGTATCATCTGTATAATATGTTATATTATTGAGACGTTGTGGTAAGTTTGGTTATTTTATGGGGGGCCATATGTCATCATCTAAGAGTCTCTTCGTCAATAGTAATTATCGTCGTCAATAGTAATTACCGTCGTCAATAGTAATTACCGTCGTCAATAGTATTTACCTTGATCAATAGTAATTACCTTCGTCAATAGTATTTACCTTGGTCAATAGTAATTACCTTCGTCAATAGTATTTACCTTGGTCAATAGTATTTACCTTGGTCAATAGTAATTACCTTCGTCAATAGTATTTACCTTGGTCAATAGTAATTACTTTCGTCAATAGTAGTTGTCCCTTCAAAATTACCAAGAGTCATTTGACCCTTCGTTAAGACCAAGAGTCATTTGACCCTTCGTTAAGACCAAGAGCCACCCTCAGTTTTTCTATAAATAGAGGCCTAGGGCTTCATTATTTTTCACGAATTCATTCAAGCTATAGAGAGAGAAAGTATAGAGAAATAAGAGAGAGAGAGACTAAAAGTATTCTGCTACATCACTTTTCCAATATCCAGTTCTTTTAAGGTAGGGAATATTATTTCTTTTATATTCATGAAGAGAACTTCTGTTATTCCATTCGTTATTATTCTGTTGGAATAACCAGTATACGCGGTCTACCCTATACTTGGTGACATTCTTCTATTATTCTGTTGGAACATCCTGTCTGTGTGTTTTACACCGGACCTGGTTCCGTTTATTATTCTGTTGGAACATCCTGTCTGTGTGTTTTACACCGGACCTGGTTCCGTTTTATTATTATTCTGTTGGAGCATCCTGTCTGTGTGTTTTACACCGGACCTGGTTCCATTATTTATTATTCTGTCGGAATATCCTGTCTGTGCGTTTACGCCGGACCTGGTTCCATTATTTATTATTCTGTTGGAATAACCTGTCTGTGCGGTCTATCGCATGCATGGTGATTTCTTTTGTTATTCCATTCTTTATTATACTCAGTTGGTTAAGTTTTGACTTCTATACTCCATGAAATTTGTGGAATATCCTTGATAATTGCGTTTCATCCAGTATCTTTTCATGAAAATATTCTTCTAAGCATTCTTGAATTTTACTCCACAATGCAGTATCATGTTGACAATTTGGACGTTGTTAATTCTTGGATAAATTAATTCTTGAACTTGTTTTATTGAATTCTTATATCATTGTCATCATCCTCATGTTTATAAAATGTTGAAAGTCATCTGTGGCCTGTAGTGCATAGATGGACTTGGTATGATTATGACCAGGGATTATTCGGTATAATCATGACCGTAATGTTACAAATGATGTGGTAAAAGTCCTCATTGGCCCGTAGTGCATTGATGGACAGTTGTTGGCATGATCATGACCATTAATGAATACACGAATATCCTTGGCCGTAGTGCAGGGGTGATTCGATGATGTGGATTATTTTATTAAGCTGAGTCTCAGCGATCACAGTGTTGAAAAACCTTTTAAATCATAAAAGATAGTAGAGTTTATTTTCTACTTGACTCTTTTAATGGATTGCTTGTTCCGCTACAGTTAAACTTGATGTCTATTATATTTTATCAGTTTAACATTGTTGAAGGCTAATGATAATTTATTCTGCATTATCTTAGTCATAATATTTCTTACTGGGCTAGTTGAGCTCACCCTTTCTTTCACTGTTCTCTTCAGGAAATGAGAACGTAGCTGGGACAAGTCGGGGTACGGAGTGATGGTCCGAATGATAGTATTAGTTAGTAGTCCTCACTATTCTATGTAATGGTGTGTTAATAAATGTAATGAGGACTCCTTTTGAGTATGAATACTCTCTAGAAGATAATATTTGTATTCAAACTCACAGTTTATGTTTTGTCGTATTGTACACGACAGTTGTATTAATCAGTTGTATTTGTATTCTGTACTATGTATCTGACGACCCAAGATGGGTGATGTATACCTAATTTTGGGGGCGTCACAGTTGGTATCAGAGCTTAGGGATATGATCCCTGGCTAAGATGTGAGAATAGAACTAGGAGGGGAGAGACGGGGAATTCCTTCGCTAGTATGGCATACCTAAGTTTATTTGCATGGTATTTAATTGGTCGGTCATAATATAAGGATAATATATGACATATCAATTAATTTTTATTTTGTGACAGTATCTGAAAATGGCATCTGAGAATGTTGAGAATAGCAATGGAGCACAGACGACTGTTGATTCACCACATATCAATAATCAGGATAATGTGCATCAGGAAGGTGTCAATCCTCATGCAAACAACAACACTGACCAAATGATGAATGATCAAATGTTCAGAGGCTTTATGCAATTCATGCAACAACAGGTGAAAGCGGCTCCTGTCCACAACGTAGGTGGAAATACTGAAAACTCTCAGGCGGTCACCGCTAAACAGTTTAAAGAGCTGGGACCACCGGAGTTTAAGGGAGAACCCAAACCACTTGTAGCTGAAACATGGATAAAGCAGATCACCAAGATATTTGATGTCTTGGGTTGCTCCGAGGAGCAAAAGGTTCCCTTTGCCGCCTTTATGTTGCGAGGAGAGGCAGATTACTGGTGGGAATCGATAAAGCGTACTCAACCTGCCGCACTGAAGATGTCTTGGGAGAAGTTCCAAGATCTGTTTAACGACAAATACTTTCCCGAGAGTATTCGTCACATGAAGGAGGTGGAGTTCATCAAATTGGAGCAGAATAATATGACCGTGTCGCAGTACGAGGCAAAATTTGCGGAGTTATCCCGGTTTGCGTCCCACCTGGTGGATAATGAAGAAAGAATGACGCGGATGTTTTTAAGAGGTTTGAAGCCGGAGATACGTCAACATCTTGTTTCTCATAAACTGTGTTTGTATTCAGATGTTGTAAATAGGGCTCAGTTGGTGGAGCGCGATAACGAGACAACGCAACCAAAAGAGAGCAGCCGGCAAAATGATAATACCAGTGAGAGCAGTCATCGAAGCGGTGACAACAAGCGTGGAGGGAATCAACAGGCCAGAAATGGTAACCACTTCGGTGGTAATCAGGGCCAAAACAATAAGAATGGACATTTCAAGAAGAGGAGATTCAACAATGATGGAAAGACGTCAGCACCAGCACCTGTCGTTAAGGAAGGAGAACGACCACCTATCATATGTTTCAAATGCGGAGGGGAGGGACACATCAGTCCAAACTGCGCGATGCCGTCCAAAGCATGTTATAATTGTGGAAGAGAAGGTCATTTAGCCCGATTTTGTCGTTTACCGAAAACAAATTCAGCTAGGATGGAGGCACCAAAAGCCGTCCCAGAAAAGTCAAAACCGGTTGTGCAAGGGAGAGCGTTTGTTGTGAACTCCCAGAGAGCAAGGAACCCGAATGAGGTCATCACGGGTAAGCTTATCATAAACTCTAAAGAAGTTTATACTTTATTTGATACCGGTTCAACCCATTCTTTTATTTCTCCTACTTGCGCTCATCGATTAAATTTGATTCCGGAGAAATTAGACTTTGACTTATCTGTGGAAACTCCGTTGGGAGAAACCTTCATTACCTCCACTGGTTTATAAGTCTTGTTTGGTTCAAGTTGGTACCCACACATTACCTATCGATCTGATTTCATTAAAAATACTTGCATTTGACGTGATTCTAGGGATTGATTGGTTAACTACTCATTATGCAAAAATTGATTGTTTTCGTAAGGTTGTTAGCTTTCATATTCCTAATCGACCTATTATGCGAATTCAAGCAACCAAACCATTAAAATCAATCGCTGTCATCTCAAGCCATAAAGCTATTCGTTTATTGAAAAACGGATGTCAAGCTTTCTTAGCTCATGTCACAGATCTAAACAAAAATACGTCAGCTTTGAATGATATTTCTGTTGTTAATAAATTTCCTGACGTATTTCCCGAAGAACTTCCTGGCCTACCCCCAGAGCGTGAAATTGAATTTTGTATCGATCTTGAACCCGGTACAAAACCCATTTCCAAAGCCCCATATCGAATGGCTCCTATTGAACTTCAGGAGTTAAAGATCCAACTGCAGGAATTGTTAGACATTGGCTTTATTCGTCCTAGTACTTCTCCTTGGGGAGCTCCTGTTCTATTCGTGAAGAAGAAAGATGGAAGTATGCGACTTTGTATTGATTATCGGGAGTTGAATCATGTCACCATCAAAAACAGGTACCCATTGCCACGTATTGATGACCTGTTTGACCAGTTGCAAGGAGCACAATTCTTTTCAAAGATCGATCTTCGTTCTGGATATCATCAGCTGAAGGTTAGAACTGAGGATATTCCAAAGACGGCTTTTAGAACTCGGTACGGGCATTATGAATTCCTAGTCATGTCCTTTGGATTGACTAATGCTCCTGCTGCCTTCATGGATATGATGAACAGGGTATTTAAGGAATATTTGGATCACTTTGTGGTCGTCTTTATCGATGACATCCTTGTTTATTCCAAAAGCCGTGAAGATCATGAGCAACACTTGAGGCTGGTACTCCAAAAGCTTCGTGAATACAAACTTTATGCCAAGTTGAAGAAATGCGAGTTCTGGCTGGAAGAGGTAGCATTCCTTGGGCACGTAGTATCAAGTCGTGGAATATCGGTTGACCCGGCAAAGATTGAAGCTATTCAAAGCTGGGAGCAACCTAAATCAGTAACCGAAGTACGTAGCTTTCTTGGTTTAGCTGGTTATTATCGGAGATTCGTGGAAGGATTTTCTCGAATCGCTACTCCATTAACTCAGCTGACTCGAAAAGATACAAAGTTCGGTTGGAGCGAAGAATGTGAGCAGAGTTTTCAAGAACTCAAGAGGAGACTCATTTCAGCACCTGTTCTAACAATACCATCTGGCTCGGAGGGATTTGTCATCTACAGTGATGCTTCGAGCAAAGGGTTGGGATGTGTTCTCATGCAACATGGAAAAGTCATAGCCTATGCATCAAGACAACTCAAGGAATATGAGAGGAATTATCCTACTCATGATCTAGAGTTGGCAGCTGTTGTCTTTGCACTTAAAATTTGGAGGCATTACTTGTATGGGGAGAAGGTGGAGATCTTTACGGATCATAAAAGCCTCAAATATTTCTTCACTCAAAAGGAACTCAACATGCGACAACGACGTTGGCTTGAACTGTTGAAAGATTATGATCATACCATTCAATATCATCCTGGAAAAGCGAACGTGGTAGCTGACGCATTGAGTAGAAGATCATATGCAAGTACGAGTGCGATATTGTCAACACAAAGACCCATTTTGTGTGATTTGCAAAGGATGGAGATAGAGTTAAAGACTCCAGGGACCCATGTGATGATGGCGAATATACGAGTAGAACCGACTTTAATCGATAAAGTTAAAGCTGCTCAAGCTACAGACCTGGAGCTGATGCGTATGAAGAAGAAAGTGCAAGAAGGTGCTATATCGGAAGCAAGAATCGATGAAGAAGGAATACTTCGAGTCAACTCCAGACTTTGTGTTCCTAACAACCCTGATTTAAAGTATGAAATCATGATGGAGGCGCACAACACACCGTTTGCAATCCATCCTGGAAGTACCAAAATGTATCATGATCTTCGTCATACATTTTGGTGGAGCAATATGAAGAGAGAGATAGCGTTGTTTATCTCAAGGTGTCTAACTTGTCAACGAGTCAAAGCGGAGCATCAAGTACCAAAAGGTCCATTGCAACCACTTGAAATTCCAGAATGGAAGTGGGAGCACATTACCATGGATTTCGTTACCGGTCTTCCTAGGGTTTCTCAAGGTATTGATGCGATTTGGGTCATTGTTGATAGATTGACCAAGTCTGCTCATTTCTTACCGATACGAGAAACTTATACACTTGAACGTCTTGCTCGTATGTACATAAACGAGATTGTAAGACTGCATGGTATGCCAGTATCCATAGTTTCTGACCGAGACCCAAGATTCACTTCACGATTTTGGGTTAGTTTACAAAAAGCTATGGGCACGGAGTTACGATTTAGTTCAGCATATCATCCTCAGACGGACGGACAATCAGAGAGGACTATTCAAACTCTTGAAGATCTATTAAGACTCTGTGTCTTTGACTTCAAAGGAAGTTGGGACAAGTTCTTACCATTGGTGGAGTTTTCCTACAACAACAGTTATCAAGCAAGTATTGGCATGGCTCCATTCGAAGCATTGTATGGAAGAAAATGTCGTTCTCCAGTATGCTGGGATGAGGTGGGCGAAGCAACGTTGTTGGGACCGGAGTTGGTACGTATGACTACAGAAAAGATTCAAACGATCCGACAACGTATAAAAACCTCACAAGATCGACAAAAGAGTTATGCTGATCTTCATCGAAAGGACGTGGAATTTGATGTAGGAGATCATGTGTTCTTACGTGTTGCTCCATGGAAAGGAGTTACGAGATTTGGAAAGAGAGGAAAGCTAAATCCTCGATTCATCGGTCCATTTTTAATCCTCGATCGAGTAGGAACTGTGGCTTATAGACTCGCTTTACCGCCAAGTATGTCTCGTGTTCATAACGTTTTCCACATATCCATGTTACGCAAATATGTGGAAGACCCGAACCACATTATTGAGTTAGAACCGGACGAAATAGCGGAGGATTTGACGTATGAAGAAGTTCCTGTTCAAATCTTGGATAAGAAGGAACATATTCTACGCTCCAAGGTTATACCTCAAGTTAAAGTTTTGTGGAGAAACCACGATGTTGAGGAAATGACTTGGGAGTTAGAATCAGAAATGAAATCAAGGTATCCTTACCTCTTCGACATACCAGGTACGTACCCTAATTTCGAGGGCGAAATTTCATAAGAAGGGGAGGTTGTAAGACCCCAACTTTTATAAATAAAGATGAATTTTCTATAAATATCATTTTTGAATATTATGAAGTTAATTTGATATAATGTTATAGTTGTGGGTAATATTTATAAATTTTGCAAAGTAAGCAAGTTGTTATAAAATATTCGTTTGGTCGGGGAATATTCTTTTTGTCGGGGAATATTCGTACGACGGCACAATCATTGGTGGACCCCACAACGGAATTATTATCGGATTGAGAAAACGACAGAATTATCTTTCTACAAAAATAACAGCCGAGGTGTTACCGTTAAAATCGTTAAAACTGTTGAACTACTCGGTAGTAAAAGTACAGTAATACGCGTGGTTGCATAGTAGCACACGGTATTGATTATTGATGCTTACGTGAGAAGTCACTCAGCTATACTCAATTATTGCTACAGTAATTGCTGCATCATATCTCTTAAATTATTGTCATAGTATCATCTGTATAATATGTTATATTATTGAGACGTTGTGGTAAGTTTGGTTATTTTATGGGGGGCCATATGTCATCATCTAAGAGTCTCTTCGTCAATAGTAATTACCGTCGTCAATAGTAATTACCGTCGTCAATAGTAATTACCGTCGTCAATAGTATTTACCTTGATCAATAGTAATTACCTTCGTCAATAGTATTTACCTTGGTCAATAGTAATTACCTTCGTCAATAGTATTTACCTTGGTCAATAGTATTTACCTTGGTCAATAGTAATTACCTTCGTCAATAGTATTTACCTTGGTCAATAGTAATTACTTTCGTCAATAGTAGTTGTCCCTTCAAAATTACCAAGAGTCATTTGACCCTTCGTTAAGACCAAGAGTCATTTGACCCTTCGTTAAGACCAAGAGCCACCCTCAGTTTTTCTATAAATAGAGGCCTAGGGCTTCATTATTTTTCACGAATTCATTCAAGCTATAGAGAGAGAAAGTATAGAGAGAATAAGAGAGAGAGAGACTAAAAGTATTCTGCTACATCACTTTTCCAATATCCAGTTCTTTTAAGGTAGGGAATATTATTTCTTTTATATTCATGAAGAGAACTTCTGTTATTCCATTCGTTATTATTCTGTTGGAATAACCAGTATACGCGGTCTACCCTATACTTGGTGACATTCTTCTATTATTCTGTTGGAACATCATGTCTGTGTGTTTTACACCGGACCTGGTTCCGTTTATTATTCTGTTGGAACATCCTGTCTGTGTGTTTTACACCGGACCTGGTTCCGTTTTATTATTATTCTGTTGGAGCATCCTGTCTGTGTGTTTTACACCAGACCTGGTTCTATTATTTATTATTCTGTCGGAATATCCTGTCTGTGCGTTTACGCCGGACCTGGTTCCATTATTTATTATTCTGTTGGAATAACCTGTCTGTGCGGTCTATCGCATGCATGGTGATTTCTTTTGTTATTCCATTCTTTATTATACTCAGTTGGTTAAGTTTTGACTTCTATACTCCATGAAATTTGTGGAATATCCTTGATAATTGCGTTTCATCCAGTATCTTTTCATGAAAATATTCTTCTAAGTATTCTTGAATTTTACTCCACAATGCAGTATCATGTTGACAATTTGGACGTTGTTAATTCTTGGATAAATTAATTCTTGAACTTGTTTTATTGAATTCTTATATCATTGTCATCATCCTCATGTTTATATTCTGTTGAAAGTCATCTGTGGCCTGTAGTGCATAGATGGACTTGGTATGATTATGACCAGGGATTATTCGGTGTAATCATGACCGTAATGTTACAAATGATGTGGTAAAAGTCCTCATTGGCCCGTAGTGCATTGATGGACAGTTGTTGGCATGATCATGACCATTAATGAATACACGAATATCCTTGGCCGTAGTGCAGGGGTGATTCGATGATGTGGATTATTTTATTAAGCTGAGTCTCAGCGATCGCAGTGTTGAAAAACCTTTTAAATCATAAAAGATAGTAGAGTTTATTTTCTACTTGACTCTCTTAATGGATTGCTTGTTCCGCTACAGTTAAACTTGATGTCTATTATATTTTATCAGTTTAACATTGTTGAAGGCTAATGATAATTTATTCTGCATTATCTTAGTCATAATATTTCTTACTGGGCTAGTTGAGCTCACCCTTTCTTTCACTGTTCTCTTCAGGAAATGAGAACGTAGCTGGGACAAGTCGGGGTACGGAGTGATGGTCCGAATGATAGTATTAGTTAGTAGTCCTCACTATTCTATGTAATGGTGTGTTAATAAATGTAATGAGGACTCCTTTTGAGTATGAATACTCTCTAGAAGATAATATTTGTATTCAAACTCACAGTTTATGTTTTGTCGTATTGTACACGACAGATGTATTAATCAGTTGTATTTGTATTCTGTACTATGTATCTGACGACTCAAGATGGGTGATGTATACCTAATTTTGGGGGCGTCACAAATTATGTTAAACCTTATCTTACGTCGTATTATGTTCCCTTTAAATTGACACCTAACATTCGGTTAAGTTGTCATAGCTTGTCATTATATCATATTAGAAGTATAATGTTTCTTAACATTAATTAAGTTAACATTCACTTCATGACTTAAAATTTTCTTTCAATTGTTACTTAACATTTAGTTAGGTTCTTAAAGCTTTCCACCGTGTTATATTATGTGACTTACATTCATTAAAATTGATTGAGTTAAAATTCATCTCACGGTTCATAATGCATTCCTTAATGATTTATATTAACCTCGTTACACATCTTATAATGTTTATTTCATTTGATCCGAAACACTTTTTAAGTTCATTACCACTTTACATGGCGTTTCAACGTTCACACGTCACACGTCCGATTCGTCTCCTTTGCGTATGAGCAGTATACTCGTACAACTTGTCTAATACATTACTGATTAATGTAAAATATCATTATATTTTATAATTTTTAAGTCTTATAACTTAAAACAACATCTTTTATCGTCAGAGGCACTTGACTTGCATACGTGCACGCCCCACGCCCTCTGATTGCCTTCGAATGCACATCAGTCCCAAAGATGGCCATTTTGACCACTTCTAACAACCCCAAATAGAAAAACTTAAAGAACAAAATTTGTAGGTTTACTCGTTATCTTTTTGAATCATCCAAAATCGTCTCAATCATAGTTCGTATGAAATGGTTATGGTCATTTTACTACAGGAGGTTAAAATAGTCATGTCTGGCTTAGGGGCTGCGCTGCAATGCCCAAGACCAGAATGGGTTGCTCAAGTTGTTCTGTTTCATGAATTTTTGACCTTTTTCACTTTCGATCTTTACAACCCGAGTTATTCACATCCAAATTAGTCCATTTTCGATTCTATGGATTCGTAATTCATTGAACTACGACATACCAAAAAATCAACACATTAAAAACCATTCTAATGACTAAATTTTCAAATTTCATGTCAATTTTACATACTTTGACAAATTTAGCATAATCAATCACTACAAACTCGATTTTTAACCAAATTAATCCATTTAAATTTCATTGTTTTCGTTTTTCAATGTATTAACAATACCTACTATCAATTGAAGGTTATATCCATGAATTAACCATCAATTTTGAATCCAACATAAGCCAAAATGTACATATTCAACCAAAACTCGAATTCTTCATCTTTAACATGTTTTCATGGATTTGATTACTGAAAACTCACTTATAAACAACAGACTAAATTATACATCCCCACGAACCTATATTATAGATACCTTAACAAATTAATCATAAAAATCTATTTTTGATGAAGAACTCAAGAAAACATAAACTTGAGTTCTAGGACTAGATTATTACCTTCAATTCTTAGAATAGTAGATGATTAACAAGCTTTAATCACCTTTCTTCTTCTTCCTTGATTCTTCCAATCTTCTTCTCAAACTCACAGAATTTCTTTTCTCTCTCAACTCTCTACTTTTCTCTGTTTTCTCTATTCTCAGGCTTAACAAAAATAAGTGTAAGAAAATAAACTGATGGAACATGAGTTCCGTTAAAATAAACATGGGTCTCAGCAGTTACAACCCACCAAGGGTCATAGGACCTTGTTTGGCTAGCACATTATATAACCCTTTTTAATTTATTTTAATTTTTCACTTATTATATAGTTTACAAATATCACGGCTAATTTAATTAAATTATTTATCAAATATAACTCCAATTTATTTAACAAATTATTACCTTTCTAATTTAATTATTTAATTAAATTAAAAATATTTCCATAATAATCTCCATTGAATATTTATTCAATTCCATAAATATTCTAATTAAAATGTTTATTCAATCCCATAAATATTTTTAACTATTTACGAAACTCACAATTTTACTACATTAACATATTACATTTATATGTAATATATATATTAATCTCCCAAATATATTCGCATATTTCACTATTTTAATTAAGTAAATCACTCACATTATTTATGAAACTTAATTCATAATAATTTTTATCATAATAATAATAATTAAATTATATTCTCTCATTATATAATTTAACTTAATCAAATTAACTAATATTACTCAGTTAATTTCCTTTTCATAACAAATTCATTTAATTTCTTCAATAGTTTAATTAACCATTAAACTTCTTTTTCCCCAATACATGAATATATAATTCTCTTCACACCAAATCACATATTTCACAATATATAACAGATACTCAAACTAAAAATAACTTATAATAAGAATTTTATTTATTAAATTCTTATTTAAATAATTTCTAAAAATTCAAGTTGTCATATCCTTCCCTTCTTATAAGGATTTCGTCCTCAGAATTACCGAAACCCTACCTTACTCAGGTTTTCATCAAATCTCTTTTAAAAAAATTATCGTTGAATAACTTTAACACATTACCTTAATATAGGTTTAATGAAACCTGGAGATTGCTCCACATATTCTTCTTCTTGAAGTTCACCATCAGAAATTCACTCTTAACATCCATCTGGAAAACTTTAAACTTCATATGAGCAACAAAGGCAAGAAATATCCTGCTAGGTTCTAGTCTGGCAACAGGTGTGATAACCCCAAAACAGGTCCATTCCATCCAACTTATTCTGAGTCGCCAAATACATGGTACAGAAAACAACTACAACTTTATTACAACAATTGTCGTGCAAAATACAACAACACATATGCTGTGAGTTTGGATACAAATATATACCAAATGTGACTCATGTTCCAACCGTGGACAGCACCTCACAATGACACCTTACATAAAGGTATAGTCAAAAACTGTTTTAGAAATTAGAATCTTTGGGAAGTGCTCAAGGAAACCTTCGTACATGGGAGGCCACGCGTCTAGGTTATGATAGATATCATATGGCCACAGAATTATCCTTGGTTGACCCAATAGACCCCAAAGAAAAATGAGAAGATTACTATCATATTCTTCCCAATGGTGAGTCTTCTCTTGACATATCATTATCTCCACTGTCTCTAATTGAGAATTATACTTCAAACAAACACCAAGATTATATAGGTAGTGCTCATAAATATACTCAGCAAGTGGATGAGCACATCCCTGTCTTATGATGACATGAGGTTGTATGTCATTAGACATCTTGTATGATAGCGGCAAAACACCCTTCCAACGTTGGGTTCGCTTCACCCTAGATGATTCACCAAATATAACTACTAAATGATGACCACCGTTCTATTCACATGCTACCCCCGCTCTACTCAGCTACACTCTTATTACCTGAAAGGAATTGTGAAACAGAAGGGTGAGCACAACTAGCCCAGTAAAGAATATCATGACTAAAGATAAATAAATTATCAATAGTCTTCATCAGTAATAAATCGGAGATTTAGAACATATGGTAAATGATAAAAATTTCAACCATAGCTGCAGCGGAACGAGCAATCCATTAGAAGAGTCAAATAGACCATAAAATCTATTATCTTCTCCATGTTAAAAATCCATCAACAATGTTTTATCTCTGTAACATCAATCAACAGTTCTGGTCCACAATCATATAAATAACTCATAATCATAATTGTGATTCTAAATTTTTCTTCGCACCCATGACGAAGAATATTTTTATCACCTGTCTTTATCTGAAACATCAAAGATCATGGTTATACCAAATCACAGTTCCTGTTTATAATCATACTAATAAATCCATCTTTGCACTACGGCCAAAGATATTCAACAACAGTTCATCTTTGCACTACAGGCCAAAGATATTCATTAACACACCATCTTTGCACTACAGGCCAAAGATATTCAACAACAGTTCATCTTTGCACTACGGGCCAAAGATATTCATTAACAATTCATATTTGCACTACAGGCTAAATATATTCATATCTCAAAGAAATATATAATCATTTCAGAATTTATATAAACAATAATTATAACCATGTTGATCAATTCACCTTTGCACTTAAGCTTAAGATATTCAATTATAAATTCAATGGCCATGATCATACCAGTCACAATTCAACTTTGCACTACAGGCCAAAGAGAACCCTAGTCATGATCATACCAATAATCTACCCATCTTTACACTCCAGTGAAAGAGAATTTCAACATCAGGGTTATAAAAATTTTATATATGATAATAAAAATAATATGATCAACATATAGTTTTAATCTCAAGAGTAATATTCGTAACTCATGAATAGTAAATCGTGAATAGTAACTCATGAATAGTAACCCCGACACAAAAGATAGAAATTCCACAATAAAATCTATACCAATATTTCAGTATAATGATATTGAAAGAATAACATTTCTTAAATTTATAAACAATTTGTTTTAATTGTTTACACTTTACTAAAATAATGTATTTAATCATTCTAAAATGTCAAACTCATAAGATTTCATTACCAATAACCAAAAGCCTCATAAACAATCTGCATATACCTCATATAGGATTCTCAAGCCATAAAATCCTATTTTTTAATTTTCTTACTTCACAAAACATATTTAATTCATTTACTCATAACTAGTCTATTTTCATGAAAAATACCAAATCAGTTCTAAAAATATTTCTTTTCTGGGATTTAGCATAATATAGTCCCATAGTAAACATATATTTTTCTCAGAATTTTTAAAACTCATTTACTATTTTTCATATGGCCAAAACCGCCGAATATTTAGACATTTATCATAAATTGTACTTTTATCCAAAAATTCTGAAATTCACAGAGTACACTAATATTATATAAATGTACTCCCAATAAAAATTTCATCAATTTTGGAGTTAACCACAAGGAGTTATAAGCGGTTACTTTTAAAATAGTCTTTTCCCATAAAATTCATAACTCATAATCTATACATCCAAAAATCACCATTTTTGGACACAATCAATAAAACTCATCAAAATATCATTTCAAAATTTTCCAGAATTTTCTGAAGGTCAGAAGAATTAAGAACTGAAAAACATAATAACCCTTTAAATCCCTTACTATCCATTACAATCCCTTACCTCAAAAGTGCAGTATTTCTGACTGGAATGCAAAGCCGAAGAAAAGTTGCACTGAATAGCAACTCTCAAAGTATCTAAATACTCACAAAATATACTTCATAATATAGAGAGAGAAAGAGTGAAAGCTTATGTTTCTGGTGTGATTTTCAATTCTAACTTAGCCCTCTATTTATAGGAAAATGTTAGCACGTCGAAGCAGACTTAACCTGCAACCTGATGGCTTTACCTGCTACTATTTCCACCCACCACATTTGAATAAAAATCTCAGCACATTTCTTTACCAACCAAGAGTGAGGCCCACCAATTCTAGAATTTTCCATCAAAATGATAAACTCCGAAAATTCAACAATTTCTGAACCATTCATCTCGTAAATTTCATAATAAATCATACGTTTATTTTTAACGGTTCAAAATTTGTAGACATATACTCAACTTATATATATATAACATATCCAAAAATTACCACGATCCAACGGTCGGATTAAAAATTATAACCCCCGCAAAATATCTCAAAAACCCTGATTTTTAATACCTCCATTCCGACAAAAATACTAATAAAAACCTCAACATTAACTCCTTCATTTTTAACCACAAAAATATATTCCTCATTTATATCCACATAAAATAAATATTTCCTTATCATATGAATCAATAATTAATTATTCATAAATAATATTACAGAATCACATTTATGACAACCAGGCCGTTCCCAGGAAAGAGGGGGCTTTCCAATAAGAATTTCTCCTTACTGGCGCGCAATTAGGTGACCAAACCTCTCCTTAGATAGAACTTTCTAGACATTGCCAATAATGTTATCTAATAATATTATTCAAATAATATGAATTATTGATCTGATAATAGAAAATACTGTGCAGTGACAATTATTGAACAACAATAATATAAAATTTTAACGTAGCAATTATTGAATCAATAAAATAAAATATTGAACAGTAATTACTGTAATAATTATTGAGTAGTGCCTTCTTACGTAAGAATCAATAATTTCAAAAATACTATGCAATACCGTGTGCTACTGTGTAATAATGCGTATTACTGTATTTTAACCACCGGGTATTCCAACAGTGTTAACGGTAACAACTACACCGTTATTTGTAAAAACTCAAATTTATCGTTTTCTTCATCCGACAGTTATTCTGTTATGGGGCCCACAAATGACTGCGCCGTCGTACGAATATTCTCCGACAAAAAGAATATTTCACGACCAAACGAATATTCCCCGACAACAACGAATATTTTATAGCCACTTGTGTATTTTGAAAAAAAATTCATATATCACCCTTAACTTTAATATTTATCAATTTAACCATTTACTGAATAGTAATTATAAGAAAAATTGAATACTTTTATTTCATAAAATTCGGGGTCTTACAATCTCCCCTCCTTATGAAATTTCGTCCTCG
Organism: Panax notoginseng; assembly: GCA_016801055.1. NCBI lineage: Eukaryota > Viridiplantae > Streptophyta > Magnoliopsida > Apiales > Araliaceae > Panax > Panax notoginseng. Next base: position 23,145,706 of record CM029021.1, read on the forward strand.
AAATTTACGTACCTGGTATTTCAAAGAATTGAGAATACCTTCCTTTCATTTCAGATTTCATCTTCCATGTCATCATAATTTCTCCATTGCTCATCTCCTGTATTTCAAATATCATTCTAGAATACAGCTTCAAAACAAGGGTTAATTTAACAAATTGACATAACACATAATATCCCGATATTATGACTGACCAACAAATAAGCTTAGGTAGGACACACTAGCGAAGGATTTACTCATTTCTCCCCTCCTAGTTATAATCCCCGATCTCCGCCAAAGACCATATCCCTAAGCTCTGATACCAACTGTGACAACCCCAAAACAGGTCCATTCCATCCAACCTATTCTGAGTCGCCAAATACATGGAACAGAAAACAACTACAACTTTATTACAACAATTGTCGTGCAAAATACAACAACACATATGCTGTGAGTTTGGATACAAATATATACCAAATGTGACTCATGTTCCAACCGTGGACAGCACCTCACAATGACACCTTACATAAAGGTATAGTCAAAAACTGTTTTAGAAATTAGAATCTTTGGGAAGTGCTCAAGAAAACCTTCGTACATGGGAGGCCACGCGTCTAGGTTATGATAGATATCATATGGCCACAGAATTATCCTTGGTTGACCCAATAGACCCCAAAGAAAAACGAGAAGATTACTATCATATTCTTCCCAATGGTGAGTCTTCTCTTGACATATCATTATCTCTACTGTCTCTAATTGAGAATTATACTTCAAACAAATACCAAGATTATATAGGTAGTGCTCATAAATATACTCAGCAAGTGGATGAGCACATCCCTGTCTTATGATGACATGAGGTTGTATGTCATTAGACATCTTGTATGATAGCGGCAAAACACCCTTCCAACGTTGGGTTCGCTTCACCCTAGATGATTCACCAAATATAACTACTAAATGATGACCACCGTTCTATTCACATGCTACCCCCGCTCTACTCAGCTACACTCTTATTACCTGAAAGGAATTGTGAAACAGAAGGGTGAGCACAACTAGCTCAGTAAAGAATATCATGACTAAAGATAAATAAATTATCAATAGTCTTCATCAGTAATAAATCGGAGATTTAGAACATATGGTAAATGATAAAAATTTCAACCATAGCTGCAGCGGAACGAGCAATCCATTAGAAGAGTCAAATAGACCATAAAATCTATTATCTTCTCCATGTTAAAAATCCATCAACAATGTTTTATCCCTGTAACATCAATCAACAGTTCTGGTCCACAATCATATAAATAACGCATAATCATAATTGTGATTCTAAATTTTTCTTCGCACCCACGACGAAGAATATTTTCATCACCTGTCTTTACCTGAAATATCAAAGATCATGGTTATACCAAATCACAGTTCCTGTTTATAATCATACTAATAAATCCATCTTTGCACTACGGCCAAAGATATTCAACAACAGTTCATCTTTGCACTACAGGCCAAAGATATTCATCAACACACCATCTTTGCACTACAGGCCAAAAATATTCAACAACAGTTCATCTTTGCACTACGGGCCAAAGATATTCATTAACAATTCATATTTGCACTACAAGCTAAATATATTCATATCTCAAAGAAATATATAATCATTTCAGAATTTATATAAACAATAAGTATAACCATGTTGATCAATTCACCTTTGCACTTAAGCTTAAGATATTCAATTATAAATTCAATGTCCATGATCATACCAGTCACAATTCAACTTTGCACTACAGGCCAAAGAGAACCCTTGTCATGATCATACCAATAATCTACCCATCTTTACACTCCAGTGAAAGAGAATTTCAACATTAGGGTTATAAAAATGTTATATATGATAATAAAAATAATATGATCAACATATAGTTTTAATCTCAAGAATAATATTCGTAACTCATGAATAGTAAATCGTGAATAGTAACTCATGAATAGTAACCCCGACACAAAAGATAGAAATTCCACAATAAAATTCATACCAATATTTCGGTATAATGATATTGAAAGAATAACATTTCTTAAATTTATAAACAATTTATTTTAATTGTTTACACTTTACTAAAATAATGTATTTAATCATTCTAAAATGTCAAACTCATAAGATTTCATTACCAATAACCAAAAGCCTCATAAACAATCTGCATATACCTCATATAGGATTCTCAAGCCATAAAATCCTATTTTTTAATTTTCTTACTTCACAAAACATATTTAATTCATTTACTCATAACTAGTCTATTTTCATGAAAAATATCAAATCAGTTCTAAAAATATTTCTTTTCTGAGATTTAGCATAATATAGTCCCATAGTGAACATATATTTTTCTCAGAATTTTTAAAACTCATTTACTATTTTTCATATGGCCAAAACCGCCGAATATTTAGACATTTATCATAAATTGTACTTTTATCCAAAAATTCTGAAATTCACAGAGTACACTAATATTATATAAATGTACTCCCAATAAAAATTTCATCAATTTTGGAGTTAACCACAAGGAGTTATAAGCGGTTACTTTTAAAATAGTCTTTTCCCATAAAATTCATAACTCATAATCTATACATCCAAAAATCACCATTTTTGGACACAATCAATAAAACTCATCAAAATATCATTTCAAAATTTTTCAGAATTTTCTGAAGGTCAGAAGAATTACGAACTGAAAAACATAATAACCCTTAAAATCCCTTACTATCCATTACAATCCCTTACCTCAAAAGTGCAGTATTTCTGACTGGAATGCAAAGCCGAAGAAAAGTTGCACTGAATAGCAACTCTCAAAGTATCTAAATACTCACAAAATATGCTTCATAATATAGAGAGAGAAAGAGTGAAAGCTTATGTTTCTGATTTTCAATTCTAACTTAGCCCTCTATTTATAGGAAAATGTTAGCACGCCGAAGCAGACTTAACCTGCAATCTGATGGCTTTACCTGCTACTATTCCCACCCACCACATTTGAATAAAAATCTCAGCACATTTCTTTACCAACCAAGAGTGAGGCCCACCAATTCTAGAATTTTTTATCAAAATGATAAATTCTGAAAATTCAATAATTTCTGAACCAGTCATCTCGTAAATTTCATAATAAATCATACGTTTATTTTTAACGGTTCAAAATTTGTGGACATATACTCAACTTATATATGTATAACATATCCAAAAATTACCACGATCCAACGGTCGGATTAAAAATTATAACCCCCGCAAAATATCTCAAAAACCCTGATTTTTAATACCTCCATTCCGACAAAAATACTAATAAAAACCTCAACATTAACTCCTTCATTTTTAACCACAAAAATATATTCCTCATTTATATCCACATAAAATAAATATTTCCTTATCATATGAATCAATAATTAATTATTCATAAATAATATTACAGAATCACATTTATGACAACCAGGCCGTTCCCAGGAAAGAGGGGGCTTTCCAATAAGAATTTCTCCTTACTGGCGCGCAATTAGGTGACCAAACCTCTCCTTAGATAGAACTTTCTAGACATTGCCAATAATGTTATCTAATAATATTATTCAAATAATATGAATTATTGATCTGATAATAGAAAATACTGTGCAGTGACAATTATTGAACAACAATAATATAAAATTTTAACGTAGCAATTATTGAATCAATAAAATAAAATATTGAACAGTAATTACTGTAATAATTATTGAGTAGTGCCTTCTTACGTAAGAATCAATAATTTCAAAAATACAATGCAATACCGTGTGCTACTGTGCAATAACGCGTATTACTGTATTTTAACCACCGGGTATTCCAACAGTGTTAACGGTAACAACTGCGTCGTTATTTGTAAAAACTCAAATTTATCGTTTTCTTCATCGGACAGTTATTCTATTATGGGGCCCACAAATGACTGCGCCGTCGTACGAATATTCCCCGACAGAAAGAATATTCTACGACCAAACGAATATTCCCCGACAACAACGAATATTTTATAACCACTTGTGTATTTTGAAAAAAAATTCGTATATCACCCTTAACTTTAATATTTATCAATTTAACCATTTAATGAATAGTAATTATAAGAAAAATTGAATACTTTTATTTTATAAAATTCGGGGTCTTACAACAGGTACGAAGGTCTCGTCGTAGTCGATGCCTTCGTCTTGAGAATAACCTTTGGCCACTAGTCTTGCCATGTTCCTTGTGATCACCCCATCTTCATCCATTTTATTTCTGAAGACCCATTTGGTGCCAATAACTAGGTGACTTCTTGGTCTAAGAACTAATCTCCAAACTTTTCTTCTTTCAAACTGATTCAGCTCCTTTTGCATGGCCTCTATCCAACTAGAATCTTTCATGGCATCTTCTATCTTCTTGGGTTCCATTTGGGACAGAAAGCTCAAATAGAAACACTTATCCTGGGTGGCAAATCTCATCTTGATTTTTACATTTAGATTTCCAATAATCAGGTCTTGAGTGTGATGTCTTGCCCATCTGTTCCCTGTTGGTAGATCTGTTCTGGTGCCTTCTTGTCTGAATTCTTTAAGATTAACTTTTGTCTCTTATTGCAGAGGTTCGTCGTCTGGTGTAGTTTTCTTCACGATCTCTTCTTCAGGCTCAACGATTCCATCTTCTAGGGCTACGATCATGGTGTTGGGCTCGACCACCTCATACGTAGTGTTTGGATCTTCGATTGCAGTGCATTGTGGTATAGACTTGTCTAAGTCTGTTTCATCAAAGATGATGTATATCGAGACTTCAACACTTAGCGTCTTGTTGTTGAACACTCTATAGGCCTTGTTGTCTATGGCATATCCAAGAAAGATTCCTTTATTTGACTTGGGTTGGAACTTAGTCAGATATTGTTTTCCATTGTTGAGAATGTAGCATGCACAGCTGAACACATGGAAGTAACTGAAATTTGGCTTTCTTCCTTTCCATAGCTCGTAGGGAGTCTTCTTTAGTGTAGAGTGAATAAGAGACATGTTTTGAGTGTGGCACGCAGTGTTGATAACTTATGTCCATAAGTATTCAGGCAGATGAGCTGCTACTAGCTGCCATTAAGCAAAAATTTACAATTTCTTCAGTTTATTCAGCAGCTTCTTCCTCGTCACTTAGATCCCATCCTTCCTCAGCTATCAGAACTTTGTTGTTGACTAGTTTTGGACAATCCTTTTTAAAATGTCCAGGCTGGTTGCATTCGAAACATGTGTTTGAATTTTCATTGGAGTTGACATTTCTGAAGTTGTTGTTATTTGCTTTGAAGTTTCCTCCTTGTGTTTTTGGCTTGAATATTTGCTTGCTTTTGAAGTTGTTGAAATTATTGTTTGTTTTCATAAAGCCTTTGCCATATTTTCTTGCTTTACTTTGAATTACTTTTCTAAATTGTCTGGATAATAAAGTAACTCCATTGTTATCTAGACTCTAGAGTTCTTCATTTAGTTCGTCATCATCACTTTTTTGATCTACAAGAAGAGCTTTGAAAGCAATTCCTTTCTTTTTGAGATCTGTGTCTGATCCAGCCTTTTCGACTAACATGTCAACTTCATGAGCATGAAGGTTTCTAATGAGGTTATCCAGAGGATATGTGGTTAGATCTTGCATTTCCTTGATTGTTATAACCTTCATTTTTCAGATGGATGGAAGGGCTTTGAAAATTCTTCTGTTTTTCTCATTTGTAGTATATGTCTTTTCTAGTTGTTCCAGCTCATCAATGATTATGGAAAAACGTGTTTCTATATCAATGATCTTCACTCCTTCTTCAAGCTTGAAACTTTCATATTCTTGGATTAGAGCATCTTTTCTGGTTTCTTTGATATGATTAGTTCCTTCATAGGTTACAATCAATTTTTTCCAGATTTCTTTTGTATTTTTATAGTTGTTAACTCTTTTGTAGTCTTTTTCAATTAAAGCACTTATTAACACATGTTCAGCTCATGAGGTTACATTCATAGTCTCTTCTTCTTTAGTGGTGAATTCATAAAAATCTTTTTCAACGGTCCTTTCTCCTTGAATTTTGGTTGGAACTTTTACACCTCATTCCATTGCATACCAGATTTTGATTCCTTCATTCCTTGTGACTTGGCATAGATTTTAAATCTATTTTTCCAGGTGGCAAAGTTGGTTTCATCAAATAGTGGAGGTTTGGGCATTGATAGTCCTTCTCCGCAACCAGTAGTATTATAGGTCATGGATCTACTCTTAGGTATGCATGTATTCACTCAACAAACAAGTTAAAGAGCACTTCTCTGATACCAATTAAAAGTCCAATAATAATCTAGAAGGGAGGTTGAATAGATTATTACATATTTAAAAATTATCTTAAGGCATTTCTGAATTTTTAAATAATTAATTTGCAGTTTTAGAATTTAGTATGCAAGACTAAAAACTCCAATCACAGAATGCACAGGGATTTGTCTGGTTCACAACATACATCCCGGGTATGTTGCTACGTCCAGTCTTAAGCTCTTTTTCATAACTTGAGATCTTATTACTATCAATAATAAATACTCCATCAGCAGGCGGAGAAGCCTTTATAAAGTTTTATAGACAAATTTCTAACTAATCTATCTTGGACAGCAAACTCCCAGCTCCCTCCTCAAGCTTAGTTGTACTTCTTTTGAGTTTAGTTCTATTCTATAATCTGGTCTTGAAATAACAATCTCTTCCTCACATCACAAGTTCACTAGAGACCCAACTCCCAGCTGACCTCTCTAAGACCTGGTCTTAGTCGAAGAATTACTCGTCATTTTCACAGATACATAAAATAAACTAACTATACCCTTTTTCTTTTTTACAAAAGATTTTACAACAATGTGCTTCTTAAATAAGCAAATAAAATTTTAGTACAGATTGATGCTCATTGAATAAGCAGATAGCAATTTAAAGGTCAATTATAAGTTAAAAAAAGTGCTTCTCGATTAAGTAAATATATCAATTTCAGTTTAGCTCAAAAGTGCTTTTGTATAAGAAGATATATAATTTAATACAAATTTATAAAGAATTATTTATTCTTTATATTAAAGAATGTGTTTATATGGATTTAAACAAATTTAATTTCAGATATTTTCTAATAAGTATTGTATGAATGAAATTATGTTCAAATACTTGTGATTAAATGAATAAATTAAACAATAATTATCAAGTATAATGATTTAATCATTTAAGCAATACTTGATATAGTAAATAAATTTGTTTTAACTCAGAAAATATATATTGATATTTTATCTATTATGTGACTAGTTATAAATAAAGTCACTTAGCACTTTAAAGAATCGTACGGTTCGATTCCCTCACTTAAGAAAAATATCTCCCTAGCCTAGGTGTCTAAGTATGACAAAATTTATAGTTTCACAATTGATATTTATATAAATATTTTCGCTAGATCGCTTAGATTTTCAAATCCTATTCAGGTGATTCACTCTTTTCAGAGGAATATATTGGTATTATTTTGAACTATCAAGTGTAGATCTACTTTACGATATTTATATAAATAATATCAATAGAAAGTCACTTAGCACTTTAAGGACTCGTACGGTCCGATTCTCTCACTTAAGAGGAATATCTCCGTAGCCTAGGTGTCTAAGTATGACCTTTTATTTGATAAATAGATGAAATATATATATATATATATATATATATATATATATATATGTGTATAACAATTTATATTTATATATCTATAAATATAAATAAGTGAGAGATAATTCAATAAAACTAAATCAAATAACTTATCTCAATTACTTAGACCAATTTTCTCTTCAAATAATCAGAACTTTGTTAAGAAGAGATAGAAAACTTTAGAGAGAGTATGTAGGCGAGGAGAGTAAGCTTTTCTTTTCAAGTGAATTGGTAAACCAAAATGAATGAAAAACTCCCCTATTTATAGATTTTTGAGGTTAGGGGCAAAATAGTAATTTTGGAAATCTATTTTGAGATAAAAGGTTGAGATTGCTTCAATTCAATTTTAATGGTCCGGGTGAAAATTTTATGCAACATAGCACACAGATTGTCAACCTATTTTCGAAAATATTTTAGCCCAAAAAAATGTTTGTCTTCCAAAGAGAGAGAGTTTAATTCGGTTAAGGCATAATTTTTAATTTTTCAAACTTTCAAACTTTTGGTTAAAGACTTTCAATACTTGATATGTGTTTTGATACATGCACGAAATCATTGTCCCAAAAAAGTTGGCATAAAAATTAGTTAGCATAGAATAGCTATGGCGACGGGTTCTCGCTATAGCTCAAAAAACCGTCGCCATAGCCGACTGTGTACTACACAACTATGTACATATATTTTTACTATATATATATATATATATATATATATATATATATATTGCATGCAAAATTTCTTTTTGCTCCCATTTTGTGCAAGTGTATTTTTGAAAGAAAATATGATCTCTTTGCCTTAGGAAATTTTAATATGTGAACTAATTTATTTAACACTTGATATTTAATTTAATAAGGTCAATAAAATTTAGAAAATAGTTTAGGTTAAAACAAATAAAATAAAATATAAAACATATGGATAGGATTCTACTTATTTAATTACTAATAATTGTTATCATCAAAATAAACTAAAAACTTGGACCAATCAACAACAAACTACATATTTATTCAATAGGTAGACAACTTTTGTCAAATATTACATCTCGATGTAACTTATTTTCCTTTTTTTCCTCTTAGATAACAATGGTCATGTGTGTGCATATTCAAACTAAAATTATCTAAGTTAAGTTAGACCATACATTTTCATATAAGTGAAGAGAAAAATACAGTCATTATATGTGCACAACAAAACAGAAAAAACCTATAAGAATAAAAAAAAAGATTTGTGATACAACACCAAACACAAAAATTTTAGTCGGTGTTACACTCCCCCACAAAATAGATGACATTTTATTTGCGATAATCTTTTCTATTTGTTATAATCTTATTTAAATTTGTGAGTTATTTAATGAATTATGCTATATCTTGTGACTTTATATGTTGACTTTTTAGTTACGAGTTACGTGAATAACTATAATTGTGTTATTTTAACGATATATTTAATATAATGGGTTAATTTTATAATTTTATCCAATATCATGTCGCAATATACAAAAAACTCTCGTAATAGATAACATATTATTATCCAACAGTTTTCTTATTCTTATTTAACTCTCTATTTTAATCTAATACTCAAAAGAAATACTCATAATATTGTAGTAGAAGAATTTTGTATTTTTTGTCCTTCATTGTTCTACTTAACAACTTATTTATAGGAAGATGGTAGCGCACCACTTTTGACAAACTCACAGGTTCGACACACCAAGGTTGAAAGCGTTCGCCTGATTTATATATATATATAATTCAGATCTTGCATAAAACAAATAACTTTATATATATTCTAATTAATAATTCAGATCTTGCAGAAAAACTTGTCACGTCGTGTTTGAAATTTCGATCATCTAATTTTTGTTATAATAATATAATATTATAATAAAACATATAATTTTATATATATTATAATAAAACAAATAACTTTATTTATAGTATAATATATTATAATAAAATAAATAACTTTATATTATAACATATTATAATAAATCAAATAACTTTTCCCACCCCTACCCTACCTTGTAATTAAGATAAATAGGTTGAAATAAGGGTGATGATACATGGTCAGAGATGTATCAAAGTTCTTGTATAATATATTTTAATTAATATTATTGTTGATGAAGATAATTGTGGGTCCTAAAAGAAATAAAGGTGTAGGTCCCATGATAAAATAAGTCAAACTTACAGCAAATGCCTCATGCTAAACCCCTCTATTTATATATATAAAATATTGAATAAATATCTACCACCCATCACTTATTACACTTATATTTAATCAACACTTTTTTATTCATCAATTATTTACACAATTTAAATTTTTTAACAACTATTCACAATTATTATAGACCCACAATATTAATAACAAAATCGTTCTCACGAAAGACAAAGTCTTACGTAGAAACGACGCGCAATTAAATAATATATTTCCTTCGCATGTACCTAACTTGAATTATAACGCCATTTCTAAATGCCAAATTGTCGCATCTTCATTTTGTAGTAATTGTTTAGTTTAAAATGGAAATATTTTAATTATTAATTATATAATTTCTCACTATATATATACATGTTATGGGTAGGACTGTGCATATAATCCGGTTCTTTAGATTTTCCGGACAGGACCGGATCGGACCGGCCGGTTCGGTATAAAAAGAACTGGGTCCGGTTTTGGTACGGCCTATTTATGGTTCGGTTTTATTGAACCGGACTGGTATATACCGATTTTTAATTTTTTATTATTATTATTAATAATTAATTATTAATAATAATAATTAAATAATGATTATAATAATATTAATTAAAAAATTATAATAATAATAATAATTATACTACTTTTTGGTAAAAATCGGTATCGAATCGGTAAACCGGTTCGGTATACCGGTCCAATCGGTATCGGTACCAAAATTTGGCTAATTTCGATACCAGTTCGGTACCGGTCCGGTTCGGGCCGATTTTTATCGATTACACACCCCTAGCTATGGGTTAAATTTGTATGCCTCTTGTACGGGTATGTAACACAACTAAGACATTCTCTTTCTCCATTAACAAAGGATGGTTAGATTAGAAATAAAACTATTAAATTTTTTTATAGATCCCACAATCCATAAAGTCGCATTAAATTATCCTTTTATAAAATTATACTAAAAGTTTTGATTCATAGTCCCACTGTGACGCCTCCAGAATAGGTTTACATAATCCATTTCGAATCGTCAAATACATGGTACATAATTTAAATACAAACTTCATTTATATAACTGTCGTGCAAATACGACAACACAATAGATGAGTTTCAAACAAATATTGTCTCGTAGACAATATCTAAACTCAAATAAAGTTCTCATTATAATTATTGTTACACTATTTTACAAAATAGTAAGGACTGCTATAAAAATCATCTTGAACCATTACTCTACTTCCCGACTAGTCCCAACTATATTCTCGCCTCCTGAGAAGAACAATGGAACCAAAAGGAAAAGTGAGCTCAACTAGCCCAGTAAAGAATATTATGACTAAGATAATGTAGAACAAATTATCCTTAGTCCTCAACAAGAAAAAATCTGATAGAATACAATAAACAATAAGTTTTAGATCAACAACTGCAGCGAAAACAGCAATCTATTAGAAGAGTCAAGTAGAGAATGATGTCTACTATCTTCTATAATTTAAAAATTCATCATCAATATTTTATCCCTGTAACAACAATTAATAAATATTTCACATCAACGAATTATCCATGCACTGCGGGTCAAGGATATTCGTTAGTATCACTAGTGGTCATCAATAAACATTTCACATCATCGAATTATCCATGTACTACGGGTCAAATATATTTGTTAGTATCACCAGTGGTCATCAATAAATATTTCACATCACCGAGTTATCCATGCAGTACGGGCCAAAGATATTCGTTAGTATCACCAGTAGTCATGATCATGCCAACAATTGTCCATATATGCACTACGGGCCAAAGAGGACTTTCATCACATCATTTGTATGTAACATTACAGGTCATGATTATACCAATACAAACTTTTCTGGTCATAATCATACCAATCAATAGTCCATTTATGCACTACGGACCAAAAATGACTTTAAGCACAACATAATCATGAGGATGACGACAATGATATAAGGAATCAATAAAGTGAGATCGAGAATAAATATTAGAGATTTATAATTCAATTTATCCAGAGTTCAAAAATATTCAAATTGTCAACATGATAATTTATTCGTGGAGTAAAATTTAAGAATGATATTCATGTATCAAAAATAATTTGGACAGAAAAGAAATCACTTTTTGTCGTGAATAGTACCCGAATAAATAGTACTCCGAGTGAATAGTACCCGAGTAAATAGTAATAAATGAATAGTAACCCGTCATGCAAAGTACCATGAATCCCCGAGTGAATAATACCTAAGTGAATAGTAAACCGTGAATAGTACCTGAATAAATAGTACCAAATGAATAGTACCCCGTCATGCAAAGTACCCCGAATCCCCGAGTGAATAATCCCTAAGTGAATAGTACCCCGTGAATAGTACCCTGAGTAAAAATATTAAAATTTAATAAGAAAGTTCAGACCAATATTCTAATAAAACGATACTAGATGAAGTGCAAAATTCAAGGATATTCTACTAATTTCAAGGATTATAGAAGCAATACTTACCATAGTAAGTTTAGATTTAAGAATATGATAAGAAATAATACCCCTTACCTTAGTAGAAGACTGGATACTGCAATAGTGAAGTAGCAGAATACTCTTTTTCTTTCTTTTTATAGTTTCTCTCTCTACCGATACTCTTGTGAATCTTAGTAAATTGGTGTGAGTCTTAGTGAATTGGTGAGGATGAAAGAAGAATTAAGCTTCTATTTATAGAAAAATGGACTAAATAGTAACTGATTCACGGACGATCCAAATTGATTTACTATTAAAACAGACGGTCTATATTGATTTAATATTAAAACCACAACTGACGGTCCAGATTAATTTACTATTAAAACCACCACCGACAGTCCATATTGACTTACTATTAAAACCACCACCTGCGGTCCAGATTGATTTACTATTAAAACCATCACCGACGGTCCAAATTGATTAACTTATTACACTTTGGTACCCTTAAAGTTTTTCAAGTTTGTATTATTCCCCTTTAACTTTTGTAATTCACTTATCTTCAATAAACACATTTTTAATATTTCAACAATTATTCATCATTAATATTATAACTTACAATATTGACAACCAGATCATTTCCAGGAAAGAGGGGGCCTTTCGATAAAGATTTCTCCTTATTGGCGCGTAATTAGATGACTTAACCCCTTTCCTTGACAGAAATTTCTAGACATTGTCAATAATACAAATAATAATATGAATATATGTGTTGTCTCAATTATTAATTTAATAATATAAAATATTGTGCAGATGATACTGTGACAATAGTTGAATCAATAATATGAGATACTATGCAACGACTACTGTTGCAATAATTGAATAAAACTGAGTGACTTTTTACGTAAGCATTAATAATCAGAGATACTGTGCAACAACGCGTATTACTGTTATTTTATCACCGGATATTTCAACAGTTCAACGGTAAAAGATTTGTTGTTATTTTTATAAAAATGTTATTTCAGTCGCTTTCTATATCCGACAGTTATTTCGTTGTGGGGTCCACCAATGATTGTGTCGTCGTACAGATATTTTTCGACAAAAAGAATATTTTCCGACCAAACGAATATTTCCCGACACAACGAATATTTTATATCAACTTGTTTACTTTGTAAAATTTTCACATATCACTCTTAAATTTAGCCTTTTATCAATTTAACTATTTACTAAATAGAATAATAATTATAAAAAAATTGAATATTTTCATTTCATAAAATTGGGTGTTACACCCACAATTCACATCGTCACACTAAACATTATCAATTACTAATTATCATAAAACTCAAATAAGACATTCTATTTCTTCATAAATAAAGATTAAACATCTAACATACTATGTTTTGGTGACGCTATTTTTTTTCTAAATTAAATTATATTATGTGTTTGTTTTATTAGATAAAAATATACAACAATACAAAATGATCAAATATGTGTCTTGCACGGGTTTAAAAGCTATTTCAACATAAAATTAGAAAGTTGACAACCAAGATTATCAAACATTACGTATTAAAAAAAAATTAGAATATATTTATTTATAAAAATTATACTTGTGATAAAATTATTAATATTAAAATTATAACCCCAAAATTATAATCTTTCCAAACAAATATACCGCTGTTACCTCACAAGACAAACAAACTGTTGTACCACTTTTGGCCTGTAACCCGGTGGAGGATTAACTTAGAATTAGAAAAATACAAGATTTTAAGCACACCCAAACCCTACATAACAAAACCCACACAACTCTGCTTCCGTGCGTCACTTTTGGCCCAACTAAACCAATCTCGCGTCGAAACCGTTAATGGAGTCCTCATTTCTGCCGTCTTCATCTTCCTCTGCAATTATGACCTCTCCCTCAAAATATACATACCCAATTTCTCCCTCTTCAAACTCTCACTGTCCCTCGTTATCTCTCCTCTCCCAGCAGAAGAACCCAAATTCCTTCGCAATTTCCTGTACCGCCCAAAAGAATGATCAGAAGCCGTCCAACAAAATTAGCAAAGAGAAAGAGACGAAGCTATGGGGAGGAAGATTCGAAGAGGGTGTCACTGACGCCGTGGAGAGATTCACGGAATCGATTTCGTTCGATAAGGCTCTTTACAAGCAGGATATCATGGGTAGTCGCGCTCACGCCAAAATGCTCGCCCACCAGGTTTCTTTCTATTTTTTTTCTTTTTTACTCCCCCATTTTGGTTGTCTTGAATAAAGAAGTTGGTTTTTGAAATGTTTTGGTGCCCTTCTTTTTTGGGTTTTTGTTTTCTTGGACAATTGTAATGAGCTTGGTGAGTTTTAGCTGTTTTTTAGATGATAAAGTAGAGGGAACAGAATGAGTTGGGAATTCTGAAATTTAAAGTTATTTCAGTAGCTAGCAAATTTATCAGGAGCAAAAATGAAACTTTTTTTTTAAGCTGAACATTTGTCTATAATCAAAACATAAAATAAAATTGGGTTCTTGTTTTAATGTTTAGTTCTTTTAGAAAACTCAATACAGAATTTAGTTTTTTGAAATTTTTTAGTACCTTTCTGTTTTGTTTCACAATTAGTCTCATAAGCCATACAGAGCATGAGTATTTATAATTATTGGTTTTCATATTTAATGATTAATTATTATTGGGGGTGCGATAAGGATTTAATTAGCCATAGTGAGGAAAATAAAGAGGAAAAGAAATGTCAATCATGTGTTTCGATTGGATGGGTAGTGTCAAAGTTTGTATTTTTAATTTCTTTTCATAATACCAGATTTTCCTTGTGAGCATAACTATTTTCTCAGTCTGCATCACCTTGTGACCAAGCAGAGTTGAAATGTTTGATTGTTTGTGTTGTAGGGATTGATTGCTGAAAGTGATAGAAACAGTATTCTTGGAGGTCTTGATCAGATAGAGAAGCAAATTGAAACGGGTAATTTTAAATGGAGGACTGACAGAGAAGACGTGCACATGAACATCGAAGCAGCACTCACTGACTTGGTTGGTGAACCTGCGAAGAAGCTTCATACAGCTAGGAGCCGAAATGATCAAGTTTCAACCGATTTTCGTCTGTGGTGTCGCGATGCTATAGCTAATATTGTTGCTCGCATTAATTATCTTCAGGTTGTATACTTTACATTATGGCTTTTAGGAGTGTTCCATGCAACTCATTTTGTTGTTGAACAATTTCATACATTGCCCACCTTAGATGTGCATCACATTTGATTAAATCGTCTCGTTCTCGTTTTCTTGGATTCAAGATGACTAAGTAGCTAAGATTAATTTTCCCCGACAGTGGTTATATTGTAGACTCATGGCATGTGCACATAAAGTTCTATGGTGCAATGCATTAAAAAATAATAATAATAAATAAAAGATTCCTACATTTGTTGTATATCATATAACTGATCTTAAGTCTTAACCACCACAATGATCAACCTCTCTAAGATGGTTTCAGTCTCCTATCCACAAATATCAGTATATTCTTTTTACTGATTAGTGATAATATGCTATAACCTGTAGGTTGCACTGGTAATCCTGGCGAAGAAAAATGACGGCCTGATTGTTCCTGGTTATACACATTTGCAGAGAGCACAACCTATTCTACTGCAACATCTCCTGTTAGCTTATGTTGAGCAGGTTTGTATTAATTCATCGATGCACTATCATATTTATGGTTTTATCCATATGCTTGTGCTTTTGTTGTCAATTCTCCTAGCAATATTTCATATCCTTTACTCTCATGTTTATAATAGGAAGTGCAACTAAGATAACTATGGCAGTGTTTGATTACCTCTTAATGGCTGTGAATGGATTTGTCTCTGATTCGGTCAGAGGCAAATTTTGTTTGACAATTTTTTTTTACTTCTTAATGGCTCTTAAAGACTTAGACACAAAAATAATTCTATAGCATTAAGAGGCATGTCTGAGCGAATTTATATTATTTTTGGACAAAAATATCCTCTTTTAACCTTACTGATCTCTGGGTTGTTGCACTTCACTTCGCCGCTCTTCTCTCCGCCGCTGCTCTTCTCCTTCGTTGTTGTTCGCCGGTACTAATTTTTAGTAGGATAGGAAGAGTGACATAATACAGCATAGCTATAGATACTTCCTGTCGGAAATCGGTGACGATCGCCGAAAAACCCTGCTCTGCCGCCTTCAATGTTACCGAAACCCCAGCTGGTACTTCTCGGCAGTAGATGCTGACTTCCGTGGATGTGTATACCCAAAACAAGCCACCGATACCGCACAACAAACACTCACCATCGAAAAATACGCCAGGAACATTTTACTGTACAGATTACCAAACTGATGCCTTAGCAGATTCCTAAAAATCAAATACAAGAAAAACACCCAATTTGAATGCAGGGTGGGAGAAATGGAGAGGAAAGAGAAATAGAAGAGAAAACAAAATCTTTTGCTGTAATCTATGAGGTTCATGAGATGAGATATTGACAACGTATATGTATGTATGATTGATTGATGCCAAATTTAAAGCCCTCCGATTTGTAGAGGGAATTCGAAATTAGATCATTGGAATTTGCAGGTAGTAGTAGAGTGGTGGTAGTGGTGATAGAATTTAGTAGTACAGATGGAGATAGAGTTCAGGACACTTGTAGAATTTCGCATAATTGTATTGATTATGTAGTTAAAATTATACATTGAATGCAAGATTCTTTGTTTTCATTTACAAGGTTAAAATTATAAAATATTGTTATTAAGATGTTTTAACAATTTCAATTACCAAACAGCTTTATAAATTCAGATACAATTTCATTCAGATGATCTAATTTATTAAGATGTCATAACCATTCAGATCTTAATTACTCAATTTTATCAAACACCACCTATATCAAAATCTTTAATTTTGAACTACATAAGTATTGTAGAAATGCTTATCCGTGATTTTGTTGTTGCTTCCAAGCATTATCTTGCACTTCTAATCACACATGTATAATCTTCTGGATTGTATATGCTCTAACAAAGCTTAACCTGTGCATGTATCTGAATGTTTAGTGTCACCATGCTTGATAGCAGCTTTTTGGTAATTTATTTTGGTCTTTCCCTAATATGACTGGGATCATGTACTCTAGGTTAATCAGATAGTTGATTTTTCCTACATTTCATTTACTTGGGCTCCAACCCCGTGAGTGTATTTAAATATAATGGGAACTGATATTTTCACATAAAAAATTGATTTTTTTAAATAATCCCTCTCACATGAATAGTGAGTGAGTCCCTCTTCCATGTGAGACTCATGTGGAAATATCATTTTAACATGCGGAAATATCAGTTTCCTAAATATGTTGTTTATCGAAAGAAAAATGACATATTAGCTACTTTCTTTTATGCTCCACAAAATTTATTTTTCCTTATATCTATGATTATCTCATTTTTCCTGTTTTTATTTCTTGCTCAGTACGTTTATGGTTTTGGCAGGGCTTGATTTTCATCTTAAGTTGTTAAGTAGCTATGCTTCCTCTTCAGCCTACATAATGTTAACCCTGATCAAAATCATGTTTTGCAGCTTGAACGAGATGCAGGTCGTTTACGAGATTGCAGAACTAGGCTTAATTTCTGCCCTTTGGGTGCATGTGCACTAGCTGGCACTGGCCTTCCCATAAACAGGTTTATGACTTCTGATGCTTTGGGTTTCACTGCTCCAATGAGAAACAGGTAACAAATTGATTTTTGTCAAGAGTACTAATTAATTTTGTGGATCCTCGTCCTGATGTTCTACTCTTTTTTAAGATTACTACACTGGAATGGACTGTCTGTTCTGTAAAGAGTTTTTTTTAGATAGAAAATTACTGCTCTTTGTGGAACATCAACCATGTGATTGTGTGTGTGCATCAGGTAGATCTGTTTTTTTCTTATAGCTAAATCCTTCCTTCACTAATAATTAATATCTGACTTTGTTACCCGTTAGTACTCGGTATGATCCTTAGAACTTTGCACGGAACCTAGTGTTTGCTTATTGTAATTGCAGTTTCTCACATCTTTACATTTGAATGGAAAAGTGTGTTTCTACCGTAACTGGTGCAACCACCCGAACTAGCCCCTTGTAAATATGTAATTTAAAATGTTTAATACATGCTCTACTAGAGTAACTTTAGTGGGCCCAAGATTAGTTGCCATCAGAATATGTAATTCCTTATAAATGCCTAATTAAAAACTTAGTTTGCTTGGTTTTGAGACATACAAAGAAGAAAAGTGTAGCAAGTAAATTGAAACGGATGGAGTAAAAGTTTTGTGGACTTCAATAAAAAATTCTTTATTGAACCCCACACACCACAAATTTCTATTTTTTAAGAGTAAAGTGGTAATGTCAGTATAAGTCAAAAGCAGGCACAATGTTTTGGAACAATTTTGAAAGGAAATAGTGACTTCTAAATTGGGATGCATGGGGTTAATTTTGTTGTTCATCTTCGTCTTTCAAGTTTACTTATTTGTTATGTATTCCTTTGCTTATGGTGTATGGCTTCCTAAATTAATTGGCAACATGGTTACGCGAATAGCATTGATGCAGTTTCGGACCGAGATTTTGTTTTAGAGTTCCTTTCTGCTAATTCCATCACGGCGATTCATCTTTCTCGGCTTGGTGAAGAATGGGTGTTGTGGGCATCAGAGGAGTTTGGCTTCCTCACTCCCAGTGACTCCGTTTCAACCGGAAGCAGTATTATGCCTCAGAAGAAGAACCCAGACCCGATGGAACTTGTTCGTGGAAAATCTGCTAGGGTCGTTGGGGACCTGGTTACCCTTCTTGTTTTATGTAAGGGACTTCCTCAAGCTTACAATCGTGATCTACAGGTAGGGTACATTCTTATTCGAACTAATACATCAACTCCTACTGCTTATGATGGCTTTTGGGGGTTTATTTTTTCCCATAAATTTTTGGTGGGTTCATTGTGGTCCTCAGCATTATATCCCTTTGTAAGAAATGAACTCTCTTTTTAATTTTTCAAATTGTAAGTTACAGAATTTATACACGAAGGTTAGCCTAATTCTGGGAGTAAAACAAGGAAACTAATTCTAAGAGTAAAACAAGGAACCTAATTAGTCAACATTTTAGGAGAAATAACAAGGAAACATGTTTTCCAACACTCCCCCTCAAGATGGTGAATGAATGTTTTTCATTCTCAGCTTAGACATAAAACTCTGAAATACTGAGCTACTTAACCCCTTAGTAAGTACATCCGCGAGTTGGTCATGTGTAGACACATAAGGGGTACAAATCAGCCCACTCTCTAGTTTCTCCTTGATGAAGCTGATGTTTGATAAAACTGAGTATTAAGACCTGAACAGTTTAGACGTCTGAATAATATAGAGCATCTGAATAGAATTGTATCTGAATGAAAAAATATTGTTTGATAAATTTTTTTTCAAAATGTCTGAATAACAATATTTTACCATTTTAACCCTCTGAACAAAAGAAAAAAAATACATAAACTACAAAATTCCAAACACAAAGGTTATTCATAAACAGCTCAAAATGCATTCGACAACAGCTGAGAAAGAGCCCATAGTCCAATCAGTGGAATCACTAACCATGGAAGCATGGTAGCAACCCGTCAAGACCACTTCTGAATCACGCATAGTATACACATTATCCTCTAACCAACACCTATCTGTTTCCAAGCTCTCCTTGATGTCAATCAATCCAAACAAAGATATACAAAAATGCGAATCCCTAACCCCACGTATCCTCCTCCTTACAGAACTCCAATGCCAAACAATCCCTCCAAACCCTAACAAGGCGATTCATGCACCTAGTTTAATAAAAGAATCAGAAATTAATCAGAAAATAGTTTACATTTCAAAAATCTTCATTTAGGGTTCCCGAACGGGCAGCTCCTAAACCAAAGTGAGAAGCAACGAATATAACCAATTTTGAAAACTTACAGATTTGGAGTCCATTAAGGAGGTTGTCGGAAAAAGATAAAGAGGGGGTGGAGGTGAGTTCAGCTAATTTAAGGAGGTCGCCGGAAAATAGAAAAAGGAGGAGGCTTGGAATTGTGGGGGAGTTGTGAAGATTGAAAGTCGCCGAAAGCTTGGATTGTGAAGTGGAGAGAGATGAAGAGGGTTAAAATGGATATAAAAGGAAATTAATAATATTGAAGAGGGTATTTTTGTCCAAAAAAATATAAACTCATTCAGATGTGCCTCTAAATGGTTAAGCTTTAATTTTGTGTCTAACCGATTAAGAGGCAATTTTTTTTACCAAACATGTTTTGCCTCTGACCGAATAAGAGGCGTTAAGAGCTAATCAAACACACCCGAAGTGTCTGCAGACTTATTGTCACAATAGAGTCTCATTGGGCCATCCTACTTGATTTTCAAGTCTTCTAAGATGATCTTCAACTAAAGTAGTTCACACACACCTTGAGCCATTGCTCGAAATTCTGCTTTTGCACTAGACCGTGCTACCACATGTTTCTTGCTCCATGTCACGAGATTACTACTAAGAAATGTACAATATCCTGTTGTTGACCTCCTATCAACTATTGACCCAGCATAATCAGCATTTGTATATGCCTCAAGCACCCTTTTGAATAGAACACCCTTTCTCGGTCTCGGTGTGTTGCTTGCAGATGAACTTCCTTTGGGCTATGCATGAACGGGCTAATCACACTCACTGTGTATGCTATGTCCGGTCGTGTATGAGACGGATAAATGAGTTTTCCTACCATGAGTTGATATATTTCTTTATTTATTGTAGCGTCTTCCTCTTCCATTCCAAGTCTAAGATTTTGGTCTATTAGAGTACTTACTGGTTTGCATGTTGCCTTGCCTATTTCTTTAAAGAGATCCGTTACATACTTCTGTTGGGAGATAAATATGTCCTGCCTAGAGTGAGCCACCTTGATTCCAAGAAAATATTTACGCTTTCCAAATGCTTTGATCTCAAATTCCTTAGCCAAACACCGACTTAGAAGTCGTCTCTCATTATCATGGTCATCAAAATATACACTAATAGTGTTGTGACTCCCCCTGAAGGCGAGTGTTTAACAGCTCCGGCCCTGGGCTAAAGCCCAAGGTGCCCGGGCTCTAGGCCCAATAAAATTGAAAAAATATTAGGGCCCCCAAGAGGTATTTGTGTTATGTATATATATACCCAAACAAAAGAGCCCAGCTCATGTCAGTTTAAATTTAAAGGCCCACAAAAAATTTACCCAATGAAATAGGCCCAAATCTCAATGGTAGACTTGTATTCTTTCGTATTGATGCTCTTTTGTTCAGGGAAAGTTCTTAGGTTTTTTTTATGCCTATTTTAATAGCAATTTGCAAAAGGCTCATTTTTTCATCGTCGCTTTAGGCCCTTAAAAACTCAGGGTCGGCCCTGGTGTTTAATAAAAAGCGTATGATCCCTTGGCTTTGTTTATACCCCATGGCAATCATAATTCCTGCAAATCTGCCAAATCATGCTCGTGGTGATTGCTCAAGTCTATACAAGGCTATTTTCAATTTACACACAGTATGAACACCCAAGTTGTTCCCATAACCCGTGGGACCTCCATATAAATTTCTTCTTCTAGTTCTCCGTGCAAAAATGCATTCTTAACATCAAATTGATGCAACTCCCAACCATAATTAGTTGCTAATGACAATAAGATTCTAAGTTCTAACAACATTCATCTTTGCAACCGGAACAAAAGTCTCTAGGTAGTCAATCCCATAGGTTTTAGTATAGCCCTTGGCTACCAACCTTGCCTTATATCTCTCTATTGGCCCATCTGCTCTATATTTCACTATATAGACCCATTTACACCACACGGTTCCTTTCTGTCAGCCAACTTCACTAGCTCTCACATTTTATTCTTCTCCAATGCTTCCATTTCTACATTCACGGCTTGTCTCCATTTTTCATCCGTTAAAGCCTCGGATAAGGTGGTAGGGATGGTAATGATGTTCAAGTTAACAAGGAAGGCTCTATGTGATGGTGAAAAATGTTTAAAGGTAAGAAAGTGTGCAGGAGGATATAAAGGTTGTTTTATTCACTCTCTAGTTCCTTTCCTAATAGCAATGGGAAGGTCCTGGTTATTATTGTCTACATGGATTCAATTTCAGCTTGTAATGAAGAATTAGAAATTGTTACCTCATTCTCAAGATTTGGGTTGGATTCTTGGACTTGCGTTGATTCAGGGACAATTGTCTTTTTCCTCGAATACACCTTGCCTTTGTCAAATCTCACATTCTTAAGGGCAGAGTTGGGAGTGTCTGAAACAGGACTCAGATTACTAGAAACTGGTTTAGGAAGTGACGACAGATCGAGCAAGAAATCCCCGTCCTTATCTTCAAGTATTGAATTCTAAGGTGAGGTGAAGTAAGGTGTTTGGTCATTGAAAGTAGCATCCATTGAGACATAAAATTTCTTCGATGGAGGGTGATAACACTTGTACCCTTTTTGAGTGGAGGAATAACCCACAAATATGCATTTTAACACCCTTGGGTCTAGTTTCCCTCTATTTTACTATGAACATGGACAAATGATACGCACCCAAATATCTTAAGGATAAGATTATTTGTAGTGTGTATGTTTGGATAGAATGTTAAGAGTATGTCCATTGGACTCTTGAATCCCAAGACTCTAGAAGGAAAACGATTTATAAGATAAGTGGCTGTAAAAACTGCTTCTCCCCAAAAAGATTTTGGCACATTTCTTTGGAATAAGAAGTCTCGGGTCGACTAAAGGAGATGACCATTTTTTTTCCGCGACTCCGTTTTGTTGTGGTGTATTGACACAGGATGATTCATGTACTATTCCTTTTGAAAATAAGGAGTTAGTACTTGATTGAAATAATCCCTTGCATTATCTGACCTAAACCTTTTGATAGCGATCCCAAATTAGTTCTTAATCATGGAACAAAAATTTGGGAGAACAATATTGACCTCAGATTTATGTTTAAGAAAAGCCAAGTAACACAAGTACAATCATCAATGAATGACACAGCCCATCTTGCCCTAGAAACATTAGGAATAGTAGATGGACCCCAAATATCACTGTGAATGTGATAAAAGGGAAGAGAGCTTCTTTTTTCACTACTTGGAAAAGGTACACATTTGTGTTTGGCAAATTCACACACTTCATAATGAAAGTTTTCAACATCTAGACCTTGAAATAAAGACGGAAACAATTTTAATGACTCTAAATGACGGATGTCCAAGTCAGCGGTGGTGAAGCCAAACTTTTTCTTCATTGGATGAATAAAGTTCTGAAACAAAAGAAGGTAATTTTCCCTTGGTGATATTTGAACTGCTCGATGCTTCTAGGTAATAGAGCCCATCCCGTTCTCTAGCATGTCCAATCATCTTCCCCGAATTCCAGTCCTAAAATACACAATAATTATGATGAAAGATCACACTACAACCTAAATCTTGAGTAAGCTTTTGTATGGAGACAAGGTTTGTGGATAATTTGGGGACATGGACACTTTTTAAAGTCAATGATGGGCCTATTTTAACATCTTCTACACTTGCTACAGTGGTCAAAGAACCATCAGCTGTGGATATTTTCCTACTGCTTGGGCAGGGTAAGTATGTGAAAAAGTCATTTGGTGAGTAGGTCATATGATCGGTAGCTCCTGAATCCATGTTCCAGGAGCCGACCAAGGTTGTATTCGAGACATTTAATCCAACAGAGGATGGGGACTTACCTGAATACGCCAATGAACAAGTACCTGAAGGTTTGTCAAGTTTGCCAATTAGAGATCTCACCCTTTCGACCTCTTCTTGGTTGAGACTGCCCGACTCCTTTGGTGTTGCATCATTCTGTTGTGCCGTTGTGACATGCGCCTGACCATTGTACCTTGGTAGTTTTCCACGAAGCTTTCAGCACCGCTCACGAGTATGTTCCTTCATCTTGCAAAAAGTGCACAACAAACTATCAGCCTTTGATTGTTAGGTTTCTTATCCTCAAAAAATGGTGTTTCTTTCATGTTTGTGGCTGAATTATTTCCCCCACTAGCTACCATAGCCAAGCTGTCCATGCTTTGTGGTTCAAGCATAAGTCCTCTTCTGCTTTCCTCACCTCGAACCAACGCTACTACTTCATTAAAGCACTGAACCTCCTGCTTGCCAAGAATCTGGACTCTCACTTGATCAAATTCTGGATTAAGCCCAACAAGAAAATCATAGACTATATCTTTCTCAATGAAATTCTTTAGGACAGCAGCATCTTCAGGACATTTGGTTTTAATCACCCTATAATGATCAAGTTCCTGCCACAAGGCTTTCAAATGATTGGCATAATCGGTAACTGTTTTATTGTCTTGTTTAGCAGCCACCGTTTTCACCTTCACCTCGTATACTTGAGCCGCATCTCTTGCCTTCAAATATGTCTGTTGTGTTGCATCCCAAATATCCTTAGCAGTAGCCAAGAATGTCACTAATCTCAGGTTGAGTTCCACAACCATGCCATAATCATCGAATCTTCTTCATCCCATGCTTCAAACTTAGGATCTCCCGATTTTGGCCCCGTACCTATAAGATGACTCAACTTTCTCTTTCCTTTAAGTATGGTACGAACAAGCTGGGACCATTTGAGATAGTTTTTTTCATTCAATATAGGCAGCCTATATATTTTGCAATTCTCCATGTTGTTAGGGATCGAACTACCTCTTCTGACTGTGTTGTAGCGGTTGTCTCCGTCGAAGTTGTTCTTATAACTTCTGACATCTCTCACAAGTCACAAATTACTGACTATCAAGTCCAATCACTAAGGCTATGTTTGTTTGCAAGGAATATTGGGATAGGACTATTAATCTTATGCGTCTTGTTTGTTTTTAAATTTGAGCTTGGGACCATTAGTCCTGCGATTATAAAATAGCTTAAGATGAAGGATTATTTAATATCATGTTCTACTTGGTATTATAATCTCTACCATTTGGGATTAAAAATTGCTAGACAAAATTAACCTCAATCATTTTTTAAAATGACCATCATATCCTATAATTTTTTTTATTATTATTGGCAACTTAAAACATACTGGTACAAAGACTAAATATTATTAAAAAAAATTGGGGGTGGGCAGGGTAGGGGTAGGGTATATATATAATCATTGAATATTATTTTTTGGGGGAGGGGGGGGGGAGGGGGAGGGGGAGGGGGGAGGTGTATACATAATCACTGAATTAGTAAATATTATTTTTTTGGGGGGTGGGGGTGGGGGTAGGGTAGGTGTGTTTAAAATATTTTAAATTATGTTATTATTGGTTAGGGTATAATAGTCCAAATGATATTTTTTAATTCAATCCTTTAATTAATCCGGAAAAAAACAAACATAAAATAGGATTATTTTAGGTTAGTCCATGAATAATCTCATAAAAAACAAACATGTGACTAGAACTATTTAATCCTAGGATTAATAGTCTTGGGATTATAATCTCATGAATATAATTCCTGGGATTATAATATTTGCAAACAAACATGGCCTAACAGAATTGCAAAGCTGCTTTGATACCAAGAAGGGGTTTTGGTTTATGCAATCACAGACTAAAATACTGCAGAATCACATAATTGAAAAATTGTAGAAAAATGAACAAAGGAATGGAAAAATCTGTTTAGAATATCATTAGCTCTGATAACATGTGAGAAATGAACTCTGTTAATTTTTCAGATTGTAAGTTGTATAATTTATACACAAAGGTTAGTCTAATTCTAGGAGTAAAACAAGAAAATGGGTTAAATATACTTTTTTCCATTCTACTCCATCTCGGTTTACAAATGCATCATTGGACTGAATTTTTTTTCATTCGACTCACTGAACTATAATTTTTTTACAAACCGTTACAAATTATGTTAAATTGTTTGACTTTTAACGGATTGACAGATAGACTTTATACATGTCATATATATATGTCCACGTGGCATGTCATGGTGAAAAAAATAAATAAAATACCCAAAAGCCAACAATTAAAACATGTTAACCAAATAAGACAAAAAAAAAAACCAAAAAAAAAGCTTCTAACTTCACAATTATAAAATAGAAAAAAATAATAACTTAAATGTGATATTATATATATATATATATATATTGTTAAAAAATTAAATTATTTTAAAAAATTAAATTAAAAAGTTAAAATAATAATAATAATCTCTCCATTTCAAAATACTAGATAATTTTATATTTTTAAAGTGAACTTAAAATATTTAAAACTTATAAAAAAATATAAATTCATTAATTTTATATAAATACATTTATAAAAATTATGCATTAATATATTTTATTATTAATTAATAATTTGTATACATTAATTTTCCTTAAAATCACCATTTTCATTAATTAAAAAAAATTAAATGGTAAAATTTTAATTTTTATTGTATTAAGTTTCCTAAAAGTTCCAGCAATTAATTGATGGACAATTCAAAATTATAATTTCTTAGGTTCCAGTAATTTCCATTGTCATATTTTAATTATTAAAATACAATAGCAAGAGAGGTGAGAGAAAATTTTTCAGCAATTAATCGATGGACATATTTGTAATGTGTGTGAATTTTGCATATGCTAGAAAAACAACGGTGGCAAGTACTCGGAGATCCCCTCCGAAAAGGATTTCTTTTCCATTGTTAAGGCCAGCGAGCGCTTTTGAATCAAAGAAGAGGAGGAGATCTGGAAGAAGAGGAAGAGAGATCCAAAGAGAGAGAAAAGCAGCATATCCATTGAAGGCAGGAGGAAGAAAAAATAGATCCGAAATTTGTGGATATAGATCTGATATATATAGTTGATTTTTAGCAATGGATATATCTGCTCCTTCCTCCTTCATCATCTTCACTTTCTCTCTCATCGTCGTCTCCACCGCCGACGAGTTGTTAGAATTCTTTGTTTAGAGAGATGGATGGTGGTGGTGGTGGTGGTGATGGTGGTGGTGGTGGTGGCGGCGGCGGCGGCGGCGGAGAAGTCTGGGTTCGGTGGTGAAGAAGAAGAATAAGAATAATAATAATCTCTCAATTTCAAAATATTAGATAATTTTATATTTTTAAAGTGAAATTAAAATACTTAAAATTTTAAAAAAATATAAATTAATTAATTTATATAAATACATTTGTAAAAAATATTCATTAATTTATTTTATTATTAATTAATTAAATTATTTGTTATATATATTAATTTGATTTATATTTTATTAATTTATATAAATACATTTGTAAAAATTATTCATTAATTTATTTTTATTATTAATTAATTTAATCTAATTATTTGTTATGTATATTAATTTAATTTATATTTTGTTTAACTATTTGTTATAGAATTAAGTATAATTTAATTTAATTAGTTATCCAACTCACCTTCTCTCTCCTGCCACGTATTGACACGACATTTTTCTGTTAAATGGTTAACCGACATAGATGGCAAATTCACTTTTTGTAAATAATTTATAGTTTAATGAGTTGACCGTAAAAAAAATCAGTTCGATGATGCATTTGTAAACCGACTCTTAGTAGAGTGGGGAAAAATGTATTTAACCCACAAGAAAACTAATTAACCAACATTTTAGGAGAAATAAAAGGAAACACGATTTCCAACACCCTTGAATCTGATTTTAGTGGTATCTGCATTTAACCTCCTTGTAACTTCATATATTTTTGTTGTGGCTACTGCCATCCTTAATGGTTTTCTGCTTCTCCACACTTGGACGTTATTGCAGTTGAACTTTTTGAGCTTGTTCTTTTCTCAGAATTTCTTTTTAGAAAGATGTATATATTGGTTTTGATAGCATAATTATGTTTTACTAATTTTAACAGGAAGACAAGGAGCCTGTATTTGATAGCGTCAAAACAATCATAGGAATGCTTGAAGTGTCGGCAGAATTTGCTCAGAATATTACCTTTAATCGGGAGAGAATACAGAACGCTTTACCAGCTGGCCATCTTGATGCCACTACACTCGCAGATTATCTTGTGAAGAAGGCAAGTCGTGCTTCTAACCACTCATCATTTACTTACAGAACTCGAGTGTTTCTTCCATTCAGTAATTCAAACTACTCCCTCCGTCCCAATTTATAAGACACAAATTTCTTTATGGAATGAACCAAAAAGATAACAAAGTTACACAACATTTAATAAGGAATATAAAATGCCATTTTAACCTTCTCTTAGATGTACTTAACATGAAAAGATAATGGCTCCCCCAGACTTGGTTTTTGAGATGTGATTAAGATATTCATATTTTATTCAACTTGTACATATACCAAATTTGGTTTTATTTGAATATAATACTCTAAATTGAGTAGGGTAAAGTTGGAAAATTATTATTTTTTAAATACTTGACGTGTCATTTTAAATGGGACTGAGGGAGTATTAATTTGTGGGTAGTTCTAAGCTTCTGATATTTTGTCCAACTTGGACTTGTTGAAATCTCTATTAATCAGTGGAAAAAGTTGCAACTTTCAGATAAATAACCTCGCTCGGCCATAGCAGCTTCTTACACGATGAGAACATGAATTCACTACTACTTGTGAGGTTCAACATCTGAGGCATTGAATGTATGAAGATTACAACATGTCAACATCTATGTCATAGCCATCACATAAAAACAAGAAGTCGCTGCCATTTTGGAGATTTTAAGTAATGATATTTGAAATATATATTTAAATCTCATACTTGCATAGATAGGCCAAGACAAATTTATATACAGTTCATGCAAATACTTGTCAAAAGGAAAAAAAACACTCTGTCCTGTTGAAGTGGGTGGCTGACACTAACAGTATTAGTTCCGAAAACTAGTATCTTTCTATTGACAGTAAAATTCATCCGGTGAAAGCTTCCAGCAGTGTTGTTTGCAGTTTTCTTTAGTAATTCTTAGGTATCAAATTTCCTTGCCGTTTTGCTTTCTCTGGCGACTAAGCTATCTGTTGTTCATTTTCTTTAGGAAATACCGTTCAGAACTTCTCACGACATTGTTGGAAGATCAGTTGCCTTGTGCGTTTCCAGAAAATGCCAGCTTCAGGACTTGAGTATTGACGATTTAAAATGTATAAGTCCAGCATTTGACACAGATGTGTACGAGTATCTTGGAGTTGAAAATGGAATCAAGAAATTCATCTCATACGGATCCACAGGTTCAGAATGTGTTGCTAGTCAACTAGACTACTGGATCACTCGGCTCAACATCGACGGAAACACAGACGACCACTGATAAATGTTCAGGCATCAAGAATTCAATAGGGGACTATCTAGAGGAAAGTTTTAATCGACACCTCATTTTCTTTTTCATTTTGGGGGTGTCTTTTCTTCTTACTAGCTTCTTTCTACCAAAATTCAGGATTAAAATGATCATACAACTATTTTTGACATCTAATTTATTTGATCTCAAACTATGATTTAGTTTATGAGACAAATGCAATCTATTTGCACCACTGTTTGTTATCAGAAATTCAAATTCTGTAGACATGTATGTACTGATCGTTGGGCATAAAAATTTAGAGAAAGTGTCCGATCCAGCATAAGGATTAGCCAAATTGCCGTGGGTATTAAAAGTATTTACAAATGATTTGTCAAGATGCCAGTGGTTATGACTATTGTGCGCCTATCTTATTTCAAATTATAAGATTATTGTCTTTGAAAGTTAATTTGAGATATTTATAAATTTAAAATTAATAACATTTATTAACAATTACAAAATAACAAACTTTATAATTTACTAGTATATTTTAAATAGTTTATAATATCCATTAACTAAAACTAAATATAAATTTGTGTCAAATTTGAATTTAAAATATTTCAAATCCGTGACATGATTCTTCTTTAAAGGTGACTCAACCAATGAAGAGATGAAGAGAGGCATGCAAACAAACAACTTTAAAAAGTCAACAATCTATATAATGAAAGAGAACTTATTTTGAATTTTTTATTTGACAAAATGTAAGAATGGTTCAGATTTTATTTTAATTCTTTCAACTTAATCTAAAGTTTCACATTTCATCTCATACTAAAAATTCTCACCCAAATCAAATTCACTCCTAAAAATTCTCGCCTAAAATGATAATAACAATTATAATTATAATTATAATAATTATTATTATTATTATAATATTATTTATAATAATAATTATTATTATTATAATAGTTCTAATAATAGTTAATAATAATAATAATAATATAATAATAATAATAATAATAATAATAATAATACTTATTATTATTATTATAATAGTGGTAAAAAATATTATTATTATTATAATATTACTAATGGTAATAGTAATAGTAATAATTATTATTATTAGTACTATTATAATAATAGTAATAATTATAATAATAATAATAATAATAACAGTAATTAGAATAATTATTATAATAATAGTAATAGTAATTATAATAATAGTAATAATAATTATTATTATTATTATAGTAATATTAATAATATAATTATAATAATAGTAATAATTATAATAATAATTATGATAATGGTAATAATAATAGTAATAATAATACCAACAATAATAACAATAATAATAATAATAATAATAATAATAATAATAATAATAATTATTATTATTATTATTATTATTATTATTATTATTATTATTATTATTATAACAATATTAATAATTAATAATTATTATAAGAACAATTAATAATAATTATAAGAATAGTAATAATTATAATAATAATTATTATTATTTTATTATAGTAATAGTAATAGTAACAGTAATAGTATTAATAATATTAATAATAATATTTATTATTATAATAATAAAAGAGAACTTATTTTGAATCTTTTATTTGATAAAGTACAAGAACGATTCAGATTTCATCTTAATTATTTCAACTTAATCTAAAGTCACACATTTCATCTCACACTAAAAAATTTCGCCCAAATCAAATTCACACCTAAAAATTCTCGCCCAAAACAAATAACAATAATGATAATAACAATTATAATTATAATTATTATAACAATAATAATTATAATTATAATTATAATATTATTTATAATAATAATAATAGTAATAATTATAATAACAATAATACTAATTATTTTTATTATTATTATTATTATTATTATAATAGTACTAATAATAATAATAATAATAATAATAATAATTATAATAGTACTAAAAATAATTATTATTATTATTATAATAATAATACTAATAATGGTAATAGTAATAGTAATAGTAATAGTAATACTAATAATAATTATTATTAGTACTATTATAATAATAGTAATAATTATAATAATAATAGTAATTAAAATAATAGTAATAATAATTATAATTATAATAATAATAATAATAATAATAATAATAGTAATAATAATTATAATATTATTAAATTTATAATAGTAATATTAATAATATAAATATAATAATAGTAATAATTATAATAATAATTATGATAATGGTAATAATAATTGTAATAATAATAACAACAATAATAATAACACTAATAATAATAATAGTAGTAGCAATTATAATAATAGTAATAATTATAATAACAATAATAATAATTAATAATAATTATAATTATAATTATAAAAATAGTAATAATTATAACGATAATAATTAATAATAATAGTTGTAGTAATAATAATAATAATAATAGTAATAATAATAATAATATGATAATAGAAATAATAATAGTAATAATAATAACAACAATAATAATAATAATAATAATAATAATAATAATAATAATAATAATAATAATAATAATAATAATAATAATAATAATAATTGTTATTGTGGTGGTGTGGTAAATTATGAAATTTGTTATTGATGATTTGTAAGTTTTGTAGACAGGTTTAAATATCTATTTTTAAAGGAAATTTAATTATTGTGGTGGTGTGATAGATTATGATAATTGTTACGTGTAATTATAAGTTATTTTATGCTGCTAAATAACTTTAAAAAATGTAATATTTTTCGAATTTTAATTTAATTTTTTATTACGTTGTGCTTTCGGATACGGCCAATTAGTAGTATCTTATATTTTAAAACTGATGGGATCCTTAATTTTCAACAAACACAATGCTAGTAACATCTGAAGTCTTGGTATCCGATTTACCATTTTAATCTTTAGACATTCTGCCTCCATTTCAAATTATTTGTCAAAAACTCATTCTAGATGATGATGAGTATATTAACAACTCAAAGGTGGGTTGGGAAGTTATGTTCTTGGACAACATGTTTCTCAAAATTAGCAATCAATGGAGAATTCTAATAACATCTAGAGAGAATCACTTCTCTGTTGTTCAACTAAATAACATTAAGTGAGAAAATGTATGCACACGGGGGGATTGATCGATCCCTCACCAGACGCAGTACCTTCCTTGGTTAGAGCTCAAAATCCACCCAAAGAATAACTAAATTTTCAACAATGCAGCGTAATTTGCTGCAACATCCAGGTCATTCATTCTCTTTCTCATCTGTTGCTCTTGCCTGTCGATGAGGACTTCTTGGAGCTGGAACATCACCCTCCTTTCCACCAACGGTACCACTGGGCTGGTCAGAATTCCTCTCTTTTAAGGTGTTATTGGTGGATGTAGATCTCATAGCTCTAGGCAATTTCAGAGGAATATCAGACTCAATCACGCTGCTCTCTGGTTTCTTTGGAACTTCAGCGTTTTCTGGCTGGGAGGAAGGTGGAGCTTCTGGAACAATCTTAAATGTTGGTTTTCGCCATTTTTTCCTCTGCTCAGGCTTAGGTGCATCTGATTTAACCTGAAGGAGCTAAAACTTTTTGGTTAGCATTACAACTCAAATGAAACAGAAACGCCAGAATCTGTGGAGTTCAAATTTTAGCAAATACACATTTACATGAATAAAAAAAAAGCAACCATCAGAAAGGGAGGGGGTGGGGATTAAATAAAATGAGCTGACTTTACCACAGTGTTTCCAATGTCAGATAGCGGCTTTCGCTTCGCCCCAGTGTCGTTTCTAGTCTCAGCAGGATTTTCAGAAAGTGCAGTCTGAAGTAGCATTGCGCCATGAGAAGCAAGACTGCGGCTTCTCTCTGCTTCATCAGTGCCTGAAACATGTCCACTGCCTTCAGCCAATTCTAGCGGGGGCAAGTCACCCAACTCCTTGATTGAAGCTGCTTCTCTGTTGCTACACTTAGTAGGCAGACAACCACATGAAAGGCAGCAACTCCCCCCTGCAGCTCGACACTCACATTTCATTGTCTTGCAGGAGGAATATCTGCTACATGAGCAGCATACCCCGGATGCAGTTTTCTGTGATACAGTGGTATTTCCCTCACCATTTGATACTGTATCCACATTTTCTGGATCGTTGGTTTGTGTTGAATTAGACATTGCACCTGAATATCTTTCAGTCTTTGAATTCTTTCTCTTAATTGGAGGCCTTCTTCTTCCTTTTACTCTAGAATGCCCCCACCCACTGTCATCCCCTTCATCCAGGTCAGAATATTCCCACTCACGGTCATCATCGGCTTCTCTGTCAGAATGCTCCGATTCAGATGTATCCATGTCTTCCAACAACTCCATAATATTCCCACCACCGTTGTAAGATATGGAGTTTCGAGTCCCCTAAAAAGTGAAAAAGTTAATGTTAGCAATTAACTATCATTTGGAAAAACTTATCGCAATAACTTCAGTCAGACTATTCGTATTCTAATAGAGACGCAAAAAAGGTGTCAGCTGTAATGAATTTTGTACTATCTGTCTGTTTAAATATTGGGAATGTTGCGAAATACCTTGAGCCGCAGGTCATATATATGGCTCTCCCCGTTGTTTTGTGTAGAATCCCCAGAATCTGTTGTCTTTTCCTTTAAGGTTTGCTTCATAGCACTTCTCTGTTACAACAAAATTGAATAACGTAAGCTATCAACTAACAGTCATTGGCAAATAAAGAAAATCTTAGATATCAACACTGAGATAGATCAAATAAAGGTATATTCAGAACTTGCAACATGCAAAACCTGCAGCATAGCGCACTTGTAGAAAAACTTCATCTCAAACCCATCAAAACCCACAGGATGGAGCCAGATGAGTGAAGTGCTTAGGAGGGCAAGGTACAATTGGAAGGTGTTATTTTTTACAACATTTTAAGATACCTTTGTTAATTCACACTAGGCAACATAAATAGCGATGTCCATCTCATCAGATTTGCTACATGTGGACCTCATTTCAGTACATTCACTAAGCCAGACAACAAAATATGCTTTTAAAATACCAGTAAATACAGCAATGACCTGTACTCTGCTATAATAGAAACCATATTGAAGAGATTGGGACCTGAATCCTCATGATGTACTGAGCTTTCTTCACTAAAATGTCATTTCCAAAAAAAAAGAAAGCATTATTCTGCTTTATCTTACAAAAGCTACCATATAGAAAAGATAAACATACTGGGAAAACATTATCCTTTTCCAGATTGGCATAATCAGAAACCAAGACAGAAAACCTAAGACTGCCCCTACTAAAATCATCTGACCCGGATTGCTAGTCATTGTTATTACTGCTTTGCATATTCATACTCATGCATGGTAAGACAATAAAAATGAAGAACACTGTAGTGGCATGCAAGCTGGAGAAATATTAGTTGCTGTCAAGCTGGACAAAAATTAATAAATTTTTTAATAATTAGTTGTACTATCTTATATGTTAAACTGAACACATTGAGGGTAGAGCATGGTATGACAGAAAATCACTAACCTTCAACTTTTCTTGACGTATAAGTTCAGCCTTTTGCATTTCCAGTTGTCGAACTAAATTGACCACTTTTTCCTTCAGGTCTCTTATTTCAGAATCTTTCTCTCTACAATTTACTTCTTTATCCCATAGTAGGCACCTTTAAGAAACAGGAATAAACAATAATAAACAACAAAAATTTGTCCTTGCTTTTTGGAATGCAATTTCAACATCTAAAGCAATTGTTACCTTGAGGAGGATGCCAAGTTAAATAGAAAATTCATAACAGTTTTGGCTTCAGGAAGAGATCGAACTTGGTTCCAACGTCCTCGGCCACTAAAGGCTCTTTCCCGCTCTTCTGCTTCTGACAACTGAGATGCCATAGAAACAAGTGTGCTGGATGTAGTGGCAAGCATATTTTCAAGAGCATAAATCCTTGAATTTCTGGCACCAGGGGACATTGTCTGAGGACAATCACTGCAATGCAAACATTAGGACATGTTATCAAGGCATTGAAAGTAAAATAAAATAAAGAAAAATAAATGAAAGGAAAAGAAATAACGAAAATTCCAGAACAAAATTAAATTTGGAAACTAAGACTGATCAGACCTTAGAATTCTTAGCTTAAGAATCTGTGCATCTTCCTTCAACTCTGTCACCTCCTTAGCCATTTTAGCTCTCCTAAAATCCAAAAAATATATAATAAAATAAGCAAAACAAGTGTTCAATAGAAAATCCCAATTTATACTAGAGAAGAACCATGATATGAACAAAGCAATAGTAAAATAGTAGTCCAAATATAACAATTTATATTGCTGCTTATGGTTTGTAGAAACACCTAAAATTTTAAAGACAGGTTGAAGTGAAAAATAGATCAGGCCTCATAACACAGTTCTAGAGCTTAACAAACTGAAGTTAACAGAAAAGAAAGCTAAATCAGATCTGAGTACACATGTAATGGTTAAACATGCTCTAACAAACTATAACATGAAGTGTCTTTGTACTTGGTCTAGATCATAGTTGTCAGTACTTACAAAATACCAATCTTATTATACCATACGCGATATGTATCTTACAATATTGGAGTAATTTTCGATACAGTAATGCTGGTGTATCAGGAAAGTAACACAATATTTCATTGTAATGCAAAGTGTCTTAAGATACAATACTGTAACAATACATTATTTAGTTGAAGTAGAACCTAAGAGTTAAAACGTCACATTAAAGTCTTTTCTTCAGCAGACTGTGTTCACTTGTTCTATACAGAAAGTCTTAAAATGCTTTATAGGGTTTCTTCTCTTTTTCTAAAACTTTGTATCCCCTTCCATTAATTTTGTCTTTTTTTCACGTGGAGACATACATAGATTCTCTCCACTTTGCAATTCGGGCCTTAATTTCACTTTGCATTTTATACTTATATAGTTGAAGGTAAGTTTATTGTTTCCTTTAATAAGTTTTAAACAAAAATATTTGATATTAACGCCCTCTAGTTGGAGTCTTTGAACTATACTTGGAATTTTTAAGCTTTGTTTCTACTTTCTACGCTTATTTGACTACTTTAACATTAAACTAAGCTAATATGCATTCATGCCAACCAAATATATTGAGTTCTCCATACGTTTAAATAAATGTGATTGTTGTGTTTTACATTTCTTACCATATTACAATAAAATTCACTATTTGACAACTATGGTCCAGAAATCCTACAAGTGAGCGTGGTGCATCTAAAATTTCAATTTATATAGCAGCAACATGAGATAAGTTAAGCAGTAAAAACACAAAGTTTAGAACAGAACATATCCTTCAAAAGATTTGAAATACTCTATCCAAATATATACACATATTTGCAATTCTAAATAACTAGATATACAAAAACTGACACTTACTCCTCCATTTGACGCTCATATTCAGAACGAACTTCATGTACACGTATAGTGACTTCAAGTTCATGCTCAATTGCATGCATTAGTGCCTGTGAATAACAAGAGATAATGAGTAACTGCTACAATAAACATTTGGCAGAATTCATACAGGAAAGACGCACAAATAACCCATTTTATATGCTCCCTTTGTCCCATTTTATTTTACAAAAATGGACTTTCATGATTTAATAATATAATTAAGTACATTTATTTATATTTTCAAACCGTGAACCTTGGGATTAGTAGAAAATTCTATGTAGTTTATTATGGTTACAGTCTATTCGCTTATAATTTAAAAACAGAGTAAGATTTATTGATTTTAAAGATGGTCAATTTGACCATTAAAGTTGTTTCTTGTCAAATAGAACGGGACAGAAGGGAGTAATAAAGATCATCTACTCAAAATGTAAACTATGTATACACACAGATAGAAATATCCTTCAAATTCACTAACTCATACCTGAATGCCAGGGCCATTGCTATTTCCATCACCTGCAGAAAAGGAAAGAATGTCAACAACGAAATATAAAGATAAAACAATAAAAATGAAAAGAATGAAGTAGAAGATTCCATACCAAATCCGCGTGATGAAGCCTTTCGAGATTCTAATAGCTCCTTCAGCCGTTTTGTAGCCAAAGATGCTTCTTCAGTCTTTCGTTGCAAAACCTGACATGAAGAATGCAAACAGTGTTTATAATAGTTCCTTAGCAGGCAGAGGAATAAAAATTTGGACTCTAATCGGGCATAAAATTACCATTTTTTGCCTTTGATTTAAGGCTAATAGCTTGTGCATCTCATACTCATTCCTTCTTCCCTCTTTCTTAAGCTGTTTATAAAGAAAACATAGTAAAAAATATTAATAATCAAATGAACATTTATATCGATATAAGAAAATGCCCGATACATATTGGCAACAACAAGGCGTTACGAGTTTTCTCATATTTTAATACATCTAGCAATATTCTCAATTGCATAGAATAGTGAAAGCCCCACATACCACTTAAAATGAAACCGCTCAGCAGATAGTGAAACCGGAAAATTCATAATTTTCAAAAACTTTGTTACCAAGAAATGTTCATTTCACCTTGAACTTTAAAAGTATAGACCATACAGATGCATTTTTCATACAAAAACTTTTATTAATTAAAATGAGCAAAAGAAATTCTTTTAAATGAATTCAATAAACATGTGCAATGATTTATCAAAAATTTCCTGCAGAAGAACATGGTTGCAGTTGAGTTCTTACGTAGTACGAATGTTGAGAAACAGAGTATGTCACTACATATGAAATGAAATGGAGAAGTTCAAAACCATTGTATAAAGGGAGCTACTTCTATCCATAGAAAATACGTAAATACTAATTCATCAATGCCCCAAGAAAGAAATAGGTAATGTCATGACCTGACTAAAACCTCCATAGATTATATCATTTTCAGCGAGAAGAGAATTTGAAACAACAAGAGTACAACAAGATTGAAAGTTAGATGGAATATATCAATAAATGTACCTTATTTTGGATAATTTAAAAGTATATATACCTCAGTGGCGGAAACAGAACATTTTTAAAAGGGGTTCAAAATACATCAGTAAAATAAAATTATTTATCGACACTTGGAGTGCTTCTTTCAAATTCATTTTGCCCAATTATAGTATTTCACAACATCCTATTCCAACTCTTGTCAACCTTTGAGTTGTGAGTCTAATGGTTTTAAATACACATACATATATATATATATATATATATATATATATAAATAATATAATTTTTCCCGAATTATGGGACTATTAATCAGACTTTGAAGTTTTTAATCAACTGTTTAGCTATTTTTATAGATAAATTATAATATTATATATTCAAAACCTTATAATGTGGTTCATGGGATTAATTAACTTGAAAGAATAAATTCCAACAATAAAAACAAAAATAGAAAAAGAGAGATTTAATAATGTTGATAGAATAGAACTATGGTGAACTTATGGTCACTATAGTGGGATCCAAAAAAAAATTATTTTATTTCTTTAGCTTTTTATTTTTAATTAGTTTACAGAGAAAATTGTTACCACCTTTTTTTTGCCTCACTTTTGATGATAAAAAGGAAGGGAAAGGAAAACAAATAACCCCAGGAGATTACAGGGTGGGGGGTCATATGACCCCCCTAGACCCCCTGGTTCCGCCTCTGATATACCTGAAGAACTTCTTTTTCTCGTGAGGCCTTCCATGCTCTGAACTGCTCAGACTCTTGCTTGATCTTTTGTTGTAATTGAACCTATATGATGTGTAATATCATGAGGACTGCCTCCAAGAGAATATATGAAAGACAGAATAATGTCAACAAAATGAAAAGACCATGGACCAGCACCTTTTGACTCTTTATTCTCTGAATGTCATCCTGTAACCGTTTTGCTGCCTCGTCACTTTTTTGCTTTTGCCTTAATAGTTGTGCTTGAGCATCTTGTTTCTTCTTCAACTCAGCAACCTGTGGCAGGGATATAATTATAAAGCTATTCACTGTAACTGGACAGACAAAATGAAGAGTCACCCACCTGTGCTTCAAGAAAATTTAACTTTTGAAGATAATTTTCTTTAAGCTTTTGAGTACTGTCATCAGAAGTGGATGATATGTTCGCGAGATTACACCTTAGTTGCTCAATCTCTTTCTGCAAATTGACATAAAAATAAGTAACCAATGATGCATGATGAACTTGAAATGACATACAAATTAATATAGGGAATTAATATTTCCACAAGCAATATCAGTTCCCTATATGTATGTGTGTGCGTGTGTGTGTGTGTGTGTGTGTGTATATATATATATATATATATATATATATATATATATATATGTCTAACCTGTAGATTTCTCTTTTCTTGTTCCAAATCTTGAACTTTCTTTTCATAATGTTGTTTAAGAACAGATGTGTCACCACCCGCAAATCGCTTCATTTCAGCCTTCAATAATAGTGAAAACATCAGAAAGATTATATTTATATTATTACCATCGCTCGTAAATAACAAAAAATACAATAGGTCACAAAAAAATAGTTATAAGAGGGCACAATAGTCAAAAATCACAGCAAGTAACACATGCAATTTGCATCACTACAAAAATACAAACCCGTAATCTTGTCTACTTCAGGGATATACATGACTATGACATTGCTTTTGGAATAATATCTACGGGATTTCCATTCTTTAGAGAAGCAAAATTTCCAAATATACCTTTCAATAGGTGTAATTAGCATCACCAAAGATATCCAAAAGTAACCTCACATCTATTTTCTTTTTTTGTGAAATAAAACAACCTCACTTTCCTCAATTCCGCCACCAGATTATACAGGCTGTGAAGCCTTGAAATATCATTTAACGCAAAGAACATCGAGGAGCAGCCCACATAGAATTTGTAATCAAAAGTCATAAAAGACGATGGCACTATCAAAAACTAAATTGGCCGCCAGTAGGGTTGTGGCATCACCTGGAAAAATTATGAATTCTTACTTACCGAGAATGCTAGTTTTGCACTCTCCACAGCATTCTTAAACACATTGAAATTTTGAAGAGATTACAGCATTCTTAAACTCATTAAAATTTTGAAGGGATTATTGGCTTATCCACAATTAAATTATGTCTCCCATCTAGACATGGAACAAGCTAAAAAAGACTAAAGATTATTGGTGAAGATAATCATGAATAACTAAAATTCGTAAATAAAGCTACCTAGATAGGATGCAAGAGCTATAACACATTTGTAAGTTAGGAAAAGAAACAGTTACCTCCTTCTGTTCAAGTTTTTTGTCCAATTCTTTGAGCTCCATATCCAATTTTTCTTGAAGACTAGAATGTTCTAGCTCTTTCTCATCATCTTCAGTCTCACCTACACATAATTAAATGATATAATTTGTGTTTCTGCTAGACGTATGTTACAAAATGATAGATAAAAGGAACAAGATCATTGCACGTCAATACAGTATGGTAAAATATTTTAATCATTAGTATTAAAACAAGCATGAAACAAACATTTGATTTAGTGGTCAGTTAACCATTACTCAAGATAAAAGATGTTCTTCGGGTTAAGACTTGTTCATGACAAAGAACAGCCAACACTAGGAAGCCATGAACTCTGTAAAACAGTGAGTTGCATAAAGCTGGAAGATCTTACCATCTATTTCTGCAGTTTTTGCATCAGATACTGCGAATAAAGAATTTTTTGGGTGAAGCCCATCCACGTCGAAGTCGTGGTAATCTGCAAGTTCACTGCGGTTTGAAGTATTTGACTTTTGCAAACGCAGCAATTGCCCTTCTAATTCTTGGATTTTTGACACATAACTTTTCACCAAATCAGTATCCTGCCAAAAAGATTTAAGCATAGATCAGGAAAGCTCGTCAGAGAATTGCAATGACATTAAACAAATTCTCAAAACCAACTCAAACCTGATTTGAATTAGCATCAATCTCATCCCAAGATTTACCACTTCGTGCTGATTCAAGTTTCATAATTAGTTTATCTTTTTCTACCTATAACATAA
Source organism: Panax notoginseng (assembly GCA_016801055.1). Taxonomy (NCBI): domain Eukaryota; kingdom Viridiplantae; phylum Streptophyta; class Magnoliopsida; order Apiales; family Araliaceae; genus Panax; species Panax notoginseng. Next base: position 23,186,960 of record CM029021.1, read on the forward strand.
ACCATGTTAGAGTCACCTCATGACAGTTTAAAACAACACCAAGAAACATTCCCAAAAACCATTGAGCAGATTAGACAAATCAAATAACAGACCTGAGCATCAATAGCTCGTTGTGAGAGATGCTCACAGCTGATCCTGCGTTCGTGAAGCTCCCGCTGTAGCTCTGCATTGCTCGCCTCAAGCAAAGAGATCTTGTGCTTCATAATCTTAAAGGGGGAAAAATCAACATAAAAAAATACAGATCATAGGCGCATATGCTGATCATTCTGATATAGTATTCTACCTGAAGTTCCTCAAATGGTGTACCAGAGTCTCCACGAACATAAAGAAGCTCAGCCTGCAATTGCTCAATTTGATTTCGCATTCTTTGCATCTGAGCTGCCACTGGATCACGGTTGACCTACAATATAAGAAGGGATGAGATTTAGAAGGCCATAAGAAAACATATTCCAGCTATTAAATGAAAATTCAATATAAAAGCTCACAATTGCTTTGTTTTGGATGTTACGAGCTCGATTTGCATACTTCAAAGTGTTCAGGGTCTCCTCTGCATTTGTGTCTGCGGGACTTACACAAGCTACATCCATATACCCCAACAAAAGGATAATGCAATTTAAAAATAGTATATCAAACGCAACTTGAAATTCATTGTATTAGCTGAAAATAATTGAAACATAACAAAGAGCATACCAATCATGACCGTTTTGCTGTTTCCTCCAAGAGAATCCTAGAATTCAAATTTTAGAAATTAGTAGAAATATTTTTTCACTTGCACAAAAAGAAGCTGCTTCAACTTGAAGATTTAAAGAAAATAAAGCAGCTAATACGTCTTTTGGATCAATTTCACAAGCATGTCAGAGAAAGAATGTCATAAAAACAAAAACAAACAATACAAAGAAAAACTCATCGAGTTGATTGCTAAAGATCAACTCGTCATGTGATAAGAAAAATAATAACAATAATTCGAAAGTGCATCAGAGCTTTGGGCTCCTCCAATACTCCCTCATTTGATATTACTGCCTTGTACTAAAGCTAGAAAATATAATATAAACATAAATCAGTTTACCAAATATTAGAAAAATATCCAAAATTATTTTACCCACAAACAAATGCATTGAAGTTTCATATGATAGATAAAAGACCAGCAAATCCAGTCTTCCCAAAGTACAAACCTTTTAATAGCATTTTAGATTAGCTAGATTTCTTTTCCTAAATACTCATTAAAAATCCACAAAATCATCAAAGTGCTCTATCAATTTAAGTACTGCATAAACAGAGACAATCCTCGTGTGTTATCTTCAAGTCTTCAACCTCCCTCAATCCATAATATTTCCATAGTTTCATAGACATTGGCTTCCAACATACATGTATGTATGTACAAGGTACTGTATGCACATATATAAAAAGAGAACGCATGAATATGATAACCAAATTCTGCCTCAGAGTTTCTTTTTTAACATCTAGGACGCAATAATTATCACAATTGTAAATAACATGTGAACTATTAAATGAAATAACATTTGTACATTAACGGTGTTTCTTGATCCATTGAGTATTGGCACAAACTGAAATCCTGCAAAATTGCAACACTAACAAGGCGTTAGGCGCCTCCTCCTCCGCCTAGCGGTTTTTAGAACACTGATTGCAACACTAACGAGAATCTTCTAATAAGCATAAGGGGCCCACTGCCTTGGTAGTTCGACTTAATATCTTATAAATGAACTCTATTTGATAATGACGTTGGTCTAAAGACCACATTGCTTGCTCCAAGTTGTATAACATATGAACCATTTCAAATTCAATATGACCCTGTTATTTAAGGCAAGTACATTCTTATGAATCAGCCTCTGCAAGTCACCCCCTCTATGTTTACCATTCCATTGCATAATGTTGCATGTCGGAGGAATCCATATTTGGGTATAGATATTTAAGTAGAAGTAGTTTAGGCAGTTCAACATAAAGAACAGGTACCTAAATAGCAGTATGTTAGGCAGTTCAGCACAGCAAGGCAGATAAACTTCAACTAACATTCTAAAATAGTTTGGGGAGTGTTCAGTAAAAGAGCAATTATATCCTTACCTGTAAGAGGCGAGTTAACTTGCTATCCCTATATGGAACATGGCCCCCTTCTTTCCGCTTCTTCTCATCACCCAAGGCACTTATCACATTACCAAGAGCCAATAGCCCCTTATTGATATGAATGCCTAGGCAAAAAGAAAAAACACGAAAACATAACATTTGAAGTTGGAAAAATGAACAAAGTCAGTCAAAGAAAATGGACTAATGAGATCTTTTTGCCCTCAAACAAAGGCAATTTTTGATTACCTTCCCGGAAACGCATCCCATCTGCTCCAGTTCGTTTTGCTCGTTCAGAACCAGCAAGGTCCACTAAATGAAGTTTTGCACACAAGATGTCATCATTGACATCATCATGCACTACTCCGGTTGTAGGAGCAATTTTTTTCTGCTCCATGGATATTGTAAATATGGCATGGGATCGACTATAACAAAAGATAAACAAAGTCGGATGCTATATCATTATCATTGAATATAAGCATATAGACAGTAAAGGTGCAAAGAAAAAGGAAAGCCAGACAGTTTAATTCCATTATAGCTATGAATGGTAATAGGGCAGGGCGAAAGCTGGGATTATACATCCCCCATCCCCAGTCTTATAAAAATTTCTCATACCCGCCTCATTTCCCACTAGGATTAAAACTTAATAACCATCCCACAGAGAATGTAAACCCCCACGAGGAATTTATAGCACCGCGGCAATTGATATTTTGTATTTTTTAAAATAAAAAATTCAATTCTAATTATATTTACAATAATAAGTACATGAAAATTAATCATATTTTAGATTACATGATAAAATTAAGAAAAAAAATCAAATAATATATGCACACAAAGACATATATTTTAATTATGTAATATATAATAGTTTAAATATTAATTTAATTAGTGAATAATTATTCGGGGGCGGGTATGGGGCGGGGGAAGCAAATAACATCCCATCCCCATCCCCATAAATAACATGCAATGATTCTCCTTTCCCATTCCTGATCAAAGTCAAAATCACCACCCCTATTCGGGGTGGGATCACCACGGGGACAGGGCAAATTTGTCATTGCTAATTATAGCACAAATAAGCAACTAAGTTTAATATTAATAGAGATGTGGCCTAATACAGACCAGAATATCAAGATAAAAAGTCAGAAAAAACAGAAATGACGAAATAAAATGTGTCCTTATTCGTGCTCCCTGTAGCATGAATACTCAAGTGATTGTTTGTAATGCATTTTAGCTGTTATACCTTGATTGGCTATTCATATTTGTGCTCCCTGTAGCACGAGATAAAGAGCCACGTAACAAATATGAAGCCATTTCCTCTTTTGTTCTAACCTCTGGCTCTGTCACACCAGCAAGTGTTATCCCCCCATTTGCAGTTTCTCTGATTTGAATAGGAGCTCTTGCTGGCCCAACAGGTTTTGCTAAAGACACCCCATCAACTTTACAAAAAGCTAGTGGATTTGGATCCAACAGATCAAATACTTCTTCCTTAAAGATCTGCAATATAACTGAATATAAATAATAATAATAATAACCGCATTATGTATAACCTTTACTGATGGCAATAAAGGAAAATGGGTGTCATTTGCATTTCATACCTCAATAAAAGAAACTCTGATTAGAAATTCTGTGGAGTTTTTAGCTGCCTCTACCCTTGAGAATATAGTCTCCATCACATTCGGAATAATCCCACCATTGTGTTCTTCTCCATTATAGTTTGTCCCCATCGTGTATGTTTTCCCTGACCCCGTCTTTGGCAAAAAATGAACACACAAACTATATTAGCATGCAAAATAAATTAAAATGTTGTATACAAGACACAAACACTTGCACGCCCACACACATATACATCAGGTTCTTCCTAATCCACAAATTAAAAAATAATCTAATCATCAGATAATTGAAAAATATACGATTAAGAAAAAAAGTAATCCATAATCTAGAGATTTCTTGTATATTGTATTACTAATAAATGTGAAATTTACTACAAGGATGAAAGCAATACAGAATCAGAAAAAAAGAAGTGAATAGGTGATACCTGGCCATAGGCAAGGACTGTGCCATTGTAACCATGGCAGAGAGCATCAACAAGTGGAGCAACACAATCCTCAAAAATTCGTGAAGAAGGATTCCCACGACTGCCGAAAACATAATCAAATGTAAATGCATGTGATCCTATTTGAACCTGTTAACACCAGACACGACAAAAAATCAAACCACTTATCTAAAACAACAATCTTGGAATTGTTACATACATGTACATGTTAGTTTTAGTTTCATGAATTATTATTTGAACAAGTCCATGTAATGGTTAGCATAGGTCAAATTGTTTAGCTAGTTTTGTTTAGCTAATTATTAGGGATATTTAGTTAGTAATGGAGTTGTGCAAGTAGTGTTGTAATTGGTTGTAACCAAGTCCTACATTTTTGGTTGTACACATTAGATGTAATGCCTATAAAGGCAAACCAATTTCATTAAAAGATCTATGAGAAGTATTTTCAAATAAGCTCCAAGCTTTTTCAATGGAGATCCCAGTTTCACTCAAAGTAAACCACCAAACGACGAGTCAATATGAACCCACCAAAGATACGGGTTCGTATCAATTGGTATCAGAACTTGGCAGCTCAAATCCGCTGCCATCAATTGAAGATTAACTCAACCAATTGGAAATGAAGCTGCAAGGTTTGTTAGCAGGCAAAGAAGCAAATGGAGAAATTGTATGCAGCCATTAATTCTAAACTCAATTTTACAATAAGTTTACCAGTTAATTGGATGCAAAACGAGATGCTTGTGAAGGACGGCATATTTATAAGTACAACACCGACCAAACAAAAATGGGAAGAAACTATTATGTTTGGCAGTCCTCAAATTAAAAAATCGCAAATGGTGAATGTTGCAGCCCTTGTTAGCATCAATGAAGATGGTTGTTGCATACTAACTAACTGGACCACATTTCAATCCATGCTTCAATCTTAAAGGCGAACAGGACGATGCTCCAAATCAAACTAATCATATTGGTGATATGAGAAAACGTACCATGGTGATAGAATGTGTTTTCAAAACCACAAGTTATAAGGTCTGGGATCCTAGTAAAGCATAAATGAAACCTTGAGGTCAAGGGGCTTTTTAAGGGAGGAGGAAAGTTACATACATGTACGTGTTAGTTTTAAGAATTATTATTTGAACAAGTCCATGTAACGGTTAGCATAGGTCCAATTGTTTAGCTAACTATTAGGGATATTTAGTTAGTAATGGAGTTGTACAAGTAGTGTTGTAATTGGTTGTAACCAAGTCCTACATTTTTGGTTGTAAACGTAACAACTATAAAGACAAACCAGTTTCATTAATCAAAGATCCATGAGAAGTGTTATCCAAGAAGCTTCAAGCTTTTTCAAAGGAGGTGCCGGTTTCCCCCCCCGAAGTAAACCACCAAACGATGAGTCAATATGAACCCACCAAAGATATGGGTTTGTATCTGGAACCTTTTCCAAACACTTAACTACCAGTAGCTCATTAACTATACATATAAAGAACCCAAAAAAAATAGTCAAACTTATACCTGTGGTTCACCAGCAGGTACAGTAATGCAGTCTGTGCAGCCAACAGCAAGCTCAGAGGTTACCAAGGGTCTAATATTAACAGCAACTCTTACACATTGTGAAGAGTCTTTTGTCTCAGAATTCTCCATCTCCGCTCTACGTGGAACAAATCACAAGCTTCAAAAAAATCCTCGCTTGATTCAAATTACATAAATAGATACGAAACATTGAAATTAGGGTTCAGCTCAGTACTTTATACAACAAAATTTAGAACCCAAACAATCCCATTTCGAGAATTAGGGTTTTTTACACTACAATTTGCATTTAAAAAACCAAAATCAAAACATTTATTCACAGATAAACCTAATCATGCCTATATATATATACATATAGAACAATATAAACAGTGTTATTCACACAAATTTAGGATTGAATCGGCCAACAAATGAATACCTTAACAGAAATTGAGCTTATAACTGTTGAGTTAGGGATATTTGGAAAAGCGACGATTTGATGAGAAAGAAAGTGATTGCAAAAGTATAACACCTGTGCTGTGTGGATTTGAGAGAGAGAAAGAGAAGGAGGCTGTCTATTTGAAATTGGGAGAGAGGCAAAAAGCCAACGATCTAAAGATGAAATAAAAATTGAATTGAAGAAAAGGCGCTCAGGTCCGAATTCAAATAGCGGAGGTATCACGTGCGACGCGCATGCTGTTGACGTTGGTAAATGGTAATACCCCTTTGAATCTCACACGTGTTCAGACTCCAAAAGCCCAGAAAGTGGACAAAACTCCTATTTTCTTTGTTGTTGTTTTTTTAGGAAATTGATATTTCCACCCGCTAATATGATATTTTAACATGTACATCTCATTTTTAATTAAATCAACCTTTTATATAGTAAATTAATTATATAATTTAGTTTTTTTTGCCCAATTTACCCTTATTTGGTAAAAGTTGAATTCTAATATATTTTAATTATTGCTCAAAAATCTATTTATATTCTCTTTCTTATTGAAATATATTGTCTATAGAGATGTATAAACAAAAAAAAAGTGTAGACATAACATTGTATATACATACAGACACCAAAGAGAATCGAAAAGTTCATACAACTGAGAACGTATGATAAGCAACGGACGTAGATTGTTCACAACAAAATTTAGAATTAAAAAAAATAATAATAAATATTAATCCTAAAATTTACACACAAATTTAAGTGAAAGTAATGTTATTCATATACTAATACTTTCATTGCTTCTTTTTTCTTTCATTGCTTATGTGACGCCCCCAAAATAGGTATACATCACCCATTCTGAGTCGCCAAATACATGGTACAGAAACAAATACAACTTTATTAAAACACTTGTCGCGCAAAATACGACAACACAATACTGCGAGTTTAAATACAAATATTGTCTTCTAGACAATATCCACACTCAAATAAGTCCTCGTTACAATTATTGAAACACTATTTAATAAAATAGTGAGGACTGCTAACACCACTGACTAGAAACATCACTCCACACCCCGACTAGTTCCTGCTATATTCTCGCCTCCTGAGAAAGATGGAACAAAAAGGAAAAGGGTGAGCTCAACTAGCCCAGTAAAGAATATTATAACTAAGATAATATACAACAACTTATCATTAGTCTTTAACAGGGAAAAATCTGATAAAATATAATAGACAATAAGTTTTAGATCAACAACTGCAGCGGAAACAGCAAACCATTAGAAGAGTCAAGTAGAGAATGAGTTCTACTATCTTCTAAGATTTAAAAGTCTATTATCACTATTTTATCCCTGTAACAACAATCAATAATCATCTTTAATCAAATATTCATCTTTGCACTACATGCCAAAGATATTCATTTGTATCACCAGTCGGTCATGTTAATCTCAACACTTGTTCATCTTTGCACTACGGGCCAAAGATATTCATCAGTTAATCATTCATCTTTGCACTACAGGCCAAATATATTCAGTAATATCATCATTTAGGACTGAGGATGATGAAAAATATTTTAAAGAAAACGAACCCAGTAAGACAGAAGGACAAATATTAGGAATTCGTATTACAGTTTATCCAAGTGCAATAATACTCCATAACAACCAATTGTGAAGTAGAATTTAAAAATAAAACAACACATGGATATAATCAAAGATAGTAATCATAATAGACATCTTGGACAAAAAAAGAAAATTTTATTTTTCGGTGAATAGTGCCGTATTCGTGAATAGTGCCGTATACATGAATAGTAATCCAGACACAAAAAGTTCTAAATTTGATAAAAAGTTCAAACTAATATTTCGGCATAATAATATTGAAGAAAATAATATCATTTAAGAAGAAAATAACATCCCTTACCTCATGATAACAGTACTTCTGTTCGAAATATCGGTATAAGGCTGAAGGAAACTTGCACTAATAAATAAAACTCACAAAGTATCTAAATACTCACAAAATACGCTCGATAATATATAGAGAGAAATAGAGAAAACTTATGAATTCTGGTGTGATTTTCAATTCTAACTTAGCCCTTTATTTATAGGAAAATGTTAGCACGCCGAAGCAGACTTGACCTGCAACCTGATGGCTTTACATGCTACTATTCTCACCCACCACATTTGAATAAAAATTTTAACACATTTCTCACCAACCAAAAGTGGGGCCCACTCAATTCTAGAATTTTCTATCAAAATTATTTACAAACCTAATTTCTGAATCATTCACCTCTTAAAATTCATAACAAATTATACGTTCATTTTTAACGGTTCAAAATTTATGGACATATACTCAACTTATATATGTATAACATATCCAAAAATCACAACGATCCAACGGTCAAATTAAAAATTATAACTCACGCAATATATCTCAAGAATAGTGATTTAATTTTTAATTAATACCTCCATTCCGACAAAAATACCTCAACATTAATTCTTTCACATAAAATAAATATATTCGTCAATTATATCCACATAAAATAAATATTTTCTTATCATATAAATAAATAATTAATTATTCACAAATAATATTACAGAATCACAATTATGACAATCAGACCGTTCCCAAGAAAGAGGGAGCTTTCCAATAAGAATTTCTCCTTACTGGCACGTAATTAGATGACTAAACCTCTCCTTAGACAGAACTTTCTAGACATTACCAATAATGATATCTAATAATATTATTCAAATAATATGAATTATTGATCTGATAATGAAAAATACTGTGCAGCAATAATTATTGAAACAACAATAATATAAAATATCAACGCAGCAATTATTGAATCATAAAATAAAATATTGAACAATAATTACTGTAATAATTATTGAGTAGTGCCTTCTTACGTAAGAATCAATAATTGGTGCAATACCGTGTGCTACTGTATTTTAACCACCAGGTATTTCAATAGTATTAACGGTAACAACTACGCCGTTATTTATAAACAACTTATACTTGTCGTTTTCTTCATCCAATTACTTTCCATTATGGGGTCCACACAAGGCTGCGCCGTCGTACGAATATTCTCCGACAGAAATAATATTCCACGACCAAACGAATATTCCCCGACAACAAATGAATATTTTATAACCACTTGCTTATTTTGCAAAATTTGCACATTTCACCCATAACCAAATATCAAATTAACACCTTATTATTCATAATAATATTTAGAGAAAATTTGATTTTATTCATTAATAAGTTGGGGTCTTACAACCTCCCCTCCTTATGAAATTTCGTCCTCGAAATTGACGTACTTACCTGGTATTTCGAAAAGGTGAGGATACATCGCTTTCATTTCTGATTCTAACTCCCAGGTCATTTCTTCAATAACATGATTTCTCCACAAAACCTTAACTTGTGGTATAACCTTGGTGCGTAGGACATGTTCTTTCCTATCCAATATCTTAACAGGTACCTCCTCGTACGTTAAATCTTCGGTAATCTCTTCTGGTTCTAACTCAGTTATGTGGTTCGGGTCTTTCACATATTTACGAAGCACAGATACGTGAAAAACATTATGAACACGAGACATGCTTGGAGGTAATGCGAGTCGATATGCCACATTTCCTATTCGATCAAGAATTTCAAATGGACCAACAAATCGTGGATTGAACTTTCCTCTCTTCCCAAATCTTGTAACTTCTTTCCATGGTGCAACACGTAATAATACATGATCCCTAATACTAAATTCTACATCCTTTCGATGAAGATCCGCATAACTCTTTTGTCGATCCTGTGCCGTTTGTATACATTGTCGAATCGTTTGGATCTTCTCTGTAGTTATGCGTACCAATTCTGGTCCCAACAACGTTGCTTCACCCATCTCGTCCCAGCATACTGGAGAACGACACTTTCGTCCATACAAGGCTTCAAATGGAGCCATACCTATACTTGCCTGATAACTGTTGTTGTAGGAAAATTCTACCAGTGGCAAGTACTTATCCCAACTTCCTTTGAAATCTAGAACACAGAGTCTTAATAGATCTTCAAGGGTTTGAATAGTCCTCTCTGATTGCCCGTCCGTTTGAGGATGGTATGCTGAACTGAATCGTAAATCCGTGCCCATAGCTTTCTGCAAGCTAACCCAAAATCGTGAAGTGAATCTTGGGTCACGATCCGAAACTATGGATACTGGCATGCCATGCAATCTCACAATCTCATTCACGTACATACTAGCAAGACGTTCAAGGAAATAAGTCTCACGTATAGGTAAGAAATGAGCAGATTTGGTTAATCTATCAACAATGACCCAAATCACATCTATGCCTTGAGAAACCTTGGGAAGACCCGTAACAAAATCCATAGTAATGTGTTTTCACTTCCATTTCGGAATCTCAAGTGGTTGCAATGGACCCTTTGGTACTTGATGCTCCGCTTTTACACGTTGACAAGTTAAACACCTCGAGATAAATTCGCGATCTCTCTTTTCATATTGCTCCACCAAAATGTATGTCGAAGATCATAATACATTTTGGTACTCCCAGGATGGATTGAAAACGGTGTGTTGTGTGCCTCCATCATGATTCTATGCTTCAAGTCAGAATTGTTAGGAATACAAAGTCTGGAGTTGACTCGAAGTATTCCTTCTTCATCGATTCTTGCTTCTGGAATAGCACCTTCTTGCACTTTCTTCTTCATACGCATCAGCTCCATGTCCGTAGCTTGAGCAGCTTTAACTTTATCGATTAAAGTCGGTTCTACTCGTATATTTGATATCATCATGTGGGTACTTGGAGCCTTCATCTCTATTTCCATCCTTTGCAAATCATACAAAATAGGCCTTTGTGTTAACAGCATTGCACTCGTACCCGCATATGATCTTCTACTCAATGCGTCAGCTACTACGTTTACTTTTCCAGGATGATATTGGATGGTATGATCGTAATCTTTCAACAGCTCAAGCCAACGTCGTTGCCGCATGTTGAGTTCCTTTTGGGTGAAGAAATATTTGAGGCTTTTATGATCCATATAGATCTCTACTTTCTCTCCATACAGGTAGTGTCCACAAATCTTCAACGCAAAAACGACTGCTGCCAACTCCAAATCATGAGTAGGATAATTCCTCTCATATTCTTTGAGTTGTCGCGAGGCATAGGCTATGATTTTCCCATGTTGTATGAGAACACATCCTAACCCTTTGCCTGAAGCATCGCTGTAGATAACAAATCCATCCGAACCATATGGTATTGTCAAAACAGGTGCCGAAATGAGTCTCCTCTTGAGTTATTGAAAACTCTTCTCACAATCCTCGCTCCAATCGAATTTTGTATCCTTCCGAGTCAGCTGAGTTAACGGAGTAGCGATTCTAGAAAATTCTTCCACGAATCTCCGATAATAACCAGCTAAGCCAGAAAGCTACGTACTTCGGTCACCGACTTCGGTTGCTCCCAACTTTGTATGGCTTCAATCTTCGTCGGGTCGACAGATACTCCATGTTTTGACACCACGTGCCCAAGGAATGCTACTTCCTCAAGCCAGAACTCGCATTTTTTCAGTTTGGCATATAGCTTATTTTTACGAAGCCTTTGCAGTACCAGCTTCAAATGGTGCTCATGATCTTCACGGCTTTTGGAATAGATGAGGATGTCATCAATAAAAATAACAACGAACTAATCTAAATATTCTTTGAATACATGGTTCATCATATCCATGAAGGCAGCAGGAGCATTAGTCAATCCAAAAGACATGACTAAGAATTCATAATGCCCGTACCGAGTTCTGAAGGCAGTCTTTGGAATATCCTCAGTTTTAATCTTCAGCTGATGATATCCAGAACGAAAATCGATCTTTTAAAAGAATTGTGTTCCTTGCAACTGGTCGAACATGTCATCAATACGAGGTAGCGGATACCTATTCTTAATGGTGACATGGTTCAATTCTCGATAGTCAATACAAAGTCGCATACTCTCGTCTTTCTTCTTTACGAATAAAACAGGAGCACCCCAAGGAAACGTACTAGGACGAATGAAACTGATGTCTAACAATTCCTGTAATTGGACTTTTAACTCCTGAAGTTCAATAGGAGTCATTCGATATGGGATTTTAGAAATGGGCTTTGTACCGGGTTCAAGGTCAATAAAGAATTCAACTTCAAGTTCTGGGGGTAGACCAGGAAGTTCTTCAGGAAATACGTCAGTAAATTCACTAACAACATAAATATTATTCAAATCTGACGTGTTTTTGTTCAAGTCCATAACATGGGCTAAGAAAGCTTGACATTCGTTTTTCAATAAACGAATGGCTTTATGGCTTGATATGACAACAATTGATTTTAATGGTTTGGTTGCTTGTATTCGCATAACAGGTTGGTTAGGAATATGAAAACTAACAACCTTACGAAAACAATCAATTTTGGCATGATGAGTAGTTAACCAATCAATTCCTAAAATCACATCAAAAGCAAGTATCTTTAAAGAGATAAGGTCAACAGGTAATGTGATTGTGCCAACTTGGATTAAGCAAGATTTATAAACTGTAGATGTAATGAAAGTTTCTCCTAACGGAGTCTCCACAGATAGGTCAAAGTCTAATTTCTCCGGAGTCAAGTTTAAACGTTGAGCACAAGCAGGAGAGATAAAAGAATGGGTAGAACCGGTATCTAGTAAAGTATAAACTTTGCAAGAATTCAAGATTAGCTTACCCGTGATCACCTCGTTCGGGTTTCTCGCGTTTTGGCCAGTCACGACAAACGCTCTTCCAGGAACCGCTGATTTCGACCTATCCGGGACAGCTTTTGGAGTCACCATCCCCGCTGAACTTGGTTTTGTTATAGAACACTCTCGAGCTATATGACCCTCATTTCCAAAGTTATAACATACCTTGGATTGTTGTGGGCAGTTTGGGCTGATATGTCCCTCTTTCCCGCATTTGTAACAAACGACCGGTGCTCGTTCTCCTCTCCTAGAAACAGTTGATGTTTGTGCTGACATTTTCACGTTATCATTGTTGTACCTTCTCTTCTTGAAATCTCCTCCCGACTCGCTCCTTCTATTATCACGGCCACGATTTCCACCAGAGTGGTTATCACTTTTGTCCGAATGTTTTCCTCCCTACTGGTTTTCATTGGTCCGATGACCGCTGCTACCGGTATTACCTTGGTTGTGTTCCCTCGGTTGAATATACTCATTATCTCGCTCTAATAATTGAGCCCTGTTTACAATATCTGAACATAAAGAAAATTTATGAGAGATAAGATATTGCCGAATCTCGGGTTTTAAACCTCTTAGAAACATCCTTGTCATTCGTTCCTCATTCTCGACCAAATAAGGTGCAAACCTGGATAACTCTGCAAACTTCGCCTCGTACTGGGACACCGTCATGTTATTTTGTTCCAGTCTAATAAACTCTACCTTCTTCATATGACGAATACTTTCAGAAAAATATTTGTCATTAAACAGTTTCTGAAATGTTTCCTAGGACATGTTGAGTGCGTCAGGCTGGGTACGCTTCACAGACTCCCACCAGTAGTCTGCCTCATCGCGGAACATAAAGGTGGCGAATGAAACCTTCTGTTCCTCCGTGCATCCCAAGACATCGAATATCTTGGTAATTTTCTTGATCCACGTTTCCGCCTTGATCGAATCCGGCTTTCCCTGAAAGTCTGGTGGTCCCAACTCTTTGAACTGCTTGGCCGTGACAAACCGTGCGTTGTTATCATTTTCACCCGTATTCTGCACACGAGTCTCCCTCATCTGATTTTGCATGAACTGCAAAAAGCTCCTAAACATTCCATCATACATCGTTTGCTCGGTAACGTTGTTTACAGGAGGAATATTGCCTTCTTGTTGTACGTTCTCCTGGTTTGTGACTAAAGGTTATTCCACAGTCTCATATACTCCATTGTTAACGTTCTCGGCTGCCATTCTCAAATACTGCCATAAAACAAGGGTTAATTAAATAAATTAACATATCATATAATATCCATGTATTATGACCAACCAACAAATAAGCTTAGGTAGGACACACTAGCGAAGGATTTACTCGTCTCTCCCCTCCTAGTTCTATTTTCCGATCTCCGCCAGAGACCATATCCCTAAGCTCTGATACCAACTGTGACGCCCCCAAAATAGGTATACATCACCCATTCTGAGTCGCTAAATACATGGTACAGAAACAAATACAACTTTATTAAAACACTTGTCACGCAAAATACAACAACACAATACTGTGAGTTTAAATACAAATATTATCTTCTAGACAATATCCACATTCAAATAAGTCCTCATTACAATTATTGAAACACTATTTAATAAAATAGTGAGGACTGCTAACACCGCTGACTAGAAATATCACTCCACACCCCGACTAGTTCCCGCTATATTCTCGCCTCCTGAGAAAAATGGAACAAAAAGGAAAAGGATGATAGACAACAAGTTTTAGATCAACAACTGCAGCGGAAACAACAAACCATTAGAAGAGTCAAGTAGAGAATGAGTTCTACTATCTTCTAAGATTTAAAAGTCCATCATCACTATTTTATCCATGTAACAATAATAAATAATCATCTTTAATCAAATATTCATCTTTGCACTACATGCCAAAGATATTCATTTGTATCACCAGTCGGTCATGTTCATCTCAACACCTGTTCATCTTTGCACTACGGGCCAAAGATATTCATCAGTTAATCATTTATCTTTGCACTACAGGCCAAAGATATTCAGTGATATCATCATTTAGGACTGAGGATGATAAAAAATATTTTAAAGAAAACGAACTCAGTGAGACAGAAGGACAAATATTAAGGATTCGTATTACAGTTTATCCAAGTGCAATAATATTCCATAACAACTAATTGTGAAGTAAAATTTAAAAATAAATCAAAACATGGATACAATCAAAGATAGTAATCATAATAGACATATTGGACAAAAAAGAAAAATTTTATTTTTCGGTGAATAGTGTTGTATTCGTGAATAGTGCCATATACGTGAATAGTGCCGTATACGTGAATAGTAACTCCGACACAAAAAGCTCCAAATTTGATTAAAAGTTCAAACCAATATTTCGGCATAATGATATTGAAGAAAATAATATCATTTAAGAAAAAAATAACATCCCTTACCTCAAGATAACATTACTTCTGTTCGGAATATCGGTATAAGGCTGAAGGAAACTTGCACTGATAAATTAAAACTCACAAAGTATCTAAATACTCACAAAATACGATCGATAATATAGAGAGAGAAAGAGAGAAAACTTATGAATTCTGGTGTGATTTTCAATTCTAACTTAGCCCTCTATTTATAGGAAAATGTTAGCACGCCGAAACAGACTTGACCTGCAACTTGATGGCTTTACATGCTACTATTCCCACCCACCACATTTGAATAAAAATTTCAGCACATTTTTCACCAACCAAAAGTGGGGCCCTCTCAATTCTATAATTTTCTACCAAAATTATTTATAAACCTAATTTTCGAATCATTTATCTCTTAAAATTCATAACAAATTATACGTTCATTTTTAACGATTCAAAATTTGTGGACATATACTCAACTTATATATGTATAACATATCCAAAAATCACAACGATCCAACGGTCAGATTAAAAATTATAACTCACGCAATATATCTCAAGAATAGTGATTTAATTTTTAATTTATACCTCCATTCCGACAAAAATACCTCAACATTAATTCCTTCACATAAAATAAATATATCCATCAATTATATCCACATAAAATAAATATTTTCTTATCATATAAATCAATAATTAATTATTCACAAATAATATTACAGAATCACAATTATGACAACCAGGCCGTTCCCTAGAAAGAGGGGGCTTTCTAATAAAGATTTCTCCTTACTGGCGCGTAATTAAATGACCAAACCTCTATTTAGATAGAACTTTTTAGACATTGCCAATAATGTTATCTAATAATATTATTCAAATAATATGAATTATTGATCTGATAATGAAAAATACTGTGCAACAACAATTATTGAAACAACGATAATATAAAATATCAACGCAGCAATTATTAAATCAATAAAATAAAATATTGAACAGTAACTACTGTAACAATTATTGAGTAATGCCTTCTTACGTAAGAATCAATAATTGGTGCAATACCGTGTGCTACTGTATTTTAACCACCGGGTATTCCAACAGTATTAACGGTAAAAACTACGCCGTTATTTATAAACAACTTATACTTGTCGTTTTCTTCATCCAATTGCTTTCTATTATGGGGCCCACACAAGGCTGCGCCGTCGTACGAATATTCCCCAACAGAAATAATATTCCACGACCAAACGAATATTCCCCGACAACAAATGAATATTTTATAACCACTTGCTTATTTAGCAAAATTTGCACATTTCACCCATAACCAAAGCATTATATCAAATTAACACCTTATTATTCACAATAATATTTAGAGAAAATTTGATTTTATTCATTAATAAGTTGGGGTCTTACAGCTTAATCGACTCGTGCGATTCTAAGTATCACAATAGAGGAAAGCAGTAAAGAAGATGATAATTATTTGACAATATCTTATATATATATATATATATATATATATATATATATATATATATTATTTTATTTAGACATGATAAAAGAAAAAAGCTAATCAAAATACGATGGAGTTTAGTTAGTGTAAAAGATTTTAGGATCATAACTGACTAGTTTTATTCAAATACTAGTACTTAACTAGTTTTTAGTCATATAATTTAGTAAATTGTATTACTATAGACTTTTTAGTAATATGATATGATAATAGAAACTCTGAAACTAATTTTTTTCCCCTGGTGTGAGAAAGCTTTAGATCCTAATTTTTATGTATAAATAATTTTTCTCATTTATTTCCTAACAATTTTCTAATTATTATTAATATTATTACTATCAGAAAATTAAATAAATACAAATTATCTTCAATTGAGTAACGATACTAATCAAATAAAGTTAAGCAATTAAATGTTTAGTTATTTATCAAGTGAGGGTAATTTGAACATAAAAACTAAATCATATAGTTAGTTTACCGTACAAAGAGTTGGTTTAGTTAAAAATGGGACTCATTTGTAGAAATATCAAATTAGCTTATGAAATTATCAATTTCCTTTTTTTAATTCCATTATAGTTATGAATTGGAAAAGGTAAGTTCCTAATTTTTTTTCTTTTTTCTTTATTTCATTTAGAAAGTTAAATTATTTTAATAGATAATTAAATAATTGAGTTGTTCAGATTTGGTTCACAAAATTTATCGAGTATAAAATAAGATTTCATTGAGGCTCGTTTAGCTACCGAGTTGAGTACAATCTTGAATCGAACCCGAGCAATTTGAACTTTTCGAATGAATATGATACGAGTATCAATAGAAAATTATAATTTGAGAAGGTTCGAGTAATTTATTGAATTTTAAAATTTGGTCATGTTTGAATTATTTATATTTCGAGTCGAGTTCGAATCAAACTTTTAGTCGAGCAATTACGAATTGAGCCCGAATTGTTTGTTCATTTTACAGCCATATTAAAGAGTGAAGATTAACCATAATCTTATTTTAGTGTGATTAGTTGAATGTAAACTGATATTTTCATAAAAAATTTTGATATTTTTACAATAAAAGTGTCGCTATAGATGTATAATGACAGTAAAAATTGTCGCGATTTTGTTGTAAAAATATCATTTTCTGTTGTGAATTTATCAATTTCATAATTGAATTCCCAAGTATAATACTTATACACACTGCATCCTTTAGAAAAATCATAATTAATTTATCTGATATCAGAATCTAGTGAATCCAAAGTTTATTTCTTTAGTTTTCGTCCTCTACAATTGTGAAGAATAAAAAAAAAAATTATTTGACGTCATCTTCATGCCTTAAATTGCTGAAAACCGCAGCATGTTTTGATTCCCGTCACTATTTTCAGTCATTTTCTTTGAAAACTCGTAACTCAGTCATATTAACTCTAAATCGAATTTTGAGCCTATTTCGTGTATCTTTTTTAGAGTTACAAATTTTGTGAAGATATAAAAAGATTTTGAAGACTCTAGAAGACCCAAAAGTCATATTTTTTACGGGTAAAATACAAATGTGACAACTGAATTTTAAATGTTTTTGGATATTGAGCCTCTTTCTTTTGATAAACACAAATCGAGCCCCTTTTTATGCGAAAATTTAGATTTTTAGGCGCCACATGAGTGTTGATCTGCTGACGTGACCTTGTTATAAATTTTTTTCAAAAATATGTTCAGGATTTGAACTCAAAACCCCTAATTTTAAATTTTGTGTCACATGACCACGATCCTAACTATTAATATTTCGCAAGGATTAACCTATATAACGAAACAATTCCTTTCTCCCAAATAAATTAAAAGACAAAACAAATTATTCGATTTTCTAAGTTCAATTATAGGACGGAAAGAGTAAATAATTATACAAAGTACTCCCTCCGCCCCTTACTATAAACTATTTTAGAGAAGTGTTTTTATCTCTTAATATATCTTTTAAGAATTTCAAGTAAACATTCATAGTTTAGTTTCTAATATTATCTCAAATATTAAATATAACTTTGATCTCAATAAATAACATTTTTTTTTCAACACAAGGATAATATAGACAATTAAAATTATTATATTTAATATTATACAATCATTTTCTTAATACGCACAATTTTAAAACGACTTATATTAAAAGACAAAAATAGTATAAAAGAGTACAACTTTCATCTTGCAAATGTACAACCCGCGAATCAAAACTGACCATTTTTTAACAAGGGCCGACCCCTTAAAACACAAAAATCCATGCTTGTTATAACAAACATTATTTTATCACAAATAAGTCAAAGCCCATAAGCTCCGTTCCATAAACAAAAAATGAATAAATCATACAAATGTTTTAAAAAAAAATGCTCTCTACAAACTATCATTATTCAAATGTGCTGATGAAAGTGCAAAATTTTAAAGTTCAGGTAGCTATTTGTTCAGTTTCACCCACTTCTGCAGCTCCCCTTCCCAAGGAGAATACATAACAAACCAAGGAAGCTTTAGGTTGAAATCTATTCTTCTGTTTTCGGGCACAAGACTAATTTTATTTCTTCTAATGGAACATAATATATAATCTAGTGCATGATTTATCCTAAAAGATTTTTACATGTATCGTAATTAGCTTACACCTGCATAAACTATAACAGCAAGATACAAGAAAACAAAAACCAAAACATTATTTTCTTCATTGCCTGTGGAGCCAACGAATTGGGTAGCCGAAAAAAGAACCAACTCAACTATTCTGTCTGGGCAGTTAATTCTGCATCTTCATCTTCGGCATCAAACTCTTGTTCCACAGCTTTAACCTGGGAAAAAAATATTTAATAATTACATAAAAATTGGCTTTAGCCAGGAAAACCAGATATAAAAACAGGAGTAGTTCTACTTGCACAAAAAGTTATACACAAACGGAGAGAAATAGCAGTATGTGAGTCCTACGATTTAATTACTGATAAGGTTTATTAACTTTTTCCATCATTTCTTTACTATTCAATACACGGGGTATTAGTGTTTATGCACAGAATTTCTCAAAAAATAAGCCTCCCTTTAGATTATTACTTCAATGAATATGTAAAAACAGGCAAGGCATCACAAGTAAACTAAAATAAATCCACAATATTCTACAGAAGTGCATAGACAGAACCGTACAATTACTTCACCTGCAAGGTTTCAACTATAAGGGCAGGGACAAGAAAGACCAGAAGAATCCAAACGTATATACATGAAGAAGACTACTATAAACGAGGGCTTTGTTTGTTTGCAAAAATGATGGTGAAATGGGACTATCTTTACTAATTTTTTACCACTCCGGACTATTTTATCACATGATTAGTCCGTTATTTTAATCCCTGGACTATTTGATCATTTCGAAGGTTATTTGATAACTCAGAATGGGAATTATATAATACCACCTTTCCACTTCGGATTATAATCCCTCATCAAATGACCTTAGAAATGACTAAATATAGTCAATGAGATTAAATAACGGACTAATCATGGATAAATAGTCCTATCCCACCCATCATTTTTGCAAATAAACATAGTCTAGGTATACGGGCATGGCATTACAGAAGTAACTATATACATCAATAGTAAGGTATATGACAATGTCATTCTAAAAGGAAGCAGGGGTGGAAGCTGAAATTAATCAAGGAATAACCAAATCCCTATCCAAATGCACCAGGGCGTTCATTGCACATGCAATAAAAATTTATACACCCCTTGTTCCATTAATAATCTCTCTCCATCCAGAAGAGAGAGTCCTACTTTTTTCTCCCTTTTGAATATTAAGATTAGCATATGACACGATTAAACATAATTTTTTCATAGCAAACTTGAAAGACTAAAATTTACAATTAGAAACTTTTTTTGGAAAAAAGTCGTGTCTATTTATGTCCCATGCAAACCATAATTAGTTCAGGGGAAAATGAAAAAAGTCGAACTTTCTTTACTGCATGGAGGGAGTAATACTGTAATAATTGATGGTCATCTCAAAATGATAATCTTCTCCAAAGGTGCATGGAAACCAGACAGGTCTCGCACATTTGGACCTACCACTGTCAGAGTGAAAAACACGTGGCGTAAGGTGCAAAGGATATCACACTACAATGGTTTCATATAACCTCCCCCCCCCAAACAAGCAAACAAAAAAACCCCCACCCCAAGTGGGAAAAAAAAGGAAACAGAAGAACACAGAACACCAAAACCACCAAGTAAGACCTCCCAGATTTCAGAACAGTTAAGAGTGACACACACACACACAACAAAAAAGGCCATAGGTATTAATCAATAAGTTTAATAACTGAGATTTGAGTATTGATGATTGTATCTTCCCCTCTCCCTATTCTCTATTATTTCTTTCCTTCTCTTTCCTCTCTCTTACTTCTTTTTTGTTTATTTTTCTTCTTCACTCGTTCTCCTTTTCCAATATTTCTCTCTTTCTCTCCACTATGCTACAAAAAAGACTAATCGAAAAGTTACGACAAACTATGACGGCAGACGTACTATTATGATGGCAGACGTACTATTATGCAAGAAATAAGTAACAGTCAGTGTCGAACTTGATCTGTCTCAAAATGTTAAAAAGTGTCAACCTATAATGATCTTAGTGGAACACTCCCCTACCGATGTATTTTTACATCCCACAGCTTCGGGTTCCTCTCCTATTTTGAAAACGAACGAAAGAAAAAACAGGAAACGCCATTGGAAGGATGCGAGCGGGAAACAAAAGTGCTTTGGAGATTTAGATAGCGGCCTTTACCTCAGGTACATAATGCATCAACATGTTTTCAATGCCAGACTTCAGAGTGACAGATGAGCTAGGGCAACCACTACATGCTCCTTGCATTCTTAGTTTAACTATTCCAGATTCTCTGAGGAAAGAAAACACGTACTTTTAATTAGCTAAGCAATTCTATACTCAATACTCGACAGGTATTATTGAACAGAGAGATTAAAACATACGGCTCAAATCCTATGTACTCAATGTCCCCACCATCATCTTGCACAGCTGGTCGAATTCGAGTCTCCAACAGTTCTTTGATCATTGCAACAGTTTCTGAATCATCCTGCAAATCAAGCATGAGTAATGGTCAATAGTCATACCACAGGTTTATAGAACTTGCCCAAAATAATACAAAAAATATTATATATCAGTAAGAGTTTTCTCCAATCAAAACCAAGCAACAACAACAAAGTGCAAGTTACTAGGTGGTCAGATTAATAGTCATCCAAAAAACAGCTATGACACAAAATAACTCCCCAAGAAACGACAATGAAAAAGCACAAACAATTTAGCATATATTTTAATTCATCACATGAAACGTGAATAAGATAACAAAAAAAGAATAGATTAGATGAAATGATTAAAAATTTAGCACGCAGAAGTAACTTGTGCGTTTGCAACTTCCACTTCCTAGGGAAACAGCATAATATCAAATGATCTCAACTGGTTTATATAATGGGAGCTTCACCTTGTCATATCCATTTAACAGATGTCATGCTTATTGGTCATAACATTTAAAAAGAAAAAGAACAAAAGAAAGTAATCATTAATCAGGAAACAAGGAAAGTTTGAAAAGTAACTTCATTGATAGCTGTGTCCTTGGCAGCAGCAGTAGCTGAGTCCAGAAACAAAGGCTGGCCAGAAGAGTAGAAGTCCATGATTGCTGCAAAGATTTCAGGTTTCAGAAAATCCCAAGAAACATCTTCTGATTTTGTTACAGTAACAAAATCTGATCCGAAGAAGACCCGAGTAACTCCTGCACCAGCAAAATGTCAAGTTAGTCCAGCCATGATTTTTTTTTTCCGAAGGTATTGTTTACACTTAACAAAATCGGAGTATAGTGTTTGAATTTTTTTAAGTAACTAAAATGATGACCAAAACCAAAAGAACACACAAACAATCAAAACATGGCAGGTGTTCAAGAAAATACACACGATAGAAATTATCAAATATGACAGATGCCCCAAATATCGGAAGGTTGAGGAAAGAAAAGAACTGCCAAAATCAGTTTTCTTCTGTACTATGTTACATGTAAACTTGCAGGCACAAGACACCTGTGTAAGGGTATGTAATGCCCCATTTGTAAGCATATTCAAGTTTACTATACAGCTACCTAAAACCATTTTGCGTATTTCTTTCATTGTATGGTTCCTCTGGATGAGTGAAATCCCTAACTTAAAGATTTTGTACATTGAGATCACGTCTACATTTAAAAGATATAGAAACTTCTTAAGAATCATATGAAAATTTATTCATGGGACCAGTAATTTAATAGCAAACTTAGATACATACCAACACCCAATACACGTGCATAGGTCAACGTTACATATCTTTATCTTACATTCATAATCTACAGATATGAAGATGGTCAAGACGCAAGCTGTGCAGATTTCTGAAGTCATGTTTAGAAGTCACACCGGTATCATTAATCAAATGTTATGAACAGCTAAGTTACTTTTCTAGATAATTTGATGGTAGGTTATAATGGTGGAGATAAAAAATCCGGACTCAGGATCTTAGTCCTTCAAGGTCAGGTATATTCAAAATGTAGAACCAGGCTAGCCCTGAACCCCCCCCCCATGCGCGCGGTGGGTGGTAAAAAAAATTAGAAAAAAAACTGTCCCTCAAAGCATTAGTCAGCGCCTCCAAAACCATATACATCAACCTCACAAAGAGAAAGAGCTCAAGAGAATTCATAAATGGGACCTCAGATCATGGAAACAACTACCGGACTGAAATATGCAGCAATCTCAACAACAAAAGAACTTGTTGTTCTCTCTCTTTCTCTCAACCTATAGGGGATCACTTTGTCAACCTGATATACAACACGGTTTAGAAGGAATTGGGGAAGGGAAAAAATAGGAAAGGAACCACGCCAAAGGTCTCAATAACATAAAGTTTCAATTTCTAAGTCAATGTTCAACTCTATATTGATGGGGGATTACATCACTTTATATAGGAAATAGAAAACCCAAATTTTAGTATTACTACAAAAACAAATTCAACAAGGAAATAAACTCCTAATTATTAGTTATTATAATTAAAAGATCTATTATTAAAATATTTAAATATTCCCTATATTCCTGACCTATTTACAATCAATTTATTCATCAATAACAACAAATAATTTACTAATAAGCACTTGAAATTTCCATTAGTCTTCTTTTTCAGTTCTGCATCACAACACTTTTAAAGAAACGTTATACAGTACCATGTTCAAAGAATACCATAATGGTAATTCATTTTTTCTTTTTAAATAGTTAAAAGAAATTTTATTAGAAGAATAAAGAGCATACAAACAAAGGGGAAACAAGAGACCATATACGAAAATGTAGCTCAAGAAATATTTTCGTTTTAAAAAAACACTCAAGAAAGAGTAGCACTTCAATCTTTACAAAGATCATATACAAAAATCCCACTAAAGGCACCCATGGCAAAGGCATAAAGAGAAGCAAGAAATTAATTCTATCTCGCGGTAAAGCAAAAGATGAACAACTCTCTCTACAAGGTATAAGGCGTGGAAAAGTTTTAAGTTACTTTAGCAATTCTATGTATGACAACGTCATCTCAATCTAATAACCACAATACAACTCATACATTATTCATGACCCATATATGTTCGTGCAGTTACGGGATATTAGTAGATATTCGCAAATACATGGAAGCAAGGCAATTCATATGTCAACACCAAGGAAGTTAATTTCCCAATACAAGGTAGGGGAAGCAGATACGCCTACAGTTCTCATGAATTTGCGACTTTTAATTGGCTAAATGGGTAAGATCAAGAACTGAAGTTGATCAATTGGCTTATACACCTTTGGCTTTTACATGAATTTCAATATTCTATTAAACAAGAGTGTGTCTTCTACGCTAACTCTGTGATGTGAATTTGACAAATTGTATACATTGAAATCATGATTTTATACATCAAATTCACACTCACAGAAAATGAGTTTGTGAATTCATTCTGTACACAGTCCGCGAATTGGAGATAAGTTTGAGTCCATAGGTGACGAATTGTGTATCCTATATTTAATCCATGAACCTTGTCTATGTTTTTAGTGACCGACTTCTTCTTTCACTTGCATAATGCTTTCACACAAGAAGTTTTCTTTCCGTATATTGGAAGTTTTACACAGATGTTAACTTTCTATTTCTCAACAATTGCAGGATATCAATAGTTTCCCATGTTGTCACATTTTAAAACAGAAGTTTATGCATCAGTATGTGTGACCCACTGAGTGGATATTCTTTCAAGTTTAACTTTGATTCAAAGACAACAAGAGGAAAAGGAAAAAGAAGACTATACATAACTGATCCAATAACAGGCATTGAAAATCCAGCAGTTATATAAGAACAGTAAAGGAATTGTGCCACATGTCCATCACAACCACCAGCATCTTTCACAGATAAAAACTAATAATATACATCACAAGCTCACCATCGATTCCATAGAGGGCCTTCGCCAGTGGTGCATTCATGGCTGAACGAGCATTTGGAAAGTCTGAACTCCCAACTTCCATTACTGGCTTCCCAGGGTAGAACATGAGTGACAAAGGATTGGGAGTCGGTTGTGTTTGAATAAACATGTTCCTTCTCTGCCCTGCCCAAAATTATGTCACAATAAGACCATAGGATCAGCTAAATATCCTTAAATACAGAAAAACTACAGTGCAACTGCCACCACAGGTTTTGACTTGTTAAGAAGGTCCCCTCCGCATCTTAACAAAAGTAACAAACAGCATTAATGATGATATTATCAAAATAATGGAAGAAATTAGTACTCTGTCAGGAAAAAAAGTACCATTTTCTTCGTAAATTATTTTTCAATTTACAAAGAAAATGGCACTCTCTTCTTCTGAAGAGTATAAGGTAAAATACTGAGCATTAGTAGGAACATTATATGTCCACATTAAGCTATAATTTTGAAATGTTTAAATGGTAAATCTCGTCTTCATTCTTAGTTTTCTTCTTCACCTCTATCCCTTTTATCATCAATTGACATATAATCACCCTCAAACATAAGAATTTACATTCATAATTCATAAATCATTCTTAAGCTTCTTTATTTATTTAAAAAAAATGCAAATACTACATGATACATCCTTTCCAAAAAGAATACTCAACTGACAATAGTTAAATTTATCTAATTTTCTATTCAATCAACAAATTTCAACAAAGTGATAAACAAAGAAAAAATCACAGCTCAACAACAAAAAGCACCATACAAGGTACCATTTCTGTATTAAAATACAATCTCCACAATAAATTCATACCCAAATTCACAAACAAAGCCCAATGTTTATGCAACCTAATAGTGAAACATAGAAATAGGCTAACCTCCAAATTGGGTCCATGGTGAGGCCTGCAAAGAAGGGG
Organism: Panax notoginseng; assembly: GCA_016801055.1. Lineage (NCBI taxonomy): Eukaryota > Viridiplantae > Streptophyta > Magnoliopsida > Apiales > Araliaceae > Panax > Panax notoginseng. The sequence goes on from CM029021.1 coordinate 23,212,953, forward strand.
TAGCTTTGAATGAATTGATTTCAGCAAAAGCGTCGGTTTTTCTTGTTGAAGAAACGAATAAGAGGCGACGAGATATATATGTATTTGCAGCGTAGGGTTCCAATCTTTTACAAAGAAAAGCTCGCCCTAATAATCTTCCCAAATTCCTCTTCATTTGTAGTTCTCGCTCGATCAATCTCACACAGTGGGAAAATGGCGGATGTTCGGTTTAGTTATAATTTTTGAGAATAAAATTGATGGCTTCACGATACCATTGTAAGGCAGAACTCTGGACTAAAATGCAAAAGTTCGGTTTGTTTTTTTTCTTTTCAAATTTGATCCTTGAATTTTGATTTTTTGTAAAACTTTCCCTCTACACTGTATAAATTGTGCAAAAAGTACCATAATTGCTTTGATAAAAAGATATTATGGTCACCGCTAACTAAAGAATGACGCAATCACACGAATAAATTTGTTCACTAAAAATGGGGTTAAGTACACTTTTCTTACTCTACTCAACCTCGGTTTATAAATACATCACTAATGTAAGACCCCAACTTTAATGAATAAAAATTTAATTTTTCTCTAAATATTATTTTAAATAATAAGGTGTTGATTTGATATAATATTATAGTTGTGGGTAATATTTATAAATTTTATAAAGTAAGCAAGTTGTTATAAAATATTCATTTGGTCGGGAAATATTAGTTTTATCAAAGAATATTCGAACGACGACACAATCATTGGTGAACCCCACAACGAAATTATTGTCGAAGTTAGAAAAAGACAAAAATAACGGCAAAAATTTTAGGCTTAAATATGAATTACTACCCTCAACTATAGGTCATATTCCACTTCGGGGATCAAAATATCAATTTTTTCAATCAGATGATTAAACTATCAATTTTTTTCAATTGCAACAAATTCAATCGCCACGTCAGAAATTGCTGACGTGGCTATCTGAGTGGGTCATTAGGCAGCTGATGTGTAAATAAAAAAGATTATTTTAATATTTATTTAAACATTTATTATACAGTAAAGGCAAATTCGTCAAATCATTTTAAAACCTAACAAAAATTACTTTGACTTCATCCTCTTCGTTTTCTCTTTCTCTATTTGAATTCATCCTCGTCAGAAATTGTTTGATGCTCTCTCCACTCAAACTCACCAAAACACCCAGAAATGGACTCACCATCAAAGCCTCAACAGCAGCTTCCCCAGTATCAGTCCTTGTAAAACCCGACCCACCAAAAACCCCAACCTCCGACGCCGCAATCGCCCCGTTAATGGCCTCGATCGCCACCAGAATCATCCTCTGGCTAATTCCAGTCCCGGCCGACGTCACCCAGAATGCGTGGCATCTACTCTCTATTTTTCTAGCTACAATCGTTGGAATCATCACCCAACCTCTGCCGCTTGGTGCGGTGGCCCTCATGGGTTTAGGCGCTTGCGTTCTAACCAAAACCCTAACATTCGTTGTCACCTTCTCCGCCTTTGGTGATCCAATTCCCTGGTTAATTGCCCTCGCATTTTTCTTCGCTAGAGGATTTATCAAAATCGGACTTGGGAACCGAATTGCTTATCAATTTGTCTCTTTATTTGGTAGCTTATCATTAGGGCTAGGGTACAGTTTAGTTTTCAGTGAGGCATTGTTAGCTCCTGCAATTCCCTCGATTTCCGCCGGCGGCGGTGGTTTCATCCTTGTTGTGTTGGTGAAGGACTTCTTGTTCGTGGTTTCTGGGATCTGAGATGGTATAGATTTTGGCAGGGAGAATGTAGATTTTTAAGATGGGTAGCAGATCTGAGATGATGTAGTTTTTTTGATCTGAGATGTATATGATTTTTCGATCTGAGATGGTATAGATTTTGGTTGCACATCTTGATCTTCAATATTTGGCTAAAAGGAGTTTTTGATTATTTTAGATTTTGTTGTTTTAGATTTTTTGTTGTTTTTGATCTGAGATGGTATATATTTTAGATAATTTTGTTGTTTTTATTTAGTTTAAATGATTAATATAAGTGATTTGACGAATTTGCCCTTAATGTATAATAAATGTGTAAATAGATATTAAAATATATTTTTTTATTTACACTTCAGTTGGTGATGGCTCCATTTCGAGGGCCACGTCAGCAATTTGTGACGTGGCAGCTCAATTTGTTGCAATTGAAAAAAATTAATAGTTCAATCAACTAATTGAAAAAATTGAAACTTTGATCCCCAAAATGGAACATGACCTATAGTTTAGGATAGTAATTCATATTTAAGCCAAAATTTTACCGTTAAACTATTGAAATACTCGGTAATAAAAGTACAGTAATACGCGTGGTTGTACAGTAGCACACGGTATTGTACAGTATCTTTGATTATTGATACTTACGTGAGAAGTCACTCAGTTTTATTCAATTATTGACACAGTAATTACTGCATAGTATCTCATATTATTGATTCAATTATTGTCACAGTATCATCTGCATAATATTTTATATTATTAAATCAATAACTGAGACAACAAAGTTATTCATATTATTATTTAAATTATCGACAATGTCTAGAAAGTGCTATCGAGAAAAGGGGTTTGGTCACCTAATTGCGCGTCAATAAGGAGAAGTCCTTATCGGAAAGCCATCTCTTTCCTAGGAATGATCTGGTTGTTAATATTGTGAGTTATAATATTAATGATGAAAAAAGATCGTGTTAATTAAAGATAAGAATAATAATTGATGAGTGGACGTTGTTTGTTCAATTATTTTTGGTTTAAATGAGGTATCTGTTTTTATTTGGCAGACATTAACCTTATTGGCCAAATTTTCTAATTATTCATACTGTTCACCAACTTATGAATGAGGGTGGTCCCTCATTGGTCCATAGCTCCCAAATTCAAGTTACCGTCACAAGAGGGTACTCTCTTATTGGTTGTCTCAAAAATATGCTGATAAATTGCGCCCGTGAATTCTTTTTTCCTGTGCAGTCTGTGATTATTTTCTTAAATAGTATCCTGCCATTCTCTTATAAATAGGATGCTTAATTTAGAAATGAAAATCACACCAGAATCAGAGAATTCTTTTTCTATAATATTGAGCGTATTTCTTTTGAGTTTAAGAAAGCTTTGAGTGTAGAAAATAGTATAAGTTTTTTTCAAGAATATCCCCGCCATACCAGTCAGAAATACTCTCCTTTTAAGGTAAGGAATATTATTTTGTTCAATATTCGTAAGAAATAATATTTTCTTCCATACTCTGTAGTATGTAAGTAATATTATTTCGTTTCATATTCCTAATTCTACACTTATGGTGATAAGTATTGCTTCTATACTCCTTGAAATTAGTAGAATATCCTTGAAATTTGCGCTTCACCTAGTATCGTTTCACAAAAATATTTTTCTGGACATTCTTGTTAAATTTTAATCTTTTCATGCCGGAGTACTATTCATGGATACTATTCATACATACGGTACTATTCATGGGATACTATTCATGAAGTACTATTCACAGGGTACTATTCACTCGGGTACTATTCACGACAAAAATTAATTTCTTTTCTGTCCAAATTATTTTTGATACATGAATATTATTCTTGAATTTTACTCCACAAAGCAGTTATCATGTTGACAATTTAGACATTTTTAAACTCTGGATAAATTAAAAATCTTTAATATTTATCCTTGATTTCATTTGATTGATGCTTATATTATTGTCATTATCCTCATGTTTATATTGTGATGAAAGTTATCTTTGGCCCGTAGTGCATAGATGGACTGTTGATTGGTATGATTATGATCATGAATTATGTATCGGTATAATCATGACCTGTAATGTTACAAAAAATGTGGTAAAAGTTCTCATTGGCCCGTAGTGCATTGATGGACAGTTGTTGGCATGATCATGATCATTGGTGATAATAATGAATATCCTTGGCCCGTAGTGCATGGATAATTCGTAGATGTGATACTAACGAATATCTTTAGCCCGTAGTGTATGGATAATTCGATGATGTGGATTATTTATTGAGCTGTGTTACAGCAATAAAATATTGATGATGAACTTTTAAATCATAGAAGATAGTGGATATCATGTAAGACTCTAACTTTTATAAATAAAGATGAATTTTCTATAAATATCATTTTTGAATATTATGGAGTTAATTTGATATAATGTTATAGTTGTGGGTAATATTTATAAATTTTACAACGTACGCAAGTTGTTATATAATATTCGATTGGTCGGAGAATATTCATTTTAACAGGGAATATTCGTACAACGGCACAATCATTGGTGGACCCCACAACGGAATTATTGTCGGATTGAGAAAACGAAAAAAATATTTTATTAAAAATAACGGCGGAAGTTTTACCATTGTTACTGTTGAACTACTCGGTAGTAAAAGTACAGTAATACGTGTGGTTGCATAGTAGCACACGGTATTGATTATTAATGCTTATGTGAGAAGTCACTCAGTTTGATTCAATTATTGTCAGTTAATAATATGAATTATTTAGCGATAATAAAGTTTTGTTTTATTCGTATTATTAACGTAATAAAACAGAAACATCTTTTTATATAAAACAAAATACTTTATTAAAGTTATTGTATAAATATAATATATTATATTTTATTTAAAAGATTTTTCTTTAAATATGGACCGTCAGATTAAAGTAATCAATCTGGACCGTTCATGGATTAGTTACTATGCATTCCATTTTTCTATAAATAGCAGCTCATTCCTTCATTATTTCTTACGAATTCACTGAACTCTAGAGAGAGAAACTATAGAGAGAGAGAAGAAAAGTATTCTGCTACTTAACTACTTTCTTATTTTAGTTCTTCTTTAAAACGGTAAGGGGTGTTATTCTTTCTTATTCATGAAGAGAACTGTTGTTATTCCATTTCTTATTATTCTGTCGGAATAACCTGTATACGCGGTCTACCCTATACTTGGTGACATTCTTCTATTATTCTGTTGGAACATCCTGTCTGTGTGTTTTACACCGGACCTGGTTCCGTCTTTATTATTATTCTGTTGGAATATCCTGTCTGTGTGTTTTACACCGGACCTGGTTCCGTCATAATATAAGGATAATATATGACATATCAATTAACTTTTGTTTTGTGGCAGTATCTGAAAATGACATCTGAGAATGTTGAGAATAGCAATGGAGCACAGGCGACTGTTGATTCACCACATATCAATAATCAGGATAATGTGCATCAGGAAGGTGACAATCCTCATGCAAGCAACAACACTGACCAGATGATGAATGATGGAATGTTCAGAAGATTTATGCAGTTCATGCAACAGCAGGCGAGAGCGGCTCCTGTCCAAAATATAGGTGGAAACACTAAAAACTCTCGGACGGTCACCGCTAAACAGTTCAAGGAGCTGGGACCACCGGAGTTTAAGGGAGAGCCAAAATCACTTATAGCAGAAACATGGATAAAGCAGATCACCAAGATATTTGATGTCTTGGGATGCTCCGAGGAGCAAAAGGTTCCCTTTGCCGCCTTTATGTTGCGAGGAGAGGCAGATTACTGGTGGGAATCAATTAAGCGTACTCAACCTGCCGCACTGAAGATGTCTTGGGAGAAGTTCCAAGAGCTGTTCAATGACAAATACTTTTTCGAAAGTGTTCGTCATATGAAGGAGGTGGAGTTCATCAAATTGGAGCAGAATAATATGACCGTGTCGCAGTATGAGGCTAAATTTACTTAGTTGTCCCGATTTACGTCCCATTTGGTGGATAATGAAGAGCGAATGACGCAAATGTTTTTGCGAGGTTTGAAACCTGAGATACATCAACATCTTATTTCTCATAAATTGTGTTTGTATTCAGATGTTGTGAATATGGCTCAATTAGTGGAGCGCGATAACGAGTCAACGTAACCAAAAGAGAGCAGTCGGTAAAATGATAATACGAGTGAGAGCAGTCATCGAAGCGGTGACAACAAGCGTGGAGGAAATCAACAGGCCAGAAATGGTAACCACTTCGGTGGTAATCAGAGCCAAAACAATAAGAATGGTCATTTCAAGAAGAGGAGATTCAACAATGATGGAAAGACGTCAGTACTAGCACCCGTTGTTAAGGAAGGAGAACGACCACCTATCATATGTTTCAAATGCGAAGGGCAGGGGCACATCAGTCCAAACTGCGCGATGCAGTCTAAAGCATGTTATAATTGTGGAAGAGAAGGTCATTTAGCTCGATTTTGTCGTTTACCAAAAATAAGTTCAGCCAAGATGGAGACACCAAAGGCCGTCCCAGAAAAGTCAAAACCGGTAGTGCAAAGGAGAGCGTTTGTTGTGACCCCCCAGAAAGTAAGGAACCCGAATGAGGTCATCACGGGTAAGCTTATCATAAACTCTAACGAAGTCTATACTTTATTTGATACCGGTTCTACCCATTCTTTTATTTCTCCTACTTGCGCTCATTGATTAAATTTGACTCCGGAGAAATTAGACTTTGATTTATCTGTTGAAACTCCATTGGGAGAAACCTTCATTACATCCACGGTTTATAAGTCTTGTTTGGTTCAAGTTGGTACCCACACATTACCTGTCGATCTTATTTCATTAAAAATACTTGCATTTGACGTGATTCTAGGGATTGATTGGTTAATTACTCATCATGCAAAAATTGATTATTTTCATAAGGTTGTTAGCTTTCATATTCCTAATCGACCTATTATGCGAATTCAAACAACCAAACCATTAAAATCAATCGTTGTTATCTCAAGCCATAAAGCTATTCGTTTATTAAAAAACGGATGTCAAGCTTTCTTAGCTCATGTCACGGATCTAAACAAAAATACGTCAGTTTTGAATGATATTTCTATTGTTAATAAATTCCCTGACGTATTCCCTGAAGAACTTCCTGGCCTATCCCCAGAGCGTGAAATTAAATTTTTTATCGACCTTGAACCCGGTACAAAATCTATTTCCAAAGCCCCATATCGAATGGCTCCTATTGAACTTCAGGAGTTAAAGATCCAACTGCAGGAATTGTTAGACATTGGCTTTATTCGTCCTAGTACTTCTCCTTGGGGTGCTCCTGTGCTATTCGTGAAGAAGAAAGATGGAAGTATGCGACTTTGTATTGATTATCGGGAGTTGAATCATGTCACCATCAAAAATAGGTACCCATTGCCACGTATTGATGACCTGTTTGACCAGTTGCAAGGAGCACAATTCTTTTCAAAGATCGATCTTCGTTCTGGATATCATCAGCTGAAGGTTAGAACTGAGGATATTCCAAAGACGACTTTCAGAACTCGGTACGGGCATTATGATATCCTAGTCATGTCCTTTGGATTGACTAATGCTCCTGCTGCCTTCATGGATATGATGAACCGGGTATTCAAAGAATATTTGGATCACTTTGTGGTCGTCTTTATTGATGACATCCTTATTTATTCCAAAAGTCGTGAAGATCATGAGCAACACTTGAGGCTGGTACTCCAAAAGCTTCGTGAATACGAGCTTTATGCCAAGTTGAAGAAATGCGAGTTCTGGCTGGAGGAGGTAGCATTCCTTGGGCACGTAGTATCAAGTCGTGGAATATCGGTTGGCCCGGCAAAGATTGAAGCTATTCAAAGCTGGGAGCAACCTAAATCAGTGACCGAAGTACGTAGCTTTCTTGGTTTAGCTGGTTATTATCGGAGATTCGTGGAAGGATTTTCTCGAATCGCTACTCCATTAACTCAGCTGACTCGAAAAGATACAAAGTTCGGTTGGAGTGAAGAATGTGAGAAGAGTTTTCAAGAACTCAAGAGGAGACTCATTTCAGCATCTGTTCTAACAATACCATCTGGCTCGGAGGAATTTGTCATCTACAGTGATGCTTCGAGCAAAGGGTTGGGATGCATTCTCATGCAACGTGGAAAAGTCATAGCCTATGCATCAAGATAACTCAAGAAATATGAGAGGAATTATCCTACTCATGATCTAGAGTTGGTAGCTGTTGTCTTTGCACTTAAAATTTGGAGGCATTACTTGTATGGGGAGAAGGTGGAGATCTTTACGGATCATAAAAGCCTCAAATATTTCTTCACTCAAAAGGAACTCAACATGCGACAACGACGTTGGCTTGAAGTGTTGAAAGATTATGATCATACCATTCAATACCATCCTGGAAAAGCGAACGTGGTAGCTGACGCATTGAGTAGAAAATCATATGCAAGTACGAGTGCGATATTGTCAACACAAAGGCCCACTTTGTGTGACTTGCAAAGGATGGAGATAGAGTTAAAGATTCCAGGGACCCGTGTGATGATGGCGAATATACGAGTAGAACCAACTTTAATCGATAAAGTTAAATCTGCTCAAGCTACAGACCTGGAGCTGATGCGTATGAGGAAGAAAGTGCAAGAAGGTGCTATATCGGAAGCAAGAATCGATGAAGAAGGAATACTTCGAGTCAACTCCAGACTTTGTGTTCCTAACAACCCTGATTTAAAGTATGAAATCATGATGGAGGCGCACAACACACCGTTTGTAATCCATCCTGGAAGTACCAAAATGTATCATGATCTTTTGTCATACATTTTGGTGGAGCAATATGAAGAGAGAGATAGCGCTGTTTATCTCAAGGTGTCTAACTTGTCAACGAGTCAAAGCGGAACATCAAGTACCAAAAGGTCCATTGCAACCACTTGAAATTCCAGAATGGAAGTGGGAGTACATTACCATGGATTTCGTTACCGGTCTTCCTAAGGTTTCTCAAGGTATAGATGCTATTTGGGTCATTGCTGATAGATTGACCAAGTCTGCTCATTTCTTACCGATACGAGAAACTTATACACTTGAACGTCTTGCTCGTATGTACATAAACGAGATTGTAAGACTGCATGGTATGCCAGTATCTATAGTTTCTGATCAAGACCCAAGATTCACTTCACGATTTTGGGTTAGTTTACAAAAAGCTATGGACACGAATTTGCGATATAGTTCGGCATATCATCCTCAAACGGACGGACAATTAGAGAGGACTATTCAAACTCTAGAATATTTATTAAGACTCTGTGTCCTTGACTTCAAGGGAAGTTGGGACAAGTTCTTACCATTGGTGGAGTTTTTCTACAACAACAGTTATCAAGCAAGTATTGGCATGGCTCCATTCGAAGCATTGTATGGAAGAAAATGTCGTTCTCCAGTATGCTGGGATAAGGTGGGTGAAGCAACGTTGTTGGGACCGGAGTTGGTACGTATGACTACAGAAAAGATTCAAACGATCCGACAACGTATAAAAACCTCACAAGATCGACAAAAGAGTTATGCTGATCTTCATCGAAAGGACGTGGAATTTAATATAGGAGATCATGTGTTCTTACGTGTTGCTCCATGGAAAGGAGTTACGAGATTTAGAAAGAGAGGAAAGCTTAATCCTCGATTCATCGGTCCATTTTTAATCCTCGATCGAGTAGGAACTGTGGCTTATAGACTCGCTTTACCGCCAAGTATGTCTCGTGTTCATAACGTTTTTCACATATCCATGTTACGTAAATATGTGGAAGACCTGAACCACATTATTGAGTTAGAACCGGACGAAATAGCAGAAGATTTGACGTATGAGGAAGTTCCTGTTCAAATCTTGGATAAGAAGGAACATATTCTACGCTCCAAGGTTATACCTCAAGTCAAAGTTTTGTGGAGAAACCACGATGTTGAGGAAATGACTTGGGAGTTAAAATCTGAAATGAAATCAAGGTATCCTTACCTCTTCGACATACCAGGTACGTACCCTAATTTCGAGGGTAAAATTTCATAAGAAGGGAATGTTGTAAGACCCCAACTTTTATAAATAAAGATGAATTTTCTATAAATATCATTTTTGAATATTATGGAGTTAATTTGATATAATGTTATAGTTGTGGGTAATATTTATAAATTTTGCAAAGTACGCAAGTTGTTATATAATATTTGATTGGTCGGGGAATATTCGTTTTAACAGAGAATATTCGTACAACGGCACAATCATTGGTGGATCCCACAACGGAATTATTGTCGGATTGAGAAAACGACAAAAATATTTTATTAAAAATAACGGCGAAAGTTTTACCATTGTTACTGTTGAACTACTCGGTAGTAAAAGTACAGTAATACGTGTGGTTGCATAGTAGCACACGGTATTGATTATTAATGCTTATGTGAGAAGTCACTCAGTTTGATTCAATTATTGTCAGTTAATAATATGAATTATTTAGCGATAATAAAGTTTTGTTTTATTCGTATTATTAACGTAATAAAACAGAAACATCTTTTTATATAAAACAAAATACTTTATTAAAGTTATTCTATAAATAGAATATATTATATTTTATTTAAAAGATTTTTCTTTAAATATGGACCGTCAGATTAAAGTAATCAATCTGGACCGTTCATGGATTAGTTACTATGCATTCCATTTTTCTATAAATAGCAGCTCATTCCTTCATTATTTCTTACGAATTCACTGAACTCTAGAGAGAGAAACTATAGAGAGAGAGAAGAAAAGTATTCTGCTACTTAACTACTTCCTTATTTCAGTTCTTCTTTAAAATGGTAAGGGGTGTTATTCTTTCTTATTCATGAAGAGAACTGTTGTTATTCCATTTCTTATTATTCTGTTGGAATAACCTGTATACGCGGCTTACCCTATACTTGGTGACATTCTTCTATTATTCTGTTGAAACATCCTATCTGTGTGTTTTACACCCGACCTGGTTCCGTCTTTATTATTATTCTGTTAGAACATTCTGTCTGTGTGTTTTACACCGGACCTGGTTCCGTCTTTATTATTATTCGGTTGGAACATCCTGTCTGTGTGTTTTACACCGGACCTGGTTCCGTCTTTATTATTATTCTGTTGGAACATCCTATCTGTGTGTTTTATACCGGACCTGGTTCTATCTTTATTATTATTCTGTTGGAATATCCTGTCTGTGCGTTTTACGCCGGACCTGGTTCTATTATTTATTATTCTGTTGGAATAACCACTCTGTGCGGTCTATCGCATGTCGGGTGATTTCTTTTGTTATTCTATTCCTTATTATACTCAGTTGGTTAAGTTTTAACTTCTATACTCCATGAAATTAGTGGAATATCCTTGATAATTGCGGTTTATCCAGTATCTTTTCATGAAAATATTCTTCTAAACATTCTTAAATTTTACTCCACAAAGCAGTATCATGTTGACAATTTGGACGTTGTTAATTCTTGGATAAATTAATTCTTGAACTTGTTTTATTGAATTCTTATATCATTGTCATCATCCTCATGTTTATAAAATGTTGAAAGTCATCTATGGTATGTAATGCATAGATGGACTTGGTATGATTATAACCAGGGATTATTTGGTGTAATCATGACCGTAATGTTACAAATGATGTGGTAAAAGTCCTCATTGGCCCGTAGTGCATTGATGGATAGTTGTTGGCATGATCATGACCATTAATGAATACACGAATATCCTTGGTCGTAGTGCAGGGGTGATTCGATGATGTGGATTATTTTATTAAGCTGAGTCCCAGCGATAACAGTGTTGAAAAACCTTTTAAATCATAGAAGATAGTAGATTTTATTCTCTACTTGACTCTTTTAATGGATTGCTTGTTCCGCTGCAGTTAAACTTGATGTTCGTTATATTTTATCAGTTTAACACTGTTGAAGGCTAATGATAATTTATTCTGCATTATCTTAGTCATAATATTTCTTACTGGCTAGTTGAGCTCACCCTTTCTTTCACTGTTCTCTTCAGGAAATGAGAATATAGTTGAGACGAGTCGGGGAACGGAGTGATGGACCAGATGATAGTTTTAGTAGTCCTCAGTATTCTATTAAATAGTGTGACAATAATTGTAATGAGGACTCCTTTTGAGTTTGTGTAGTCTCTAGTAGACAATAATTGTATTCAAACTCACAGTTATGTTTTGTCGTATAGTACACGACAGTTGTATTAGTAAGTTGTATTTGTATTCTGTACCATGTATCTGACGACCCAAGATGGGTGATGTATACCTAATTTTGGGGGCGTCACATATCACGCTCTACTTGACTCTTCTAATGGATTACTTGTTCTACTGCAATTAAACTTGATGTTTATTGTATTCTATCAGTTTTACACTGTTGAAAACTAACGATAATTTATTCTGCTTTATCTTAGTCATAATATTTTTTACTGGGCTAGTTCAACTCACCCTTTGCTTTCATTGTTTTCTTCAGGAAATGAAAACATAGCTGGGACTAGTTGGGAAACGGAGTGATGATTCGAGATGGTGGCTATAGTAGTCTTCACTATTCTATGAAATAGTGTGATAATAAATGTAATGATGACTCCATTTGAGTTTGGATATTGTCTATGAGACAATATTCATGTTAAAACTCTCAGCTACGTTTTGTCGTGTTGTATAAATAAAGTTTGTATTTAAATTCTGTACCATGTATTTGGCGACTCAGGATGGGTTGTGTACACCTAGTTTGGGGGAGTTACAACTGAAGTGATTTTTTTTACGGTCAACTCATTGAACTATACGTTATTTATAAAAAGTGATTTTGTCGTCTATGTCTGTTAACCATTTAACAGAGAAAGTACGTGGCAATACGTGACAATATTGGCAACCGATTAAATATATTACGTGGATTAAATTCCTAAATCCCTTAACCGACTAAATCCCTAAATCTCTAAATCCCCAAAATCATTCCCAAACCATTTGTTCTTCAGCATTAGGTAGACCGACAATGAAGAGAAATTGAAGAGAGGAATCAAAACACTTTATCTCCAAAATCATTCTCAAATCTATTCCAACTCCTCCTTCGTCACATAGATTGACGAAGAAAAATAAGACAATTAAGAGTAGAACTAACATGAGCTCTAGCGAAAATAGTTTCATAAATCACGTCGAAGATTGGGCGATGCCCAAAACTCCAGTGACATGCCGATGCGATATTGTCGCACCGATGTGGGTAGCTTGGAAAGAGAGAACTGTTGATCTGGGAAGAAGGTTCATCGGTTGCTCTCGTTTTAAGGTATGTGACCTAATTTCTTCTAGATGGGCTCTAGAGACTTAATATTTGTTGTAATATTTGACAACACCAAAAGTTGATATGGTGTTGTTAAATATTTGAGTATTAGATATTTGAGGAGTTGTTTAAAGATTTTAAAAGCTGATGATTTCAAAGAGAGGATGGCTATCTTATTGTTACACACTTAGATCACCAACATATGACTAGAAGTTGCAATTTTTATAAATTGTAAACTTTTAAAGCTATCCACTTACTTTACTATATATACTATGGGAGTCTAAGATTTAACAACTTCAACTTATTCTAGAAAAAGTTACTGATATATAGAGTGAAATGGAAGATTGTTAAGTTTTTACTGACCTAAATACCCAATTTCATACTTGGTAAAAGCATATATTTGTTGTTTATTGTAAAAGCATATCTGTTATGGGATTGATGGATGGATTTGTGTGCAACTGGTTGCAGGATAACAGGTTGTGTTATAGGTTATTTAAATGGTGTGATCCTTCATTTACAGAGAGATCAAGGAAAGTGATATTGCAGCTAAAGGGAAAGATAGAAAGAAGCAATGAAAAAATTGAGAGTTTGATGGAAGTAATAAAGAAGATGAAAACTGGGAACACATTGATGAGCAAACGTGAGATAAACAATGAAGATAAAGAGGTTTTGGTGCAGTAAAGACAAGGACAACTGAAATTCAGATAAGGCACACTTAGAAGGGGGGTTGAATAAGTGTGGGAATAAACTATGACCAATTTTTAAACTTTAAGCCAAATTATTGAATATAGCCTATTATATTGATGAATGCAGCTTGTTGAATGAATATGGCCTACCGAATTGACTATTTGATTTTATGAAAATATTTTGCTGAAATTATAACTTAGAAAAAATTACTTGTTGTTAAAGAATTATATTAAAACAATGCAAATATTTAAATTTTAATTATTAAGTCATTTAACAAGCTTTTGTGAAAATTTAAAGTAAAGCAAGTAATAAAATCAACACTAAGATTTTTTACGTGGTTCAGCTATTACCCTCTATAATAATAGCCTAGTCCACGTCCAATACCAACTAGTATTGGAGACTCACTTTTATTTCTTTAAAATTGACCCTTGTTACAAAACAGATTCTATCAAATTTGAATTACAATAATTCAATTGAGCACACTTGCTCCTTGTGCACCAATGCACCCCTTAAGCACCTATGCTTCCTTGAACCTGTTTGTAATAAAATCTTAATCCACCTGGATTAAATTCCTTTAGACAACACTATGTCTAAAAATGTAAGTTTACAAATATACAGGTCTAATGATCAAAGCAAATAAGCAATTTAACAATGTAAGGCCCAACTAATGAATGCAACGATCAAGTAATAAAAGAGATGTCACCAATTATGAAGCTCACAAAAATTAGCTAGAATGATCTGAATATAAATTGCACAATAGCTGGAAATTTTGCACCAAGAATAATGAAGTATCTTTTCAAGTATATGAGTGCAATAATTGATTCGAGTGTTGTCTATTTTCCACTGAAATCAGTTCTTCTTTTACAGCCCAGAAAATATATTGCCGTTGTTATATAACACACTTCCGTTGTAAAAATACTTACGTTGCCAACAGATAAGTAATGTTCCAAAAATACATCCGTTAATGGCTAAGAAATAACAAGTCCGATTATCTTTGGTAGTTACAAAATATGTTGGACTCTTTCAACAGTAATCCATAAAGAAATTGAGTCAGATGAAACACTTTAAGTTTAGACTTTTTCAATTCCTATAGCAATTATGATTACTAAAGTCTGCCGCCACTTATCAAGATGATATATCAATTCCAAAACAGAAGAAGGCATTAATGTAGGAGTATAAAATTATACAAAGTCTATCGAGATATACAAGATATGAAAGTTCCGAGGCCATAGCAATCATGACTCTTGATTTAAAACAACTTTTAAGTTTCCTACATCAACTTGCACATGTATCAATATTTTATATAATCAGGACACTTCAAACAAACACATGGCAGTCATAATATAATTAGACCGGATAAAACATTTTATCATGTTATATCATTTTTAAGCATGCATAATATAAATTATGTTAAATGCACACATAAAATGTCCTAGAGCCTTGTATTGAAAAATTAAGTATTTGCAATGACCTTACATAATTTTCTTAGGACTCAAATCTTCAAAGTCTTTAGACAATAATCCTTTTATCAACTTCCTGAAATTTTATAATAAACAAATTAGTCCATATTATCAAATCATCATCAAAACAAAAAGGTTAGAATATTAATAAGTCAACATTCTCCCCCTTTTTGATGATGACAACACCAAAAATTATAACTCCCCCTGAATTCATGCATATTTAAAATTTTAGAAGGAAATAAACATAATCCAAACTAATTACCATCATGCCTTTTGTTTAGGCATAATTTAACCTGCAAGATTGTTAGCTATAACAAATATTAGATAACACAAAATATAATAGTCAGAATATCTAATACTGGCTCCAGCCAAATTGTTTTAAACAACCCATCAAAAATAGAATCTTAACAAACTTAAACACATATTAGTGCCAACCAAATCGTTTTTAACACAAAACTAATAATTCCAAAATCCAAAATCATTCAATAATTCGATACGTCTTCACAGCAACAAAAGCACAACATTATGTCTCTCCCTTTGTCATCACCAAAAAAATCATCAGATATCAATATCTTCAACGTGAATCACAAGTAGAGGACGAGTAGTGAAATAAGGACGATGGAGAAGATGATGAATCTTTTCTTCCATAGAAAAGTCATGAGCAAACCTAGGAGGACGAGGAATAAAAGTCTTATTGGGTAGAGGCAGATCAAGAAAATCTCTAATGTATTCGGCCATCCAATTACATCGAGGACACTCAGGGACTGGAGAATGCATTCTGTCAAAGTGTAGCTTTCTACCAACGTCATTCATACGTTGAGACATAAAATCGGCAAATTCTCCAATTTGGTAACTCGCAAACTTCAGTTCTTGACTTAATTGACAAGAATTTTTATTGATATTCTATTGAAGAGATTCAACCATAGCCATTGTGTCCAACTCAAATCCAGCTTGTAAATCAATAAATTCATCTTCAATTTGAGAAAAACATTTGTTCACATCATTTGCCCGAATAGGCAATTTTCCTTTTTCTAAAACCAAAAGCCTTTGTTTAACATCAAGAATATCAGAACGCATAAGCTCTTGATTTTTGAGGATTTGTGTTAACATATTGACTATTGCTGAAGATGAGACTGATGAGGGAGGAAGTGTAGAAGAAGTAGGATTATCAGATGGTAAATAAGACGAGACAGAACTCGGTGGAGTAGGAATAGGATCAGGAACAATTCGAACAAATAAGCCATCATCAAAAGAGATATGGGATTGTTTTAAATTAGCAGAATCGATGAATTCATTGTGTGACACCATAATTTCATCATCAAGAAAGATTTTAAAATGCTAAAACATTTTTGTCAAAAACAATCCGTAGAGCAGCCACTTTTTAACTTGCCGAATACAACTCATCATGTGGGACAACATCATAAGAGAGAAAATAAAACTGACACCTTTTAAAACCATTGTAATAACCACAAGATCTTGGTAAGTAAAATCTGCTCCACCACCTACTCGTGGAAACAGATTATAACGATGTAGTTTGTGCAAGACACATGTAAAACCACAACTTTTTGAATAAAGATGAATTTTCTATAAATATTATTTTTGAATATTATGGAGTGAAATTAATATAATGTTATAGTTGTGGGTAATATTTATAAATTTTGCATAGTATGCAAGTTGTTATATTATATTCGATTGGTCGGGGAATATTCACTTTGTCAGGGAATATCCGTACGACGGTACAATCATTGGTGGACCCCACAACGAAATTATTGTCGGATTGAAAAAACGACAAAAATATTTTATTAAAAATAACGGCGAAAGTTTTACCGTTGATACTGTTGAACTACTAGGTAGTAAAAGTATAGTAATACGTGTGGTTGTATAGTAGCACACGGTATTGATTATTAATGCTTATGTGAGAAGTTACTCAGTTTGATTCAATTATTGTCAATTAATAATATGAATTATTTAGCGATAATGAAGTTTTATTTTATTCGTATTATTAACGTAATAAAACAGAAACATCTTTTTATATAAAACATAATACTTTATTAAAGTTATTCTATAAATAGAATATATTATATTTTATTTAAAAGATTTTTTTTAAATATGGACTGTCAGATTAAAGTAAATCAATCTGGACCGTTCATGGATTAGTTACTATGCATTTCATTTTCCTATAAATAGAAGATCATTCCTTCATTATTTCTTACAAATTCACTGAAACTCTAGAGAGAGAAAAATTATAGAGAAACTATAGCAAATTATTATGCTACTTCCCTACTCTTATATTCAGTTTCTTTTACGGTAAGGGATATTATTTGTTGTACCTGTAAGGGGTATTATTTCTTTTGTATTCATGAATAGAACTTCTGTTATTCCATTATTTATTATTCTGTTGGAATAACTTGTATGCGCGGTCTACCCTATACTTGGTGACATTCTTCTATTATTCTTTTGGAACATCCTGTCTGTGAGTTTTACACCGGACCTGGTTCCGTCTTTATTGTTATTCTGTTGGAACATCCTGTCTGTGTGTTTTACACCGGACCTGGTTCCGTCTTTAGTATTATTCTGTTGGAATATCCTGTCTGTGCGTTTTACGCCGGACCTGGTTCCATTATTTATTATTCTGTCGTAATATCCTGTCTGTGCGTTTTACGCCGGACCTGGTTCCGTCTTTATTATTCTGTTGGAACATCCTGTCGGTGTGAATTTCACCTGACCTGGTTTCGTTATTATTATTCTGTTGGAATAACCTGTCTATGCGAAGTACCGCATGCATGGTGATTTCTTTTGTTATTCCATTCTTTATTATACTCAGTTGGTTAAAGTTTTGACTTCTATACTCCATGAAATTAGTAGAATATCCTTGATATTTGCGCTTCATCCAGTATCTTTTCGTGGAAATATTATTCTAAGCATTCTTGAATTTTACTCCACAAAGCAGTATCATATTGACAATTTGGATGTTGTTAATTCTTGGATAAATTAATTCTTGAACTTGTTTTATTGAATTCTTATACCGTTGTCATCATCCTCATGTTTATAAAATGTTGAAAGTCATATGTGGCCTGTAGTGCATAGATGGACTTGGTATGATTATGACCAGGGATTATTCGATATGATCATGACCGTAATGTTACAAATGATGTGGTAAAAGACCTCATTGGCCCGCAGTGCATTGATGGACAGTTGTTGGCATGATCATGACCATTAATGAATACACAAATATTCTTGGCCCGTAGTGCATGAATAATTGTGGTCGTGATACTAAAAAATATCCTTGGCCGTAGTGCAGGGGTGATTCAATGATGTGGATTATTTATTAAGCTAAGTCTCAGCGATAACAGTGATGAAAAACCTTTTAAATAATAGAAGATAGTAGATTTTATTCTCTACTTGTCTCTTCTAATGGATTGTTTGTTTCGCTGCAGTTAAACTTGATGTTTATTATATTTTATCAGTTTAACACTGTTGAAGGCTAATGATAATTTATTTTACATTATCTTAGTCATAATATTTCTTACTGGGCTAGTTGAGCTTACCCTTTCTTTCACTGTTCTCTTCAGGAAATGAGAATATAGCTAGGACAAGTCGGGAAACGGAGTGATGGACCAGATGATAGTATTAATAGTCCTCACTATCCTGTTAAATAGTGTGACAATAATTGTAATGAGGACTTCTTTTGAGTTTGTATAATCTCTAGTAGATAATAATTGTATTCAAACTCACAGTTATGTTTTTTCGTATTGTACACGACAGTTGTATAATTAAGTTTTATTTGAATTCTGTACCATGTATCTGGCGACCCAAGATGGGTGAATTATACCAAATTTTGGGGGCGTCACAGTTGGTATCAGAGCTTAGGGATATGATCCCTGACTAGGATGTGAGAATAGAACTAGGAGGGGAGAGACGGGGGAATTCTTTCGCTAGTATGACCTACCTAAGTTTGTTTGTTATTTAATTGGTTGGTCAGATTATATTGATAATATGTGACATGTTAATTAACCCTTGTTTTGTGGCAATATTTGAAAATGGCAGCTGAAAAGGTCAACAATGGAGTGAATAAGACTGTGACACCTCTAATCACCAACCAGGATAATGTAATATCAGGCGAAGAAGAAATTAGAGATATCTACGTGGTAAGTGGAGAACTAATAGTTGCACCCGAGCTAGTGGCAGAGGTAGCAGCTGAGAGTGAGGAAGAAGAGGAAGAAGAGGAAACTGAGGAGAATTGGTTAGAAGAAATTTATGATCAAAACTTAGAATTACAAAATCGTGTTCATGAGGTAGAAGAGCAGGCTGAAGAACGGCAGGCGGTCGTGGAGCAAAGAGATGTAACGATTCAAAATTGTGTTACCCGATATGTGATGCTCGAACAAAATTACGCTTTGGCAGAGTGTAAGATATTAAAGTTGGAATCTGAGAATTCAAATATCAAGGATCAGCTGAAAGAAGAAACAACTGAACGAGTGAGAATGAAGGATGCGTGGGTAAAAGCCGCACGACGTGTTGATATTGTAGAAAGAGATGTCCGATCCAAAAAGGCTAAAATAGATGATATACATTTCTCTTTTTTGACAGCAATTGGGAGAACCCAACATCAAGTTTTGAATTACCCTGTACGGAGCGGTCAATCTGAACTCGATATGGATCAAAGATTGATAATTCAGATCATGAAGCAGGAGTACGATGAAGCAGTTGAGGGTGGAATATGCCCTATATTAAAGTCAATTCCAACGATAGTGATGACATCAAATGCTACCCCAGACAAGTCAAAGCCGGGTAGTTCAAGGGAGAGCGGTTGTCATGACTTTCCAACAAGTGAAGAACCCAAATGAAGTTATCGCGGGTAAGCTAATCATAAACCCTTGCGAAGTTTGTACCTTATTCGATACTGGTTCTACCCACTCTTGTATTTCACCTAGTTGTGTTCAACGTTTAAGCTTGGCTCTTAAAAAAAAAATAAAATTTTTTTTATTAGACTTTGACTTATCTGTTGAAACTCTGTTAGGAGAAACCTTCGTTAACTCCACTATTTATAAATCTTGTTATATTCAAATCGACACTTTCACGTTACCTGTCGATATGTGATTTTTGAAAACGATTGGTTAACTACTCATTATGGTTTTCGTAAGGTTTTTAACTTTCATATTCCTAACCAACCTGTTATGCGAATTCAAGCAACCAAACCACTAAAATTAATCATTGTCATATCAAGACATAAGTAAAGATCCCCGTTCCTTTCGTTGTTGACTTCTTGGTGTGGAATGCACCGAAGTCAGACTTTCCGTAGGAGACGTTGTAAATGACAATGACAAGTTGATAGGTATCAATGTGACGTGTTATCCAAGTCTGGGATGAGAGTCACAGTTTTGAATGATATTTCTATTGTTAATAAATTTCTTGACGTATTCTTGAAGACTTCCTAGCCTACCCCTAGAGCGTGAAATCGAATTTTGTATTGACCCCAGTACAAAACCCATTTCTTAAACCCTCAAATATTTCTTTACTTAAAACGAACGTATCATGCGCCAAAGACGTTGGCTCGAGCTGTTAAAGATTACGATCGTACCATTTAATATCATCGTGAAAAAGCGAACGTGGTAGCTAACGCGTTGAGTAGAAGATCATATGCGTTTACAAGTGCGAATATACGAACCCACGAGAAGATAACGAATATACGAGTAGAATCGACTTTAATCGATAAAGTTAAAGTCGTTCAAGTTACATACTCAGAGCAGATGAATGAAGAAGGTTCAAGAGGGCGTTATTCTAGAAGTAAAAATTGATGATGAAGGAATACTTCGAGTCAACTCCAGACTTTGTATTTCTAACGATCCTGAGTTAAAGTATAAAATCATGATGGAGGCGCATAACACACCGTTTGCAATCCATCCTGGGAGTACCAAAATGTATCATGATATTCGTCATACATTTTGGTGGAGCAATATGAAGAGAGAGATAGCGTTGTTTGTCTCAAGGTGTCTAACGTGTCAACGAGTCAAGGCAGAGCATCAAGTACCAAAAGGTCCATTGCAACAACTTGAAATTTCAGAATGGAAGTGGGAGCACATTACCATGGATTTCATTACCGGTCTTTCGAAAGTTTCTTAAGGCATAGATGCGATTTGGGTCATTGTTGATAGATTGACCAAGTCTGCTCATTTCTTACCGATACGAGAAACTTATACACTTGAACGTCTTGCTCGTATGTACATAAACGAGATTGTAAGACTGCATGGTATGCCAATATCCATAGTTTCTGATCGAGACCCAAGATTCACATCATGATTTTGGGTTAGTTTATAAAAAGCTATGGGCACGAATTTACGATTTAGTTCGGCATATCATCCTCAGACGGACAGACTATCAGAGAGGACTATTTAAACTCTTGAAGATCTATTAAGGCTCTGTGTCCTTGATTTCAAGGGAAGTTGTGACAAGTTCTTACCATTGGTGGAGTTTTCTTACAACAACAGTTATCAAGCAAGTATTGGCATGGCTCCATTCGAAGCGTTGTATGGAAGAAAATGTCGTTCTCCAATATGCTGGGATGAGGTGGGTGAAGCAACGTTGTTGGGACCAGAGTTGGTACGTATGACTACGGAAAAGATTCAAACGATCTGGCAACGTATAAAAACCTCACAAGATCGACAAAAGAGTTATGCTGATCTTCATCGAAAGGACGCGAAATTTGAAATAGGAGATCATGTGTTATTACGAGTTGCTCCATGGAAAGGAGTTACGATATTTAGAAAGAGAGGAAAGCTCAATCCTCGATTCATCGGCCTATTTTTAATCCTCGATCGAGTAGGAACTGTAGCCTATAGACTCGCTTTACCGCCAAGTATGTCTCGTGTTCATAACGTTTTTCACGTATCCATGTTACGTAAATATGTGAAAGACCCGAACCACATTATTGAGTTAGAACCAGACGAAATAGCGAAAGACTTAACGTATGAAGAGGTTCTTGTTCAAATCTTGGATAAGAAGGAACATATTCTACGCTCCAAGGTTATACCTTAAGTCAAAGTTTTGTAGAGAAACCACGATGTTGAGGAAATGACTTGAGAGTTAGAATCTGAAATGAAATCAAGGTATCCTTACCTCTTCGACATACCAGGTACGTACCTTAATTTCGAGGGCGAAATTTCTTAAGAAGGGGAGATTGTAAAACCCCAACTTTTTGAATAAAGATGAATTTTCTATAAATATTATTTTTGAATATTATGGAGTGAAATTGATATAATGTTATAGTTGTGGGTAATATTTATAAATTTTGCATAGTATGCAAGTTGTTATATTATATTCGATTGGTCGGGGAATATTTATTTTATCGGAGAATATCCGTACGACGGTACAATCATTGGTGTGGACCCCACAACGGAATTATTATCGGATTGAGAAAATGACAAAAATATTTTATTAAAAATAACGGCGGAAGTTTTATCGTTGATACTGTTGAACTACTCGGTAGTAAAAGTACAGTAATACGTGTGGTTGCATAGTAGCACACGGTATTGATTATTAATGCTTATGTGAGAAGTCACTCAGTTTGATTCAATTATTGTCAATTAATAATATGAATTATTTAGCGATAATGAAGTTTTGTTTTATTCGTATTATTAACGTAATAAAACAGAAACATCTTTTTATATAAAATAGAATACTTTATTAAAGTTATTCTATAAATAGAATATATTATATTTTATTTAAAAGATTTTTCTTTAAATATGGACCGTCAGATTAAAGTAAATCAATTTGGACCGTTCATGGATTAGTTACTATGCATTCCATTTTTCTATAAATAGAAGCTCATTCCTTCATTATTTCTTATAAATTCACTGAAACTCTAGAGAGAGAAAAATTATAGAGAAACTATAGCAAAGTATTATGCTACTTCCCTACTCTTATATTCAGTTTTTATTTTACGGTAAGGGATATTATTTGTTGTACCTGTAAGTGGTATTATTTCTTTTGTATTCATGAAGAGAACTTCTGTTATTCCATTATTTATTATTCTGTTGGAATAACTTGTATGCGCGGTTTACCCTATAGTTGGTGACATTCTTTTATTATTCTGTTGGAACATCCTGTCTGTGTCTTTTACACCGGACCTAGTTCCTTCTTTATTATTATTCTGTTGGAACATCCTGTCTGTGTGTTTTACACCGGACCTGGTTCCGTCTGTATTATTATTCTATTGGAATATCCTGTCTGTGCATTTTACGCCGGACCTGGTTCCATTATTTATTATTCTGTCGAAATATCCTATCTGTGCGTTTTACGTCGGACCTGGTTCAGTCTTTATTATTCTGTTGGAACATCTTGTTGGTGTGAATTTCACCTGACCTGGTTCTGTTATTATTATTCTGTTGGAATAACCTGTCTATGCGAAGTACCGCATGCATGGTGATTTCTTTTGTTATTCTATTCTTTATTATACTCAGTTGGTTAAAGTTTTGACTTCTATACTCCATGAAATTAGTAGAATATCCTTGATATTTGCGCTTCATCCAGTATCTTTTCGTGAAAATATTCTTCTGAGCATTCTTGAATTTTACTCCACAAAACATTATCATATTGACAATTTGGACGTTGTTAATTCTTGGATAAATTAATTCTTGAACTTGTTTTATTGAATTCTTATATCGTTGTCATCATCCTCATGTTTATAAAATGTTGAAAGTCATATGTGACCTGTAGTGCATAGATGGGCTTGGTATGATTATGACCAGGGATTATTCGGTATAATCATGACCGTAATGTTACAAATGATGTGGTAAAAGTTCTCATTGGCCCGTAGTGCATTGATGGACAGTTGTTGGCATGATCATGACCATTAATGAATACACAAATATTCTTAGCCCGTAGTGCATGGATAATTGTGGTCGTGATACTAAAGAATATCCTTGGCCGTAGTGCAGGGGTGATTCGATGATGTGGATTATTTATTAAGCTCAATCTCAGCGATAACAGTGATGAAAAACCTTTTAAATCATAAAAGATAGTAGATTTTATTCTCTACTTGACTTTTCTAATGGATTGCTTGTTCCGCTGCAGTTAAACTTGATGTTTATTATATTTTATCAGTTTAACATTGTTAAAGGCTAATGATAATTTATTTTGCTTTATCTTAGAAATAATATTTCTTACTGGGCTAGTTGAGCTCACCCTTTATTTCACTGTTCTCTTCAGGAAATGAGAATATAGTTGGGACGAGTCGGGGAACGGAGTGATGAACCAGATGATAGTATTAGTAGTCCTCACTATTCTGTTAAATAGTGTGACAATAATTGTTATGAGGACTCCTTTTGAGTTTGTATAATCTCTAGTAGACAATAATTGTATTCAAACTCACAATTATGTTTTGTCGTATTGTACACGACAATTGTATAATTAGGTTTTATTTGAATTCTATACCATGTATCTGGCTACCCAAGATGTGTGATGTATACCAAATTTTGGGGACGTCACAACACATGCAAGTGGACATACATCAACAGTTTTGGGGGTGAATAGAGTTTTCAAAGATGAATTGTTCATCACAGTATAAAGTTGTTCAAGAGGAGGAAAGGGTATATTAGCAGCACCCTTGAGAGTAAAAGGACAAGGACCAGTTGAAGGAATATTAAAAATACTTCCAAAATCGACAACCGTGAAAAATAGAGACACAAAGAACGTATAACAATCCCCATTACATTCTAAATTTGTGTAAAACTATTGTACCAAACGGGGATACGTCCTAGTGGGAGGAATGAGCATAACAGAAATACCACAAGAAGTGAAAAGTTTTTCCAAAGAAGAATTTTTGAAATAAAACAGATCCAGAATTTTTTCATAAACAAACTGTTTAGTAGCAATAGAGGTTTTGAAGCGGGCTTCAAAACTCTGACCTCGAAAGAAATTATCTGGCAAATCTGAAGTAATAGAGAAAGGGTTTACCAGATTAGATGGCGAGTCTGGTTGAGAAGGAGGAGGCTCCGAACCAGGAGATTGTGGGGATTTCTTTAGGAAAGAGAAGCTTGAATCCGACCCATCGGAATCGTCGGAAGAAACATGAACAGATGTCTGGCAAGGTTGTCGCTTGGACTTCTTTGGGGATCGCATAGCATAAGGAGATCGTGGATGATTTCCTTCTTTGATGGTGATGCCGGATGAACGTTTGTTAGCCCGAGTCTTCATTGTCGTTGTGAAATTAGAGTGACTGAAGAACAATGGAAAATTTTTTCTGAATGAATATGAAGAGAGAAGACGCTCTGTGTTTAATATGGAAGTGTTGGACGCCAAAAGAACTTCTTGGAAATATATACAACCCTCAGCTCTGGTCTTTTCAAATTTCAAAAATCATAATGATATCTACCGTAAATTGTGCCGAGCAGATACGTCTCCCTTAGTCTTCGATTAAGAACAGATAACGTATATCAACAAGACCCATTTAAAATCATAACATGCAGATATACTGTATATTTGAAATATTTTATGCATGAACTATTTTAGTATTATATTATACCATGCACATTCCAAGTTCTCTTCTTAACATGTAAAATCATTCTTCACTTAAGGGTTTGGTAAAAATGTCAGCCAATTATTTTTCTGTTGGAATAAAAATTAATTTAATCAAACCTTTTGAAACATTATCCCTTAAGAAATGATGCCTAACCTTTATGTGTTTTGTGCGAGAATGCAAAACAGGATTTTTTGAGATATCAATAGTGCTAGAATTATCACAGTAAATAGACACATTATCACATAAAACATCAAAGTCACATAGAGTTTGTTTTAACCATAAAATTTGAGAGCAGCAACTCCCTGCAGCTAGATATTCATCCTCAGTGGTTGATAAAGCAACTGAAGTCTACTTTTTACTATGCCACGTAACTAGACTGTGACCTAAAAATGTACAAGCACCACTGGTACTTTTTTTATCAATTTGGCATCCTGCATAGTCAGTATCTGAATAATCCATTAGATCAAAATGATTGCAAATTGGATAAAATAATCCCAAATTGATTTTACCACTTAAATATTTAAAAATCCTTTTAACAGCTTGTAAATGAGATTCTTTAGGTTTTACTTGAAAACGTGCACATAAACAAACACTATATATAATATCTGGTCTAGATGCGGTTAAATATAATAAACATCCAATCATACCTCGATATTAGTTACCTCTACATCTATACCTTTTTCGTCAGACGTAAGCTTTATTGAAGTGTTCATTGGTGTAGCCTTTGAATTTGATCCTTCAAAACCAAACCTTTCGAGAAGCTCTTTTGTATATTTGGTTTGATGGATATACATACCTTCCTTTGTTTGCTTAATTTGGATTCCCAAAAAATAATTAAGTTCTCCCATTAGACTCATATCGAACTCCTTGTGCGTGCACTTAGAAAACCACTCACAAAGAAAATCATTAGTAGCACCAAAAATTATATCATCTACATATATTTGTACAATAATAATATCTTTATTTTCATGCCTAATAAATAATGTAGAATCAATTTTTCCTCTAATAAAACTATTTGAAAGTAAATACTTACTCAACCTTTCGTACCAAGCCCTTGGAGTTTGTTTTAGCCCATAGAGAGCTTTCTTTAGCTTGTAGACATGGTTTGGATACCTCTCATGTTCAAATCCAGGAGGCTGTTTAAGATATACCTTTTTATTGATGTATCCATTGAGGAAGGCACTCTTTACATCCATTTGATAAAGCTTGAACTTCTTGTAGTTGGCAAATGCTAACAAGATTTGGATGGACTCCAGTCTAACAACTAGGGCGTAAGTTTCTTCATAGTCGATCCCTTCTTGTTGATTGTATCCTTGAGCTACTAGCTTTGCTTTGTTACGAGTGATTGTGCCATGCTCATTAAGCTTGTTCTTGAATACCCACTTTGTTCCAATGATAGAAACATCTTTAGGAGGGGGAATAAGTTCCCAGACTTGGCATCGTTAAAATTGTTGAAGTTCTTCTTGCATTGCCATTAGCCAGCTTTCATCTAGGATAGCTTCCTTAGCATTCTTTGGCTCAACTTGTGATAGGAATGCTGAAAAAGCACATTAATTTTGCAATCCTCTCCTTGTAGTGATTCCTTTATTTATATCTCCAATAATATTTTCTGGTGGATGATTCTTGAGATATCTTGCAATCTTTTGCATTTGTATGTCATGTATCACTTCTTCATGTTTAGGGATATCAACTTCAAGCTTTTGTGTTGTTCCTTTTTCTACTCCTTGCGAGTTTTCCAATTCAGCTTGCTGAATTTGTCCATTTGGCTTGCTGAATATATTTTTTCGGTTTGATGGATTCACTGAGATTTCTAAATTTCCTGCATCCTCATCTCTTTCTTTTGGAAGATCATTGTGAGTTTCATTAAAAGTAATATGAACAGATTCTTCAACACATAGCTTGTTAATATTAAATACACGATAATCTTTACTATTTTGTGAATAACCAATGAAAAGTCCTTCATAAGATTTAGCATCAAATTTTTCCAAGTTATCACTAGTATTCAGTATAAAACATTTAGATCCAAAAACTTTGAAATAACTTATATTAGGAATCTTATTATTTAAAAGTTCATAAGGAGTCTTCAAAATAATTGGACGAATAAGCACTCTATTCAAAACATAGTAAGAGGTGTTTACAGATTCGACCCAAAACTTTTTAAGAAGTTTACTTTCTTGTAATAAAGTTCTAGCTGTTTCTTACAATGTCCTATTCTTTCTTTCCACAACTCCATTTTGTTGAGGGGTTCTAGGGGCTGAAAATTCATGACTAATTCCTTTTTGATCACAAAATATTATAAAGTCTTTTTAAAATTTAGTACCTTGATCACTTCTTATCTTCACAAGTTTGAGACTATATTTTGTTTCCAAATTTCTTATTAATTTCTCAAATTCTTCAAATGCTTCATCTTTAGTTCTCAAAAATAATACCCATGTATATCTTGAAAAATCATCTACTATTACAAATGCATAAAACTTACCATTTATTCTAGGATGTCTTTCTGATCCAAATTGATCAAGATGAAGTAGTTGTAAAGGAGAAGAAGTTAATACCATGTTCTTTGCCGTAAACGATGTTCTTACTTATTTCCCAAGTTGACAAGGAACACAAATTTCCTTCTTTTCATACTTTATTTTTTGCAACCCTTTTACAAGATTCTTTGAAGATAATTTCTTGATTAAATCCATGTGAACATGTCCCATCCTCTTGTGCCACAAATTAGCCTCATCTTGGACAGATGCAAGACATAATTCTTCATCCTGTTGCTCAAAATCAATAGTATATATATTTCCTTCTCTTTGTGCAACTAGAGTAACATTGTTAGTACCATGAGAAATAGTGCATTTTTCTTTATCAAAACTAACTTGGTGACTATTATTCATTAATTGACTGATACTAATAAGATTAAATTCAAGTCCATTAACAAGATGTACATTATCAATATTTACCTTACCATTTCCTATTTTACCTTTTCCGATTATTTCGCAGGTTCGATTATCTCCAAATGTAACTGTACCATTTTTCTTCTTGATTTTTAGCTCCACGAACTTTGATTTGTCACTAGTCATGTGACGTGAGCATCCACTATCAAGAATCCATTTTTGAGATGGAACCCTTGCCTTGAGACATACCTGTCAAGAAAAAATAATTCATCCTTTTGGTACCCACATCTTTTTGGGTCCTTTAATGTTAGTTGCACGTAAATCATCCTTTTTAACCCATATCTTTTTAATCTTATTTTTTTAAAGCAGTTTATGTCCAAATGACCTTTAATGCCATAATTTCTACATGTTGTGAAAGGAGAGCAATAATTTAATCTAAAACGTAATTTTGATTTTAGCATTTTTATATTACCCTTTTTAT
This sequence comes from Panax notoginseng, assembly GCA_016801055.1. NCBI lineage: Eukaryota > Viridiplantae > Streptophyta > Magnoliopsida > Apiales > Araliaceae > Panax > Panax notoginseng. The sequence goes on from CM029021.1 coordinate 23,241,949, forward strand.
GCATAGAATTATAACCAATTCCTTGTCTTTCAAAACTCGGTCTTTGTTTATCTAATATGACATTTAAATTTTCTTCACCTTGAACGAATTTTGCAAGAGATGATTTTAGTGAATCTATTTCTTTTTGAAGTTCGTTATTAGGAAAGGTTTTAACAGGTGATTTTTCACTAAATGCATCAATACGTACATCTCTCATTTTTAGTTCATTAGTCAATTTTTGGACTTCATTTTTCAAAAAATTTACCTTATTGAAAAGTATTTTGTTATAATTATCTAAATAATCAATTTTAGCAATCAAAATCTTTTCTTCTTTACATGTAGATTCCTTTACAATATATTTCTTTTCATCTATTAAATAGTCTACTTCACCTATTAATGTATTTACCAAGTCTTTCAAATATGCATTCTTTTCTTTTAATTTATCATTTTCTTGTTTCAAAGAATAAAACTCAAAACTAGATATCTCGTTTGATTCACCTTCTATTCCCATGAAGCATACTTGAGCTATTTTATCCTTGGCATCAACCTCAATTTCGGTCTCTTCTTCATCACTCCAAGACAAGTGCCTTGTTTCTTTTATTATCCTTGAAGCCTGTTTTTCCTTTGTTCTTTAGTTGAAAGCAATCCTTCTTGAAGTGCCCTGGACGTCCGCATTCAAAACATGTCTCCTCGGTTTGCTTTCCTTTGGCTTTGTTGACGATATTTTTCCGTTTATTTTTCCTTTGTAGTAGTCCTTTGAGTCTTCTTGACATCATGGCCATATCTTCATCAGAATCATCATCAAGCTTTTCTTCATTTTCTGCATTAAGAGCTAAAACATTTCTTCGAGGAGTTTCCTCCTCATCATTATATCTCTTTAACTGATGTTCATATTCCTCAAGTTCACCAAAAAGAGTTAGTGTATCCATAGTAGAAATAGTAGAGGAATCTTAAAGAGTAGTGATTTTAGAAGCAAACCTCTTGGGCATAACCCGAAGTAACTTACGATTAATCTCACTTTGTGGAATGGATTTGTCCAGTAGCTTTAAGGAGTTCAGAAGAACAAGGAACCTTGCTTGAGCCATCTTTATAGTTTCATCTTTCTCGAGTTTGAACATTTCATAATCGTGCATGAGCATACTTAGTTTCACTTCTCAAACCTTGGATGTTCCTTCATGGCTCACTACTGGAGTGTCCCAGATTTCCTTAGCTGTTTGTATGAGGAGACTTTGTCAATCTAATTGTACCATGCCACAAAGTAGTGTATTTATAGCCCTTGAATCATAGGAAACCATGAAAGTCTCAGTTGAGTCCATTTCTAGCAAAGTCTTTGGAGTACCGTCATCTTTCCTTGGAATAACTGGTCCATTCACCACAACCCACCATTCCCAAGGATCTCTTTTAAGATAGATCCTCATTCGGAATTTCCATAAGTTCTAATTTTCTGTTCCATACAGCAAAGGAGGTCTATTGGTTGCTTGACCTTCTTGATTGTTGTTCCCGAACTGTGCTATGTTAGAATCTTTCCCTACAAGTCGCCTTTAAGATCAAGTAAGTAGAGCTAAGCTTTGATACCAAATGAAATTCAGATAAGGCACACTTAGAAGGGCGGGTTGAATAAGTGTGGGAATAAACTATGACCAATTTTTAAACTTTAAGCCAAATTATCGAATATAGCCTACTATATTGATGAATGCAGCTTGTTGAATGAATATGGCCTACCGAATTGACTATTTGATTTTATGAAAATATTTTGCTGAAATTATAACTTAGAAAAAAATACTTGGTGTTAAAGAATTATATTAAAACAATGCAAATATTTAAATTTTAATTATTAAGTCATTTAACAAGCTTTTGTGAAAATTTAAAGTAAAGCAAGTAATAAAATTAACATCAAGATTTTTTACGTGGTTCAGCTATTACCCTCTATAATAATAGCCTAGTCCACGTCAAATACCAACTAGTATTGGAGAGTCACTTTTATTTCTTTAAAATTGACCCTTATTACAAAACAGATTCTATTAAATTTGAATTACAATAATTTACTTGAGCACACTTGCTCTTTGTGCATCAATGCACCTCTTACGCACCTATGCTTCGTTGAACCTGTTTGTAATAAAACCTTAATCCACCTGGATTAAATTCCTTTAGACAACACTATGTCTAAAAATATAAGATTACAAATATAGTGGTCTAATGATCAAAGCAAACAAGCAATTTAACAATGCAAGGCCCAACTAATGAATGCAATGATCAAGTAATAAAAGAGATGTCACCAATTATTAAGCTCACGAAAATCAACTAGACTGATCTGAATATAAATTGCACAGTAGCTGGAAATTTTGCACCAAGAATAATGAAGTATCTTTTCAAGTATATGAGTGCAATAATTGATTCGAGCGTTGCCTATTTTCCACTGAAATCAGTTCTTCTTTTATAGCCCAGAAAATATATTATCGTTGTTATACAACACAGTTCCGTTGTAAAAATATTTACGTTGCCAACAGATAAGTAATGTTCCAAAAATACATCCGTTAATGGCTAAGAAATAACAAGTCCAATTATCTTTGGTAGTTACAAAATATGTTGGACTCTTTCAACAGTAATCCATAAAGAAATTGAGTCAGATGAAACACTTTAAGTTTAGACTTTTTTAATTCCTATAGCAATTATGATTACTAAAGTCTGCCGCCACTTATCAAGATGATATATCAATTCCGAAACAGAAGAAGGCATTAATGTAGGAGTATAAAATTATACAAAGTCTATCAAGATATACAAGATATGAAAGTTCCGAGGCCATAACAATCATGACTCTTGATTTAAAACAACTTTTAAGTTTCCTACATCAACTTGCACATTTATCAATATTTTATATAATCAGGATACTTCAAACAAACACATGGCAGTCATAATATAATTAGACCGGATAAAACATTTTATCATGTTATATCATTTTTAAGCATGCATAATATAAATTATGTTAAATGCACACATAAAATGTCCTAGAGCCTTGTATTGAAAAATTAAGTATTTGCAATGACCTTACATAATTTTCTTAGGTCTCAAATCTTCAAAGTCTTTAGACAATAATCCTTTCATCAACTTCCTGAAATTTCATAATAAACAAATTAGTCCATATTATCAAATCATCATCAAAACAAAAAGGTTAGAATATTAACAAGTCAACATTCTCTCCCTTTTTGATGATGACAACACCAAAAATTATAATTCCCATTGAATTCATGCATATTTAAAATTTTAGAAGGAAACAAACATAATCCAAACTAATTACCATCATGCCTTTTGTTTAGGCATAATTTAACCTGCAAGATTGTTAGCTGTAACAAATATTATATAACACAAAATATAGCAGTCATAATATCTAATACTTGCTCCAGCCAAATTGTTTTAAACAGCTCATCAAAAACAGAATCTTAACAAACTTAAACACATATTGGTGCCAACAAAATCGTTTTTAACACAAAACTAATAATTCCAAAATCCAAAGTCATTCAATAATTTGATACGTCTTCACAGCAACCACATCTTTATAGCAACAACAGCAAAACATTATGTCTCTATGATAACCCGAGATTTTGAATAATCAAAATTTTACGAATAAATTTTTTTTATTAATATTAATATTGATTATTAATTTTGTGACAAGTTTCTGTGATACGAGTCTCGAGAAGGTCAATTTGTGTATTGACTAATAAATTTAGAGTAGAGTTGTGCTTAACAGCTTTAGAAATCCTAACCCTAATTTCTGGATAGGGATTCGATAGAAAATATAATTAAAATAATTATTTTGATAAGTACGTGTTTGTACTGTATAGAGATTTTGATCAATGATTGATCGGATAAGGTTTAAAATTTATAAACCCTAATAAGAGATTAGAAACCCTAATCTCAGATTTAGGAAACCTAACGTACAGTTAGAAACCCTAATTTTATATTCAAAAATCCTAAAACCCTAATTAGGAAATCCTAATCCTAATTAGCAAGCCTAAAGTGATTAGTATATGTTAATATAATTAGGAAACCCTAATTATACTTTAGAAATATTAATTTCTATTTAAAACCCTAATTACATTTTCAAAATTCTTAATTTTCTATTTTTTTAAAAACCCTAATTAGAAAATAATCCTAGAAACAAAAGTTTAAAACCTAAGGGTTTGAATCTTAGGGTTAAACCCTAAGGGTTTGTGCAAATTCCTAGAATGCCATTAAAATGGGATGGAAAAAGACCAAAATGCCCTTTTTGTGTATTTTAATATGTAACTTGTAATTTTAGCTAGCAACTTTAGTTGGTAAGCAACCACATCGACTTGTGACATAGAAATCCAACAAAATTCGGCCAACACATCAGATCTAGCAACATGTTAAGCATTATATAAGAGATTTGAGAGAGAGAAAGTCTAGTATTTGGCTTATTTTGTGTTCAAGCTCTCACCAACTCACCTTCTCTCAAAACCTCCGAATTCTTAAAGTGTTTCAGTCACATAAATAGCCCATTAATAACCCAAGATCATATTGGAGAGCAAAGATCAAAATCTAGAACATAAAGGTATAAACCTTAAAACCCATTTTGATCTTGTATGCTAAGATAACTTTTGTGTTTATAATCTTGCTAATGGATGTTTTATGAAGATCTATGATGATCTATCATGAATCCATAGCATCAAAGTGCCTTAAAATGATATTTTTCAAAATCTGTTCTTGAGCAATTTTTGTGGTCTGACAAGCAATGTCAGTGGCCACAGATCATTGTTCGTTTACTATTTTTGTTATTTTAAAGTTGTTACATGTAGCCTGGTATGTGGTCTTTAAGCTGCAAGTGGAATCAGAGTCATTAGCTGTCTGGATTTGAAGATATAATCGGTCAAAACCCGTTGACCGGGCATGACCGGGCCAAATCTGGGTAACCCAGAAAGGCCATGAACAGCGTCTGACAACTTTTGAACGGCCCAAATATGACAGATTTGATGATTGTTTGTTGATGTTTTGGTAACTAAATTTTAGTCTGTAATATGTACTGTATATCTATACTTTTAGATCTCTTAAACAACAAACATGTGGGACATAGGGGACGATCAAACTGGGCATGTCGAACATGGAAACCATTTCTGGAAAACCCAAAAATTGGTTGAACCATGATTCTGACAGGGTTTGACTGGGATTAATCTAGCATGTGTGTTGTTGTTTAAATGATCTGTTGATTTATATGTGTTCCTTGTCATGATTACTACATGTGTGGACCAAAAAACGAGCCATTTGATAACTGAAACATAGAATAAATCGAGCATGAAAGTGACTGGTTGAACAACCTTGATTTTTGGAAAACCCAGAACCCACCTGACAACAACTTTGGAGACTTGGATCTCTTTGTTGTGATGTTATTTGACCAACGTGATGTGTGGATGTTGTAGTGTTACCTAAATACTACAATATCAAAGTCTTAGATTGCACAGAAACAATTTTGGTTGAGAATTACATCCGGTCAAAGTTGACCCCTTGTACTGTCGGCTGTCAGTGTTCATGAGCTCAAGAACACCAACAGCGACGCTTTGTGTCGCTAAAGCCCTATAGCGACGGTTTTATTATTTTCTAATTTCTGAATATTCCAGAAATTATTTAAAAATAGGAATAAATTATAAAAATTACCAAAAATGGTTTTAAAAATTATTTTAAATTACGAAAAATAACTTTTAATTATTTGGGACATTTTTCATTAATAATTATAATTATTTGAATAATAATGGTATTTAATTTATTTAATTAGTATATTAAATAAATTAGAAAAAATGATTTAATATTATGAAAAATCATTTTAAATAAGAATAATTTATTTAAAATATATTTTGAGTTATAAAATGTAACTTTTAATATTTTTGGAGAATTTTTATTAATAATTTAATATTAATGATATTAGATTTATTTAATTATTAAATTAAATAAATAAGTTAAAAATAATTTTATTAATTTAAAAATCATTTTAAATAAGAATAAAGTGTTAGAAAATATTTGGGATTATAAAATATTATTTTCAATATTTTTGGAGAATAATCATTAATAAATTAATATTAATGATATTAGATTTATTTAATTATTATATTAATTAAATGAATTAAAAATGATTTTATTGATTTAAAAATCATTTAAAAATGAGAAAAATATTTTAAAAATATTCTAAGTTATAATTAATGACTTTTAATATTTTGATAATAATTTCATTAATATGTAAATATTAATGGTGATGATTTTAAAATAATTTTAATTATTTTAAAAATCATTTAAGTAGAATATTGACGATTTAAAAATATTTTAAGTTATTAACAATAACTTTAATATTTTGACAAGTATAACATTAATATTTTTATATTATTAAATATTAATGATAATAAGATTATTTGATAATTAAATTATTTAAAAATGATTTAAGTGTTTAAAAAATTATTATAAATAATAATAATTGTTTATAAATTATTAAAAGCTTCCGAAAAATATTATAAACAATATTTGACTTATCTAAAATAATATTGAAGCTTAGAGTGCAAGTTTAATTGACAATAACTTTGTTAATTATCGGATAAGGTGACTAGAACACCGAGAATGGACCGAAGTCCAACCAGACCGAAATAGTTAGACTTGTTAAGTGTTTATATAGGTTAGAAACACTAATGTGGCTATGTAGTAATGTGTCTATGAGAAGATTGACTGTGAATTACAATGTTATGTGTTATATAATATTGTGCTAATTATGAGACCGATGTTATTGGTTATAGGTCTTTCGAATGCAGATAAGTATATTGTGTAGCAGTAATCAACGCGGAAGACAAGTTTTCTAACTCAACCTTGAGTTAGATTTATTCAATTATTATAGTGGTTAATTATTGCTAATTATACCATGTCCAAGGAATTATTGTTGATTATTCGTAGTTAGTGCATATAAAATAATTCAAATTAAATTACTGATTTGGAGAATATACATTTGTAGAATAACTGTTGTCGGATATTTATATTCGTAGAAAATAGAATTGACAGTACAGATAATTCTTGTTTATTATCAAATTATGTTGAGAAATGTCTTAGCTAATTATTCTAGCTAGACGAATATTTGTTAAAACTTGATAAATTTGAGAAGAGAATTCAATTGTTATTGATAAATCGTTGCCAATTATTTTGGCTAGATCGATAAATAAATAGGAATTGAAATCATTAAATTTTGTTGTTAAATCAAATCTTGATTCTGAGACTGAGAAGAACAACCTTTTATATAAAGGGAACATTTTTAAGTCGTATATTCAACCATTGTGCGCGACCTGTAAGTATTATGCATAATATAGGGTACAAAGAGTTGGCCTGCTCTAAGTACTTACAGAGGGGTATGATTTAATCTTTATGGTTATCTGATACACCTGCGTATATGTCAAAATAAAACTTTAATATATACTCGAGAAGTGAAGTTCAAGATCAAACGGATCGCTCAGCATAAATTTGAAAAATATTTCACTTTGCTATTTCGTAGAATTAATTCTTGATTATTCATTTGAATATCGTAGAAAACCTTGAAAGCGTTGTACTATTTCATTATCATATTATTATTGCGGAGAATATGAGAAGACTAGATATTGATTTCTATACTTTTATTGTATGTCTTAACTTGCGGGGCAAACTTGTTGCTCACCCTTGCTATAAATAAAATATTTCAGCTAGGAACGAAGAGGCCAGCGAATCGAAGAAGAACAAAGACAAAGGCAAAATGCTGGAATAGTTATAATGAACATTATTAATATTATGTTGTATTTTAAACCCTTTTTGTATATCTAAGGGGTATGTTTGTAATGTTAAGGTTAGTGGACCTGGGACTTATGTATTAACAACTTATGTTAATTACTTATGTATTACTATTTTTACATGAATGTGTAGTTAGATATTATTATATTGTGAATCGTGAACATCAAACTCGAGGCTCAGGTAACCCGAATTTGGGGGTGTCACAGTCTCCCCCTTTGTCATCACTAAAAAGATCATCAGATATCAATATCGTCAACGTGAATCACAGGTAGAGGACGACTAGTGAAATAAGGACGATGGAGAAGACGATGAATCTTTTCTTCCATAGAAAAGTCATGAGCAAACCTAGGAGGACGAGGAATAAAAGTCTTATTGGGTAGAGACAGATCAAGAAAATCTCCAATGTATTCGGCCATCCAATTACATCAAGGCCACTCAGGGACTGGAGAATGCATTATGTCAAAGTGTAGCTTTCTACCAATGTCATTTATACGATGAGACATAAAATCGGCAAATTCTCTAATTTGGTAACTCATAAACTTCAGTTCTTGACTTAATTAACAAGAATTTCTATTGATATTCTATTGAAGAGATTCAACCATAGCCATTGTGTCCAACTCAAATCCAGCTTGTAAATCAATAAATTTATCTTCAATTTGAGAAAAACATTTGTTCACATCATTTGCCCGAATAGGCAATTTTCCTTTTTCTAAAACTAAAAGCCTTTGTTTAACATCAAGAATATCAGAATGCATAAGCTCTTGATTTTTGAGGATTTGAGTTAACATATTGACTATTGCTGAAGATGAGACTGATGAGGGAGGAATTGTAGAAGAAGTAGGATTATCAGATGGTAAATAAGGCGAGACAGAACTCGGTGGAGTAGGAATAGGATCAGGAACGATTCGACCAAATAAGCCATCATCAAAAGAGATATGGGATTGTTTTAAATTAGCAGAATCGATGAATTCATTGTGTGACACCACAATTTCATCATCAAGAAAGATTTTAAAATGCTGAAACATTTTTGTCAAAAACAATCCATAGGGCAACCACTTTTTAACTTGCCGAATACAACTCATCATGTGGGACAACTTCCTGAAATTTCATAATAAACAAATTAGTCCATATTATCAAATCATCATCAAAACAAAAAGGTTAGAATATTAACAAGTCAACAGCAGCAGTTGAGGAAGAAAATTGACAAGCAAAGTTCGATGGAGAAGAAATTATGGATTGGTTTAGTAGTTTCTTAGATTTTGTTTTTTTATTGTATTGCAACCAAATGTGTAGATATGTATATTTGAATGTAGTAAAGGATTAAAGTATGTATTAAAGGTTATTTTGGCAAGTATGTATTGAATGCTTAAGGTTGGTTTTGATGGTTGGCAAGTATGTGTTGAATGTTGATTTGGCTTAAAATGTGAGTAGTATTGAATTGAATGCTTATTTGTTGAAGCAGAGCATTGAATTGATGTTTGGTTTATTACGACTCCATGTTTAATGTTGCACCAAGAAATGAATGCAACAGACTCATAATGAATATGAGACCAACCTATGCACTTAACAAATAAGTTATTAAGACAACAAGGAAAATACAGAAGTAGAACATGAACCATAAACACCATTGATTACAGAGTAGTTCAAAATACAGAGCTTTTATAGAACATCCTTGCTTTAACCAAAATAACATATGTTCATAAGTGGGTGTCATGAACCATAACAGACCATTACATATTCCAAGCATTCAATCTTTGTAAGAATACATAGTAACCAACACACAGCCAAAATGCATTCACCAAAATCACATAACCAAAATGCATTATATAGCATTACAGACCCAAAATGTATTCACCAATAGTAAGAATACATAGTAAAACACAGAACTATAATTCAATCTTCCAAAAAATATAATCTTGACCATCATTCAGTAGCATAATTACATATAAAATACCATAATCAGTCCCAAAAGATAATAAACCTAATAACTTAATATCCCAAAAATTCGTCCCAAAAGATAAGAATCCTAATTTTTATCCAACTTTGCTCCATCCTTCTTCCTTGGAATTTTGTATGTCCCTCGTGTAGATTCTTGGCTGCTAACATTTATCTTCCTTTTCCCCCTCTTCTGGTTTGAATGTTGGAAGAAATTAAGCTTAGACTTGGTGTTTGGAAACCCATTCCACTAAGGTGTGCTTCATTTGGTGGTGTTTGGAAGCCCAATCCTTTAAGGTGTGCTTCAGTAGTATTCATCACACGTGGAGTTGGCATCTACAAAATATAAAAGCTCTCAAATTAATTGAGCAATTAAATGATAACATGGAAAGTAGACCAATATAGGTATGCCTTTACTTACAAACATAAATGCTTGTGGGGGTCTATCTTTCCCTTTTTCATTAGATCATCCCACCTTTTCTTTACCTTTACTTGTGTACTATAATATATATCTCATAGTTAAGCTTTATCATTCTCAGTAAATATAATGAACATGCTAAATGGAAACTTACATTAGGTGTTGGTTCCTTTGCTTTGTTGAATTGGTCTCTTTCTCTAATTACTATACCAGGCAGTGTAGTAGGATGTGTAGTGGGTTCTTGATTAAATATATCAGTTGGCTCTTCAACTTGCTCTCTTGTGGGCTCTGCATTGGTCTCTTTAACTGGGTATTGGTTCTTCTATGATCAAAATTTCTACAAATGCTACAATATATTTTCCTTCCTACTCTACTCACCCTCTTCACTTGACCATTATTTCCTTTATCTTCCCAACCTTCTCTCCTTCTCAGCCTCTGTGGTCTGCCTCTCAGTTTCTTTGGTATTGGTAGAGGCCCCATAATGTCATAGTCTGTGAATTCCCATAAATCTTCACCATTTAACACCTCAAGAGTATGACTATAAGTCTTGAGGTAAGTATCTCTACTATACCAGTGGGCTACATAATCTATTAGATTTTGATAAATTGATTGAATTGCTGAGACAACATGACAACATGGGATGCTAGTAAATTCCCACACTCTACAAGCACAAGTTCTATCCTTAAGATTCACAGTAAATGCTCTACTTCTTTCCTTGACTTGGAATGAGATTTTTCCATCCCAAAGTGGATCACAATGGGCAGAGGCAATGATCGCTGCATCAAGTTTCTTCTTAATTCTTAGACAAATTAAATCCTCTGACTTAAGCATAACATCCCTTTTCTGATGCAATCTAACCATGATTTGATCATGAATTTCCTGAAGCATTGTTAGAACTGGCATGTACCTAGACAATATTGATATAAGAGTAAGTGTAACTGATATTTGACTTGTGTAACTTGATTATATTGTAAGAACATTACAATAATACAATTTATAGTAAGTTAGTAATAATGTACCTAGCTTTGATAATCCAAGCATTGAAGCATTCAAACATGTTATTCTCAGCATTATCAGTCTTTGAATGAGTGCCAAAATAAGCTTTAGACCAAACCTTTGGATCATGCTCAACAATCTTATCATGTGCAGGGCCAGAAAGCCTCTTAATCTCCCTCATTGCTCTCTTATATGCTTGATAATGAGTTGCACATGCAGCTTCCCAAAACACTCTCTTTAGTGCCTATGAAGTGAACCTTTTCCTCCAGTTAGCATAAATGTGTCTAGCACAATTTCTATGCTCAACACGAGGAAGCAATTCAACTATATCATTCTTCAAACCCTATACAATACAAACTCAGTTAGTAAAGCATATGCAATTAGTAAAAGAGGCATTTAGTAAAACAGAGACATTTATAGTAAATATATACCTTTTGTTAGTCACTGATTATAGTAAATCCATAGCCTTCACCAAGTTTAAGGTCATCAGCCAACAACTCCAAAACCCATCTCCAACTGTTACTACTTTCAGTTTCTACAACAGCCAAAGCTATAGGGAACATTTGATTGTTCCCATCCCTTCTCACTGCAGATAATAATTGACCCCCACATACAATTTTTATGAAACAACCATTCAATCCAAGAATTGGCCTATAACCATCTTTCCAAGCTTTCTTTAAGCTGTCATAGCAAACATAAAATCTCTTGAACCTGAACTCATCTTCAGGATTAAGCTTAGTGGTTTTGATGTTGATTGTATTCATTTTGTTACTTCTCATAATTTCTGCCCCAAAATCCCAAACCCTTGAATAATGTTCCTTTATAACTGCGTGTATACTTGCCAAAGCTAAATTCCTGACCCTCATACACTTCACAAGTGTTACATCCAATTTTAACTTAATTTTAATCTCTTCTTGCATGTCCTTCAACCTCCAATTTGGATTTTTTCTTATCCTATTTCCATAAAACTATGCCAAAAACTTGATGTTTGCCAACTTATTTTTAAAACTGTACACACAATTATGTGTGTCCAGCATTGACTTTATTTGCACATTCTCAGTCCCTTGAATATAACTGGCCCATAGTTTCTGAGACGCCCCCTAAATAGGTATACATCACCCATTCTGAGTCGCCAAATACATGATACATAATACAAATACAAACTTCATTTATACAATACAACAAAGCGTAGCTGAGAGTTTTTACATGAATATTATCTAATAGACAGTATTCAAACTCAAAAAGGAGTCCTCATTACATTTATTATCATACTAAATAGTGAGGACTACTAAAACAACCATCACGGACCGTCACTCCATTCCCCGACTAGTCCCAACTACGTTCTCATTTCCTGAAGAGAACAATGAAAGCAAAAGGGTGAGCTCAACTAGCTCAGTAAGAAATATTATGACTAAGATAATGCAGAATAAATTATCGTTAGTCTTTAACAGTGTTAAATTGATAAAATACAATAAACATCAAGTTTAGCTGCAGCGGAACAAGCAATCCATTAGAAGAGTCAAGTAGAGCATGATATCTACCATCTTTTATAGTTTAAAAAGTTTATCATCAATTTTATCGCTAAGACTCAACTTAATAAATAAACCACATCATCGAATCATCCCTGCACCACAGGCCAAGGATATTCATTAGTATCACGACCACGAATTATCCATGCACTACGGGCAAAGGAAATTCGTGTTTTCACTAATGGTCATGATCATGCCAACAACTGTCCATCAATGCACTACGGGCTAATGAGGACTTTTATCACATCATTTGTAACATTACAGGTCATGATTATACCGAATAATCCCTGGTCATAATCATACCAATCAACAGTCCATCTATGCACTACGGCCAAAGATGACTTTCATCACAATATAAGCATTAGGATGATGACAATGATATAAGAATTCAATTAAATGAAAGTAAATGATAAATTTTAAAGATTTATAATTTAATTTATCCAGAATTCAAAAACGTCCAAATTGTCAATATGATACTGCTTTGTGGAGTAAAATTCAAGAATAATATTATATCAAAAATGATTTGAACCGAAAAAAAATCAATTTTTGTCATGAATAGTAACTCGGATGAATAGTAACCGAGTGAATAATACCCCGTGAATAGTACTTTAAGAATAGTACCCCGTGAATAGTACTCCGACATAAAAAAGTTAAAACTTATCAAGAATGCTCAGAATAATATTTTCATGAAAAGATACTGTATGAAGCGCAAATTTCAAGGATATTCTACTAATTTCATGGAGTATAGAAGCCAAAACTTAACAAAATAAGTATAGAATTCGAAATCTGAAATGAAATAATATTACTTACATACTATAGAGTATGGAAGAAAATATTATTTCATATGAGTATTGAACAAAAATAATATCCCTTACCTTAAAAAGAAGAGTATTCCAACTGGTATAGCGAGAATATTCTTGAAGAAAACTTAAACTGTTTTCTACACTCAAAGCTTCCTTAAACTCTAAAGAAATACGCTCAATATTATAGAAGAAGAATTCTCTAATTCTGGTGTGATTTTCAATTCTAACTAAGCATCCTATTTATAGGAGAATGGAAAGGATACTATTTGAATTTAGAAATCACGGACTGCACAGTATATTGTTTTTCTTTCTCACGGGCGCCAAACAATCGTCTGATTTTCTAATTGTTACTATGCAGACACTATGCAGATACTTTACATAATAAAATATAATATATTCTATTTTTTATAAAAAACAAAACTTATTATAATAATACATGACTTTTCCTGCCATTCCATTCTATTATGATTCTTCGTGACATCCCCCCCCGGTGACCCACATGTCATTATAACATGTGGACCCCACCATATTATATATATACATAATAACTTTCTACCGATTATTTTGAAATATGGGTAAATGGGGACTATAAAATAAGCAAAATTTACAACAATTACTTTATAAAAATCCCCACAATATTTTTAACAACATTTATTCATCATTATTATAACACACAATATTAACAATCAGATCGTTCCCAGGAAAGAGGGGGCTTTTCGATAAGGATTTCTCCCTATTGGCGTGTAATTAGGTGACCAAACCTCTTTCCTCGAAAGAACTTTCTAGACATTGTTAATTATGCAAATAATAACATGAATAACTTGTCATCTTAATTATTGAATTAATAATATAAAATATTGATAATAATTGAATCAAATAACGTGAGACACTATGCAGCAATTACTGTAGCAATAATTGAGTGACTTCTCATGTAAACATCAATAATCAATATTGTGTGCTACTATGCAACCACGCAACCACACATATTACTGTACTTTTATCACCGGGTATTTCAACAGTTAACGGTAAAACTTTCGCTGTTACTTTTATAAAAAGATATTTCTGTCGTTTTCTAACTCCGACAATAATTTCGTTGTGGGGTCCACCAATAATTGTACCGTCGTATGAATATTTCTTATTAAAATGAATATTTCTCGACCAATCGAATATTTTATAACAACTTGTATACTTTGCAAAATTTATAAATATTACCCACAACTATAATATTATATCAAAACCACACCATAATATTCAAAAATATATTTCGAGAAAAAATAATCTTTATTTATGAAAGTTGGGGTCTTACAGTTTCCAAGGGCAACCCTTATCACACCTAGCCTGCACTCTTTCCTTGTCGTTTACCTTGTACCACAACTTCTTGCCATTAGTAATTGGATAGTCTCTAATGGCAGTCTTGAATTCCTTGAAATTGGTAAAAATCTGATAGTGTGCAAACTTTATGTGCTTTTTCTTTGCTTTTGGGTTAAAAACATCACAATGTACATGCCTTTCCTTTTTTACAAGGGGACCCACAAAACCAAGGTTCTGATCTTCACTGCTCTCTGAGGGGGACCTTAATACATCATTGTCCTTATACTCACTGTGCCAATCACTATTATCATCAGAGTCATTGACATTATCTCCCTCATTATTTCTATCAACCTTTTCCATAACTTCATTCACTAACCTATCACCTTCAGCCTCACCATCTTATGCACCTTTATCACCTTCAGCCACACTAACTTTTGCCCCTTCATCATCCTCATTCCTAATTTCTTAAGCTTACTCACCTTAACCTACCCCCTCAACATCACCCTCAACTACATCACCTTCAACACCCTTAGTATTAACATCACCTGCATCCCCATCAACAAAGTTAGTTTCATCACCTACCTCTATTTTAACTCTAGCCATCTCTACTTTGTACTCCTTGCACCTCCTCCTACCCTCTAATAATTCTTCATCACTACTTAATATTTCACCATCACTTTGTTCATCACTACTATCCGAGTCCCCAATCACAATTGGTGTATCATCACTTTTTTTTTTATTTCTGATTCATTTTAATTCTATTACTCTTTCTCCTCTTATTATTCATAGTCTCCTTCTTCATACCTGCCCTTTGCTTAGTCCTCTTTGACATCTGCATATTAGCATTTGTACTAGTACTGTGACACCCCTAAAATAGGTCCACACAACTAATTTTGAGTCATCAAATAGATAGTACAGAATTTAAATACAACTTCATTTATACAACTGTAGTGCAAAATACGACAACACATAAACTGTGAGTTTTAATACAAATATTGTCTCGTAGACAATATCCAAACTCAAATAAAGTTCCCATTATAATTATTTTCACATTATTTTACACAATAGTGAGGACTACTATAAGAACTATATTGGACCATTACTTTACTCCCTAACTAATTTCAGCTACATTCTCGCCTCTTGAGAAGAATAATGGAATCAAAAGAAATATGGTGAGCTCGACCAGCTCAGTAAAGAATATTATGACTAAGATAATGTAAAAAAAATTATCCTTAGTCCTCAACAGGGAAAAATCTGATAAATTATAATAGACAACAAGTTTTAGATCAACAACTGCAGCGGAATAATAATCCATTAGAAGAGTCAAGTAGAGCATGATGTCTATTATCTTCTATGATTTAAAAGTTCATCATCAAAATTTTCTCCCTGTAACACCAATCAATAATTATTTCCAATCAATGAATTATCTGTGCACTACGGGCCAAAGATAATCGTTTGTATCATCAGTGGTCATGATCACGTCAAACACCAGTCCATCTATTCACTACGGGCTAATGAAGACTTTCACAACAAACCTTTATCTGTAACATCAAAGGTCATGAATATACCAATATACAATTTCTGGCCATAATCATACCAATCAACAATCTATTTTTGTACTACGGGCCAAAGATGACTTTCAGCACGATATAAGCACGAGGATGATGACAATTGTAAGACTCCAAATTTTATAAAATGAAAGTATTCAATTTTTTTATAATTATTATTCTATTTAATGGTTAAATTGATAAAATGTTAAAGTTAAGGGTGATATGTGAAATTTTTTTAAAGTAAGCAAGTTGATATAAAATATTCGTTGTGTCGAGAAATATTCTTTTTGTCGGGGAATATCCATACGACGACACCATCATTGGTGGATCCCACAACGGAATAATTGTCTGAGTTAGAAAACGATAGAAATATCTTTTTATAAAAATAACGGCGAAAGTTTTTACCGTTAAACTGTTGAAATACCCGATGGTAAAAGTACAGTAATACGCGTGGTTACATAGTAGCACACGGTATTGTACAGTATATTTGATTATTGATGCTTACGTGAGAAGTCACTCAGTTATACTAGATTATTTCTACAGTAATTGCTGCATAGTATCTCACGTTATTTGATTCAATTATTGTCACAGTATCATTTGCATAATATTTATTATTAGTAAATCAATAATTGAGACGACAAAGTTATTCATATTATTATTTATACTATTGACGATGTCTAGAAAGTTCTGTCGAGGAGAGGTTTGGTCACCTAATTGCGTGCCAATAGGGAAAATTTTTTATCGAAAAGCCCCCTTTTTTCTGGGAATGATCTGATTGTTAAATATTTTGAGTTATAATATTAATGATGAATAATTATTAATAGATTAAAAATGTGTTTATTAAAGATAAATAATTTGTGGTAATTATTTATTCAATTTTTGATATAAATAGAGGGGTTTGTTATGAGGTATTTGTTATAAGTTTGGCTTATTATTCCATAAGGAGATGTACTAATTTT
Source organism: Panax notoginseng (assembly GCA_016801055.1). Classification (NCBI taxonomy): domain Eukaryota; kingdom Viridiplantae; phylum Streptophyta; class Magnoliopsida; order Apiales; family Araliaceae; genus Panax; species Panax notoginseng. Next base: position 23,259,229 of record CM029021.1, read on the forward strand.
CTGACTGTTGGTTGAAGATATAATAATAAATCAATATGTACCGCTGGTGGTAAGTTATAATAGTAGATCAATATGGATCGCTGGTTTAAAGTTTTAATAGTAAATCAGTATGGACCGTTGCTTTAAGTTTTAATAGTAAATTAATATGAACCGTCCGTTTAAAAGTGAATTAATCTAGGCCGTTCATGAATTAGTTACTATTCAATCATTTTCCTATAAATAGAAGCTCATTCTTTCATTATTTCTTACGAATTCACTGAAACTCTAGAGAGAGAAACTATAGAGAGCAAGAAGAAGAGTATTCTGCTACTACCCTACTTCAGTATTCACTCTTCTATTAAGGTAAGGGGTGTTATTTATTTCATATTCACTTATGATATTATTTTTCGTATTCGTAAGAAATATTATCTTCGTTCAATATTCGTAAGGGATATTATTTGTTGTATTCGTAAGGGGTATTATTTTTTTCGTATTCATGAGGAGAGTTATTTTATTTAATACTCTTAAGGGTTGTTATTCTATTCTTATTATTCTGTTAGAATAACCTGTCTACGCTGACTACCGCATGCATGGTGAAATATTTTGTTATTCTATTCTTATTATTCTATTGGAATAACCTGTCTATGTGGACTACCGCATGCATGGTGAAATCTTTTGTTATTCCATTCTTTATTATTCTGTGGGAATAACCTGTCTACGCGGACTACCGCATGCATGGTGAAATCTTTTGTTATTCCATTCTTTATTATTCTGTGGGAATAACCTGTCTACGCGGACTACCGCATGCCTGGGGAATAACCCTTCGTATTCAATTGTTATTAAATTATGAAAATGATCTGTCTACGCGGACTACCGCATGACAGGTGAAAATCCATTTGCAGTTTCGTATATTATTTCGTTTCATATTCTTCAATCTAAACTTACTATGATAAGTATTGCTTCTATAATTCTTGAAATTAGTGGAATATCCTTGAGTTTTGCTCTTCATCCAGTATCGTTTTATTGAAATATTGATATTAACTTTCTTATTAAATATCAATATTTTCACTTGGAGTACTATTCACGGGTTACTATTCACTCAGTTACTATTCACTCGAATATTAGTCACCCGAAGATTTGGGGTACTTTTCATATCGAGTTACTATTCACGAGTTACTATTTACTTAGGTATTAATCACTCGGGTATTTGGGGTATTTTTCATACCGGGGTACTATTCACGGGGTACTATTAACGACAAAAATTGATTTCTTTTCTGTCTAAGATTATTTTTGATACATGAATATTATTCTTGAATTTTACTCCACAAAGCAGTATCATGTTGATATTTTGGATATTTTTAAAATCTGGATAAATTTAAAGTCTTTAATATTTATCATTGATCTCATTTGATTGAATTCTTATATCATTGTCATCATTCTTATGCTTATATTGTGATAAAAGTCATCTGTGACTTACGTGCATAGATGTACTATTGATTGGTATGATTATGACCAGAGATTATTCGGTATAATCATGACCATAATGTTACAAATGATGTGGTGAAAGTTCTCATTGGCCCGTAGTGCATTGATGGACAATTGTTGATTGATCATGACCATTGATGATTACATGAATATCTTTGGCCCGTAGTGCAGGGATGATTCGATGATGTGGTTTATTTATTAAGCTGAATCTCAGCGATAAAATTGATGATAAAATTTTTAAATCATAGAAGATAGAGGATATTATGCTCTACTTGTCTCTTCTAATGGATTGCTTGTTCCGCGGCAGTTAAACTTGATGTTTATTATATTTTATCAGTTTAACACTATTGAAGGCTAACGATAATTTATTCTGCATTATCTTAGTCAAAATATTTCTTACTGGGCTAGTTGAGCTCACCCTTTGCTTTCATTGTTCTCTTCAGAAAATGAGAATATAGCTGGGATTAGTCGAGAAACGGAGTGACGATCCAAATATTTGTATTAGTAGTCCTCATTATTCTATAAAATAGTGTGATAATAATTGTAATGAGGACTCCATTGAGTGTGAATATTGTCTAGAAGGCAATATTCTTGTTTAAACTCTCAGCTATGTTTTGTCGTATTTTACACGATAGTTGTATAATTAAGTTTGTAGTTGTATTCTATACCATGTATTTGGTGACCCAAAATGGGTGATGTATACCTATTTTGGGGGCATCACAGTTGGTATCAAAGCTTAGGGATATGATCCCTGGCTAAGATGTGAGACAAGAATTAGGAGGGGAGAGACGGGAAATTCCTTCGCTAGTATGACCTACCTATGCTTATTTGGTATTTAATTGGTCGGTTAGAGTATAGGGATAATATGTGATATGTCAATTAACCCTTGTTTTGTGGCAGAGTTTGAAAATGGCATCTGAAAATGTCGAGATAAGCAATGAAGCACATGAGACCATTGAGTCACCAATGATCAATACCCATCATAATGTGCATCAAGAAGACAATAATCCTCAGGTAAACAACAACACCGATCAGATGATGAACGATGGGATGTTCAGAGGCTTTATGCAATTCATGCAACATCAGGCGAGAGAGGCTCCGGTTCAAAATACAGGTGGAAACATTGGCAACTCTCGGATGGTCTCCGCTAAGCAGTTCAAGGAGCTGGGACCACCAGAGTTTTTGGGAGAGCCAAAATCACTTAAGGCAGAGACGTGGATAAAGTAGATCACCAAGATATTTGACGTCTTGGGATGCTCCGAGGAGCAAAAGGTTCCCTTTGCCCTTTCATGTTGCGAGGAGAGGCAGATTACTGGTGGGAATCAGTAAAACGTACTCAGCCTGCCGCACTGAAGATGTCTTGGGAGAAGTTCCAAGAACTGTTCAACGATAAGTACTTTCCCAAAAGTATTCATCACATGAAGGAGGTAGAGTTCATCAAGCTAGAGTAAAATAATATGACCATGTCGCAGTACGAAGCTAAGTTTGCCGAGTTGTCCCGGTTTACGTCCCACTTGGTTGATAATGAGGAGAGAATGACGCGAATGTTTCTAAGATGTTTGAAACCCGGAATACGTCAATACCTTATTTCTCACAAACTTTGTTTATATTCTGATGTTGTGAATATGGCTCAGTTGTTGGAGCGCGATAATGAGTCAACCCACCAAAAGGTAATGAACAACAACATGATAATAATAATATCGATGGCAATGACCATCAGAACAATGATAACCATCGTGGAGGAAATTATCATGTCAGAAATGGTAACCACTTCGGTGGTAATCATGGCCAAGATAATAGAAGAAATGATTCAATTGGAAAATTCAAGAAGAGAAGATTTAACGATGATGGGAAGATGTCGACAGCAGCACTAGCGCCATCAACAAATTCTAGGGGAGGAGAATGATCGCCAGTTAGATGCTACAGATGCGGAAAGGAGGGACACATAAGTCCAAACTGTTCACAGCCTTCCAAGGTATATTTTAGTTGTGGAAAAGACGGTCACATAGCTCGATTTTGTCCTGTATCGAAATTAAGTCCAGCTGGGACGGTGGCACCAAAGGCGGATACGGACAAAACAAAGTCGGTTGTATCAGGAAGAGCATTTTTTGTGACTTCTCAAAAAAGCGAGTAACCCGAACGAAGTTAGCACGGGTTAGTTAATTATAAATTCTTGCAAAGTCTATACCTTATTAGATATCGGTTCTACCCAGTCTTTTATTTCTCCTACTTGCGCTCAACATTTAAATTTAACTTTGGAGAAATTAGACTTTGACTTAACTGTTGAAACTCCGTTGGGAGAAACCATCGTTACATCCACTGTTTATAAATCCTATTTGATTCAAATCAACACTTTCACGTTACTTGTCGATCTTATCTCTTTGAAAATACTTGCATTTGATGTGATTTTAGGAATTGATTGGTTAACTACTCATCATGCTAAAATCGATTGTTTTCGTAAGGTTGTTAGTTTTCATATTCCTAACCAACCTGTTATGCGAATTCAAGTAACCAAACTACTAAAGTCAAACATTTTCATATCAAGCCATAAAGTCATTCGTTTATTGAAAAACAGATGTCAAGCTTTCTTAGCCTATGTCACAGATTTAAACAAAAATACGTCAGATTTGAATGATATTCCTATTATTAATAAATTTCCTGACGTATTCCCTAAAGAACTTCCTAGCCTACCCCCAGAGCGTGAAATCGAATTTTATATTGACCTTAAACCCATTCTAAAACCCTCAAATATTTCTTCACCCAGAACGAACGTAACATGTGCCAAAGACGTTGGCTCGAGCTGTTGAAGATTACGACCATACCATTCAATACCATCCTATAAAAGCGAACATGATAGCTAACGCGTTGAGTGGAAGATAGCATGCGAGTGCGATATAGTTAACACAAAGACCCATTTCATACGACTTACAAAATATGAAGATAGAGTTAAAGACTCCAAGAAACTACGTGAAGATAGCGAATATATGATTAGAATCGACTTTAATCGATAAAGTTAAAGCCGCTCAAGCTACAGATTCTGAGCTGATGAATGTGAAGAAGAAGGTTCAAGAAGGCATTATTCTAAAAGAAAGAATCGATGAAGAGAGGAAATCTCAACCCTCAATTCTATTGGTCCATTTGAAATCCTCGATCAAGTAGGAACTATGGCCTATAGACTCGCTTTACCGCCAAGTATATCGCGTGTTCATAATATTTTTCACGTATCGATGTTACGTAAATATGTGGACGACCCGAACCACATTATTGAATTAGAACTAGACGAGATAGCAGAAGATTTAACGTATGAGGAGATACGTGTTAAAATCTTGAATAAGAAGGATCATATTCGACACTCAAAGGTTATACCTTAAGAGTTAGAATCTAAACAAGGTATCCTCACCTCTTCGGCATACCAGGTACGTACATAAATTTCGAGGGCGAAATTTCATAAGGAGAGGAAATTGTAAGGCCCCGAATATTATGAAATTAAAGTATTCAATTTTCTTATAATTATTATTCTATTTAATGGTTAAATTGATAAAGAGTTAAAGTTAAGGGTGATATGTGAAATTTTTTTAAAGTAAGCAAGGTGATATAAAATATTCGTTGTGTCGGAAAATATTCTTTTTGTCGGGGAATATCCGTACGACGTGGACCCCACAACGGAATAACTGTCGGAGTTAGAAAATGACATAAATATCTTTTTATAAAAATAATGGCAAAAGTTTTTACCGTTAAACTGTTGAAATACCCGGTGGTAAAAGTACAGTAATACGTGTAGTTACATAGTAGCACACGGTATTGTACAATATCTTTGATTATTGATGCTTATGTGAGAAGTCACTCAGTTATACTCAATTATTGCTACAGTAATTACTGCATAGTATCTCATATTATTTGATTCAATTATTGTCACATTATCATTTGCATAATATTTATTATTAGTAAATCAATAATTGAGACGATAAAGTTATTTATATTATTATTTGTAATATTGACGATGTCTAGAAAGTTCTGTTGAGGAGAGGTTTGGTCACCTAATTGCGCGCCAATAGGGAGAAATCCTTATCGGAAAGCCCTCTCTTTCCTGAGAATGATCTGATTGTTAAATATTGTGAGTTATAATATTAATGATGAATAATTGTTAATAGATTAAAAATATATTTATTAAAGATAAATGATTTGTGGTAATTATTTATTCAATTTTTGATATAAATAGAGGGATTTGTTATGAGGTATTTGTTATAAGTTTGGCTTATTATTCCATGAGGAGATATGTTAATTTTAAAATCGTTGGTTGAAGATATAATAGTAAATCAATATGGACCGCTGGTGGAAAGTTATAATAGTAAATCAATATGGATCGCTGGTTTAAAGTTTTAATAGTAAATCAGTATGGACCGTTGCTTTAAGTTTTAATAGTAAATCAATATGGACCGTTCGTTTAAAAGTGAATTAATCTGGGCCGTTTATGAATTAGTTACTATTCAATCCTTTTTCCTATAAATAGAAGCTCATTTCTTCATTATTTCTTACGAATTCATTGAAACTCTAGAGAGAGAAACTATAGGGAGCAAGAAGAAGAGTATTCTGCTACTACCCTACTTCAGTATTCACTCTTCTATTAAGGTAAGGAGTGTTATTTATTTCATATTTACTTACGATATTATTTTTCGTATTCGTAAGAAATATTATCTTCGTTTAATATTCGTAAGGGATATTATTTGTTATATTCGTAAGGGGTATTATTTCTTTCGTATTCATGAAGAGAGTTATTTTCTTTCAATACTCGTAAGAGTTGTTATTCTATTCTTATTATTTTATTGGAATAACCTGTCTACGCGGACTACCGCATGCATGGTAAAATATTTTATTATTCCATTCCTATTTGTAACATTCCAGAATTTTAAAATGTAATATTAAATATTTATTGATTTATATAAGTATTTAATGGATATGTTTATTGTTAAATAAATAATTGTTCAATTTGAGTTTATGAGGTGTAATTATTTATTTGTTAAATAAATAATTAAATATTAAATAATAAATATTTATTTATAATATTAAATATTTATTGAATTATATGACAAATTGAGTTGGTGTGATTTAGTTATTTATTTGTTGAGTAAATAATTAAGGAGATAAGAAAATTAGTTGTTATGAGATTATATAATAATTGAATTTATTAAGAAAGCTAGAGAGCTTATAGGGATTTAAATAAACTATAATATTTTAAATGGGAAATTGTCATTTAAAATATTAGTTGGTTAAATAGTATTATAATTATAAAAGAAATTATAGTTATGTGATATTAAATTATGTGCTAAAGTAATTTAATATATTAATGTTTTAATTGATTTATTAATTAAATAAAAGTATGATAAATAACCTTACTATAAAGGAGTTTTTAAATTAAATTAAAAGAGTTTAATTTAGTTTTGCCAAACTAGGCCTAATGCCTATTAAGTCGTTAATATAATAGTATTTTACCAAATAAGGTATAAGAATTAATCCATTTGTTCTAATTCAGTTTACCAAACAAGGTGTAAGGGTTAATGGGCTATTTTATTAAGATTAACCAAACAAGCCTTACGGCTTTTGATTTTCAAAATAAAAATAACTGATGTCAGTTAAGTTAGTATTATATTATGTATTTAATATATTTATTATTACTATATACGTTATATTAGTTTACGTATGTTAGAGTTAGGAAGAAAGAAAACTCAGAAGAAAAGAGAGAAGAAGAAGAATATCACAGAGAAAAGTTTGAGAAAATTCTAGAGAGAAAGGGAGTGATTCTAACAGGTTTTTGAAAAAAGAATTGGAGAAAAGAATAGCCATCATCTTCTTAATCAAAGGTAGGAGCTTAACCTTTTTCTTTAAAGTTTAGTTTTTTCTTTTTCTTCCAAAAAGTTCTCTGTGAAATTTTTATAAAGGATAAATTGTTGTTATGTATATAGTTTGGTATGTTTATTTATTATAAGGTTATTTCATAAGTTTATATATGATTATAGGCATAGTAATTCATGTATATATGTGTTTTGTGGAAGAAAGTATATTACAGTGTTTACAGGAAAATATATATGAAATGGCTTAATTTAAAATAGAAATTTAGGTTTTATTAGATGTTAAATTGATATATTGATTATTGAATTTGATAGAATATGTAAAATTATAACTATGATGTTTTGAAATTTCTGTTTTGGTTGAAAAACAAATTCACAGTGTTGATTTCCATTGAAAATATCAAAAATGGAGTTTTTGCCAAAAACATTGAAATTGGGTGTTGTAACTTTGATGTTTATGTTAATTTATGGATAGAAACATGTTAGAAGTCTTCACAATATGTTTATATGAAGTTTATATGTAAATTACATGGTAATCAGTCTATTAGATTCGAGCTTTTAGGCCAATTTGGCTTTTTCTTGTACTATTGCCGAAGCTGTCAGTCGGAACTGCAGTTTTGCAGCGCGGCGCGGCTTCAGCAGTACATTAGTGGCGCCGCAGCGCCATCACCACACCGCAGCGCGGCTTTGTTGTTCATTCGCCGCGCCGCAGCTCCGACTCGGTGCTGCAGCGCGAACCACAGTATAAACTGTGGCGCCGCAGCGCGAGTTAGCAGAATGGTCTGACAATGTACTTTTTGTACACGAAATTTTAAGGAACACTATATGACAATAGTAGGACTGTAAAATATTAATTTTTAATGTTTCTATGCTATGAATAAATATGTTATTACATATTAACTTGTGTTATAATTGATTATGTGATTATATAATCAAACCTAAATGATAAACGTACTTAGTTATGTTTGTAAAGTGTTAATGGCTAACTATATTATGATGACATATGTTTATAGGATATTGTGATTCGTATTAATTCAGTTTAGCCTACGAGCAAGACAAGTTTTCTAACTCTATTTTATAATTGAGCAAGTTTTCTAATCCTTTGTCTTATTGAACTATTTGATGTTGAACAATTTATTCTTGTAATTCAATTTTTGGTTAGCATGCATAACTAGATTTCTATGCATGTTTAATATTCAGTTCTAATTAACCTTGGCTTAGTATATTGTTCAAGCAAGGTATGCTATAGTATTCAAATTGTATGCTATTAGATTATTCCTAAAGCATGATTTTAGTTACTATGATTAATTCAATTATGATTATTCTATAAGCATAATGTCATGGACTTTATTCAACTACTCCGTAGTTGATGTTCGTTGAATTCCAAATTATCTTGAAAGCTTATCCAAACCAAACTTACATTGGTGTGGACTTATATTCTAAATACTGAGATGAATAACTCTTTTAATAGAGGTTTACGCTTAGCATTGAAATGGTTGTGCACAATACATTGTACGAAGGGTTGATCCCCCTAAGTACGTGGAGTCCTTATAGTCTTATGACTGTTAAAGTTAAAGTTGAAAGATTACTTATAACTGTGGACATGATTCGTGGTCATTAGACCCTCAGTGAATGTCATAACTCTCAGAAAGTTAATAGAATATATTGTTCAGTTCTATTGATACTAATATTGTCAATTGATGTAAAAGTTTAAAGATTCACTTATTGTTATTTCAAGTGGGTCTTGTTTGCTCACTCTTGCCTGTAAAATTTCTTACAGCTAAAGTTGAAACTGGTGAAGTACCAAGCACCGGTAAGGGAAAAGGGAAGATGAATAAATGTTGAAGACTTGTAATAGTTTGATAGTTTATTTTCAGACTTTGGTTTAATGATTGTAATGAAGTTATTTAAATTTCAGCATGAATGATTGTTTGTAAAGGTTAGATAACCTGGGAGATTTTATTTAAGTTTAATCCTGTATGGGCAGGTTTTCTTTTATTATTCAATTCTTTTATGAATGGGTAGTTAATAAATGAACGTTTGATTACGTGAGCACCAAATCTTGAGAAAATGAAGTACCAGGATTTGGGGGTGTCACAAGTTGGTATCAAAGCTTTAGGTTATGAACCTTAGGTGGGGGAAAAAGCCTTAGGAAGTAACCTTTGAAAAGATAGTGGAGATAACTCTAATCGAGTTTTAAGAAAGAAGTAATAAAACACTTATGTGTTCATGTGTTTATAACTTATGTGCTCCTGAGTGTCGAGTAGTAATGATTAATAATTAAAACTTTAAAACTTTGTTGTCAGGATGACTAATGTCGGAGAATTCAGTCAGGCTAGGGATGAGGGACCTCAGATGCCTATAGAGAAGGAGTCTCGCGACATTTATGTAGTTTGGGAACAATTACTGCCATGGGAGTCAGCCCCGTTGGTCACAGTAATTGAGAATGAAGATGATGATGTGGAGACAGACGAGGAGGATCCCGTTGAGTTGCCACAGGAGGATGAGGATGACGAGGATGAGGAGGAAGAGACTCCACTAACCTCGATAGCCGCTCGTATGTACGATGAAGTCTATGACCGGAACGTGGAACTTCAGGATACCGTTGAGGAGTTGCAGGAGATAGTAGCTGAACAACAGACTACAATGACGCAAAAAGACGGCGAGATCCAGGATCGTGAGGAACAACTGACAAACACCGAGGAGAAACTAGTACAGACCGAAGGAGAAAAAGAGCTATTGATCGAGATGGTTGCTGAACTGAAGAGCAAGCTGAGAGAAGAAGCTGCTAAGAGGGTAAGAGCTGAAGATGCATACGAGGAAGCTTATCAACGAACCATATTAGCAACAAGAGACACGCAAGCAAAGAGGATGAAGATGGAAGAGATGGATAAAGTATTTAACACTGCAATTAATCGAGCTCAAGATCGGGTCATGGGATATCCGATTCAGTTCGAGATGCTACCATCATACGTGTTAGATCGTAGAACAATGTTTCGAGTCATGGAGGAGGAACGTGATAGGGCTAAGAAGTATCTTAATAGAACATTATAGCTGTAGTACGATGAGTGAAAGGTTTAATAAATTGTAAATCCCAAGTCTTATGCAACCTATGGGATATGATTATGATATTGTCCTGAAACTTTTGCGGTTCAGGAAAGTAATGTAGTTAGGAGAGATGCTATTGTTTTATATTTTTGAAAAGGTTATGAATAAATAAAAGTTGTTATTTTATTCAAAGTGTTATGTGTTATGTAGTTATTTCTGTTATGGAGACTAGTTAACTAGAAAATACTTAAATAAGCGGAGTAATAGTCTAATAGATGTTTTGTTTTAACAAAAAATGCCTCCCAGACGTCAACCAACACGACAGAAAACCACCAAAGAAACCAATAACGTCAATGTTGACGGTAACCCCGTTCAACAATTAGTGACTTTACTGACAGTAGCATTGCAGAATCAACCACAAAATCATGGTACAACGTTTAAGGATTTCAAGGCGGTTGGACCACCTGAATTCCGTGGGTCCATGAATCCAGTCGAAGCACAAACCTAGATTATGGAGATAGAAAAAGTGTTCGATGTCGCTAGGGTAGGGGATGACCAGAAGACTACTTTCGCAACATTTATGTTGAAAGCAGAAGTTAGTTATTGGTGGCAGGCCAATAAAACTCGGGAAGGGCCAGGAGTGATGACCTGGGATAGGTTCAAGGAGTTATTTTTCGAGACCTATTTTTCGAAGAGTTCGAAGAGTCAGCTGAAAGTACAGTTTTTGGAACTAAAGCAAGGGACGATGACGGTATCTGAGTATGCTGCAAAGTTCAATGAATTAGCGAGGTTTGCGCCATATCAAGTCAGCACAGACGAACGTAAGGCGAAGAAATTTGAACAGGGACTGAAGCCCTGGCTGTACAGTAGGGTCTGCCTGTTCCAATTGAAGATATTTGCAGCGGTGATGGAGAAAGCAGTACTTGCTGAAGGTGGAGGCGAGGCGGTGACAAAGTTCAACCAGGAACAAAAGAAGAAGAAGAAGAATGAGAATGAGATTAAGAATGGAGCTGGTAACAGTGGAATCAACAACAACAACAACAACAGCTTGAAGAGAAAGTGGAATAGGATTATGGGTACTGAAAACCAGCAGGGTAACCAGCAAAACAAAAAGTTTGAAGCATGTGCGACATGTGGGAAGTTTCACAAGGGTGCGTGCTTGATGGGGAAATGAGTTTGCTACAATTGTGGCCAGGAGGGTCACATCGCCCCAAATTGCACTAAACCGAAGAAGAATGCGTGCTTCACGTGCGGATCCAAGGATCACTTTGCTCGTGAATGTCCTAAGAAGAAGGAGGGAGTGACAACCAGAAGTAGTGGAGGTAACAATGGAAGTACATGGGTCATTGCAGGACCTGCAGCATCAAACAAACCCACAGCCAGAACCTTCAACATAACTGTGTAAGATGCTGTGCAATCAAAAGATGTGGTGTCAGGTATTATCCCAATCAATGATATTGATGCATATGTATTATTTGATTCGGGTGCTACTTGCTCGTTTATATCTGATGAGTTTGCTAAGAGGTTAGAATTGCCTAGAGAAGAAATGAATTTTCCTTTGAACATAGAAATTACGAATAAGGAAATAATCCCTATTAGATTCGTATACAAGAACTGTAGGGTGAACATTAAGGAGAATATCTTGTTGGTAGATTTAATTCCGATTAAACTCGGGGAGTTTGATGTAATTTTGGGAATGGATTGACTGTTCAAATATGAAGCAGTAATCGATTGTCACAAGAAGTGTGCAAACCTTATGACTCCGTTAAAGGTAGTATTTTTTTGTAGCAAGTCACCTAGACAAATGAAATGTCTGACGACTATGCAGGCCAAGAAATTGTTGAGTCAAGGTTGTGTGGGCTATTTAGCTTACATAGTCGATACTCAAAAGAAGGGTGTGAAAATAGAAGAAATACCAGTAGTGAGGGAATTCAAAGACGTGTTTCCAGAGGATTTGCCAGGACTTCTGCCTGACAGAGAAATTGAGTTCTTGATCGACTTAGCACCGGGAACATCACCAATATCGAAGGCCCCGTATAGAATGGCTCCGGTGGAAATGAAGGAACTGATGGTACAGTTGCAAGAACTGCTGGATAAGAAATATATTCAACCAAGTGTATCGTCGTGGGGAGCGCCAATTTTATTCGTGAAGAAGAAGGACGGGTCAATGCGTCTTTGCATTGATTATAGGGAGTTAAACAAAGTCACTATTAAAAATAAATACCTGTTACCAAGAATAGATGATTTGTTTGACCAATTGAAGGGTGCCAAATACTTTTCGAAAATAGATTTGAGAAGTGGGTATCACCAGCTAAAAGTGAGGAAGGAGGATATACCACGAACGGCATTCAGAACTCGGTATGGACATTACGAGTTTCTGGTGATGTCTTTTGGTTTAACCAATGCACCTGCTGCGTTCATGGATTTGATAAACAGGGTGTTTTAACCATTTCTAGACAAGTTTGTAGTGGTATTTATCGACGACATTCTAGTGTTTTCTAAAACTCAGGAAGAACACGTGGAACACTTACGTTTGACATTGGAGACACTAAGAAGGAAAAAGCTGTACGCAAAATTCTCTAAGTCCGAATTTTGGCTCGGCCGTGTACAATTTTTGGGTCATATTATTGACAAGGATGGGATTTCAGTGGATTCATCAAAAGTGAAAGTTGTAATCAATTGGGAACAACCAAGAACACCATCAGAAGTGAGGAGTTTCTTGGGACTGGCTGGTTATTATAGAAGATTTATTCAAGATTTTTCTAAGATAGCCACTCCGTTAACAAATTTGACAAGGAAAGCTGTAAAATTCGTGTGGACGGAAAAATGTGAAGAAAGTTTTCAAGATTTGAAGAAGAAGCTAAGTGTAGCACCTGTGTTGACATTACCAGATAATACAGGAAACTTTGTGGTGTATAGTGATGCCTCACACAAAGGGTTGGGTTGTGTTCTGATGCAGAACGGCAAAGTTATTGCGTATGCATCAAGACAACTGAGGGATTATGAGAAAGGGTATCCGACTCATGATTTGGAATTGGCTGCAGTTGTATTTGCTCTGAAGATATGGAGGCACTTTCTTTATGGAGAGAAATGTGAGATCTACACAGACCACAAAAGTCTGAAGTATATTTTCACTCAGAAGGATTTGAACATGCGTCGACGAAGGTGGATGGAATTGATAAAGGATTATGATTGTGAGATCTTTTATCATCCGGGCAAAGCAAATGTAGTGGCAGATGCTTTAAGCAGGAAAGGTCGGGAGAAATTGATGCTGATAACAACTCAGGAGGAGCTCATTTCAGCAATGACAAAACTGGAGTTGGAAATCAAGTTTCCAAAAGAATCTGACGAACAACTATTTCAGATAGAGGCAGGTCCAACTTTACTGGACAAGGTGAAGAACGCTCAGTTACAAGATGAAGAATGTGGAAAGATAAAGAAGAATATGGTTGATGGAATCGGTACGAAATACAAGGTCGATACCGAAGGATTACTACGGTTCGAGGGAAGAATCTGGGTTCCAGCAACACCAGAGCTGAAAGAAGAAATTTTGACCGAAGCTCATAGCTCAAAATATTCAATTCATCCAGGAAGCACGAAAATGTATCAAGATTTGCGCTGACATTTTTTGTGGCCGAATATAAAAAGGGACGTTACAGAATGCGTAGCGAAGTGCTTGACATGTCAAAGAGTAAAAGCCGAACATCAAAGACCCAGCGGATTACTTCAACCGTTAGAAATACCAGAATGGAAGTGGGAACACATCACGATGGATTTTGTGGTGGGTCTTCCAACTACTCAGAGAGGATGTGATGCGATTTGGGTGATAGTGGACAGACTGACGAAATCAGCGCACTTTCTACCAATAAAGATTAGATTCAATCTTGATCAGTTGGCAAGATTGTACATTAAGGAGATCATTTTGAGGCACGGAGTGCCAGTATCAGTTGTGTCCGATAGAGATCCGCGATTCACATCAAATTTCTGGAAGAGATTACAAGAATGCATGGGGACACAGTTACGAATGAGTACGGCGTATCATCCACAAACAGATAGCCAAAGCGAACGAACAATTCAGACATTGGAAGATATGCTGAGAGCATGTGTCATTGACTTTAAAAGAAGTTGGGAAGAACAATTACCGTTGGTGGAATTTGCTTACAACAACAGTTACCACGCGAGCATCGGCATGCCGCCTTACGAGGCATTGTGCGGCAGAAAGTGCAGAACTCCACTGTGCTGGGATGAAGTCGGTGAACGACAACTGTTAGGACCAGAATTGGTACAACAAACTGTTGGCGTTGTTAAACTCATCAGGACAAGATTAATAGCAGCCCAAGACAGACATAAAAAGTATGCTGATCAACACAGACAAGATCGTGCATTCGACGTAGGAACTTTTGTATTTTTAAATGTTTCTCCTTGGAAAGGGAAAATTCGTTTCGGTAAAAAGGGAAAGCTAAGCCCGAGATTTATTGGACCATTTGAAGTGCTGCGAAGAGTGGGAGAAGTGGCTTATGAGGTAGCTCTATCTCCAGGGTTGGAAAACATTCATAATGTTTTTCACATTTCGGTGTTACGACCATATAAACCCGACTACAAACATGTGATCGAGTATAAACCGTTGCAGTTCGAGAAAGATTTGTCTTATGAAGAGATTCCTATCCAGATAGTTGACAGGAAAGAACAAGTGCTCAAGAATAAAGTGATACCTTCTATGAAGGTGATATGGAGGAACCACAACGCTGAAGAAGCTACGTGGGAACTCGAAGAGAAAATGTTGAAAGAGTACCCTGAATTATTTGTTTAATCTATGTCTTCGATTCTGGGGATAGAATCTTTGTAAGTAGGGAAGAATGTAACGAATAATTTGTTTGAGTGGTGATTCTGGGGACATAATCCTTGTAAGGAGGGAATGATGTAACATTCCAGAATTTTAAAATGTAATATTAAATATTTATTGATTTATATAAGTATTTAATGGATATGTTTATTGTTGAATAAATAATTGTTCAATTTGAGTTTATGGGGTGTAATTATTTATTTGTTAAATAAATAATTAAATATTAAATAATAAATATTTATTTACAATATTAAATAT
Organism: Panax notoginseng; assembly: GCA_016801055.1. Classification (NCBI taxonomy): domain Eukaryota; kingdom Viridiplantae; phylum Streptophyta; class Magnoliopsida; order Apiales; family Araliaceae; genus Panax; species Panax notoginseng. The sequence goes on from CM029021.1 coordinate 23,274,688, forward strand.
TTATTGAATTATATGACAAATTGAGTTGATGTGATTTAGTTATTTATTTGTTGAATAAATAATTAAGGAGATAAGAAAATTAGTTGTTATGAGATTATATAATAATTGAATTTATTAAGAAAGCTAGAGAGCTTATAGGGATTTAAATAAACTATAATATTTTAAATGGGAAATTGTCATTTAAAATATTAGTTGGTTAAATAGTATTATAATTATAAAAGAAATTATAGTTATGTGATATTAAATTATGTGCTAAAGTAATTTAATATATTAATGTTTTAATTGATTTATTAATTAAATAAAAGTATGATAAATAACCTTACTATAAAGGAGTTTTTAAATTAAATTAAAAGAGTTTAATTTAGTTTTGCCAAACTAGGCCTAATGCCTATTAAGTCTTTAATATAATAGTGTTTTACCAAACAAGGTATAAGGATTAATCCATTTGTTCTAATTCAGTTTACCAAACAAGGTGTAAGGGTTAATGGGCTATTTTATTAAGATTAACCAAACAAGCCTTACGGCTTTTGATTTTCAAAATAAAAATAACTGATGTCAGTTAAGTTAGTATTATATTATGTATTTAATATATTTATTATTACTATATATGTTATATTAGTTTACGTATGTTAGAGTTAGGAAGAAAGAAAACTCAGAAGAAAAGAGAGAAGAAGAAGAATATCACAGAGAAAAGTTTGAGAAAATTCTAGAGAGAAAGGGAGTGATTCTAACAGGTTTTGAAGAAAAGAATAGCCATCATCTTCTTAATTAAAGGTAGGAGCTTAACCTTTTTCTTTAAAGTTTAGTTTTTTCTTTTTCTTCCAAAAAGTTCTCTGTGAAATTTTTATAAATGATAAATTGTTGTTATGTATATAGTTTGGTATGATTATTTATTATAAGGTTATTTCATAAGTTTATATATGATTATAGGCATAGTAATTCATGTATATATGTGTTTTGTGGAAGAAAGTATATTACAGTGTTTACAGGAAAATATATATGAAATGGCTTAATTTAAAATAGAAATTTAGGTTTTATTAGATGTTAAATTGATATATTGATTATTGAATTTGATAGAATATGTAAAATTATAACTATGATGTTTTGAAATTTCTGTTTTGGTTGAAAAACAAATTCACAGTGTTGATTTCCATTGAAAATATCAAAAATGGAGTTTTTGCCAAAAACATTGAAATTGGGTGTTGTAACTTTGATGTTTATGCTAATTTATGGATAGAAACATGTTAGAAGTCTTCACAATATGTTTATATGAAGTTTATATGTAAATTACATGGTAATCAGTCTATTAGATTCAAGCTTTTAAGCCAATTTGGCTTTCTCTTGTACTGTTGCCGAAGCTGTCAGTCGAAACTGCAGTTTCGCGGCGCGGCGTGGCTTCAGCAGTACATTAGTGGCGCCGCAGCGCCATCACCACGCCGCAGCGCGACTTTGTTGTTCATTCGCCACGCCATAGCTCCGACTCGGCGCCGCAGTGCGAACCACAGTATAAACTGTGGCACCGCAGCGCGAGTTAGCAGAATGGTCTGACAATGTACTTTTTGTACGCGAAATTTTAAGGAACACAATATGACAATAGTAGGACTGTAAAATATTAATTTTTAATGTTTCTATGCTATGAATAAATATGTTATTACATATTAACTTGTGTTATAATTGATTATGTGATTATATAATCAAACCTAAAGGATAAACGTACTTAGTTATGTTTGTAAATTGTTAATAGTTAACTATGTCATGATGACATATGTTTATAGGATATTGTGATTCGTATTAATTTGGTTTAGCCTACGAGCAAGACAAGTTTTCTAACTCTATTTTATAATTGAGCAAGTTTTCTAATCCTTTGTCTTATTGAACTATTTGATGTTGAACAATTTATTCTTGTAATTCAATTTTTGGTTAGCATGCATAACTAGATTTCTATGCATGTTTAATATTCAGTTATAATTAACCTTGGCTTAGTATATTGTTCAAGCAAGGTATGCTATAGTATTCAAATTGTATGCTATTAGATTATTCCTAAAGCATGATTTTAGTTACTATGATTAATTCAATTATGATTATTCTATAAGCATAATGTCATGGACTTTATTCAACTACTCCGTAGTTGATGTTCGTTGAATTCCAAATTATCTTGAAAGCTTATCCAAACCAAACTTACATTGGTGTGGACTTATATTCTAAATACTGAGATGAACAACTCTTTTAATAGAGGTTTACGCTTAGCATTGAAATGGTTGTGCACAATACATTGTACGAAGGGTTGATCCCCCTAAGTACGTGGAGTCCTTATAGTCTTATGACTGTTAAAGTTAAAGTTGAAAGATTACTTATAACTGTGGACATGATTCGTGGTCATTAGACCCTTAGTGAATGTCATAACTCTCAGAAAGTTAATAGAATATATTGTTCAGTTCTATTGATACTAATATTGTCAATTGATGTAAAAGTTTAAAGATTCACTTATTGTTATTTCAAGTGGGTCTTGTTTGCTCACTCTTGCCTGTAAAATTTCTTACAGCTAAAGTTGAAACTGGTGAAGTACCAAGCACCGGTAAGGGAAAAGGGAAGATGAATAAATGTTGAAGACTTGTAATAGTTTGATAGTTTATTTTCAGACTTTGGTTTAATGATTGTAAGGAAGTTATTTAAATTTCAGCATGAATGATTGTTTGTAAAGGTTAGATAACCTGGGAGATTTTATTTAAGTTTAATCCTATATGGGCAGGTTTTCTTTTATTATTCAATTCTTTTATGAATGGGTAGTTAATAAATGAACGTTTGATTACGTGAGCACCAAATCTTGAGAAAATGAAGTACTAGGATTTGGGGGTGTCACAAGTTGGTATCAAAGCTTTAGGTTATGAACCTTAGGTGGGGGGAAAAGCCTTAAGAAGTAACCTTTAAAAAGATAGTGGAGATAACTCTAATCGAGTTTTAAGAAAGAAGTAATAAAACACTTATGTGTTCATGTGTTTATAACTTATGTGCTCCTGAGTGTCGAGTAGTAATGATTAATAATTAAAACTTTAAAACTTTGTTGTCAGGATGACTAATGTCGGAGAATCTAGTCAGGCTAGGGAGGAGGGACCTCAGATGCCTATAGAGGAGGAGTCTCGCGACATTCATGTTGTTTGGGAACAATTACTGCCATGGGAGTCAGCCCCGTTGGTCACAGTAGTTGAGAATGAGGATGATGATGTGGAGACAGACGAGGAGGATCCCGTTGAGTTGCCACAGGAGGATGAGGATGACGAGGATGAGGAGAAAGAGACTCCACTAACCTCGATAGCCGCTCGTATATACGATGAAGTCTATGACCGCAACGTGGAACTTCAGGATACCGTTGAGGAGTTACAGGAGATAGTAGCTGAACAACAGTCTGCAATGACGCAAAAAGACGGCGAGATCCAAGATCGTGAGGAACGACTGACAAACACCGAGGAGAAACTAGTAAAGACCGAAGGAGAAAAAGAACAATTGATCGAGATGGTTGCTGAACTGAAGAGCAAGCTGAGAGAAGAAGCTGCTAAGAGGATAAGAGCTGAAGATGCATACGAGGAAGCTTATCAACGAACCAGATTAGCAACAAGAGACACGCAAGCAAAGAGGATGAAGATGGAAGAGATGGATAAAGTATTTAACACTGCAATTAATCGAGCTCAAGATCGGGTCATGGGATATCCGATTCAGTTCGAGACGCTACCATCATACGTGTTAGATCGCAAAACAATATTTCGAGTCATGGAGGAGGAACGTGATAGGGCTAAGAAGTATCTTAATAGAACATTGTAGCTGTAGTACGATGAGTGAAAGGTTTAATAAATTGTAAATCCCAAGTCTTATGCAACCTATGGGATATGATTATGATATTGTCCTGAAACTTTTGCGGTTCAGGAAAGTAATATAGTTAGGAGAGATGCTATTATTTTATATTTTTGAAAAGGTTATGAATAAATAAAAGTTGTTATTTTATTCAAAGTGTTATGTGTTATGTGGTTATTTCTGTTATGGAGACTAGTTAACTAGAAAATACTTAAATAAGCGGAGTAATAGTCTAATAGATGTTTTGTTTTAACAAAAAATGCCTCCCAGACGTCAACCAACACGACAGAGAACCACCAAAGAAACCAATAACGTCAATGTTGACGGTAACCCCGTTCAACAATTAGTGACTTTACTGACAGTAGCATTGCAGAATCAACCACAAAATCATGGTACAACGTTTAAGGATTTCAAGGCGGTTGGACCACCTGAATTCTGTGGGTCCATGAATCCAGTCGAAGCACAAACCTAGATTATGGAGATAGAAAAAGTGTCCGATGTCGCTAGGGTAGGGGATGACCAGAAGACTACTTTCGCAACATTTATGTTGAAAGCAGAAGCTAGTTATTGGTGGCAGGTCAATAATACTCGGGAAGGGCCAGGAGTGATGACCTGGGATAGGTTCAAGGAGTTTTTTTTCGAGACCTATTTTTCGAAGAGTTCAAAGAGTCAGCTGAAAGTACAGTTTCTGGAACTAAAGCAAGGGACGATGACGGTATCTGAGTATGCCGCGAAGTTCAACGAATTAGCAAGGTTTGCGCCATATCAAGTCAGCACAGACGAACGTAAGGCGAAGAAATTTGAACAGGGACTGAAGCCCTGGCTGTACAGTAGGGTCTACCTGTTCCAATTGAAGACATTTGCAGCGGTGATGGAGAAAGCAGTACTTGCTGAAGGTGGAGGCTAGGCGGTGACAAAGTTTAACCAGGAACAAAAGAAGAAGAAGAATGAGAATGAGATTAAGAATGGAGCTGGTAACAGTGGAAGCAACAACAACAACCACAACAGCTTGAAAAGAAAGTGGAATGGGAGTATGGGTACTGAAAACCAGCAGGGTAACCAGCAAAACAAAAAGGTTGAAGCATGTGCAATATGTGGGTAGTTTCACAAGGGTGCGTGCTTGATGGAGAAACGAGTTTGCTAAAATTGTGGCCAAGAGGGTCACATCGTCCCAAATTGCACTAAACCGAAGAAGAATGCGTGCTTCACGTGCGGATCCAAGGATCACTTTGCTCGTGAATGTCCTAAGAAGAAGGAGGGAGTGGCAACCAGAAGTAGTGGAGGTAACAATGGAAGTACATGGGCCATTGCAGGACCTGCAGCATCAAACAAACCCACAGCCAGAACCTTCAACATGACTGTGGAAGATGCTGTGCAATTAAAAGATGTGGTGTCAGGTATTATCCCAATCAATGATATTGATGCATATGTATTATTTGATTCGGGTGCTACTTGCTCATTTATATCTGATGAGTTTGCTAAGAGGTTAGAATTGCCTAGAGAAGAACTGAATTTCCTTTGAACATAGAAATTGCGAATAAGGAAATAATCCCTATTAGATTCGTATACAAGAACTGTAGGGTGAACATTAAGGAGAATATCTTGTTGGTAGATTTAATTTCGATTAAACTCGGGGAGTTTGATGTAATTTTGGGAATGGATTGGTTGTTCAAATATGAAGCAGTAATCGATTGTCACAAGAAGTGTGTAAACCTTATGACTCCGTCAAAGGTAGTATTTTTTGGTAGCAAGTCACCTAGACAAATGAAATATTTGACGACTATGCAGGCCAAGAAATTGTTGAGTCAAGGTTGTGTGAGCTATTTAGCTTACATAGTCGATACTCAAAAGAAGGGTGTGAAAATAGAAGAAATACCAGTAGTGAGGGAATTCAAAGACGTGTTTCCAGAGGATTTGCCAAGACTTCCGACTGACAGAGAAATTGAGTTCGTGATCGACTTAGCACCGGGAACAACACCAATATCGAAGGCCCTGTACAGAATGGCTCTGGTGGAAATGAAGGAACTGATGGTACAATTACAAGAACTGTTGGACAAGAAATATATTCAACCAAGCGTATCGCCGTGGGGAGTGCCAGTTTTATTCGTGAAGAAGAAGGACGGGTTAATGCGTCTTTGCATTGATTATAGGGAGTTAAACAAAGTCACTATTAAAAATAAATACCCGTTGCCAAGAATAGATGATTTGTTTGACCAATTGAAGGGTGCCAAATACTTTTCGAAAATAGATTTGAGAAGTGGGTATCACCAGCTAAAAGTGAGGAAGGAGGATATACCACGACCGACATTCAGAACTCGGTATGGACATTACGAGTTTTTGGTGAAGTCTTTTGGTTTAACCAATGCACCTGCTGCGTTCATGGATTTGATGAACAGGGTGTTTAAACCATTTCTAAACAAGTTTGTAGTGGTATTTATCGACGACATTCTAGTGTTTTCCAAAACTCAGGAAGAACACGTGGAACACTTACGTTTGACATTGGAGACACTAAGAAGGGAAAAGCTGTACGCGAAATTCTCTAAGTGTGAATTTTGGCTCGACCGTGTACAATTTTTGGGTCATGTTATTGACAAGGATGGGATTTCAGTGGATCCATCAAAAGTGGAAGCTGTAATCAATTGGGAACAACCAAGAATACCGTCAGAAGTGAGGAGTTTCTTGGAACTGGCTGGTTATTGTAGAAGATTTATTCAAGATTTTTCTAAGATAGCCACTCCGTTAACAAATTTGACAAGGAAAGCTATAAAATTCGTGTGGACGGAGAAATGTGAAGAAAGTTTTCAAGATTTGAAGAAGAAGTTAAGTGTAGCACCTATGTTGACATTACCAGATAATACAGGAAACTTTGTGGTGTATAGTGATGCCTCACACAAAGGGTTGGGTTGTGTTCTGATGCAGAACGGCAAAGTTATTGCGTATGCATCAAGACAACTGAGGGATTATGAGAAAGGGTATCCGACTCATGATTTGGAATTGGCTGCAGTTGTATTATTGCGTATGAGGTATTGCTTCTATAATTCCTTAAATTAATAGAATATCCTTGAGTTTTGCGCTTCATCCAGTATCGTTTCATTGAAATATTGGTATGAATTTTCTTATTAAATATCAATATTTTCACTCGAGGTACTATTCACATGTTACTATTCACTCAATTACTATTCACTCGAATATTATTCACCCGAGGATTTGGGGTACTTTTCATATCGAGTTACTATCCATGAGTTACTATTCACTAGTGTATTAATCACTCGGGTATTCAGGGTATTTTTCATGCCAGAGTACTATTCACGGGGTACTATTCCCAAAGTACTATTCACGACAAAAATTGATTTCTTTTCTGTACAAGATTGTTTTTGATACATGAATATTATTCTTGAATTTTACTCCACAAAGCAACATCATGTTGACAATTTATATATTTTTAAACTCTGGATAAATTTAAAGTCTTTAATATTTATCCTTGATCTCGTTTGATTGAATTCTTATATCATTGTCATCATCCTCATGCTTATATTTTGATAAAAGTCATCTATGGCTTACGTGTATAGATGTACTATTGATTGGTATGATTCTGACCAGGGATTATTCGGTATAATCATGACCGTAATGTTACAAATGATGTGGCAAAAGTCCTCATTGGCCCGTAGTGCATTGATGGATAGTTGTTGATTGATCATGACCATTGATGATTACATGAATATCCTTGGCCCGTAGTACAGGGATGAGTCGTTGATATGGTTTATTTATTAAGCTGAGTCTCAGCGATAAAATTGATGATAAACTTTTTAAATCATAGAAGATAGTAGATATCATGCTCTACTTGACTCTTCTAATGGATTACTTGTTCCGCGACAGTTAAACTTGATGTTTATTATATGTTATCAGTTTAACACTGTTGAAGGCTAACGATAATTTATTCTGCATTATCTTAGTCATAATATTTTCTTACTGGGCTATTTGAGCTCATCCTTTGCTTTCATTGTTCTCTTCAGAAAATGAGAATATAGTTGGGATTAGTCGGGGAACGGAGTGACGGTCCAGATGTTTGTATTAGTAGTCCTCATTATTCTGTGAAATAGTGTGATAATAATTATAATGAGGACTCCATTGAGTGTGAATATTGTCTAGAAGACAATATTCTTGTTTAAACTCTCAGCTATATTTTGTCGTATTTTACACGACAGTTGTATAATTAAGTTTGCAGTTGTATTCTGTACCATATATTTGGCGACCCAAGATGGGTGATGTATACCTATTTTGGAGGCGTCACAACAATGATATAAAGAATCAATCAAGCGAGATCAATGATACCTATTAGAGATTTATAATTCAATTTATCCATAGTTCAAGAATATCCAAATTGTTAACATGATCACCAATTGTGGAGTAAAATTCAAGAATGATATTCATGTATCAAAAATAATTTGGCAGAAAAGAAATAAATTTTGTCGTGAATTGTACCCAAAATGAATAGTACTCGAATGAAAAGTACCCCGAATGAATAATACCCTGAATGAATAGTATCCCGAATGAATAGTATTCCAAATGAATAATACCCCGACATAAATAGTCTCTCGCCATTTAATAAGAAAGTTCAGACCAATAGTGGAATGATACTAGATGAAGCACAAACTATTAAGAATATTCCACTAATTTCAAGGGTTTTCACCATTTAATAATAAGGTTATGGAAACAAACAATAAATTTGTACCATAAACAGAGAAATATGAAAGAAAACGATATCCCTTGATGAGTACAAAAGAAATGACATCTCATATAAGTATAAAAGAATATACAAAACTGCAACTAGATTTTCACCCGTTATGCAGTAATCCGCGTAGACAGATTATTTCCACTATTTAATAAAGAATGAATATGAAGGGTTATTCACCATGCATGCAGTAATCTGCGTAGACAGGTTACTCCCGCAGATTATGAATACGAAGAGTTATTCACCATGCATGCAGTAATCCACGTAAACAGGTTACTCCCATATATTAATAAAGAATGAATACGAAGGGTTATTCACCATGCATGCGGTAATCCGCGTAGACAGATTACTCCCGCAGATTAATAAAGAATGAATACGAAGGGTGATTCACCATGCATGCGGTAATCCACGTAGACAGGTTACTCCCACATATTAATAAAGAATGAATACGAAGGGTCATTCACCATGCATGCGGTAATTCTCGTAAACAAGTTACTCCCGCATATTAATAAGAAATAGAATGACAATCCTTATGAATATGAAGAAAATAACATCATTTACGAATACGAAATAAATAATACCCCTTACGAATACGAAAAGTAATATCTCTTAACTTAGTAGGAGATTGGATAAATATTTATCACAAATCATTTATCTTCAATCAACACATTTTTAATCTTTCAATAATTATTCATCATTTAATATTACAACTCACAATATTGACAACCAGATCATTTCTAAGAAAGAGAGGGCTTTCCGATAAGGATTTCTCCTTACTGGCGTGCAATTAAATAACCAAACCCCTTTTCTCGAGAGAACTTTCTAGACATTGTCAATAATATAAATAATAATATGAATAACTATGTAGTCTCAAGTATTAATTTAATAATATAAAATATTGTGCAGATGATATTGTGATAATAATTGAATCAATAATATAAGATACTATGCATTAACTACTATGACAATTATTTAATCAGACTAAGTCACTTCTTACGTAAGCATCAATAATTAGAGATACTATGCAATACCGTGTGCTACTATGCAACAACGCGTATTACTATACTTTTATCACCGAGTATTTCAACAGTTTAACAGTAAAAGTATTGTCGCTATTTTTTTTATAAAAAGGTTATTTATGTCGCTTTCTATATCTGACAGTTATTCGGTTATGTGTTCCACCAATGATTGTGCCGTCTTACGAATATTTTTCAACAAAAAGAATACCCCCCGACCAAACGAATATTTTATGACCACTTGTTTACTTTACAAAATTTGCACATATCACCCATAACTATAACATTATATCAAATCATCACCTTAATATTCAAAATAATATTTAAAGAAAATTAAATCTTTATTCATAAAAGTTAGGGTCTTACAACCTCTCCACCTTATGAAATTTCATCCACAAAATTAATGTACGTACCTCTGTTAGGTATGTAATATTCATGAACGTAATCAAATTGAACAAAATAAGCGGAAACGTGGTAAAATAGAGTTTTAAAATTTTACAAATCATATATCCGGATCATCCTTTGTGCATAATTATTAATTAAACGAAAAGATAAAGAACAAGAATCATACCCTTGAAGGTTCGAGCTTCCTCAAGTACAAGTTCACCTCCAAATCCTTTTCGCGTTCAACTTGAATCCACCAGGTTTGGTTCCTTCCTTTGATCAACGTTAGTCACCCAAGTGTTTGGCCTCTAGAGGTGATCCACCAAGGAAAAAAAAATTCAAAAAGATGGGTGTTTGTTAAAATATTAGTTTTCTATCTCTCATTACTCTCCCAACTATTAGAATTACGCCTGTTGTGAAAAAGTCAACAACAACCCCCCACCCATAATAAGACTCTTCTTATTTATAAATGTGGGCAATCATCCTTAACAATTAAAGAATTGAGTTTTATTTTAATTAATTAAACTACTTTAATTAATTAGGCTCCTAATCTTATTAGGATATTTGAGAGTACTTTTATTAATTAATTCCCAAACTCCTTTAGGAATTAAATAATAATAATAGTAATGATAATAATAAGACTCCTTTTATTAATTTATATTTAATATTTCTAAAATATTAAATAATAAATATTAAGCTATTTAATTTATTCTATCACCATAGATTAAATTAAATATACTTAACTTATTATTATAATTATGCCATTAACTTCTTAAATAATTATTTTTCCTTTTATGGTGTGACCCTTTAGGTTCTCCATATTAAACCGGTTGTGAATAAATCAATTAGAACAATTCTAATCTTATTTAAATAAATAAATTAAACTATTAATTTATTTAAATAAATAATATTTATTCTATAATAGGGATTAATCTCCCTAGCGATCAACGACTTTTCAGATAATATAGATTTCAATATTAATCATAAAAGAACCTTTGAGTAAATAGTTACTGTACAATTCAATCCTTCCACCATACAATGTCCCAATTAAATATAAGACATGGAATTACTGTCAAGTCTTATTTTATTTAATTATATATTTTTTGATTCTTAAATACAAAATACCAAATAATACAAATTAGAAATTTCTTTCTAATTTCATTCTGCCTTGGCCAAGGACTACTGTGTTGTCATTTATTGAATCATATAGGACATTTCTCTTCTTTTACTAGAAGCGGTAGATTCTTTATTGATCATACATTATCTCCATGCACGATTTATTATACCCAACCATACCCTTTGATATACCCTAAGGATTTTAAGGAATAAGTCAAAGTATAACTCATCATACACAAGATACTATGATGATCTCAAGTCCAAGGATCACTTGTACTACTATCACTACAGAAATTCTTATTGATAGGCAAGTAAAACTCCATTAGGTATTCCTTAGCGAGCCACGTTCAGTGAACTTATTCTCCAATAAGCACCTACATACTTGCTTTAGTGTCTCCACGCAAATGATCATGAGATCAATCATCCTCATCCAATGAGCAACCAACGTATGTACCAATCTATCCGGATTCACTAATCTCCTTTTTAGTAATCCATCGATTGGGAACATTTTAGTTTTAAGCTATCTAAGAATTTAGAACTCATTAGAATGATCATCATCATTATTCTAAAAGCATTGTTTAAAACTATGGGTTTATCACATATTATAAAGCAGCATCATGTAGATAATTAAAAGCCTTTAATAAATTAATATTTTTATATTAATAAATGAATAAGTTTGTTACAAAGTATCTGCTTTATCATTAAACATGATTAGCTTGTGTGCATACTACTTTAAATCTCCCACTTACACTAAAGCCAATCGTCATGGTATCTCATACCCTTCTTCTCTAAGTGACGATTATCCTGCTGTTAGATAAATTTTGTTAATGGATATGTAATGTTCTTCTTGAGAGTTCACTATCTCTATAGTAATTTCCCATCTTTCAATGATTTTTATAATCAAATGAAAGTGCTATAACACATGTTTAGATCCAGCATGAGGCTTAAGAACTATTCCTAGTTCTGTAATGAACTTTTCATCCAAACAATCAACTTGCAGCTTCATTTATAGCTATATACTTTGTCTTTATCCCTAAACCAACAACTCTTTGCTGTTTAAAACCTTTTCAATTCACTGCATCACCGTTCAAGGTAACGCTTTACCTTAAAGTGAATTTTTTGTCGTCTTGGTCTGTCTGAAAAACTTGAGTCTGTTAAGCCCTCTAGTTTTAATTTAGACCCACCATAAATTTTAATCACATCTTTAGTGTCGGTTAAGTACTTTAATATATTTTTCACTGTCTTATAGTGATCTTCTCTAGAATATGACTGATCAACATCAGGTGTCGTATATTTCATTGTATACATGATTGTCACTCATGCGATCTCTCTTTTCAGGAGTCTATGGGGACTATTAAGAGAGATACACTCCATGACTCATCAACATGAGACATCTTTTAGAGTTTTCCATGCTAAACGACTTAAGCATCAAATGAATATACGTTCCTTGGGTTAAGCCAAGCATCCTTTTAAATATATATATATAGATTTGTATCCCCAATTACAATACTCTTCACAAATTATTCATGGAGGAATGTTTAAACAAGTTTATATTTACTGATTGTAGCATTGATATGTCATTCCTTGTCCGTAGTATATCACCATATAATACTAGGAATGTCACGACGCTCCCACTGACCCTTTTGTACACACTAGGTTCATTCTTGTTTTTGATAAAATCAAACTCTTTTGATTTTTTCATCAAAACGAATGTTCTATTTTTGAAAAGCTTGCTTCAATCCATTTCTCTGAGTGTCTATAACTCTTACCTCATCATATGTAACTGGATCATCATCTTCTATGATACGTACCTCATCATCATCATCCATGATGAATCCATACCTCCCAGATATCTTCGGTACTATTCCAGATTTACGATTTGGTTGTGGTACAATAGGTCTATCTACAGGTTCCTCTTATTTGACTTATAGTTCTTTATGGTTCGTGAACTCTTCAAGATCTATTATCCTCCCACTAGCCCCTTCAATGATAAACACCTTTATCTAAGAAGGCAGCGTGTTTCACAATAAGCACCTTTTTCTAAGTTGGATTATAGAACATATACCCTAAACTTACTTTAGGATGTCCCACAAATCTGTACTTGTCAAATCTTGTCTCAAACTTATTCCTTTGAAACCTTTTTCATATAAGTTGGACAACCCCTTATCTTAACATACTTAAAATTAGAAATTCTCCCTGTCCAAAACTTTTATGGAGTCTTGGGGCCGGATTTTGAGGTTACCTTCTCATATATATGCAACCATTTCTAGGGCATGACCCCAGAGGGATACTGGAATGTCGATAAAATCATTATGGATCGCACAATGTCCAACAAGGTACGATTTTTCCTTTCAGATACATCAATCAATTATTGTGTATCAGGAGGCGTCCATTATGAGAAAACCATTTGAGATGATCTAGAAACTAATTGTACAAGTATTTATTCCTTGATCTAATCAAAGAATCTTAATACTTTGCCAATTAGTTTCACTTTTGAATTCTTTGAACATTTCAAATAATTCATACTTGTATTTCATCAAATACAAATATTTAACTCTTTGAATGATCATCTCATTTTCTAATACTAGTTTGGTCAATTTACAAAATAATTTTTCACGTAAGTTAAGTGTACAAAATCCAATAAGTAATATTCCAGTTCTATACAAAATATTATTATTATAAATAGAACAATAATTGTTCTTAAATATAATACCAAAGATTTCATTGTCCAACAACAAAATAGAAATAATGTTTCTAACAAGAACTAGAATACAATAACAACTTATTGACTTAATAGATTTGTCGTAGGCATTGCTAAACTATAAGTTTCTATGGCTAATGTAGCAACCTTTGCTTCATTTCTCATACATAGGATTACTTATCTTTGTTTAACTTTCTACTTCTGCTTGGTCCCTTCATAAATCTATATTTATGATAACCAAAGTCGGTATCCAATACCCAAGTAGAACCTTGACTTAAAATTTTTTTTATTTTAAATCATAAACAAAATTATATTTGTAACCGAAACTTCACTAAGCTTCTTCTAGTTAGCCTCTGCAAGATGTTTCTTGCAGTTTCTTTCATGTGTCCAGGCTTATTGCAGTGGAAGCAAACTCATTTGCTATCCGTATCAGTTTTGTTCTTATTATCCTTTGTTTTTGCCTTTTCTGTTTACCTTCTTAGAATCGTTCTCTTTTTATAAGATCATTTGACCCTTACCAGTAAGACTTGGTCTTTCTTGGTTGGAAAGTGACTCTTAACATTTTTCAACATGTTAAGCAAATCAGCGAAGCTGATATCTAGCTTGTTCATATAAAAATTTCACAACAATTGTGAGAAGTAGTCCGGGAGTAACTGCAAGATCAAATCTTGACTCAACTCTCCATCCATGACAAAACCTATTGTCCTAATTATTCAATCAAGTTGATCATGTTAAGGACTTTTGTCTGTACTGTAGTTTCATCAGTCATTCTAGATCAGAAGAGCTCCTTGGATATCTGATATCTATCAGTCCTGCTTTCCTCACCATCAACTACTTGACGTGCAGGAGTATAGTAGGAGCATCCATAGTTTCATGCTGACGCTGAAGCTCGTTACTCATGGATACGAGTATGATGCATTGAGCCAATTGTGCATCATTTTGCCACTTTCTAAAAGTAGCAATCTCTTCCTCAGAGGCATTGTCTGCAACCATTGCAGGAAAGACGTATTAAGGACATAAGATAACTTTTCAGCCATGAGAACTATTCTCAAATTCTTGACCAATCCGTTTAATTCGGTCCGATTAATTAATATCTAATATGTTTCGCAGTGATAGTAATTTTAGACATTGTAAAATTCTGTAATAAATTTGTAATTAACAATATTTTAGCATACATTCTTTTATTAATTATCAAAATAATTTAGGTCTTGTTTTAAATTGGTATCTCTCACTATTTTTATTAAACTATATTACCCTCACTTATATAGTTCGACAAAATATAATTAAATATTTGCTAGTGAGAATAAGGATCTCATTTCAAATGTATATAGCCTTGTGGTGACACACCAAATTATATATAAATAAATAAGTAGACAACTCTTATCAATTACATCAATTATGTAACTCCTTGTATTTTGCCTCTTAGATTATTTTGATCAAGTGGTGGAACATCCGAATCAAAATTATCCAAGTTAAGTCCAACCTAGTACTCCATATATTCAAAAATAAAAAATATTATCATTGTGGTGACACAACAAAATAATATTGTTTAATTTTTTTTATAAGCATCAAATGTGATAAAATTAACATCTCAAAGAATTAGGATAAGCCTTGTGGCGACACAACAAACTTATAATAATTAATTGATACTCTATTATTTTTATCATGCTAGAAGGCGACGTTCGATAGTCCAAATATCTTTGAACGCTTAAGACTTAATATAAAAAAATTTGAGGGGTTTGCGTGTTTTTAATTTGTCTCATCTTGTTTAGCGCGCGCGCGCGCGCGCACACACACACACACACACACACACACACACACACACACACACACACACACACACACACACACACACATATATATATATATATATATATATATATATATAGTATAAGCATGCACATATAGAATACAATATTCTATCCGGATTGATTATGAACTTTTATTCTAATTTAGTTCACTAGAGCCACCAGGTGAATCAAAAGGTCAAACCCTAAGGGTGCAAGAATTAATATTTAAATATAACTATTACATTTAAATCCGGGATCCATTACAAGCGGGTCTTCAAGCGCTCCTTGCTCCTTGATTTTCAATTCTTCAAAATTAATTCTAACTATTTCTATTACAAAACTATTTAAAATAAATAGAAACCTTGATCAACAGTTAAGGGGAAGTACATAGGAGGGAGTTAGAATTTACATTAAAAAAAATTATAGAAGACGAGGTACGCAGACCCTATTTAATAAAACTCATACATTCACGCATCCAACTAAAATAAAATTTAATTACATTGGTCAATTGTCCATAATCAATTCTATTTATTATCATACACATCACCATATGCAGCAATAAATAACATTCATCTCATGAATAATAAAAATTTAATTTATATATATATATATTGATATCATTTAATGGGCAAATTTAGTTAGCATAAAATCTAATTTTGAATAAAAATAAATTCATTTATTTTAATCTAAATTTAAATCAAAATAAACTTCTTTTATTTTAATTTATCCAATTTCGAATAAAATACACTACTTTATTTTAATCAAATTATTTAATCAAAATAAACTCATTTATTTTAATTAATTATGGAATCCAATTCCAAATAAAAAAACTCCTTTATTAAAGGAAACACGAATTCTCTTTTCTATTCACAAATAAACTCATTTATTTTGAATAATATGAAATCTTATTCCATATCTTAATAAAACTCCTTTATTTAAAAAAAATACGAATTCTCTTTCCTATTCACAAATAAACTCCTTTATTTTAAATAATATGAAATCTTATTGCATATCTAAATAAACTCCTTTATTTAAGGAAATATGGAATCCTATTTCAACTCTAATTAGTTATCATGGAATCCAATTCCAACTCTAAGTAGTTATCATGGAATCTAATTCTAACTCTAATTAGTTAGCATGAAATCCAATTTTAAAATTAAAATAAACTTTTTTTATTTTAACTATAAAATAATTAAGAATAATATATATATATATATATATATATATATATATATATATATATAGTTAACATATTACTAATATATATATATACATATCTTGAATGCCAACCACGTTACTTGCAGGAAACATAATATATATAATATTAACGAGAAGCAACATTTTAACGAGAAGCATCAGGATCATTTAGTTTAGATTATATATTATACTTACCCGAAGTAATAAAAACATAGTCAACGAAAAACATTTTTTTTAAAATAAATTTTATATAGTAAATTATGCCCTATTAAATTATTCTAAACACATATCAATATATTTATTAAATTAAAATAATTAATAATTCGCATAAAGGTTTGGCTTTGATACCACTGTTAGGTTTATAATATTCATGATCGCAATTAAATTACACAAAATAAGCGAAAACGTGATAAAATATAGTTTTAAAATTTTACAAACCATATACTTGGATCATCCTTTATGAACAATTATTAATTAAATGAAAAGATAAAGAATAAGAATCATACCCTTAAAGATTTGAGTTTTTTCAAGTACAATTTCACTTCCAAATTCTTTTCGCGCTCAACTTGAATCAACCAGGTTTGGTTCATTCCTTTGATCAACATTAGCCACCCAAGTGTTTGGCCTCTAGAGGTGATCCATCAAGGAAGAAGAAAAATTCAAGAAGATGGGTGTTTGGCAAAACCCTAGTTTTTTTATCTCTCATAGAAAATTGTGTACTCTCCCAACTATTAAAATTACGTCTATTGTGAAAAAGTCAACAACAACCCCCCACCCATAATAAGACTCCTCTTATTTATAAATGTGGACAATCATCCTTAACAATTAAGGAATTGGGTTTGGACAATCATCCTTATATTTGAGAGTACTTTTATTAATTAATTCTCAAACTCATTTAGGAATTAAATAATAATAATAGTAATAATAATAATAAGACTCCTTTTATTAATTTATATTTAATATTTTTAAAATATTAAATAATAAATATTAAGCTATTTAATTTATTCTATCACCATAGATTAAATTAAATATACTTAACTTATTATTACAATTATTCCATTAACTTCTTAAATAATTATTCTTCTTTTTAAGGTGTAACCCTTTAGGTTCTCCATATTAAACCGGTTGTGAATAAATCAATTAGAATAAATCTAATCTTATTTAAATAAATAAATTAAAATATTAATTTATTTAAATAAATAATATTTATTCTACAATAGGGATAAACCTCCCTAGCGATCAACGACTTTTTAGAAAATATAGACTTCAACATTAATCATAAAAGAACCTTTGAGTAAATACCGTACAATTCAATCCTTCCACCATACAATGTCCCAATTAAATATAAGACATGAAATTACTGTCAAGTCTTATTTTATTTAATTATATGTTTTTCGATTCTTAAATGCACAACACCAAATAATGCAAATTAGAAACTCCTTTCTAATTTCATTCTGCCTTGGGCAAAGACTATTGGGTTGTCATTTATCAAATCACATAAGATATTTCTCTTCTTTTACTAGAAGCGCTAGATTCTTTATTGATCGTACATTATCTCCATATACGACTTATTATACCCAAGCATACCCTTTGATATACCCTAAGGGTCTTAAGGAATAAGTCAAAATATAACTCATTATATACAAGATATTATGATGATCTCAAGTCCAATGATCACTTGTACTACTATCACTACAGGAATTCCTATTGACAGACAAGTAAAACTCCATTAGGTATTTCTTAGCGAGCCACGTTCAGTGAACTTATTCTCTAATAAGCACCTTACATACTTGCTTTAGTGTCTCCACACAAATAATCACGAGATCAATCATCTTCATCCAATGAGCAAGCAACGTATGTACCAATCTATCCGGATTCACTAATCCCCTTTTTAGTAATCCATCGATTGGGAACATTTTAGTTTTAAGCTATCTAAGAATTTAGATCTCATTAGAATGATCATCATTATTATTCTAAAAGCATTGCTTAAAACTATGGGATTATCATATATTATAAAGCAGCATCATGTAGATAATTAAAAACCTTTAATAAATTAATATTTTTTTATTAATAAATTAATAAGATTGTTACAAAGTATATGCTTTATCATCAAACATGATTGGCTTGTGTGAATACTACTTTCACCTGGTATGTTGAAGAGATGATGATTCCTTATTTTCATTTCAGATTCTAACTCCCAGGTCAATATCATGGTTTCTCCATAAAATTTTGACTTGAAGTATAACCTTTGAGCATAGAATATGCTCCTTCTTATCCAAGATCTTGACAGGTACCTCCTCATACGTTAAATCTTCGGCTATCTCGTCTGGTTCTAATTCAATAATGTGGTTTGAGTCTTCCACATATTTACATAACATAGATATGTTAAAAATATTATGAACACGAGAAATACTTGGTGGTAAGGCGAGTCTATAGGCCATAGTTCCTACTGTGACGCCCCCAAATCCAGGACCCTTTCGAACCTCGGATCCGGTTCGCCACAATACTACTATCGTCAAACTATTTATATCTTTTATTCATAACTTAATGAATATAACTTAGCTTATTACAATTTAGAATATAAATTCTTTCCATTTTCAGGATTTGTATAATGACCCCAAACTTTTATAAGTTTCAAATCTTTATTTACCATTCCTGTCTTATATCATATTCGATGTTATAAAAATATGCGGAATAACTTAAACTTTTTCAATCTCCTTTGAAAAATCTTTTATTGATCTCTTAACTTGAATCGATTACATATCCTTGAATCAAATTATGTTATGATTCATTCTATTCGAAATACTGTATAAACTTTTACATCTCGATTCGAATTCCTCTATATACCACATAGTACAACTTTACAACTCAATATGTATTACACATCGTAAACTACTATTATATACATTTCCTAGAACCTAAACATGGTTCAAGAGCATATATTTAAATAAATAAATCAATCTCCATCGATACTATTGAACTTTATCAATCAAGTAGCACGTAATCTTTACCGTGAGTCCTTAACCTGCAAAAGTGGTTGTTTACAAGGGTGAGCTCGACAGCCCAACAATTCTAACAGTTTTCATGCAGCACATAGCATATAATAACATACTCAGTTCATGCATTCATAATCAATTAATATTTATTACGCATGTTACTTCTTATATAACAGGTGTAACGCCCCCAAAACAGGTATACATCACCCATCTTGAGTCGCCAGATATATGGTACAGAATAAAAATAAAAACATAATTATACAACTGTCGTGTAACATACGACAAAACATAATCTGAGAGTTTTAACACGAATATTGTCATCTAGACAATATCCACACTCAAATTCAATCTTATTACATTTATTGTCACACTATTTCATTGAATAGTGAGGACTACTAATGCAACCATCTGGACCGTCAATCCATTTCCCGACTCGTCCCAACTATATTCTCATTTTCTGAAGAGAACAGTGAAAGAAAGGGTGAGCCCAACTAGCCTAGTAAAAATATTATAACTAAGATAATGCAGAATAAATTATCCTTAGCCTTCAACAGTATAACAACTGATAGAATATAATAGACAACAAGTTTTAGATCAACAACTGCAGCGAAAATAAACAATCCATTAGAAGAGTCAAGTTGAGCATAAAATCTACTATCTTCTATGATTTAAAATGTTTTCATCAATTTTTATCGCTGAGACTCAGCTTAATAAATAAACCACATCATCGAATCATCCCTGCACTACGGGCCAAGGATATTCATTAAATCATCAATGGTCATAACTATACCGAATAATCCCTGGTCATAATCATACCAAAAACTGTCCATCAATGCACTACAGGCCACTGAGGTCTTTTACCACATCATTCATCACATTACAGTCATAATTATACCGAATAATCCCTGGTCATAATCATACCAAGTCCATCTATGCACGTAAGCCAAAGATGACTTTCATCACAATATAAGCATGAGGATGATGACAATGACATAATAATTCAATAAAACAAGTTTAAGGATAAATTTTAAAGATTTATAATTTAATTTATCCAGAAATAAATAACGTCCAAATTGTCAACATGATACTGCTTTGTGGAGTAAAATTCAAGAATAATATTCATGTACCAAAAATAATTTGGACAGAAAAGAAATATATTTTTCGGATAAATAGTACCCCGTGAATAGTACTTCTAGAATAGTACCTCGTGAATAGTACCCCGACATAAAAAGTACCCCAAATACCCGAGTGAATAATATTCGGGTGAATAGTAATTTGGGTGAATAGTAACTCGTGAATAGTACTCCGACACAAAAAGTGTCCCGAATACCCGAGTGAATGATATCAGAGTGAATAGTAACTGGGTGAATATTAACCCGTGAATAGTAACTCGTAAAAGAAAAATACTAAACAAAATAATATTTCATGACGAGTACAAAAGAAATAATATCTCATACGAGTATAATAGAATATACGAAACTGCAAATAGATTTTCATCCGCCATGCGGTAATCCACGTAAACAGATCATTTTCACAGTTTAATAAAGAATGATTACGAATGATTATTCACCATGCATGCGGTACTCATCCCACGGACAGGTTATTGTAACAGAATAATAAAGAATGGAATAACAAAAGAATTCACCAGGCATGCGATAGACCGCACAGACATGTTAGTCCAAATTGTCAACAAGATACTGCTTTGTGGAGTAAAATTCAAGAATAATATTCATGTACCAAAAATAATTTTGACAGAAAAGAAATAAATTTTTTAGATAAATAGTACCCCGTGAATAGTACTTCGGGAATAGTACCTCGTGAATAGTATCCTGACATGAAAAGTACCCCAAATACCCGAGTAAATAATATTCGGGTGAATAGTAATTTGGGTGAATAGTTACTCGTGAATAGTACACCGACACGAAAAGTATCCAGAATACCCGAGTGAATGATACTGGAGTGAATAGTAACTCGTGAATAGTAAATCGTAAAAGAAAAATACCAAAGAAAATGATATTCCATAACGAGTACAAAAGAAATGATATCTCATACGAGTATAATAGAATATACGAAATTGCAAATGAATTTTCATCCGCTATGCGGTAATCCACGTAGACAGATCATTTCTACAATTTAATAAAGAATGAATACGAAGGATCATTCACCATGCATGCGGTACTCGTCCCACAGACAGGTTATTCCAACAGAATAATAAAAAATAGAATAACAAAAGAATTTACCAGGCATGCGATATACCGCACAGATAGGTTATTCTAACAGAATAATAAATAATGGAACCAGGTCATGCGTAATCCGCACAGACAGGATATTCCAACAGAATAATAAAGAATGGAACCAGGTCATGCGTAATCCGCACATACAAGATATTCCAACACAATAATAAAGAATGGAATAACAGAAGAATTTCACCATGTATGCGGTACTTCGCATAGACAGGTTATTCCAACATAATAATAAAGAATGAAATAATAGAAGAATTTCACCATGTATGTGGTACTTCGCATAGACAGGTTATTCCAACATAATAATAAAGAATGGAATAACAGAAGCTCTCTTCATGAATACGAAAGAAATAATACCCCTTACCTTAGAAGAAAACTGGATACTAGAATAGTGAGGTAGCAGACTTCTCTTCTTCTTTCTCTCTATAATTTCTCTCTATAATAATTGCTCTATAACTTTAGTGAATTGGTGAGAAATGAAGGAAGAATGAGTTTCTATTTCTAGGAAAATATAGTTTCAATAATTGCATATTTTGGGGCTCAAAATATTACAGTATAATACATTCCTCTTTTTTTTCATTTTTAATTTAGTCCTGCAAGTATTATCAAACTTGCAGTACCTCCCCTAATAGTAAAAGAATGTGAATCAATAGTACATACATGTGAACAAATAGTTATAAGCATGTGAATTAATAGCAATTAATTGCTCATTTATCCGGTTAATTACCCGATTGGTCAATATAACCTCCAGACATTAATTATTATCGAAATAAATGTCGATTTTCACTAACACTAATAATTTCCACACAATAGAACTATCAATTTCATCTTTAATCAACACGAACTTATTTATTATTAATATTATAACTCACAATATTTAACAACCAGGTCGTTCCCAAGAAAGATGGGGCTTTTCGATAAGGATTTCTCCCTATTGGCGCGCAATTAGATTATCTAACCTCTCCTCGATAGAACTTCTAGACATTGCCAATATTACAAATAATAATATGAATAATTTTGTCGTCTCAATTATTGATTTAATAATATAACATATTATACAGATGATACTGTGACAATAATTGAATCAATAATATGAGAGATATGATGCATCAATTACTGTACCAATAATTGAGTATAACTGAGTGACTTCTTACGTAAGCATCAATAATCAATACCGCGTGTTACTATGCAACCACGCGTATTACTGTATTTTTACTACCGGGTAGTTCAACAGTTTTAATGGTAACACTTTCGTCGTTATTTTTATAAAATGATAATTCTGTCGTTTTCTAACTACGATAATACTTCCGTTGTGGGGTTCACCAATGATTGTGCCGTCGTACGGATATTTTTTGACAAAATGAATATTCCCCGACCAACGAATATTTTATAACCACTTGCTTACTTTGCAAAAATTTTCACATATCACTCTTAACTTTAACCTTTTATCAATTTAACCATTTACGAAATAAAATAATAATTATAATAAAATTGAATACTTTCATTTCATAAAATTCGGGATCTTACAATCTCCCCTCCTTATAAAATTTTGCCCTCGAAATTTACTTGCGTACCTGGTATACCGAAGAGATGAGGATACCTTGACTTCATTTCATATTCCAACTCTTGAGGTATAACCTTTGAGTGTCGAATATGATCCTTCTTATCCAAGAATTTAACACGTATCTCCTTATACGTTAAATCTTCTGCTTTTCCGTCTAGTTCTAATTTAATAAAGTGGTTTGGGTCGTCCACATATTTACGTAATATCGATACGTGAAAAACGTTATGAACACGCGACATACTTGGCGGTAAAATGAGTCTATAGGCCACAGTTCCTACTCGATCGAGGATTTCAAATGGGCCAATTAAATCTAGGGTTGAGATTTTCTCTCTTCGTCGATTCTTGCTTCTAGAATAACGCCCTCTTGAACCTTCTTCTTCATATTCATCAGCTCCGGGTCTGTAGCTTAAACGGCTTTTAACTTTATCGATTAAATTCGATTCTAATCGTATATTCGTTATCTTCACGTGGGTCTCTAGAGTCTTTAAGACTATCTTCATCATTTGTAAGTTATACGAAATGAGTTTTTATGTTAACAACATTGCACTCGTAAACGCATACGATCTTCTACTCAACGCGTCAGCTACCACGTTCGCTTTTTCCATGATAATATTGAATAGTATGGTCGTAATATTTAAGAGCCCGAGCCAACGTCTTTGGAGCATTATACGTTCGTTTTGGGTGAAGAAAGTATTTGAGGGTTTGAGAAATGGGTTTTGTACTGGGGTCAATACAAAATTCGATTTCACGCTCTAGGGGTAGGCTAAGAAGTCTTCAAGAATACGTCAGGAAATTTATTAACAATAGAAATATCATTCAAAACTGTGACTCTCATCCAAGACTTGGATAACACATGTAATGAAGGTTTCTCCTAACAAAGTTTCAACCGATAAGTCAAAGTTTAATTTCTCTGGAGTCAAATTTAAACGTTGAGCGCAAGCAAGAGAGATAAAAAAAATGGGTAGATTTGGTATCTAATAAGGTATAGACTTCGCAAGAATTTATAATTAACTAACCCGTGCTAACTTCGTTTGGGTTACTCGCTTTTTGAGAAGTCACAAAAAATACTATTCCTGAAACCACCGACTTTGTTTTTTCCGTATCTGCCTTTGGTGTCACCGTCCCAGCTGGACTTAACTTTGGTGCAAGACAAAATCGGACTGGTGACCTTCTTTTCCACAATTGTAACATGCTTTGGACTGCATCGTGCAGCTTGGACTGATATGTCCCTCCCCTCTGTATTTGAAGCATACAATTGGTGGTCGTTCTCCTTCCTTGAAAATGGGTGTTGGTGCTGCTATCTTTCCATCGTTGTCGAACCTTCTCTTCTTGAAATTTCCACTCCTATTATCTTCGCCAGGATTACCACCGAAGTGGTTACCATTCTTGGCATGATAATTTTCCCCACGATGGTTATCATTGTTTCGATAGCCGTTGCCACCGGTATGATTATTATCGTGTTGTTGCTCGTTACCTTTTTGTTGTGCTGACTCATTATCGCGCTCCAATAACTGAGCCCTATTCACAACATCTGAATATAAACAAAGTTTGTGAGAAATAAGGTATTGATGTATATCGGGTTTCAAACCTCTTAGAAACATTCGCGCCATTCGCTCCTCATTATAGACCAAATGGGATGCAAACCGGGATAACTCTGCAATTTTAGCCTCGTATTGCGACACGGTCATATTGTTTTGCTCCATTGCACATCTCAAAATTTTTAGATGTCATTCTCAAATACTGTCACAAAACAAGGGTTAATTGACATATCACATATTATCTCTATACTCTGACCAACCAATTAAATACCAAATAAAGTTAAGTAGGTCATACTAGCGAAGGAATTTTCCGTCTCTCCCCTCCTAGTTCTTGTCTCACATCTCAGCCAGGGATCATATCCCTAAGCTTTGATACCAACTGTGACGCCCCCAAAACAAGTATACATCACCCCTCTTGAGTCACCAGATATATGGTACAGAATACAAATAAAAATTTAATTATACAACTGTTGTGTAACATACGACAAAACATAATCTGAGAGTTTTAACACGAATATTGTCATCTGGACAATATTCACACTCAAATTCAATCTTATTACATTTATTATCACACTATTTCACAGAATAGTGAGGACTACTAATGCAACCATCTGGACCGTCAATTCATTCTCCGACTTGTCCCAGCTATATTCTCATTTCCTGAAGAGAACAGTGAAAGAAAGGATGAGCTCAACTAGCCCAGTAAAAATATTATAACTAAGATAATGCAGAATAAATTATCCTTAGCCTTCAACAGTATAACAACTGATAAAATATAATCGACAACAAGTTTTAGATCAACAACTGCAGCGAAAATAAGCAATCCATTAGAAGAGTTAATCAGAGCATAAAATCTATTATCTTCTATGATTTAAAATATTTTCATCAATTTTTATCGCTGAGACTCAGCTTAATAAATAAACCACATCATCGAATCATCCCTGCACTACGGGCCAAGGATATTCATTAAATCATCAATGATCATAACTATACCGAATAATCCCTGGCCATAATCCTACCAAAAACTGTCCATCAATGCACTACAAGCCACTGAGGTCTTTTAGCACACCATTCGTCACATTACGGTCATGATTATACCGAATAATCCCTGGTCATAATCATACCAAGTCCATCTATGCACGTAAGCCAAAGATGACTTTCATCACAATATAAGCATGAGGATGATGGCAATGACATAATAATTCAATAAAACAAGTTCAAGGATAAATTTTAAAGATTTATAATTTAATTTATCCAGAAATAAATAACGTCCAAATTGTCAACATGATACTGCTTTGTGGAGTAAAATTCAAGAATAATATTCATGTACCAAAAATAATTTGGACAGAAAAGAAATATATTTTTCAGATAAATAGTACCCCGTGAATAGTACTTTTGGAATAGTACCTCGTGAATAGTACCCCGACATAAAAAGTACCCCAAATACCCGAGTGAATAATTTTCGGGTGAATAGTAATTTGGGTGAATAGTAACTCGTGAATAGTACTCCGACACAAAAAGTGCCCCGAATACCCGAGTGAATGATACTAGAGTGAATAGTAACTGGGTGAATAATAACCCGTGAATAGTAACTCGTAAAAGAAAAATACTAAAGAAAATGATATTCCATGACGAGTACAAAAGAAATGATATCTTATACGAGTATAATAGAATATACGAAACTGCAAATGAATTTTCATCCGCCATACGGTAATCCACGTAGACAGATCATTTTCACAATTCAATAAAGAATGATTACGAAGGATTATTCACCATGCATGTGGTACTCGTCCTACAGACAGGTTATTCCAACAGAATAATAAAGAATGGAATAACAAAAGAATTCACCAGGCATGCGATAGACCGCACAGACAGGTTATTCTAACAGAATAATAAATAATAGAACTAGGTCATGCGTAATCCGCACAGACAGGATATTCCAACAGAATAATAAATAATGGAATCAGGTCATGTGTAATTCGCACAGATAGGATATTCTAACAGAATAATAAAGAATGGAATAACTGAAGAATTTCACCATGTATGCGGTACTTCGCATAGACATGTTATTCCAACATAATAATAAAGAATGAAATAATAGAAGAATTTCACCATGTATGTGGTACTTCGCATAGACAGGTTATTCCAACATAATAATAAAGAATGGAATAACAGAAGCTCTCTTCATGAATACGAAAGAAATAATACCCCTTACCTTAGAAGAAAATTGGATACTAGAATAGTGAGGTAGCAGACTTCTCTTCTTCTTTCTCTCTATAATTTCTCTCTATAATAATTGCTCTATAACTTTAGTGAATTGGTGAGAAATGAAGGAAGAATGAGTTCTATTTCTAGGAAAATATAGTTTCAATAATTGCATATTTTGGGGCTCAAAATATTACAGTATAATACATTCCTCTTTTTTTTCATTTTTAATTTAGTCCTGCAAGTATTATCAAACTTGCACTACCTCCCCTAATAGTAAAAGAATGTGAATCAATAGTACATACATGTGAACAAATAGTTATAAGCATGTGAATTAATAGCAATTAATTGCTCATTTATCCGGTTAATTACCCGATTGGTCAATATAACCTCCAGACATTAATTATTATCGAAATAAATGTCGATTTTCACTAACACTAATAATTTCCACACAATAGAACTATCAATTTCATCTTTAATCAACACGAACTTATTTATTATTAATATTATAACTCACAATATTTAACAACCAGGTCGTTTCTAGGAAAGAGGGGGCTTTTCGATAAGGATTTCTCCCTATTGGCGCGTAATTAGATTATCTAACCTCTCCTCGATAGAACTTCTAGACATTGTCAATATTACAAATAATAATATGAATAATTTTGTCGTCTCAATTATTGATTTAATAATATAACATATTATACAGATGATACTGTGACAATAATTGAATCAATAATATGAGAGATATGATGCAGCAATTACTGTAGCAATAATTGAGTATAACTGAGTGACTTCTTACGTAAGCATCAATAATCAATACCGCGTGCTACTATACAACCACGCATATTACTGTACTTTTACTACCGGGTAGTTCAATAGTTTTAACGGTAACACTTTCGCCGTTATTTTTATAAAATGATCGTTTTCTAACTACGACAATACTTCCGTTGTGGGGTTCACCAATGATTGTGCTGTCGTACTGATATTTCCCGACAAAAAAGAATATTTTTCGACCAACGAATATTTTATAACCACTTGCTTACTTTGCAAAAATGTTCACATATCACCCTTAACTTTAACCTTTTATCAATTTAACCATTTACGAAATAAAATAATAATTATAAGAAAATTGAATACTTTCATTTCATAAAATTCGAGGTCTTACAACAGGCATATAGGTTTACTTCACAAGCATATCATTAAAGAACATCTTTCAAATTTCATACATATCTCATATGAATTATATATATATATACATCAACATTATCATAGCATAATATAGCTCAACTAACAGTTATCGAATTCATATATCAAATAAGAACTGAAAGACTTGCCTTGATCGTTGTTTACCAATAACAGATTAACATCTTACAGCTATCTGCACTTCACGTGCCGTACACAATTATATAATCATGCACATCAACTATTAGCAACGCATAGTAGTTATAATATAAACTTTACTCTACATTCCATAACCCTTCCTATTATTCAATACACAATGTTCAATTTGATTATGTTAACTTTCAACTTATATCTCACTATATTTCTTCTTAGGTCACACTCGAAGTTCATTCAAGTGTTTAAGTCTTGCTAGAACTACTTATTGATTTTATATAAACCCCATTTCATATCTTATAACATTCCTTTCATTTGACTTAAAACACTTTTTACGTTCATTAACAATTATCACAGCGTTTCGACGTTTATTCGTCACACGCCCAATTTGTCTCTCTTGTGTATGCTTATACAACTTATCCAATACATCATTTATTAATGTTAAGCATCATTATATTTCATAATATTCATGTTCTATAACTTATAACAACATCTTTTATCGTCAGAAGCACTACACTTGCATACGTGCATGCCCGACGCCCTCCGATTGCCTCTGAAAACACAACAGTCCCAAAGATGACCATTTTGACCCCTGATCCTGACCTCAAATATAAAAACTTAAAGAATGAAAGTTTCCATTCTATTCTTCCTCATTTTGGATCATCTTGAATCTCCTCAATCAGAGTTCTTATGAAAACGTTATGCCCATTTTAGTAAAATATGTCCGATCAGATTATCTTAACATTTGTAAGTCAGACTACCCCCCCCCCGCCGGAGTAGGGGTTTTGCACTGTAATAGACCGATGGGGCGGGGGTATCTTCTGCAGTTCAAGAACGAACACTGCAGAAAGCCAAATTAGGCCTAAAAACTCCTTTATAATAACCATACTAACTTACCCAAGTTGTAAAATGTTTACAGAAACATAAACTAATGTTTTTAACGCGTTTCTAACCACATAACCAACATAAACATCAAATTCAAGAATCAATTCAAGATTTATGCCATTTTTTCAAAGTTTAACACATTTAGTGATTCTCTTCGCTACGGATTTGTTACTTGACCAAATTACTTCATTTAACTTTCATTGATTTAGTATTCAACCATATTAACAATGTCTAGCATAAATTTACAGATTATAGCATGTTTCAATCATCAAATTTTTGACTAAAATAACAAGTATTTATGATATTTCTAATATTTCACCAAACTCGAAAATCTAAGAACATGGTTTAAGAATTATACCTCTTGAAGCTAAATTGACAATCCTTGATTCTTAACTTCTGATTTCTCCCAACTTCTCAACCACTCACTCACTAAAATTCTCAAAATTTCAAATGTGAAGAATGAAGAAGGGGGTCTCTATTTATAGAAGAACCATGGGCCAAGTTTGGGTTTTGCTCCATGAATCAAACCAAAGGAAGAAAGGAGAAACTACTAGTTCATTGAGATTTGGTGGGATATCAATTCCTCATCACTATTTAGCCCACTCCCCTCTTCATCATTTAGAAGCTATGAGTTTGAGAAGAAGCAAGCTAGCCTTTTTGTATTTCACATGAATGGAAAAAAAATGACACACAATTTGGGACACTCCCTCCTAATACTCAGCATTGCAAAACTACTACTAGCATACTTAGGTTTATTTGATATTTTTTCTCAAATGTGCATACATATACACCCACTCACATAGAATTATATAATCCATGTACATTGAATTATTCCAAATAATATTTATATTAGACTAGAATATAACTTAGTTGGGTACCAATATTGTTTTCCATAAAATTTATTATCTCAAATATACCCAATTATCATAATGATATTTAATATCAATTATTTATGAACTCACCATTTATCTTCTTCTAATACTTTCTATTAAATCTCACTTTGATTTAACTTCCTTAGTTAGTAATTAATAGTCCACAAGCTTATAATAATATAATCTCACTAAATAATATTATTCTTAACATTACATCTTATAATATGGTCATAATATAATATCATTACATTATATGTTCTCATAGCTTATATACTAGCACTAATTTAATGGTCTCTATTCATAGCCAATCTATTACCCTCCTATGGTCATTACACAAGGGGCAAAGAAGAGTTGGTGGCCAACCCCCACCAACTACTACTATTTATTGTACCCTAGCCATTGAGCTAACCATTATTGCTATCACATGAGCTATCTATCAAGCTTATTTAACTCCAATTTTCAGCATTTCTAAAGGTCATGGGAGTGGTCTATTGCACCATGTTATATTTTATTATCTCACTTGTACAAAATGCTAACATACTAGTCTTTATACATATGTATTCAAATACTTCCCTTATACATCCATATATGTATATAGATGTATACAAGTATCCCTCACATTTTATAATCCATGTACATTTGACAATACAAAATATATTTTAATTGAGCAGTGTCACACCACATTATCATGAATTTTATTATTTCAATTATACTTACTTCTTGAAATAATTATTAACGGCAACTATTTATTTAGTATAATTTAATATCCTTCATAAAGTACACATTAATGTACCACACATAACACATTGTTAGAGAGATCCATTTATGTAACTCATGCGACTCATTCCACTTTGCCATGTAGTTTCATATATTATATAGTTACCATTGAAGTGTCACACTTCATTTCATATCATATAGATGTAGCTACTATATAATATATAAGCGTTGCACATATAAATTAATTCCTTCAATTATTCATTCATAAAATTATTTAATGAATGCTTTGTCACACTAGGCATATCTCACAAGCTTACATTAAGCTTATTCTCATTCTCATTACTTATTCATCTCCCACCACATTACTATTTATAACATGTTCAATTTACATCGAACTATTATATCACAAAGTTCACATATATAAATATATCGTGAATGAAAATATTTAAATATTCTTTATAACATTCGTGGTAATATAATAACTCAAGTTATTAAAATAACTTAGTTTTCTTTTATAGCTTTAACCCTCTTGAAAATACCTTACTATAATCAAAATTATATATTTTGTCATAACATAACAAAAGATATTTTTATCATGTTTTCTCTAAATATAGGAACTAACCATAATAAAACGATTTACTCATTTTCTCAAGATATTACTCTTAATATAATATATGTGTATTATTAAAATATTTACATGTACGACACACGTGCAAACTATATATAGAAAATAAGTTTATTTCTTATTATGATAAATTATTTCCATCAACTTATATAGCAAATATGTTTTAATATATTTACCATATTACTTACTCACACACATTACCTCGTACAAAGCTATATAAGGTAATATCAAAATAATATTCCCCCTTTTATTAAAATAATCAAATACTAGAATTTATTTTAATATCCTTTAGTAGAAATATACTATAATTATTTCTCTTTCCTTTCTATAGATTGTCTCAACACAAATTCTTTAATCTATACATTTAACCATATCTCAATATTAATCAATAAATCTCAAACCAATATTTATCTAAAGATATATCGATTTTCTTCTCTCGTTAACAACGTACATATATACAAGTATAAACCTAGCACACATCGAGTCTTTAATAGTATTCAATATAGTACACTGAGTGATTTTCCACAAACAACCAACAAATTAGTTTTTGTTTCGTCTACACTGTTTTCACAGTGAGTTAGATCAGTTACTAATTCGTATGTACCTCCGCTCTCTAAAGGAATCGTTTAACCCAGCTCCTATACATCCACTATTAAAGGGTACGGTTGTACTGCCTTAGACTTGATACTTACTCGTACATATACTCAAGAAATTGGTGATTATCCAACATATTTAATGTCACCAACTTACTATGATAAAATAATTTCACATAAATTATTTAATATCAATAGATAAATTTCTATCCATCTTCTTTACTTCAAATAACTCGCCTCTTCAATAAATAACAAATATATAATAATAATATATTTATTAAACACATAAATCACTTATTGCATAGTTTATATTACCCCATGCAACACAATACCACATACCTCACAACGCATACATATATATATATATGTGTGTGTGTGTGTGTGTGTGTGTGTGTGTGTGTGACACCCCCAAAATAGGTATACATTACCCATTTTGAGTCGTCAATAACATGGTACATAAACAACTATAACTTTATTAATACAACATAAAAACTGTGAGTTTAAATAAAAATATTATCTTCTAGACAATATATACACTCAAATAAGTCCTCATTATAATTATTGATACATTATTTTACAAAAATGGTGAGTACTACTAAACAACTTCTTAGAACCATCATTCCATACCCCGACTAGTACTCGCTACATTCTCACCTCCTGATAAAAAAATGGATCAGAAAGGAAAAAGGGTGAGCTCAACTAGCCCAGTAAAGAACATTATGACTAAGATAATATAAAATAAATTATCGTTAGTCTTCAATAGAAAAAAATCTGATAGAATACAATAGACAATAAGTTTTAAATCAATATTCGCAGCGGAAATAATAATTCATTAGAAGAGTTAAGTAGAGAATGAAATCTACTACCATCTATGAATTTAAAAGTTCATTAATATTTTATCCCTGTAACATCAATCAATATACATCTTGATTCAAATATTCATCTTTGCACTACAGGCCAAAGATATTCATTAGTTGACCATGTTCATCTCAATACCTGTTCATCTTTGCACTACGGGCCAAAGATATTCATCAGAAAATCATTCATCTTTGTACTACAGGCCAAAGATATTTAGTTATATCATCATTTAGGACTGAGGATGATGAAAAATATATTAAAGAAAACGAATCCAGTGAGACAAAAAAATAAATATTAAGGATTCGTACTTTAGACAATCCAAGCTCAAAAATACTCCATAATAAACTATTGTGGAGCAGAATTTAAAAATAAAGATCAAAACATAGATCCAATCAAAGATAGGAACCATAATTGACAATCTTGGACACAGAAAAAAATTTTTAATTTTTCTGTGAATAATGTCGTATTCGTGAATAGCATCGTATACATGAATAGTAACGTATACGTGAATAGTAATTTTGACACTAAAAGGTAGAAATTTCACAAGAAAAATCATCATGCTTCGTGAATAGTAACTCATGAATAGTAACTCATGAATAGTAACTCGTAAATAGTAACTCATGAATAGTAACTCCGACATGAAAAGAATAGAATTTCACAAGAAAAATCTTACCAATATGCCGGTATAATGATATTGAAAGAAATAATATCATTTATAAAAAAAATAACATCCCTTACCTCAGAAAGACAGTACTTCTGACTGAAAAACTGGATATAGTGCTGAAGGAACTTGCACCGTATAGCAACTCTTAAAATACCAAAATACTCACAAAAATACGCTCAATATATCGAGAGAGAAAGAGAGAGAAAACTTTAGTTTCTGGTGTGATTTTTAATTCTAACCTAAGCACCATATTTATAGGAAAATGCTTAGAACACCAAAGTAAAAAATTTAATATAATATTAATAATATAATTAACAAAATTCAAGCACACCTTTGAAATCTGATTTCAGCTCATTTAAATCACATATGAGGCCAACTTAATTGCAAAAAACGTTTTTCTTTAAAAAAATAATTAAAACTTCCAAAAATTAATTATTCTGGAACTTCGGAACTTTAATAATTCATAATAAATAGCCCTTTTGTCAGAAAAATTCAAATCTTATGTCTTTTTCATAGAAAATTCCATTATCTACAACTTTGTCGAAGAAAATTTTTCCAAATTCCGAAAAAAAATTGACCGAAATCCATAAACGAGCGAGTTTACATGCTATAATCAAATTTCAATCAAGAAATGGGCCCACAGATATGTTTAACATGTTTTAAATAACTTTTGTAACAAAAATACTCTTCCTTCTTATATACTCATATATCCCACATTCATTGTAAAAATATCACTATTATTATATTATTAAAATATAATAATATATTTAAATAAATTATTTTATCAGAAAAAGATAAAATATTAATTTTCAACAATTGTCACATTAAAATTTTCTCCATCTATATCCACATAAAATGAATATTTTTCTTATCATATAAATCAAAAATTAATTATTCACAAATAATATTACAGAATCACAATACTGACAACCAGGCAGTTCCCAGGAAAGAGGGGGCTTTCCAATAAGGATCTCTCCATACAGGCGCGCAATTAGATGACCAACCCTCTCCTTAGACAGAACTTTCTAGACATTGCCAATAATGTTATCTAATAATATTATTCAGATAATATGAATTATTGCTCCGATAATGAAAAATACTGTGTAGTGACAATTATTGAATAATAGTAATATAAAATATCAATGCAACAATTATTGAATCAATAAAATAAAATATTGAACAATAATTACTGTAACAATTATTGAGTAGTGCCTTCTTACGTAAGAATCAATAATTGGTACAATATCGTGTGCTACTGTGTTTTAACCACCGGGTATTCCAACAGTATTAACGGTAACAATTACGCCGTTATTTATAAACAACTTACACTTGTCGTTTTCTTCATCCAATCGCTTTTTCTGTTATGAGGCCCATAAAAGGCTGCGTCGTCATACGAATATTCCCCGACAGCAAGAATATTCCACGACCAAACGAATATTCCCCGACAACAATGAATATTTTATAACCACTTACTTATTTAAAAATATTTGCGCATTTTACTCATAACTAACCACATTAATCAAATAAATCCTTACTATATCAAAATAATAAATAAAGAAAATTCTATTTTATTAAAAAAAATTCGGGGTCTTACAATATATATATATATATATATTCTTATTCGAACTCTTCTCATGCCTTAAGAATTTTATTTATAAATTCTTATTTTAATAATTTTTGAAAATTCGAGTTCTTACACCTACTCGGTCGAGGATTTCAAATGGACCAATAAATCGAGAGTTAAGATTTCTTTTCTTCGTCGATTCTTACTTTTGGAATAACACCTTCTTCTTTATATTCATCAGCTCTGGGTCTGTAGCTTGAGCACCTTTAATTTTATCGATTAAAGCTAGTTCTACGCGTGTTGTAAGACCCCAAAATTTTATGAATAAAGATTTAATTTTTTCTAAATGTTATTTTGAATAATAAGATGTGGATTTAATATAATGTTATAGTTGTGGGTAATATTTATAAATTTTGTAAAGTAAGCAAGTTGTCATAAAATATTTGTTTGGTCAGGGAATATTCGTTTTAACAGAGAATATCTGTACGACGACACAATCATTGGTGGACCCCACAACGGAATAACTGTCGGATTTAGAAAGTGACAGAAATAATTTTTTTTATAAAAATAACGGCAAGACTTTTACCGTTAAACTGTTGAAATACCCGGTGATAAAAATACAGTAATACATGTGGTTGTACAGTAGCACACGGTATTGCACAATATCTCTAAATTATTGATGCTTACGTTAGAAGTCACTTAGTTTATTCAATTATTACAACATTAGTTGATGCATAGTATCTTATATTATTAATTCAATTTTGTCACAGTATCATCTGAACAATATTTTATATTATTAAATCAATAATTGAGACGACACAATTATTCATATTATTATTTGTATTATTGACAATGTCTAGAAAGTTCTGTCGAGTAAAGGGATTTGGTCACCTAATTACGCGCCGATAAGGAGAAGTCTTTATCGAAAAGCCCCCTCTTTTCTGGGAATGATCTGGTTGTTAATATTGCGAGTTATAATATTAATGATGAATAAATATTATTAAAAATGTGTTTAGTGAAACCAAGTGAATTGAGATAAATAGAGGTGTTTTTTATGAAGTATTTTTTTATAAATTTGGCTTACTACATGGACCCCCACTTACTTATTTTTCAAAATTACAGGTAGAAAGTTATCTCAATTTTGTTTTATTACTTATATGTATATATATATATATATATATATATATATATATATATATATATATATAAGTTTTATTTTTATTGTTATTATAATTGTAATAAAACATAATTTTTTTTATATAAAACAGAATACTTTTTATAAAGTTATTCGTTTTATTAGATTATAAATAGAATATATTATATTTTATTTAAAGTTTTTTTTATTAGAATATTTTATTGCATAGTGCTACATAGTGAAAATCAAATTTTCAATGAATTTCAACCGAATTCGTGCCCGTGCATTCTTCACTGTGCAGTCCGTGTTTATTTTCTTAAATAGTATCAATTGAAAATTACACCAGAATAAGAGAATTCTTCTTCTATAATATTGAGCTTATTTCTTTTGAGTTAAGAAAATTTTGAGTGTAGCAAATAATGCAAATTTTTTTTCAAGAATATCTCCGTTATACCAGTCAGAATTACACTTCTTGTAAGGTAAGGGATATTATTTATTTCATATTCATAAGAGAGATTATTTTTCGTATTCGTAAGGAATATTATTTTCGTTCAATATTCGTAAGGGATATTATTTTCATTCAATATTCGTAAGAAATAATATTTTCTTCCATACTCTGTAGTATGAAAGTAATATTATTTCGTTTTATATTCCTAATTCTACACTTATTTTGATAAGTATTGCTTCTATACTCCTTGAAATTAGTAGAATATTCTTGAAATTTGCGTTTTATCTAGTATCGTTTCACGAAAAATATTTTTCTAGGCATTCTTGTTAAATTTTAATCTTTTCATGCCAGAATACTATTCATGGGTACTATTCAAACATACGACACTATTCATATATACGGTACTATTCATACATACGGTACTATTCACATGGTACTATTCACAAATTACTATTCGCGGGGTACTATTTACGAAGTACTATTCGCGGGGTATATGCAGTCGGGTGCTGCATAGATACTAGAATGTTCAAAAAAATTTAACTAGAATGTTCAGAAAAGATTAAAATTTAACTAGAATGTTCAGAAAAAAAAATTCATGATTAGATACTCGATGAAGCGCAAGTTTCAAGGATATTCTACTAATTTCAAGGAGTATAGAAGCAATACTTAACAAAATGAGTATAAAATTAGGAATATGAAACGAAATAATATTACTTACATACTACAAAGTATAGAAGAAAAAATTATTTCTTACGAATATTGAACAAAAATAATATTCCTTACCTTAAAAGGAGAGTATTTCTGACTGGTATGGTGGGGATATTCTTGAATAAAACTTAAACTGTTTTCTACACTCAAAACTTTCTTAAACTCAAAAAATATACTCTCAATATTACAGAAGAAGAATTCTCTGATTCTGGTGTAATTTTTATTTCTAAACTAAGCATCCTATTTATAGGAGAATGGTAGGGAACTATTTAAGAAAATCACAGATGAACAGTAAGGAAATTCACGGGCGCAATCAACTGAAACTTTAAAAAAAAAATTAATTTTACTATGTTGCACTATGCAACACTATGTAAACACTATGCAGTACTATGCAACACTATGCAGTAATATGCATAATAAAATATAATATATTATATTTTATATAAAAAACAAAACTTATATATATATATAATATATGTGGGTGTGGGTGTGTGTGAGTGGGATATATATATATATATATATATATATATATATATATATATATATATATATATATATAAGTAATAAAATAAAATTGAGATAACTTTCTACTGACGATTTTGAAAAATGAGTAAGTGGGGGTTTATATAATAAGCCAAATTTACAATAAATACTTCATAAAAAAATATCTCTATTTATCTCAATTCACTTGGCTTCACTAAACACATTTTTAATAACATTTATTCATCATTAATATTATAACTCACAATATTAACAATCAGATCATTCCAAGGAAAGATGGGAGATTTTCGATAAGGATTTCTCCTTATTAGCGCGCAATTAGGTGACCAAACCCCTTTTCTCGACAGAACTTTATAGACATTGTCAATAATACAAATAATAATATGAATAATTTTGTCGTCACAATTATTGATTTAACAATATAAAATATTATGTAGATGATATTGTGACAATAATTGAATCAACAATATGAGATACTATGCATCAATTACCGTTACAATAATTGAGTATAACTGAGTGACTTCTCACGTAAACATCCATAATCAAAGATACTGTACAATATCGTATGCTACTATGCAACCACGCGTATTACTGTACTTTTATCATCGGGTATTTCAACAGTTAACAGTAAAAATTTTGCCGTTATTTTTATAAAAAGTTATTTCTGTCGTTTTCTAACGCCGACAGTAATTCCTTTGTGGGGTCCACCAATGATTGTGCCGTCGTACGAATATTCCCTGATAAAACGAATATTTCCCGACCAAACGAATATTTTATGACAACTTACTTACTTTGTAAAATTTATAAATATTACCTACAATTAAAACATTATATCAAATCCATACCTTATTATTCAAAATAATATTTAGAGAAAATTAAATCTTTATTCATAAAAAGTTGGGGTCTTACAATCCCGAATGAATAGTATTCCAAATGAATAGCACCCCGACATAAATAGTATCATGCCATTTAATAAGAAATTTCAGACTAATAGTGGAATGATATTATATGAAGCACAAACTATTAAGAATATTCTACTAATTTCAAGGGTTTTCACCATTTAATAATAAGGTTATGGAAACAAACAATAAATTTGTACCATAAATAGAGAAATATGAAAGAAGACGATATCCCTTGATGAGTACAAAAGAAATGTCATCTCATACGAGTATAAAAGAATATCCAAAACTGCAACTGGATTTTCACCCGTTATGCGATAATCAACATAGACAGATCATTTTCACAATTTAATAAAAAATGAATACGAATGGTTATTCACCATGCATGCGGTAATCCGCGTAGACAGGTTACTCCCGCAGATTAATAAAGAATGAATACGAAGAGTTATTCACCATGTATGCGGTAATCCGCGTAGACAGGTTACTCCTGCAGGTTAATAAAGAATGAATACGAAGGGTTATTCATCATGCATGCGGTAATCCGCGCAGACAGGTTACTCCCGCAGATTAATAAAGAATGAATATGAAGGGTTATTCACTATGCATGCGGTAATTCGCGGAGACAGGTTACTTCCGCAGTTTAATAAAGAATGAATACAAATGGTCATTCACAATGCATGCGGTAATTCACGTAGACAAATTACTCCCGCAGATTAATAAGGAATAGAATGTCAATCCTTATGAATATGAAAAAAATAACATCCTTTACGAATACGAAAAAAATAATACCCCTTACGAATACGAAAAGTAGTATCCCTTACCTTAGTAAGAGATTGGATAAATATTTATCACAAATCATTTATCTTTAATAAACACATTTTTAATCCTTCAACAATTATTCATCATTTAATATTATAACTCATAATATTGACAACCAGATCTTTTCCAAGAAAGATAAGACTTTACGATAAAGATTTTTTCTTAGTGGCGCGCAATTAAATAACTAAACTCTTTTCCTCGAGAGAACTTTCTAGACATTATCAATAATACAAATAATAATATGAATAACTGTGTCGTCTCAATTATTAATTTAATAATATAAAATACTATGTAAATGATAATGTGACAATAATTGAATTAATAATATAAGATACTATGCAGCAACTGCTGTGACAATTATTGAATGGGACTGAGTGACTTCTTACGTAAGCATCAATAATCAAAGATGATGTGCAATATCGTGTGTAACTGTGCAACAATGCGTATTACTATACTTTTATCACTAGGTATTTCAACAGTTTAACGGTAAAAGTATTATCGTTATTTTTTATAAAAAGGTTATTTCTGTCGCTTTCTATATTTGACAGTTATTCCGTTATGTGTTCCACCAATGATTACATCGTCGTACGAATATTCTCCTGACAAAAAGAATACTCTCCGACCAAACAAATATTTTATGATCACTTGCTTACTTTGTAAAATTTGCACATATCATCCATAGCTATAACATTATATCAAATCATCACCTTACTATTCAAAATAATATTTAGAGAAAATTAAATCTTTATTCATAAAAGTTGGGGTCTTACAAGTACTCCCCTTGTTATTATCTTCTGTATTGGGGGGTTGAGTAATAGATGTTGCAACTTGTTCATTCACATCAGGTGGTTCAATCACAACTCCTCCATTCACAAATACATTATCAACAAAAAATTCAATCACACCAAAAGGGAGACACATTTTTACCATGTCTCTAATATTGGCATCATCATGCACCAATCTATAATCACTATTATTCTTAAAATAAACTTTAGCATTGTCATCATGCACCATTATTCTTAAAATAAACTTTAGCATTGTTATCATAATCTGAAGCTTCAACAAATGAGTTAATTGCAATCATGCAAATGAAATCAACATCAACACGGGGATAAATTTCAACCTTACCTCCCTTGTACTCAGTTTTAGGCTGATGAACAAATTTGCCCCCAT
Source organism: Panax notoginseng (assembly GCA_016801055.1). NCBI lineage: Eukaryota > Viridiplantae > Streptophyta > Magnoliopsida > Apiales > Araliaceae > Panax > Panax notoginseng. The sequence continues at coordinate 23,315,812 of CM029021.1, forward strand.
AGTGAACATACAACTGACAAATTCCACTCATTATGTGAAAATAAAAAAAATTAAAAAATAAATTAAAAAAATATTACTTACAGAATTTGGGGAGGACCGAAGAAGACAACAATAGCAAAAATCAACCCATGGTCCACATGTCGGATATATAAAGTCAAGAACGATGGAGAAAATATAAAGAAAAACAACATGGTTACAATAGATTAAAAACCCCCAACTTAATGGTACCCATTCCCAACAAAACCATGTGCACAAACCCTAAATTAAAGAAATCTAGCATACCTCACAGAAGATTCTCACTAGTAGATTCGTATCCAAGAGCAATATTCTCATCAAAGACCAAGATTCGCCAGCAAGATGAGAAGCTCGCGCCTGAATCTCTCTCTATCCTTCAATCCTTCGCGCGCTTTCCTTTTTTGTCTTTGCCTGGCCTTTAGTTGACCAAATTGATTTTAACCACTGAGTTTCTACCATGACCATGACTAGAACTAACCCACGTGAAATAAATGATGTGTCATTAGAAGTCAACTCATTTTAACGGAATTTGAAATGAATTGATAAATTATTGTAGTTTAATGAGTCGATTGTAAAAAAATTCATTTCGGTGATGCATTTATAAACTAAGGTCGAGTAGAGTGAAGAAAAATGTATTAAATGACTTATATGTCAAAACCCAAATTCCAAAACTATAATAATGTGAAAGGAAAAGATCATGATATTTCAAACTTGTTTCATATATATATATATATATATATATATATATATATATATATATATATATATATATATATATATATATGGGGTCCATTAATATTGTATTAAAAAAATATGAAGATAAAATAAAATTTATTTTACATTCTCTACTTTAATTTGATATTATTAGTTTATGTAAAAATGGCACTCAAGTATTTTTTGTTGGACCGAGGAAGCATAATATTCCCAAAATGAAGAAATTTTTTATTTTATTTTATTTTATATATATTAACTTAGTAGGGCCAATAAACAATGAAAAATATCATTCAAATTTAAGATCGTCAATAAAAAATTTATTTAATGAGTTTTTGTTTTTTCGGTTGAAAACACGACTTCCAATGAACCTAATATGTTACTCCTTTCATTCTTTTTTAAGTGTGATTTTAAAAGAAAACACACGTATTAACAAAAAGAATTATTATTTCTATATATATTTTTAATATTTTTATATAATTTATTCTCACATAAAAGACTCATTGAATATTAATTCAGTTGATGCACTGATTCAGTTACCTGTTGATGCACTAATTCAGTTGTTCATTGGTTCAGTCTCTTCTTCCTTTACTATAAATATTTTCCCCTGTATTTTTGGCTTCATATTTGGCTGTTGATTGGTAAATTTGATTATTAGTGTTAACGTTGGTTTAGTGGTTAGTGAAGATTGTGGTTGTGGATTAGAGAAGTTGGTGGTTATCTGTCAAGAAAATTAATATTTACACAAGTAAGTTTGATAATTCTACAAGCTTCTCTTCGTATAATAATAAGTGGGGTCCACGTCATGTGAAAGATAACCTCGTAGAATTATTAAATTTATTTATAAAAATATCAATTCTCATTTATTAACGGTGGATGAAAAGTTTTGATTATTATTACTGTACGAATATGTAATTAATGTTTAGAGATAATATGAAAAGTTAAGATTTAATTCAAATTTAAAATTTACAAACAACACAAAATAATTTATCTAAAAAGACAATTATAAATGAATTTTTCTAAAAAAAAGACAATTGATATTTTATACCTAATATAATTAATTAGACAATGTATTAAATAAAATTTTAATTTATGCATACTTGCTCCTACAATGTTATATAAAAAAAATCATCAATATAATAATATCTGAGATTTTTCGTATTCGCTTTTATAAAAAACATTAAATATATAGCAAAAAAAAGTATCATTTGTCTTTAAAACCTCAATTCACAAAATGTTGCAATTGAATGGACTTAAATGGTGAAATAAGTCAAAATTCATTTGAATTCGAAAACTCAATTTTTTGCTTCAAAAAGTCAAAGTGGGACCCATCTTATGAATATAATAACTCAATTTTGATTCAAAATGTCAAAGTGGGACCCATCTTGTGGTACCCTATAAATGCACCAACATTACTAGGATTGCTCTCACAAATCAGTAAATTAGAGGAAAACAAAAACTCACAACTTTATACTCAAATATCTTTAGATGGAAAAGCTAATTTCCCTCTGTTTCTGTCTCATTGCTATTTTTTTCTCAGGTAACTCAAACAACTTTCTTCTACAAGTTTGAAATAATCAACTTAAAATTATGTTTTTTTTTCTGCAAAAAATAAATAAATAATACTAAATGTTCTCTTTCTCTCTCCCCTCACTCGAACGGATCCGGTTACTATGAAATTAACTTCATGATAATTTGATTAATTGATCGATATAGTACTGATACGCGAAGAGAAGAGAGATCATCTTCCAGTTTGCGTGTCGACACTGTATTAGTCAATTGAGCAAAATCAAGTTACCATGAAATTAACTTCATGGTAAGTTAGTCAATTGACCAATACAATGCTGACATGTGGAGAGAGATCACCTTCCGGCTTGCGTGTCGACACTGTATTAGTCAATTGAGAAAAATTAAGTTACCATAAAGTTAACTTTATGGTAAGTTGGTCAATTGACTAATACAGTGCTGATACGCGAAAAAAGTTCACCTTCTGAATTACGTGTCGATATTATATTAGTTAATTAAATAAAATTAATTTTATACCAGCCACTTCTCGCTCGAACTTATGAAATTCTCGTTATTTTTTTGCAGTTACATTGGCGATGCCTCAAGTGGATAATTTTTTCCCATGCAACGACGTGTTAAAGCCAAATGATTGTCAATTTTCAGACTGTTTCAAGTTGTGCATCGAGAAACACAATGGGATTGGAATATGTATCAACAGTTTGGTTGGTGCGTCCTGCACTTGTTTTTTCCGCTGTAATTGATAAGTTCTTACGGTTTTCAACAGAAAGATCTTAATTTACCTGAGTTATATTAATAATAATAATACCTTTCTTTTAATAATTGTATCGTATGGTTTTAAATTCACAACTTTTTTTTTTCTTTTTCTTTGTTGCTCCGACATTTTACTTGCTAGTTAGTGATACTAATTTAGTAATTTTTTTTTTAAAAAAGGTATTATTAAACTAAATTTATAGTAAATATAAATACAATTAAACAATATAATTTGATGAGATTTTAAATTTTAATGGTATTTAATTTAGTTAATACACTACTCCCTCCATTCCTATATATAAGACGTTTTAGACATGGGCACAATAACTAAGAAAATGATCGGAAAACATTAATTATACTATAAATTGTATATAATATCCTTCACCTCACTTATCTCATTATCTCATGCTCTCTCTTCAATACTAACATATTAACAATTTCCTAAACTTACTCCTAAAAAAATTCAATAGTCATATTTACTCTTTTTTCCCATTTCTCTCTCCCCATAAAACACCTTAATTATCAGATTTTTAAACTCCACTCTCTCTCCCTCACAATTTAATTCACGGTAGTAATCCACTTAAAAAATTTTTGTTTCAGTACTTATTTTTCATTTTAAATTGGCGCCCAACACTATAAATTTTTTTGTTTAATTTTTGTTTTTTCAACTTTCCCACCAATTTTGTTTATATAAAACTATGTAGGCCACATGAATTTTTAAAAGAAAAAATACAACTCACTCCAACATGATAACAAGTAGAATTATAGATTTAAGGCTTAAATATGAATTAGTACCCTAAATTATAGATCATATTCCACTTCGGTGATCCACCTTTCAATTTTGTCAATTAAATGATTAAACTATCAATTTTTTCCAATTGCAACAAATTGAACATGTCACGTCAGAAATTGCTGACGTGGCTAATTGTGTGGGGCCTTAAGAAGCTAATGTGGTAAAAAAAATAATGTTTTAATCATTAAATAAATAAATCTGATTAAATATGGGACAAAATGGTCAAAACACAATTTAACATTTCAAATTAAAATAAAACAAACATTAACCTCAGAATTAGCAATCCTACAAAAATTAGCAACAGAACCACTAGAACTCGTCCGATAATTCGCGATCAAATATGCAAAAACCGAACTGTTAGCACTCAAAATCTCAGAATTCAACTCCAAAACTACTGAACCCCCATTTTTTCCCTTCAAATTCAGCCTCACATCAAAAATCCCCAAACCCCCCTCCGATAAGGGAGTTTTCACTGAGTTCGACCGTGGCTAGCGGAGTTGACTCTGACAATGACGATTGTAAGAGAAACCCAGATAAATAATTGTTCTTTATGGCTAGCTGTACAAGGTTCGGTGGTAATTTGGGGATTGACCCGGTGAATTTGTTGAAGCTGAGGTTGAGTCGACTCAGGCTGGTGAGTGAGTTCAAGGTGTTTGGTAATATGCCTGAAAGAGAATTTGAAGACGGATTCGTATATATACATATAGAGAGAGAGAGGGAGAGGGAGAGGGAGAGAGTCGTACGATAGGAAGAGAGAGGGATGGAGAGTTGAACACTGGGTTAGCTATAGGTGGAGTACGCAGTTGATGGTGAGCAATGGCAGCAATGAGCATGTTGTTGGTGTATGGACTATCAACCAACAATTTGGCATCCCCACCACTGCTACTGCCAAAGAAACCCCCAAAACTCTTCAAGGGTGGAGGGAATAGATAAACTCTTGTTTTTCTAGATAGAACTAGACTAAATCAATATAAAATCACAACCAGAATCAAAACGGGTATTTTTAGATGTTTTTTCTTATCTCTCTCTAAGACATCACAAATCAGATTCAATTTCTTACGCAGAGTTGGACTGTTAAAAAAATAATGATGCCCTCGATCGATTCACCAACCCAAACCCACAAAATTTAAGAACCAAAGATGGTGTGGGACGGTGAAGGAGCAACACCACGAGCGGCGGCGGCGCCAGGAAAGTGGTTCACGGCAAGCGTGGTGGTGGGGGGGGGTTGTGTTTTTCTTTTTAATGTTTGTTTTTTTTTAATTTGAAATGTTAAATTGTGTTTTGACCATTTTGCCCCACATTTAATCAGATTTGTTTATTTAATAATTAAAATTTTATTTTTTTTTGCCAAATAAGCTTCTTAAGACCCCACACAATTAGTCACGTCAGCAATTTCTGACATGGCATGTTCAATTTGTTGCAATTGGAAAAAATTGATAGTTTAATCATCTAATTGACAAAATTGAAAGGTGGATTACCGAAATGGAATATGACCTATAGTTTAGGATACTAATTCATATTTAAGCCTAGATTTAAATATTCTTCCAAGTGATGAAGAAAGTCCAATGAATGAGTTGAATGAAAATCAAGAATTTTTGAGAAATAATTCATATATATGGAGGCAAAAAATATTTGAAAAATGAAATTTTTTAACACCATAATTAATCTGAGAAGAGGAAAAGACCAAAAATTGCTGAAAATTAAAGACATGATCAACTAGAGAGATAGAGAGGAGAAAGAAAAAAGATGACAAAGTTTTGTTGGGAGGAGAGAAAGCCTTAAGATACGGTAATGATAAATATGCAACAAAAAATTAGGTGGAGTAATAAGGGGCATTTTTTTAAAAAAAGTGATTAATTCTCCTAGATAACTACAAATGACAAATAATTAGGAATAAAAAAAAAATCTAAAACGTCTTATATATAGGAATGGAGGGAGTATTTAGTAAGAAAATTTACATTTAAAACTAATATAATTAAACCACATAATATCTTAAAATTTTACGTATTAATGAACTTTAACGTAATTAGAAAATTAATTTAATAAAAAGATGTGAGACCAAAAAATTTGTGCTTTTAATTATAAAGTAGATAGTAGATTAATGTTGAAGAATTAAATTTGAGATATAATTATCAAACTGGTGGTAGAATTACATTATTTAGAAAGAAACTAAGGAGTTATATCACTTATATTTCCTTGTGTAGAAAAAGGGAAAAGAAAGGACCAAAAATGTGTTCCAAACCAAGGTTGTTAAAATTGGGATTCAATGCAGTATTGTTTTGGAGTGCATATCGAATAGTAAAATCATAAAATTATATGAAAAAAGAAATATAAATTATTTTAATATGAAAATATAGTTCTAAAAATAACATTTAGCATGATGATATTTTATATCTGTATCATCTCATTTTTAAATTGTTAAAGAAGATTAAAGTGTAAATTTTCACATTACTTACAACATTTTTAGTAGAATTTCACTTAACCTTCACATAAAATAGAGTTTTTATTATATTTTCAAACATACTCCCTCCGTCCCTATTTAAATGACGTTTTAGAGTTTTTTATTTGTTCATAATTAATTGACGTTTGTTCAAATCTAGGAGAATTAATGACAATTTTTCCAAAATTGTCCCTCATTACTCTACCTATTTTTTTGATACTTTAAACTCTTGTGCTATGATAAATTAATGATTTAAGGGTATTATAGACAATTGAGTACTATATTTAATGATTTCCAACCATTATCTTAATTCTTGTGCACATCTCTAAAAGGTCATTTAAATAGGGACAGAGGGAGTATATAAAGTAATTAACTCAATATTTGTAAAAATCAAATATTTATTTCTCAACCAATCAACTTGAACACTAATTATGTGCTATAATTTTATTGAACTAATGAAAGAAGTAACTAGTAGGAATATTTAAGCATGCATTTTATCCATAGTTTTTACATGTTAAATTAATAGTTTAGAGTTGTATTTAAGTTTTAAAAGTTTAGAAATTTGGAGCTTAAAAGTTTTTGATTTAGTTAAACTACTTTTATAAGTTAAAAAAAGAAGCCAAAATATGTCATTTTAGTTCCCTTTGATAAGACTATAGGATCCCACACAGATCCTACGATTCTGTGCGATAGTATACGATTTTATGCATATTTGCGATCCTACTTAGATTGGAATCATTTTCCTCCCGTGAGATCGCGATCCTATACGATCCTACAATTCAGATCGGAATTTTAACAACCATGATCCAAACCACCCACAAGTTGATTTTATTTGGTTTGATGTGATATTTTGAAAAAAAGTTTTTAATAGCATACAAAAAGTTAAAATTCTGATTTTTTAAAATAATCAAAATTTATGTGAATATTAATAAAAATACGACCAAAACATATAAAATTAGATATACATTTCAAGTCTGCTTGAAAAAAGAATAAATAAATAAATACATTTTAACTTTTTAAGTATTACATAAACTTCAAATTTGATATAAATTTTATTTGAGTTTTGCAAATAAATATGGTAATTAATAATACTTTATATCTGGTACTATTGTAAGATATCTATATTAATTTGTATTCGTACCAAATTAAATTTTACTGATTTTAAATTCATTTTTTTATAAATTTACTTAAAAGTCAGAATATATATCTCTAATATTTGATCACAATATTTATACTCGTCTTTAATACCATTTGGTTGAACAGAAATAACATTATATTCCAAAACCATTGTTTGGCAGTCCCTTTAATCTGATTTGGGAATGAAATTTAAATAGGCACGCTTAAAAGGGTGGTTGAATAAGGGTGGTTGAATAAGTGTGGGAGCAATCTATGACCAATTTTTAAACTTTGAATCAAACTATTAAATTCAGGCTACTATATTGATAAATTCAGCTTACTGGATTAATATGGCCTACTGAATTGACTGATTATTTTTAAGAAAATATCTTGCTGAATTTATAATTTAAATAAAATACTTGGTGTTAAAGAATTATTTTAAGATAATGCAAATATTCAAATTTTAATTATTAAGATAATTAAATAGCTTATGTAACTAATTAAAGTAAAGCAAGTAAATCAGCACCAAGATTTTTTACGTGGTTTAACTATTACCCTCTATAATAATAGCCTAGTCCACGTTCAATAACAACTAATATTGGAGACTCACTTTATTTATTTTTTTATAAATAAACACTGATTACAAAATAAATTCTTACAAGAATTAATAACAATTAATTTTTCTTGAGCACTCTTGCTCCTTGTGCACCTATGCACTCTTCAAGCACTTTTGCTTCCTTGAACCTGTTTGTAAACTTTTTCTCTAATCCACTAGGATTAACACTTTTAGACTACACTTGGTCTAAACAGAAAATTCAATAAAAATATAGAGGTCTATGATCAATGCAAGAATAATCAATTTAATAATTAAAGGCTCAACTATATGCAATGATCAATTAGCACAAAAAGATATACAATTAAATCTTACCAAATACCAGCTCAAAGAATATCAAAAATATAATTGCTTAGCTGCTCAAAGGTTGCACTGATTAAATCAAATCGCTCGTAAATATCAGTAATTAGTGCAAGCGGAATTTCGTGAGCCATATCTTTATTCCACACAAGGAACACAATTTATACAGTCCATAATATAGTTACCGTAAACTCCAGATAAATCTGCTCCATTAGTCCACAAAACAACCGGCTTGATAATATACCATAAATAATGGAATAACCCACAACGGTAAAGAATAAAAATAACCCTCAACAGTAGGAAAGTAATATTTATCCAGTTAACAACTCAACCCTTTTTGGTGTTTGGATAAATACAAAGACTTGAAGAGATTACCCACTAAAAGAGAAAGTTTGACTTTATCTCTCTATATAAAAGTGGCGTGTAACATCAAGTGACATGTAACATCAAAGTTCTTTTCCTTTAATCAAGGTCTTTATAGTTCCAAGGATATCCATAATTATTACCTTTGTAAACCGTGCACACATATCACAATGCTACCATCCTTTCTAGCTTCTAGGCGTATATTAACATATATCCACATGTATGCACACAACTGAGTTCAGAATATAACTCACGGATATCCAATACCAATGCAAGTGAAACATATATCAAGTGATATACATATATCAAATAAAATATCAATCCCTTTTTGTACTTGATGATATATATATATATATATATATATATATCATCTGATCTCAATTTATTTTTAGAAAAACCTTTTTCATTAGATTTTTAAATCATTTTTCATTTAAGACATATAACACAATGCAAATGATATGTCCTAGAGCCTTTAAATAAAAAAAAATCAATTATTATGTAATTGACCTTACACTTGATTTTCCTAATAAAGAAAAAACTCTTCAACAACTTGAATATCCAATTAATGTTCCTTATCATCAGATACCTGAAATGCCATAAAACAATTTAGCATACGAACAATTCATCATCAAAACTTAAGGATAAAATATGACTAGGTCAACACTCTCCCCCTTTTTGATGATGACAACAAAAAAACTTTTAATCCCCATTACATTAGCTCCCTCTATGTTCATGCATACAATATAATTAGCTCCCCCTAAATTCATGCAACAATATCATTTCAGGAAACTCATAATAGATAACTAAAAGTCGATTTCAGTGTATTTGAAATTATAAACAACCCCTATGATCTGTGCATTTACCTGCAATCATGTTAGTTCAAAATTTACCAAATATCAAACTGCTAACATAAATTTTAAACAAAATAAGTCTGTGAAACACAAATCAAGTCAAAGACTTTTTAGTCTACCAAAAATAACCCCAAAACCATAAATTTCTCCCCCTTTGTCATCAAACAAAAGGGGTCATCACTCGAGTTCTACCACTGCTCCACGCTGAGCATCCCTCTGTGTGAAGTAAAGGCGATGATTGGCACGGTGAATCCTCTCAACAAGGGTATAATCTGTAGCAAATTGAGGTGGACGAGGAATATAAGTTGTATTTGGCAATGATACGTCAAGGAAATCACCCATGTATTCTGCAAGTCAGTTACAATGAACCCATTCCGTAACGGAAGAATGTTTACGCTGCATATGTAATTTAGAACTGATGTCATTGAAACGCAGAGCTAAAAACTTAGTCAATTCACCAACTTGATTGCTGACAAACTTGATTTCCTGACTTAATTGACAAGCATTTCGGTTAATTTTCTTTTGCATAACCTCTACCAAAGCAGTTGTTTGCAATTCAAACCCAGCTTGTAAATCAATAAATTCATCCTCAATGTTCTGATACATTTTGTTAATATCGGGAGCACCCAAAGACAATTTTCCTTTCTCCAACATAGCCATATGCTTGTTGAGACTAGACATCTCAAGTTGCATTTTTTCTTGATTATTAAGAACAAGTTTTGACAGTTCAACAATTTTAGAAGAAGATTGAGTAGGAGGCACAACAGGGGAAGATGGAATTGATAGTGGAGGAATAGAATTATCAGAATGAACACGAACAAACTGACCATTAATCAAATTAATCCGAGACAGCTTTAGAGCATGAACACTAAATGAATCATTTACAACAACATAAATTTCATTTTCAAAAGAAATTTTAAAATGATTGAAGAAAGTAGTGAGACTAGCACTATAAGGAAGACAAGTTTTTAATTTTCGCAAACAGCTCATCATTTGATGAAGCAGCAATTGAGACAAATTGAAAGACACACCTTTTAAAATCATAGCAACAATAATCAAATCTTGATAAGTAAAATCAACACCTCCACCTAAGCGGGGGAAAAGATTAAACCTTATCAGATGATGAAGAACACAAGCAATAGGAGAGAAATCTACTGTTTTGGAGTAAAAACATCATTCAACAAAGGATTATCCATAACAATCTGTAACTGTTCCAAAGGGGTGAATGGAGAATGAACAGCCCCTTTTCGAGTGAATGGACAATCACCAGTGAATGGGATGTTTAAAATACTACCGAAGTTCATGGCAGTGAAATACAAAGATTTTCCTTTAACAAAAGAGGTGTTAAACTCCCCATGACATTCCAGATTAGTATAAAACTGTTGCACAAGTCTAGGATATGCAATTGAAGGAGGAAAAAGCATGGAAGACATACCACAAGATTCAAACAAATTTTTCAAAGGAGACTCTTGATAACAGATTTGATCCACAGATTTTTCATAAACCAACTATTTTGGAAAAATGACATTCTTAAACCGTACCTCATATGCATTACTTCAAAAGAAATTTTCAGGAAGTTCAGAGGTGAGGTTAGGGTTTATCGAAATCGGTGGAGGTATGAACTCAGCCTTACAAGATGGAATTGTTGACTGTCGTTGCCGAGATGGTCCAGATGATTTCGGCAAGGAGGGACTGAAAGTTGATTCGTCAGAAGACGAAGAGTCCACATAATCCGTTTCCACAGACACGACCTTCTTCAGTTTTCTTTGTTTTCGTGAAGGTCCAGCAGTCAATTGGGGAGGTACTGCGTCTGATCGTCGTCTGAATCAATCCTTGATCACTTATGTGTCCGGGTTCTTATGATGTTGAAGGTAAAGTTAGAGAAAATGAGCGTATAAAGTAGGAGAATCAGAAAATAAAGAATTGGAGAAGTGAAGAAATATAGATAGATAGAAGATTAAATAAAAGGAACGGATGCATGTATGAAGTACACCCCTACATGCTTACGTCTTCCAAGAAATCCAGCTGACTTGTCTTTTCGATTTTCAAAACTCATTATGACAGATATTTAGAATACCGTGTTCACGATTTAAAGACTTAATGGGCAGCCGAAAAATCACACTATCAATTATCCCAAATTTTTGCAGTTAGTAAGATAAGCATGCATAATAACGTTAATGCAGATTTAAAAATGAGTTATGCGATACACATTCTAAGTTCTCTACGTAGCATACAAAATCTGTCTTCACTTAACGATTTAGAAAAAATATATGCGATTTGATTTTCAGCTGGAATAAAAATTAATTTAATTAACCTTTTGATACACTATCTCTTAAAAAATGATGTCTAACTTCAATGTGTTTTGTACGTGAGTGTAACACAAGATTTTTAGAGATATCTATTGCACTAGAATTATCACAATATATAGGCACACATTCACATAATATATCAAAATCACGTAGGGTTTGTCTCATCCATAAAATTTGAGAACAACAACTTCCTGTAGCTAGGTATTCCCCCTCAGTAGTTGAAAGAGCTACTGAGGTTTGCTTTTTACTATGCCATGATATGAGACTTTGTCCCAAGAAAGTACAAGCACCACTCTTACTTTTTCTATCAATTTGATACCCTGCATAGTCAGCATCTGAATAACCCATTAGTTCAAAGTTATTGCAAATCGGATAAAATAATCCTAAGTTAATTGTTCCACTTAAATATTTCAAAATTCTTTTAACAACATTTAAGTGTGATTCTTTGGGTTTAGCCTTAAATCTTGCACACAGACAAACACTATACATTATATCGGGTCTAGAAGCAGTTAAATATAGTAAGCATCCAATCATACCTCGATATTTTGTTATATCAACATCAATACATTTCTCATCAGTGGTGCATAATCGAAATAAAAACTGAAATTATTAAAAACATCATCCCAATTACAAGTAATGAATTAAGGAAAAAAAGTGAATCCAGAACCACCATTCTCCTTAGCTCCAATCTCGCAATTATCGTGAAATAATCTTTAAATCTTCCCTCCAATGCTATTGCTTCAATTGTCGCCTCAAAGATGTTAATTGATTGAAAAATTGTAATCTCCCTTGTTGTCTCTTGTTAATTACCAGCCCAGGACATGTATTCTCAGTGTAATTCGCCGTCAATCACATTCCCTCATCATGCCAACCACTATCTTCCATGCCACTGCAACAGTCCTGACCAAAACAGAAGTCTTCTTTTCTCGTACCCCCGCCCCGACGGGGGTTTTGCTTTCTAAATGTCCGCCCTAGCGGGTATGGCTTTTGTTAGTTGATCAGTACCCCCCGCCCAGACGGGGGTTTTGTGTATAGAAAGTTCGCCCCATAGGGCTACGCTTCTGCTATTTGTCCAATTTAGCTCCTGATTTTGCCAAATTTTGCCATGATTCCACCCTTCAAGTCCAATTGCCATGCCACCACACCTAACCACAAAACAACACTAAACAAGTAAAACGAAACATAAAAATAAAGAATTAGCATAGTTTAAGCTCGAATTAGAGACTGATTCGTAGGTATAAAATTCACTCATCAACTGTTCACCCGTGATTTTCTTAAATAGTTCCCTGCCATTCTCTTATAAATATGATGCTTAGTTTAGAAATGAAAATCACACCAGAATCAGATAATTCTTATTCTATAATATTGAGCGTATTTCTTTTGAGTTTAAGGAAGCTTTGAGTGTAGAAAATAGTACAAGTTTTCTTTAAAAATATCCCCGCCATACCAGTCAGAAATACTCTCCTTTTAAGGTAAGGGATATTTTTTTTCCAATATTCGTAAGAAATAATATTTTCTTCCATACTCTATAGTATGTAAGTAATATTATTTCGTTTCATATTCCTAATTCTACACTTATTTTGATAAGTATTGCTTCTATACTCATTAAAATTAGTAGAATATCCTTGAAATTTACGCTTCATCTAGTATCTTTTCACGAAAATATTTTTCTGAACATTCTTATTAAATTTTGATCTTTTCATGTTGGGGTACTATTCACTCAGGTACTATTCACCCGAGGTACTATTCACGATAAAAATTAATTTCTTTTCTATCTAAATTATTTTTTGATACATGAATATTATTCTTGAATTTTACTCCACAAAGCAGTTATCATTTTGGCAATTTAGACATTCTTGAACGCTAGATAAATTGAATTATAAATCTTTAAAATTTATCTTTAATCTCACTTGATTGATTTCTTATATAATTGTCATCATCCTCATGCTTATATTGTGATGAAAGTTATCTTTAGTCCGTAGTGCTTAGATAGACTGTTAATTGGTATGATTATGACCAAGAATTATGTATCGGTATAATCATGACCTGCAATGTTATAAATGATGTGATAAAGTTCCTCATTGGCTCGTAGTGTATTGATGAACAGTTGTTGGCATGATTATGACCATTTGTGATAATAACGAATATCCTTAGCCAATAGTGCATGGATAATTCGATGATGTGGATTATTTATTGAAATGTGCTACAAAGATAAAATATTGATGATGAACTCTTAAATCATAGAAGATAGTAGATATCATGCTCTACTTGACTCTTCTAATGGATTGTTTGTTTCGCTGCAGTTAAACTTGTTGTCTATTGTATTTTATCAGTTTTACACTGTTGAAGGCTAACGATAATTTATTCTGCATTATCTTAGTCATAATATTCTTTACTGGGCTAGTTGAGCTCACCCTTTGCTTTCATTGTTCTCTTCAGAAAATGAGAACATAGTTGGGACTAGTCGGGGAATGGAGTGACGGTCCGAGATGGTGGCTGTAGTAGTTCTCATTATTTTATAAAATAGTGTGATAATAATTGTAATGAGGACTCCATTTGAGTTTTGATATTGTCTACGAGACAATATTCGTGTTAAAACTCTCAGCTTATGTTTTGTCGTATTCTGTACGACACTTAACAGTTGTATAAATTAAGTTTGTATTTGAATTATGTACCATGTATTTGGCTACTCAGAATGGGTTGTGTATACCTATTTTGGGAGCGTCACAATGGAACTGTAAATAGTTCTTTTTTAAATTAAGTTAAACCGTGTATTTATACGATCAACTGGTATTAAATACATAAGACCAGATCGGATTCTTGGACAGGTTGGGTATTCTGGCCAATTTTGGTCGAATTATGAAAATGGGGTCTAAATTGTCTCTGTAATACCCTAGAATTTTCTAATAATATTAATAATTATGTTAATAAAAGTCAAATATTTATTTGAATATAAATAAATGTTGTTGTAGTATGGAGTACAATAATTCTATTTAAATAAATTAGGTGTGTGTTATGGTTGAATGAATGAAGAGATTAATGCTTATTATAATTGCCTAGTGCGGCAAGATAATAAAAATTAGTGTACTATCAATTAAATGAAGAGAATAATTAATTTAGGATATGAACTAATTTCAGCAGTAACTAAGTCTGAGAAGGGGAGGTTGTAAGACCCCAACTTTTATGAATACAGATTTAATTTTCTCTAAATATTATTTTTGAATAATAAGGTGTGGATTTGATATAATGTTATAATTGTTTTGTAAAGTAAGAAAGTTATCATAAAATATTCGCTTATCAGGGAATATTCGTACGATGACATAATCAATTGTAGACCCCACAACAGAATTACTGTCAGATTTAGAAAGCGATAGAAATAACCTTTTTAAAAAAATAACAACAAGGTTTTTACCGTTAACTATTGAAATACCCGGTGATAAAAGTACAGTAATACGCGTGGTTGTACAGTAGCACACGGTATTGCACAATATCTTTGATTATTGATGCTTACGTGAGAAGTCACTCAGTTTTATTCAATTATTGCCACAGTAGTTGATGCATAGTATCTCATATTATTGATTCAATTAATGTCACAGTATCATCTGCACAATATTTTATATTATTAAATCAATAATTGAGACGACAAAGTTATTCATATTATTATTTGCATTATTGATAATATCTAAAAAGTTCTGTCGAGGAAAGGGGATTGGTCACCTAATTGCGCGGCAATAAGGAGAAGTCCTTATCGAAAAGTTCCCTGTTTCCTGAGAATGATCTAGTTGTTAATATTGCGAGTTATAATATTAATGATGAATAAATATTATTAAAAATGTGTTTAGTGAAGCCAAGTGAATTGAGATTAATAGAAGGATTTTTTATGAAGTATTTGTTGTAAGTTTGACTTATTACATGGACCCCCACTTACCCATTTTTCAAAATCGTTGGTAGAAAGTTATCTCAGTTTTATTTTATTACTTATATATATATATATATATATATATTATAATAATAATAAAATAGAAAACTTTTATATAAAATAAAATATATTTTATTTTATTGCATAGTACTGCATAATGTTTGCATAGTACTACATAGTGTGTGCATAGTGCAGCGTTGTAAAATCAAAATTTTTCAAATTGCGCCCATGAATTTCCTTACTGTTCACCCGTGATTTTCTTAAATAGTTCTCTGTCATTCTCCTATAAATAGGATGCTTAGTTTAGAAATGAAAATCACACCAGAATCATATAATTCTTCTTCTATAATATTGAGCGTATTTCTTTTGAGTTTATGGAAGTTTTGAGTGTAGAAAATAATACAAGTTTTCTTCAAGAATATCCCCGCTATACCAGTCAGAAATGTGACACCCCTAAATCCGGGTACTTCATTCCCACAGGATTTGGTGCACACTACCAAAAATAATTACATCTAACTACCCATAATAAAGGATAAAGACATAAAATAAGTTAAACAATAATCTTTTCCCTTAAAGGGTTACATCATCTCAAAAACAATCCCAGGTAATCAAACCTTAAATTATTACATAAGCTTGCGGAATACATCATAAAATAAAACAAGTCTTATAACATAATTCACTTAAATAAATTCAATAAATCTTCAACACTTGGACATCTTGCCCTTTCCTTTGCTAGTAGATGGCTCATCAACTTTCTCAACTTTAGCTGCAGTGTTAAATGCAAGAGTGAGCAAACAATTGTTCACTGATATAAAGAGTAGTAATGATAATAACATGAGAATGAACAACGAGTGTTGAACAATAATGATCTTGTTCTACGTATCAAAATATAGAAAACAAGTTCGAATTTAATATTTGAGGGTCTTAAGACCACGAACTATGTCCCCGGTGTTTAGGTGTTATTACCTCAACCTTAACTGTCATTTAGACTATACAGACCCTTCTTAACGTACTTAGGAGGATCAGCCCTTTGTACCATGTATTATGCACAAACATCTAAACGTTACACGTACAAAATCCCCTATGTTAGGGTTGTTCGTCTCAGCTTGAATATAGAATTTCCGCACTAAAGAAAGTTTAGTTTGGAACTAGCTTATCAGTGCTTCTAGAATTTTAGAACACTATTCAATTATAGACCAATTCAATCAATAAAAGTTTGCTTACTAGTTGAAAGTTCAACACAATAATATAGAATTGAAAAGTTTATCTAAGTCAAAGATCGAATAACAGAAATGTACAACTGAATAGACATAGTATATATGCAAAGTACTACATTCAAAAGAATTAGAACAATCTCATTTGAATCAATGTATTAGAACAATATATACTTTGAATAACAATATCAAGTCTTAGGATAGTGAAACTCGCTCGATGTAACGAACTAGATTACAAGAGCTTGTACAATCATACACGAGATAAAATCAATAGACTTGCTCAACTTTAATATAAAATTTAGGAATAGAAATCTTGCTTGACATAAAAGATAACATAGCTATGAAACTTGCATTCATTATAAAAGAGAATGAAGTTAGGAAACTTGCCTTGTATGTAAGCTACACAAGTATAATAATGTTCGTCAATTACCCTACACATATCATTGAAATCACAATAACAATTAGTTGTATTAATATTAGCTTTATGGGTTTAACCCATCATTTAAGTCATACCCTTAACTTAACACCTAACCATGTTGGTCAACATCTTTAACGAATCTGAAATCTCACTATAAACTAACATAAACTTTATCATTTATCTCTAACTTTCATAAACATCACCTTTGTTCATTATATAACTTATTCAAGTGATAAATTAAAATCTCCATATTTTGGTATTATATTATACTACAACCTGTTATGATGTCTTATGTTAGGATTCAACATCATTATCATGTATGCCAAGCCAAATTAGACCCTTGGATTATAACCCACAAACAAACAGACTTCAATTTTTAGGCTCAGGGCACGACGCAGCTACGCTGTCCCAAGCCTTGGCACCTGTACAGCTGCGCTGGTGCTCGACTTCAGAAAGTCATACGGCGCAGCTGCGCCATTTCTACCTGTGGTACCGGCGCAGCTGCGCCATACACAGACAGAAACTGCAGCTTCAGCTCTGTTACACGACTGACTCCAAAACCAACCCAATCTCCACAGAATTTCACAAAACTTAACATCTAAAACTTTGTAATAACATAGTTAGGCATGATATTCTTTATTCTAATTACATAAACATTACATATATTCGATTTTGAAGGATCAAAACCCTAATTTTCCTAATTTCTTCATTTTTTACACTTTTAACAAATTCGATCGCCATGACTTCGTTTCTTAACCAATTGACACGATTCAAACTACGCCGTTTTCATTTTTTAACATACTAACATAATCTAACATCAATTTACAGATTATAACACATATTGAACATGAAATTTTGTACTTTCTTAAGCCATTTTCATACATAGAACACTGTTATTTGCTTTTCTTCTACAAACCCAATTTCTATGAATTTGATTACTAACATAAGATTATAGATGACAACTAACAAGTTACACAAGATTATACATACCTATAATCAACATCTTCTATAATAATTTACCAAAAACCCAATTTCAGAGAATAGAAAATTACAAAAACTAAATATTAGAATTAGGGATAGATTATACCTTAACCTTTTGATGTTAACAAGGTTCTAGCAAATCCTTCTCAATCCTACTCCTTCTTCTCCAACTCTCAATTCTCTGTATTCTTTCTCTTTACCTTTCTATTCTTCTTAGTTAGCCATTAGGAAAAATAGGCGTAATATAACTGGCCTCCCTCTCCCTCATGTACGTCAGGTAAAAAAGACCATACACCTTATCGGTTATGTTAGGCCAAAGGCCATAAGGCTGTGTTTGGCTACATATAATCTCCCATACTAGTTTATTTTGATAATATTTATATTATATAGTCACTTTTGCCACACTTATTTTAGTTAATTTAAATGACTTACAATAGTAATTATAATAATTATATTTTTTTATTATAATTACACTTATGATTAATAAATAAATATATATCTAATTTAATTAATAAATTAGACTTAAACATTACTTTATTTAATTTACTTATTTTCTTAAATATTAAACAATTCATTTAATTTAATTATTCCATTAAATTAAATCTTTCAAATAAAAATTACCATTATTCAATTTAATTAACATTAATCAATTTAGTAACTAAATTATTGCATCACAATTTCATCAATTATTTATTTTTCTCAATAAATAAATTATTTAAAATATTTATTTAATTCAATAAATATTGAAATTAATTACAAAAATTTCTCGATCGTTACAAGAAATACTCTCCTTTTAAGGTAAGAGATATTATTTTTGTTCAATATTCGTAAGAAATAATATTTTCTTCCATACTCTGTAGTATGTAAGTATTATTATTTCGTTTCATATTCCTAATTCTACACTTATTTTTATAAGTATTGCTTCTAAACTCATTGAAATTAGTAAAATATTCTTAAAATTTGTGCTTCATCTATTATCTTTTCACGAAAATATTTTTCTGAACATTCTTGTTAATTTTAATCTTTTCATGTTGGGGTACTATTTATAAAGTACTATTCAAGGGAAACTATTCACTCGGATACTATTCACTCGAGGTACTATTCACGACAAAAATTGATTTCTTTTCTGTCTAAATTATTTTTTGATATATGAATATTATTCTTGAATTTTACTCCACAAAGCAGTTATCATGTTGACAATTTGGACATTCTTGAACTCTGGATAAATTGAATTATAAATCTTTAAAATTTATCCTTAATCTCACTTGATTGATTTCTTATATCATTGTCATCATCATCATGCTTATATTGTGATGAAAGTCATCTTTGGCCCGTAGTTCATAGATGGACTGTTGATTGGTATGATTATGACCAGGAATTATGTATCAGTATAATCATGACCTGTAATATTACATATGATGTGGTAAAAGTCCTCATTGGCTCGTAGTGTATTGATGAACAGTTGTTGGTATGATCATGACCATTGGTGATAATAACGAATATCCTTGGCCCATAGCGCATGGATAATTCGTGGATGTGATACTAACGAATATTCTTGGCCCGTAGTGCATGGATAATTCGGTGATGTTGATTATTTATTGAAATATGTTACAGAGATAAAATATAGATGATGAACTCTTAAATCATAGAAGATAGTAAATATCATACTTTACTTGACTCATTTAATGGAATGTTTGTTCCACTGCAGTTAAACTTGTTGTCTATTGTATTTTATCAGTTTTAGATTGTTGAAGGCTTACGATAATTTATTCTGCATTATCTTAGTCATAATATTCTTTACTGGGCTAGTTGAGCTCACCCTTTGCTTTTATTGTTCTTTTCAGGAAATGAGAACATAGTCGGGACTAGTCGGAAAATAGAGTAACGGTCCGAGATGGTGGCTGTAGTAGTCCTCACTATTCTATAAAATAGTGTGATAATAATTGTAATGAGGACTCCATTTGAGTCTGGATATTGTCTACAAGATAATATTCGTGTTAAAACTCTCAGCTTATGTTTTTTCGTATTCTGCACTACACTTAACAGTTGTATAAATTAAGTTTATATTTGAATTATGTACCATGTATTTGGCTACTCAGAATGGGTTGTGTATACCTATTTTGGGAGCGTCACAACGGAACTGTAAATAGTTCTTTTTTAAATTAAGTTAAACCGTGTATTTATACGATCAACTGGTATTAAATACATAAGACCAGATCGGATTCTTGGGCAGGTTGGGTATTCTGGCCAATTTTGATCGAATTATGAAATTGGGGTCTACATTGTCTCTGTAATACCCAAGAATTTTCTAATAATATTAATAATTATGTTAATAAAAGTCGAATATTTATTTGAATATAAATAAATGTTGTTGTAGCATGGAGTACAATAATTCTATTTAAATAAATTAGGTATGTGTTATGGTTGAATGAATGAAGAGATTAATGCTTATTATAATTACCTAGTGTGGCAAGATAATAAAAATAAGTGTACTATCAATTAAATGAAGAGAATAATTAATTTAGGATATGAACTAATTTTAGCAGTAACTAAGTTTGAGAATTTCCCAGAGTGGCGCAGCTGCGCCACTTCTGTACTGTAAATCAGCGCAGCTGCGCCGGTAGCAAGACTTGGAAAATAATTTCGACTGTGTGCATGAGTTACAAAGATGGTTTATTAACATTAATAGAGAATGGATAATATAGTGGACCAGTTACCATTATTATTAATATGAACATTATTATTAAATATTGTTATGTACCACCATGTGTAATATAGGAAAATATAGGTAGTAGTACCATATAATTACTTCATGCGTGAGATGTTAAATGAGGTGTGACACTTAATTGTACATAATGCTATACAAGACTGTGTAGTAAAAGTAAGTAAATCATAAAGTTGATTTAGATTAGTTTTTGTTACCTCCTCATGTGTGGTGGGAAAATTAAATGTGTATTCTAAAATATGGGAGTAAATAAATATGTACTATTAAAATATTTATTTCAATACTGATGTGTAATTAAATAATAAAGTTTTAAGGAAATATTGGATTATTAGTAACCAATTAAATTTTGTCCATACATGTTATAAATATTAATTGGACTAGACTAATGTACATAGATTATATAATTAGGGGTATAGATATATACCCTAACTTATCACAATGTAGTAATATTACCTCATTAAAATTATGATGTATACCCAAAATGAATTAAGTTATTAACCATTGTTCAAATACTGAGAGCCTTATCCCAATATAACAGTCACTTTCTTCTTCACGTGAATAGGCCGATGGCCTAAGCCTATATCTTGCAAAAGAAATCAAATTCAGTTAGTAGCTAATGATGAATGGGGAGTGGCCATCACAGTGTTTTGTACTATGCTACCAAACCTTCATTAACCATCATTTTCTTCTCCTTCCCGTTGGTTTGAAATGGCGAGCAAAGCTATTGTCTGTGTAATTCATTGTCTATAAATGGAACCATTCTCTTCTCAATTTAGTTGCTAGAAATCTTCTGATAAAACCATATAGATTGTGAGAGTGCTGTGTTAATAAGCTATCTGGAATTGGAAGCCACAACTAACAACTTTAACTTCACAGAGGTAATATTGCATAACTGGGTTCTAAATTAATTTCGAAGGAATCTTAGAATAATCATGAATGAATTGTTAATTGAATGATGATATCTTGTTATCTGAGCTTACATGCATATATGAAAGCAAGGTATTTGGTTTTGAGTAAATTACGTAAAGAATTTCGTGTATAAGATTGATGTTCTGCCAAAGCAAAGTCTTTCCGGGTTCTATCCAGGAAGGGCGCAAATGTGCCCTGTCTGTCGTTCAAAACGGCGTAGCTACGCCGGACACCAGAATTGGGCAATGCTTTTAGCTGTAATGTGGTACTTCTAGCATGTTGTTTTAACCTAGTCATGCATGAAAATAGGTTTAACATGTGGATTTAGGTTCCTTGACGTAGCATGAATGATTTGGATTATGTTAGCATACATGTACTAAAGGAAATGATAGTTTTGAAAATAGACTTTGACGAAACTTATGTACTTTAAGTTCTGATTTTGTGAGCATGCGCATATGACCTAACTACACATGAGATGTGATTCAAAGTGATATGTATGTATTAAGATGTATTTTCGCTTGGCTTAAAATAACTTTTAGAAGCAAACTTGGATGTGTTGTAAACGAATATTATGAACATGATGTTGTGTACTATCTGAACTTAAAGCATGTATGACTAATACCCCTATCTGATCGCATATGAGTCATACGTACGTCCATCTTGGTTAGACACAATGAAAATTAGTCAAGCATAAGTATGAGATGTTTTAAAGTAATAAAAGATGCTAGTCATGCGTATATGATGAAAACCTTTGTGAGCATACATACTAACTGATTTCATGATTTCCTTATATAGATACATGGTGAACATAGTAGTCCTCATAATTTCATGACCTTAATTCATTAGAGATACTAACTTAAAACTATAACATGTAAAGTCGAACTTAAAAGGATCTTAAAA
This sequence comes from Panax notoginseng, assembly GCA_016801055.1. Lineage (NCBI taxonomy): Eukaryota > Viridiplantae > Streptophyta > Magnoliopsida > Apiales > Araliaceae > Panax > Panax notoginseng. Next base: position 23,338,666 of record CM029021.1, read on the forward strand.
GCATGCATGATTCTTTAACATGTGTATACGCTATGTGTCGATATCTATATATGCTTAGAATTAGACTGACCCAGGAAGAGCAAAGCTGGTCTATCCAGGGGACAGCGCAACTGTGCCATCCCTAAGCCTAACTAGGGCACAGCTGCGCCCTCCTGCAGTTTGGTCTGATGATTTATTTGTAATCTGTGATGTTGAAACATGTATGGTATACTGTTTTAAGTCCTAATACATAATTGCCATGATGTTTAAAGAGCTCTAGCACCTAATAGTTATGAGAAACCAAGAATCTAAGGTTTTTGCAAACTTTCGTATTTCTTTTATACAAGCTAAACAGATGATGGTTATATAGCTACGTGGTGTGATAGCATGTTAAGGTGATATTCCGTTTACGTTGCTAAGATAATAATAAATGTGTGTCATTGAATTATATGATCGAACATGTATGAGATTATTAACTTGTAGAGTTGAGTAACTAATAAAATATGTTGTATACATAACTACGTTAAAATAGAATTTCAAAGTGTTGATAAGGTATAAGTTGGTAAACTACACTTGAGGAAAGTTCTCTAACTTTTATATTGAATGCAAGCCCCTAAACTCTTTACACTTTATATATCGTATAAATCTGAATTATTGCCATATCAATAATACTTACGTCGAGCAAATATCTATTACTATTCAGAAATTGATGTTATATCTTGATGTTGTTGCAAGCATTGAACTTATCGTTCATAAATACATTATAACAGTTGTCTAAGCCATTAATTCGGCTAGACTACTATCATGTGTTAGAAAGCTATCCAAACCAATTGACTTGGTGCAAACTCGTGTAAATCTACTGAGATGAACAACCCTCTTTGAAGGGAAAATTTTATAATTTTCGGGGAACCGATGTACACACATACTAGCATGTTTAAATGTTATGCATAACGTAGGGTACTTAGGCTGATCACCTGTTGTACTCATTTTATTGGATTTTTAGTATAATACTGTTAATTCTAACAGAAGTTCTTAGTCTTTAGTGACTGCTCAGTGTTCATTATTCTTGAACCTTTGCATGATTTATTTTTGAATCTTATTGATATCTTTCAGTCCATAGCGACCTTTATTGAGAATTGTTGATAATTCTTGAACTATTTTTGAAGTTCTTCAGGGAATAAGTCAGGAAATTCATTAACAATAGAAATATTATTCAAAACTGACGTATTTTTGTTTAGATCCGGGACATGAGCTAAGAAAGCTTGACATCCATTTTTTAATAAATGAATAGCTTTATGGCTTGAGATGACAGTGATTGATTTTAATGGTTTGGTTGCTTGAATTAGCATAATAGGTTGGTTAGGAATATGAAAGCTAACAACCTTATGAAAATAATCAATTTTTGCATGATGAGTAGTTAACCAATCAATCCCTAGAATCACATCAAATGCAAGTATTTTTAATGAAATAAGATCGACAGGTAATGTGAGGGTACCGATTTCAACCAAACAAAACTTATAAACAGTGGATGTAATGAAGGTTTCTCCCAACGGAGTTTCCACAGATAAGTCAAAGTCTAATTTCTCCGGAGTCAAATTTAATCGTTGAGCGCAAGTAGGAGAAATAAAAGAATGGGTAGAACCGGTATCAAATAAGGTATAGACTTTGCTAGAGTTTATGATAAGCTTACCCGTGATGACCTCGTTCGGGTTCCTTACTTTCTGGGAGGTCACTACAAACGCTCTTCCTTGCACTACCGGCTTTGACTTTTCTGGGACGGCCTTTGGTGCCTCCATCCTAGCTGAACTTGTCTTCGGTGAATGACAAAATTGGGCTAGGTGACCTTCTCTTCCATAATTATAACATGCTTTGGACGGCATCACGCAGTTAGGATTGATGTGTCCCTCCCCTCCGCATTTGAAGCATATGATAGGTGGTCATTCTCCTTCCTTAACAACGGGTGCTGGTGTTGACGTCTTTCCATCATTGTTGAATCTCCTCTTCTTGAAATATCCATTCTTATGGTTTTGGCTCTGATTACCACTGAAGTGGTTACCATTTCTGGCCTGTTGACTCCCTCCACGCTTGTTGTCACCGCTTCGATGACTGCTTTCACTGGTATTATCAGTTTGCTGGCTGTTCTCTTTTGGTTGTGCTGACTCGTTATCGCGCTTCACTAACTGAGCCCTATTTACAACATCTGAATACAAATACAGTTTATGAGAAATAAGATGTTGATGTATCTCGGGTTTCAAACCTCTTAGAAACATCCGTATCATTCTTTCCTCATTGTCAACCAAGTGAGACGCAAATCGGGATAACTCGGAAAACTTAGCTTCGTACTGTGACACGGTCATATTGTTCTGCTCTAACTTGATGAATTCTACCTCTTTCATGTGACGAATACTTTCGGGAAAGTACTTGTCGTTAAATAGTTCTTGGAACTTCTCCCAAGACATCTTCAGTGCGGCAGGTTGAGTACGCTTTATCGATTCTCACCAGTAATCTGCCTCTCCTTGCAACATAAAGGTGGCAAAGGGAACCTTTTACTCCTCGGAGCATCCCAAGACATCAAATATCTTGGTGATCTGCTTTATCCACATCTCCGCCTTAAGTGGTTTTGGTTCTCCAATAAACTCCGGTGGTCTCAGCTCCTTGAACTGTTTAGCGGTGACCATCCGAGAGTTGCCAGTGTTTCCACCTGCATTTTGGACAGGAGTCTCTCTTGCCTGATGTTATACGAATTATAGAAAGCTCCTAAACATTCCGTCGTTCGCCATTTGGTCGGTGTTGTTGTTCACCTGAGGATTATTGCCTTCTTGATGCACATTATCCTGGGTGTTGATTTGTGGTGACTCAACGGTCTCCTGTGCTCCATTGATATTCTCAACATTCTCGGATGTCATTTTCAAATATTTCACAAAACAAAGGTCAATTGACATGTAACATATTATCACTATACTCTGACCGACCAATTAAATACCAAATAAACTTAGGTAGGTCATACTAGCGAAGGAATTCTCCGTCTCTCCCCTCCTAGTTCTAGTCTCACATCTTAGCCAGGGATCATATCCCTAAGCTCTGATACCAACTGTGATGCCCCCAAAATAGGTATACATCATCTATTCTGAGTCGCCAAATACATGGTACAAAATACAAATACAATCTTTAATATATAACAAGAGAGCTGTGAGTTTTAATACAAATACTGTTGTAACGACCCCAAAATAGGTCCATTCCATCCAACCTATTTTGAGTCGCCAAATACATGGTACAGAAAATAACTACAACTTTATTACAACAATTGTCGTGCAAAATACAACAACACATATGCTGTGAGTTTGGATACAAATATATACCAAATGTGACTCATGTCCCAACTGTGGACAGCACCTCATAGTGACACCTTACATAAAGGTATAGTCAAAAACAGTTTTAGAAATTAAAATCTTTGGGAAGTGCTCAAGAAAACCTTTGTACATGGGAGACCATGCTTTTAGGTTGTGATAGATATCATATGGCCACAGAATTATCTTTGGTTGACCCAATATACCCCAAAGAAAAATGAGAAGATTACTATCATATTCTTCCCAATGGTGAGTCTTCTCTTGACTTATCATTATCTCCACTGTCTCTAATTGAGAATTATACTTCAAACAAACACCAAGATTATATAGGTAGTGCTCGTAAATATACTCAGCAAGTGGATGAGCACAATCCTGTCTTATGATGACACGAAGTTGTATGTCATTAGACATCTTGTATGATAGTGGCAAAACACCCTTCCAACGTTGGGTTCGCCTCACCCTAGATGATTCACCAAATATAACTACTAAATGATGACCACCGTTCTTTTCCCCAGTTACCCCCGCTCGACCCAGCTACACTCTTATTACCTGAAAGGAATTGTGAAACAAAAGGGTGAGCACAACTACCCTAGTAAAGAATATCATGACTAAAGATAAATAAATTATCAATAGTCTTCATCATTAATAAATCAGAGATTTAGAACATACGGTAGGTGATAAAAATTTCAACCATAGTTGCAGCGGAACGAGCAATCCATTAGAAGAGTCAAATAGACTATAAAGTCTATTATCTTCTCCATGTTAAAAATCCACCAACAATGTTTTATCTCTGTAACATCAATCAACAATTCCTATCCACAATCACATGTATAACTCATAATCGTAATTGTTGTTCTAAATTCCTTTTCTCATCTAGGACAAAGATAATTTTCATCACCTGAAACATCAAAGATCATGGTTATACCAAATCACAGTTCCTGTTTATAATCATACTAACAATTTCATCTTTGCACTACGGCCATAGATATTCATTAATAGACCATCTTTGCACTACAGGCTAAAGATATTCAACAACAGGTCATCTTTACACTATGGGCCAAAGATATTCATCAATAATTCATCATTGCACTACAGGCCAAAGATATTCTTCAACAGTTCATATTTACACTAAAGGCCAAATATATTCATATCTCAAAGAAATATATAATCATTTCAGAATTTATATAAACAATAATTATAACCATATTAATCAATTCATCTTTACACTTAAGCTAAAGATATTCAATTATAAATTCAATGGTCATGATCATACCAGTTAACAATTCATCTTTGCACTACAGGCCAAAGATATTCCACAGTCACGATCATACCAATAATTTACCTATCTTTACACTCAAGTGAAAGAGAAATTCAACATCAGAGTTATAAAAATATTATATATAATAATAAAAATAATATGATCAACAACTACATTTATTTTCAAGAGCAACAATCATAAATCAACGATAATTTGGTCAGAAAAAGAAACCAATTTTTGTCGTGAATAGTACCCGTGAATAGTAACTCGTGAATAGTAACTCCTGAATAGTACTCTGTATTCGTACATAGTACCGTATACGTAAATAATGTCATATACGTAAATAGTGCCATATACATGAATAGTGCCGTATACGTGAATAGTGCCGTATACGTGAATAGTAATCCCGACTAAAAAAAGTAAAAATTCTACAATAAAATCCATACCAATATTTCAGTCTAATGATATTGAAAGAATAACATCATTATAAAGAATATAACATCCCTTAATATCCCTTACTATCCCTTACAATCCCATACCTCAAAAGAGCAGTACTTCTGACTGGATATCGGATATGACGCTGAAGGAAACTCGCACTGATGAATAGCAACTCACCATGTATCTAAATACTCACAAAATACACTCAATAATCTAGAGAGAGAAAGAGAGAACTTGTTTTTGGTGTGATTTTCAATTCTAACTTAGTCCTCTATTTATAGGAAAATGTTAGCATGCCGAAGCAGACTTGACCTGCTACCTGATGGCTTTACCTGCTACTATTGCCACCCACCACATTTGAATAAAAATCTCAGCATATTTCTTCACCAACCAAGAGTGAGGCCCACCAATTCTAGAATTTTCCACCAAAATGATTAACTCCGAAAATTCAACAATTTCTGAACCAGTCATCTCGTAAAATTCATAATAAATCATACGTTCATTTTTAACGGTTCAAAATTTGTGTACATATACTCAACTTATATATATATAACATATCCAAAAATCACAACGATCCAACGGTCGGATTAAAAATTATAACTCACGCAATATAACTCAAAAACACTGGTTTGATTTTTAATACCTCTATTTCGACAAAAATACTGATAAAACAACTTAGCATTAATTCTTTTATTTATAACCATAAAAATATATCCCTTATTTATATCCATAAAAAAATTTAATATTTTCTTATCATATAAATCAATAATTAATTATTCACAAAAAATATCACAGAATCACAATTATGACAACTAGGCCGTTCCTAGGAAAGAGGGGGCTTTCCAATAAGAATTTCTCCTTACTAGCGCACAATTAGGTGACCAAACCTCTCCTTAGACAGAACTTTCTAGATATTGTCAATAATGTTATCTAATAATATTATTCAAATAATATGAATTATTGATCTGATAATGGGAAATACTGTGCAGTGACAATTATTGAACAACAATAATATAAAATTTCAACGTAGCAATTATTGAATCAATAAAATAAAATATTGAACAGTAATTACTGTAACAATTATTGAGTAGTGCCTTCTTACGTAAGAATCAATAATTTCAAAAATACTATGCAATACCGTGTGCTACTGTGCAATAACGCGTATTACTGTATTTTAACCACCGAGTATTCCAACAGTGTTAACGGTAACAACTACACCGTTATTTATAAAAACTTAATTTTTGTTGTTATCTTCATCCGACAGTTATTCTGTTATGGGGCCCATATATGGCTGCGCCGTCGTACGAATATTCCCCGACAGAAAGAATATTCCACGACTAAATGAATATTCCCCGATAACAATGAATATTTTATAACCACTTGCGTAGTTTGAAAAAATTTCATATATCACCCTTAACTTTAACTTTTATCAATTTAACCATTTACTGAATAGTAATTATAAGAAAAATTGAATACTTTTATTTCATAAAATTCGGGGACTTACAATCTCCACTTCTTATAAAATTTCGTCCTCGAAATTTACGTACCTGGTATTTCAAAGAGTTGAGAATACCTTCCTTTCATTTCAGATTCTATCTTCCCTGTCATCATCTCCATTGCTCATCTCCTGTATTTTAAATATCATTCTAGAATACAGCTTCAAAACAAGGGTTAATTTAACAAATTAACATATCACATAATATCCCGATATTATGACTGACCAACAAATAAGCTTAGGTAGGACACACTAGCGAAGGATATTACTCATCTCTCCCCTCCTAGTTCTATTCCCCGATCTCCGTCAGAGACCATATCCCTAAGCTCTGATACCAAAATGTAACGACCCCACAATAGGTCCATTCCATCAAACCTATTCTGAGTCGCCAAATACATGATACAGAAAACAACTACAACTTTATTACAACAATTGTCGTGCACAATACAACAACACATATGCTGTGAGTTTGGATACAAATATATACCAAATGTGACTCATGTCCCAACCGTGGGTAGCACCTCACAGTGACATCTTACATAAAGGTATAGTCAAAAACTGTTTTAGAAATTAAAATATTTGGGAAGTGCTCAAGGAAACTATTGTACATGGGAGGCCATGTTTTTAGGTTGTGATAGATATCATATGGTCACAGAATTATCTTTGGTTGACCCAATATACCCCAAAGAAAAATGAGAAGATTACTATCATATTCTTCCCAATGGTGAGTCTTCTCTTGACTTATCATTATCTCCACTGTCTCTAATTGAGAATTATACTTCAAACAAACACCAAGATTATATAGGTAGTGCTCGTAAATATACTCAGCAAGTGGATGAGCACAATCCTGTCTTATGATGACACGAAGTTGTATGTCATTAGACATCTTGTATGATAGTGGCAAAACACCCTTCCAACGTTGGGTTCGCCTCACCCTAGATGATTCACCAAATATAACTACTAAATGATGACCACCGTTCTTTTCCCCAGTTACCCCCGCTCGACCCAGCTACACTCTTATTACCTGAAAGGAATTGTGAAACAAAAGGGTGAGCACAACTACCCTAGTAAAGAATATCATGACTAAAGATAAATAAATTATCAATAGTCTTCATCATTAATAAATCAGAGATTTAGAACATACGGTAGGTGATAAAAATTTCAACCATAGTTGCAGCGGAACGAGCAATCCATTAGAAGAGTCAAATAGACTATAAAGTCTATTATCTTCTCCATGTTAAAAATCCACCAACAATGTTTTATCCCTGTAACATCAATCAACAGTTCTGGTCCACAATCATATAAATAACTCATAATCATAATTATGATTCTAAATTCCTCTTCTCATCCAGGACAAAGATAATTTTCATCACTTGAAACATCAAAGATCATGGTTATACCAAATCACAGTTCCTGTTTATAATCATACTAACAATTTCATCTTTGCACTACGGCCATAGATATTCATCAACAGACCATCTTTGCACTACAAGCTAAAGATATTCAACAACAGGTCATCTTTACACTATGGGCCAAAGATATTCTTCAATAATTCATCTTTGCACTACAGGCCAAAGATATTCCTGAACAGTTCATATTTGCACTAAAGGCCAAATATATTCATATCTCAAAGAAATATATAATCATTTCAGAATTTATATAAACAATAATTATAACCATATTAATCAATTCATCTTTACACTTAAGCTAAAGATATTCAATTATAAATTCAATGGTCATGATCATACCAGTTAACAATTCATCTTTGCACTACAGGCCAAAGATATTCCTCAGTCACGATCATACCAATAATTTACCCATCTTTATACTCAAGTGAAAGAGAAATTCAACATCAGAGTTATAAAAATGTTATATATGATAATAAAAATAATATGATCAACAACTGCATTTATTTTCAAGAGCAACAATCATAAATCAACGATAATTTGGTCAGAAAAAGAAACCAATTTTTGTCGTGAATAGTACATGTGAATAGTAACTCGTGAAAAGTAACTTGTGAATAGTAACTCATGAATAGTAACTCGTGAATAGTACTCCGTATTCGTACATAGTACCGTATACGTAAATAATGTCATATACATAAATAGTGCCATATACATGAATAGTGCCGTATACGTGAATAGTGCCGTATACGTGAATAGTAATCCCGACTAAAAAAAGTAAAAATTCTACAATAAAATCCATACCAATATTTCAGTCTAATGATATTGAAAGAATAACATCATTATAAAGAATATAACATCCCTTAATATCTCTTACTATCCCTTACAATCCCTTACCTCAAAAGAGCAGTACTTCTGACTGGATATCGGATATGACGCTGAAGGAAACTCGCACTGATGAATAGCAACTCACAAAGTATCTAAATACTCACAAAATACACTCAATAATCTAGAGATAGAAAGAGAGAAAACTTATTTCTGGTGTGATTTTCAATTCTAACTTAGCCCTCTATTTATAGGAAAATGTTAGCATGCCGAAGCAGACTTGACCTGCTACCAGATGGCTTTACCTGCTACTATTGCCACCCACCACATTTGAATAAAAATCTCAGCACATTTCTTCACCAACTAAGAGTGGGGCCGACCAATTCTAGAATTTTCCACCAAAATGATTAACTCCGAAAATTCAACAATTTCTGAACCAATCATCTCGTAAAATTTATAATAAATCATACGTTCATTTTTAACGGTTCAAAATTTGTGTACATATACTCAACTTATATATGTATAACATATCCAAAAATCACAACGATCCAACGGTCAGATTAAAAATTATAACTCACGCAATATAACTCAAAAACACTGGTTTGATTTTTAATACCTCCATTCCGACAAAAATACTGATAAAACAACTCAGCATTAATTCTTTTATTTATAACCACAAAAATATATCCCTCATTTATATCCATAAAAAAAATAAATATTTTCTTATCATATAAATCAATAATTAATTATTCACAAATAATATCACAGAATCACAATTATGACAACTAGGCCGTTCCCAGGAAAGAGGGGGCTTTCCAATAAGAATTTCTCCTTACTGGCGCGCAATTAGGTGACCAAACCTCTCCTTAGACAGAACTTTCTAGACATTGCCAATAATGTTATCTAATAATATTATTCAAATAATATGAATTATTGATCTGATAATGGGAAATACTGTGCAGTGACAATTATTGAACAACGATAATATAAAATTTTAACGTAGCAATTATTGAATCAATAAAATAAAATATTGAACAGTAATTACTGTAACAATTATTGAGTAGTGTCTTCTTACGTAAGAATCAATAATTTCAAAAATACTATGCAATACCGTGTGCTACTGTGCAATAACGCGTATTACTGTATTTTAACCGCCGGGTATTCCAACAGTGCTAACGATAACAACTACGCCGTTATTTATAAAAACTTAATTTTTGTTGTTATTTTCATCTGACAGTTATTCTGTTATGGGGCCCATATATGGCTGCGCCGTCGTACGAATATTCCCCGACAGAAAGAATATTCCACGACTAAATGAATATTTTCCGATAACAATGAATATTTTATAACCACTTGCGTAGTTTGAAAAATTTTTATATATCACCCTTAACTTTAACTTTTATCAATTTAACCATTTACTGAATAGTAATTATAAGAAAAATTGAATACTTTTATTTCATAAAATTCGGGGTCTTACAACTGTCTTCTAGACAATATCCATTCTCAAAATAAGTCCTCATTACATTTATTGTCACACAATTTAACAGAATATTGAGGACTACCAATACTATCATCTGGACCGTCACTCCATTTCCCGACTAGTCCCGGCTACGTTCTCATTTTCTGAAGAGAACAATGAAAGAAAGGGTGAGCTCAACTAGCCCAGTAAGAAATATTATGACTAAGATAATGCAGAATAAATTATCATTAGCCTTCAATAATGTTAAACTGATACAATATAACACACATCAAGTTTAACTGCAGTGGAATAAGCAATCCATTAAAAGAGTCAAGTAGAGAATAAAATCTACTATTTTTTATGATTTAAAAGGTTTTTCATCACTTTAATCGTTGGGACTCAGCTTAATAAATAATCCACATCATCTCTGCACTACGGCCAAGGATATTCATTAGTATCACAACCACAAATAATCCATGCACTACGGGCCAAAGATATTCGTGTATTCATCAATGATCATGATCATGCCAACAACTGTCCATCAATGCACTACGGGCAAATGAGGACTTTTACCACATCATTTGTAACCTTACGGTCATGATTACACCGAAAAATCCATGTTTATAGTCATACCAAGTCCATCAATGCACTACATGCCACAGATGACTTTCAACAAAATATAAACATGAGAATGATGACAATGATATAAGAATTCAATAAAACAAGTTCAAGAATTAATTAATCCAGGAACCAATAACGTCCAAATTGTCAATATGATACTGCTTTGTGCAGTAAAATTTAAGAATGCTCAGAAGAATATTTCCATGAAAATATACTGGATGAAGCGCAAATATCAAGGATATTCCACTAATTTCATGGAGTATAAAAGCCAAAACTTTAACCAACTGAGTATAATAAAGAATGGAATAACAAAAGAAATCACCAGGCATGCGATAGACCGCACAGACAGGTTATTCTAATAGAATAATAAATAACGGAACCAGGTCATGCGTAAACGCACCGACAGGATATTCCGACAGAATACTGAATAATGAAACTAGGTCCGGCGTAAACGCACAGACAGGATATTCCGACAGAATAATAAATAATGGAACCAGGTCCGGCGTAAACGAACAGACATGATATTCCGACAGAATAATAAATAATGGAACCAGGTCCGGCGTAAACGAACAGACATGATATTCCGACAGAATAATAAAGAATGGAATAACAGAAGAATTTCACAAAGTATAGGGTAGCCCGCGTATACAGGTTATTCCAACAGAATAATATATAATGGAATAACAGAAGTTCTCTTTATGAATACAAAAGAAATAATACTCATTACCGTAAAAGAAACTGGATATAAGAGTAGGGAAGTAGCAGAATACTTTTCTATAGTTTCTCTATAATTTCTCTCTCTAGAGTTTCAGTGAATTCGTAAGAAATAATGAAGGAATGAGCTTCTATTTATAGAAGAATGAACTGCATAGTAACTAATTCATGAACAATCCAGATTGATTTACTTTTAATCGGACGGTCCATATTTAAAGTAAAATTTTTTAAATAAAATATAATATAATATATATATATATATATATATATATATATATATATATATATATATATCACATGTGTCTAATTAATTCACGGGATACACTCCCGTGACTTTCCTTTGCTTTTACTTTAATCAACATCATCATATATATATATAAACCATTACTTCAGTACTTTATATATATATATAATAATACTAATAATAACTCCCTCCCACATATCAGATTACCCCCCCCAATATTTCATGCCAACCATATATATATATATATATATATATATATATATATATATATATATATATACAAGACTTATATATATATAATGAATAATTTCTACCGGTTATTTTGAAAAATAGGTAAATGGGGGTCTATAAAATAAGCAAAACTTCATAAAAATCACCTTGATAATTTTAACAACATCTATCACCTTTATTATAATTCACAATATTAATCGACCATGTCGTTCTCAGGAAAGAGGGGGCTTTCCAATAAGGATTTCTCCCTATTGGCGCGCAATTAGGTGACCAAACCTCTCCTTGACAGAACTTCTAGACATCGTTAATATTACAAATAATAATATTAATAACCTTGTCATCTCAATTATTGATTTAATAATATATAAAACATTGACAATAATTGAATCAAATAACGTGAGATACTATGCATTAATTACTGTAACAATAATTGAACAAAACTGAGTGACTTCTCACGTAAGCATCAATAATCAATACCGTGTGCTACTATGCAACCACGCGTATTACTGTACTTTTACTATCGAGTAGTTCAACAGTATTAACGGTAAAACTTCCGTCGTTATTTTTAATAAAATATTTTTGTCATTTTCTCAATCCGACAATAATTCTGTTGTGGGGTCCACCAATGACTGTGTCGTCGTTCGAATATTTCCTGTTAAAACGAATATTCCCCGACCAATCGAATATTATATAACAACTTGCATACTTTGTAAAATTTATAAATATTACCCACAACTATAACATTATATCAAATTTTCTCCATAATATTCAAAAATAATATTTATAAAAATTCATCTTTATTTATAAAAGTTGGGGTCTTACAACCTCCCCTTCTTATGAAATTTTGCCCTCGAAATTAGGGTACGTACCTGATATATCGAAGAGGTAAGGATACCTTGATTTCATTTCAGATTCTAACTCCCAGGTCATTTTCTCAACATCGTGGTTTCTCCACAAAACTTTAACTTGAGGTATAACCTTGGAGCGTAGAATATGTTCCTTCTTATCCAAGATTTGAACAGGAACCTCTTCATATGTCAAATCTTCTGCTATTTCGTTCGGTTCTAACTCAATAATGTGGTTCGGGTCTTTCACATATTTACGTAATATGGATATGTGAAAAATGTTATGAACACGAGACATACTTGACGGTAAAGCGAGTCTATAGGTCACAGTTCCTACTCGATCGAGGATTAAAAATGGGCCAATGAATCGAGGATTGAGCTTTTCTCTCTTTCTAAATCTCGTAACTCCATTCCATGGAGCAACACGTAAGAACACATGATCTCTAATATCGAATTCCACATCCTTTCGATGAAGATCAGCACAACTCTTTTGTCGATCTTGTAAGGTTTTTATACGTTACCGGATCGTTTGAATCTTTTCCGTAGTCATATGTACCAACTCCGGTCCCAACAACATTGCTTCACCCACCTCATCTCAGCATACTGGAGAACAACACTTTCTTCCATACAACACTTCGAATGGAGCCATGCCAATACTTGCTTGATAGCTGTTGTTGTAGGAAAACTCCACTAATGGTAAGAACTTGTCCTAACTTCCCTTGAAGTCAAGGACACAAAGTCTTAATAAATCTTCAAGAGTTTGAATAGTCCTCTCTGATTGTCCGTCCGTCTGAGGATGAAATGCCGAACTAAACCGTAAATTCGTGCCCATAGCTTTTTGTAAACTATCCCAAAATCGTGAAGTGAATCTTGGGTCACGATCAGAAACTATGGATACTGGCATACCATGCAATCTTATAACCTCGTTTATGTACATACGAGCAAAACGTTCAAGTGTATAAGTTTCTCGTATAGGTAAGAAATGAGCCGACTTGGTTAATCTATCAATAATGACCCAAATCGCATCTATGCCTTGAGAAACCTTGGGAAGACCGGTAACAAAATCCATGGTAATGTGCTCCCACTTCTATTTTGGAATTTCAAGTGATTGCAATAGACCTTTTGGTACTTGATGCTCCGCCTTAACTCGTTGACATGTTAGACACCTTGAGATAAATAGCGCTATCACTTTCTTCATATTGTCCCACCAAAATGTATATAGAAGATTATGATACATTTTGGTACTCCCAAGATGGATTGCAAACGGTGTGTTGTGCGCCTCCATCATGATGTTATACTTTAAATTAGGGTCGTTAGGAATACAAAGTCTGAAGTTGACTCAAAGTATTCCTTCCTCATCGATTTTTGCTTCCGGCATAGCACCTTCTTACACTTTCTTCCTCATACGCATCAGCTCCAGGTCTTTAGCTTGAGCAACTTTAACTTTATCAATTAAAGTCAGTTCTACTCGTATATTCGCCATCATTACATGGGCCCCCGGAGTCTTTAACTCTATCTCCATCCTTTGCAAGTCACACAAAATGGGCCTTTGCGTTGACAATATCGCATTCGCACTTGCATATGATCTTCTTCTCAATGCATCAGCTACCACGTTCGCTTTTCCAGGATGGTATTGAATGGTATGATCATAATCTTTCAACAGTTCAAGCCAACGTCGTTGTCGCATGTTGAGTTCCTTTTGAGTGAAGAAATATTTGAGGCTTTTATGATCCATAAAGATCTCCACCTTCTCCCCATACAAGTAATGCCTCCAAATTTTAAGTGCAAAGACAACAGCTGCCAACTCTAGATCATGAGTAGGATAATTCCTCTCATATTCCTTGAGTTGTCTTGATGCATAGGCTATGACTTTTCCATGTTGCATGAGAACGCATCCCAACCCTTTGCTCGAAGCATCACTGTAGATGACAAATCCCTCCGAGCCAGATGGTATTGTTAGAACAGGTGCTGAAATGAGTCTCCTCTTGAGTTCTTGAAAACTCTGCTCACATTCTTCGCTCCAACCGAACTTTGTATCTTTCCGAGTCAGCTGAGTTAATGGAGTAGCGATTCGAGAAAATCCTTCCACGAATCTCCGATAATAACCAGCTAGACCGAGAAAGCTACGTACTTCGGTTACTGATTTAGGTTGCTCCCAGCTTTGAATTGCTTCAATCTTTGCCGGGTCAACAGATATTCCACGACTTGATACTACGTGCCCAAGGAATGCTACCTCTTCCAGCCAGAACTCGCATTTCTTCAACTTGACATAAAGTTTGTATTCACGAAGCTTTTGGAGTACCAACCTCAAGTGTTGCTCATGATCTTCACGGCTTTTGGAATAAAAAAAGGATGTCATCGATAAAGACGACCACAAAGTGATCCAAATATTCCTTGAATACCCTGTTCATCATATCCATGAAGGCAGCAGGAGCATTAGTCAATCCAAAGGACATGACTAGGAATTCATAATGCCTGTATCGAGTTCTAAAAGCCGTCTTTGGAATGTCATCGGTTCTAATCATCAATTGGTGATATCCAGAACGAAGATCAAACTTTGAAAGGAATTTTTCTCCTTGCAACTGGTCAAACAGGTCATCAATACGTGGCAATGGGTACCTATTTTTGATGGTGACATGATTTAACTCCCGATAATCAATACAAAGTCGCATACTCCCATCTTTCTTCTTCACGAATAGAACGGGAGCACCCCAAGGAGAAGTACTAGGACGAATAAAGCCAATGTCTAACAATTCCTGCAGTTGAGTCTTTAACTCCTGAAGTTCAATAGGAGCCATTCGATATGGGGCTTTGGAAATGGGTTTTGTACCGGGTTCAAGGTCGATAAAAAATTTAATTTCACGCTCTAGGGGTAGGCCATGAAATTCTTCAGGGAATACGTCAGGAAATTCATTAACAATAGAAATATTATTCAAAATTGACGTATTTTTGTTTAGATCCGGGACATGAGCTAAGAAAGCTTGACATCTATTTTTCAATAAACGAATAGCATTATGGCTTGAGATGACAGTGATTGATTTTAATGGTTTGGCTGCTTGAATTCACATAATAGGTTGGTTAGAAATATGAAAGCTAATAACCTTACAAAAACAATCAATTTTTGCATGGTGAGTAGTTATCCAATCAATCCCTAGAATCACATCAAATGCAAGTATTTTTAATTAAATAAGATCGACAGGTAATGTGAGGGTACCGATTTGAACCAAACAAGACTTATAAACAGTGGATGTAATGAAGGTTTCTCCCAACGGAGTTTCCATAGATAAGTCAAAGTTTAATTTCTCCGGAGTTAAATTTAATCATTGAGCGCAAGTAGGAGAAATAAAAGAATGGGTAGAACCGGTATCAAATAAGGTATAGACTTCGATAGAGTTTATGATAAGCTTACTCGTGATGACCTCGTTCGGGTTCCTTTCTTTCTGGGAGGTCACTACAAACGCTCTCCCTTGCACTACCGACTTTGACTTTTCTGGGACGGCCTTTGGTGCCTCCATCCTAGCTGAAATTGTCTTTGGTGAATGACAAAATTAGGCTAGGTGACCTTCTCTTCCACAATTATAACATACTTTGGACGGCATCGTGTAGTTTGGACTGATGTGTCTCTCCCCTCCGCATTTGAAGCATATGATAGGTGGTCGTTCTCCTTCCTTAACAACGGGTGCTGGTGCTGACGTCTTTCCATCATTGTTGAATCTCCTCTTCTTGAAATATCCATTCTTATGGTTTTGGCCCTGATTACCACCGAGGTGGTTACCATTTCTGGCCTGTTGACTCCCTCCACGCTTGTTGTCACCGTTTCGATGACTGCTTTCACTGGTATTATCAGTTTGTCGGCTGATCTCTTTTGGTTGTGCTGACTCGTTATCGCGCTCCACTAACTGAGCCTTATTTACAACATCTGAATACAAACACAGTTTATGAGAAATAAGATGTTGACGTATCTCAGGTTTCAAACCTCTTAGAAACATCTGCGTCATTCTTTCCTCATTGTCAACCAAGTGAGACGCAAATTGGGACAACTCGGCAAACTTAGCTTCGTACTGCGACACGGTCATATTGTTCTGTTCTAACTTGATGAATTCTACCTCTTTCATGTGACGAATACTTTCGGGAAAGTACTTGTCGTTGAATAGTTCTTGGAACTTCTCCCAAGACATCTTCAGTGCGGCAGGTTGAGTACGCTTTACCGATTCCCACCAGTAATCTGCCTCTCCTCGCAACATAAAGGTGGCAAAGGGAACCTTTTGCTCCTCGGACCATCCTAAGACATCAAATATCTTGGTGATCTGCTTTATCCACGTCTCCGCCTTAAGTGGTTTTGGTTCTTCAATAAACTCTAGTGGTCTCAGCTCCTTGAACTGTTTAGCGGTGACCGTTCGAGAGTTGCCAGTGATTTCACCTGCATTTTGGACAGGAGTCTCTCTTGCTTGATGTTGTACGAATTGCAGAAAGCTCCTAAACATTCCGTCGTTCACTATTTGGTCGGTGTTGTTGTTCACCTGAGGATTATTGCCTTCTTGATGCACATTATCCTGGGTATTGATTTGTGGTGACTCAACGATCTCATGTGCTCCATTGATATTCTTAACATTCTCGGATGTCATTTTCAAATACTGCCACAAAACAAAGGTCAATTGACATGTAACATATTATCACTATACTTTGACCGACCTATTAAATACCAAATAAACTTAAGTAGGTTATACTAGCGAAGGAATTCCCCGTCTCTCCCCTCCTAGTTCTAGTCTCACATCTTAGCCAGGGATCATATCCCTAAGCTCTGATACCAATTGTGACGCCCCCAAAATAGGTATACATCACCTATTCTGAGTCGCCAAATACATGGTACAAAATATAAATATAATCTTTAATATATAACAAGAGAGCTATGAGTTTTAATACAAATACTGTCTTTTAGACAATATCCATTCTCAGAATAAGTCCTCATTACATTTATTGTCACACTATTTAACAGAATAGTGAGGACTACTAATACTATCTTCTGGACCGTCACTCCGTTCCCCGACTAGTTCCGGCTACGTTCTCATTTCTTGAAGAGAACAATGAAAGAAAGGGTGAGCTTAACTAGCCCAGTAAGAAATATTATGACTAAGATAATGCAGAATAAATTATCATTAGCCTTCAACAATGTTAAACTAATGCAATATAACACACATCAAGTTTAACTGCAGCGGAATAAGCAATCCATTAAAAGAGTCAAGTGGAGAATAAAATCTACTATCTTTTATGATTTAAAAGATTTTTCATCACTTTTATCGATGAGACTCAGTTTAATAAATAATCCACATCATCCCTGCACTACGGCCAAAGATATTCATTAGTATCACAACCACAAATAATCCATGCACTACGAACCAAGAATATTTGTGTATTCATCAATGGTCATGATCATGCCAACAACTGTCCATCAATGCACTATGGGCCAATGAGGACTTTTACTATATCATTTGTAACCTTACGGTCATGATTACACCGAATAATCCCTGGTTATAATCATACCAAGTCCATCTATGCACTACATGCCACAGATGACTTTTAACAAAATATAAACATGAGGATGATGACAATGATATAAGAATTCAATAAAACAAGTTCAAGAATTAATTAATCCAGGAACCAATAACGTCCAAATTGTCAACATGATACTGCTTTATGCAGTAAAATTCAAGAATGCTCAGAAGAATATTTCCATGAAAATATACTGGATGAAGCGCAAATATCAAGGATATTCCACTAATTTCATGGAGTATAAAAGCCAAAACTTTAACCAACTGAGTATAATAAAGAATGGAATAACAAAAGAAATCACCAGGCATGCGATAGACCGCACAGACAGGTTATTCCAACAGAATAATAAATAATGGAACCAGGTCATGCGTAAACGCACCGACAGGATATTCCGACAGAATACTGAATAATGGAACCAGGTCCGGCGTAAACGCACAGACCGAATATTCCGACAGAATAATAAATAATGGAACCAGGTCCGGCGTAAACGAACAGACAGGATATTCCGACAGAATAATAAAGAATGGAATAACAGAAAAATTTTACTAAGTATAGGGTAGCCCGCGTATACAGGTTATTCCAACAGAATAATAAATAATGGAATAACAGAAGTTCTCTTTATGAATACAAAAAAATAATACCCCTTACCGTAAAAGAAACTGGATATAAGAGTAGGGAAGTAGCAGAATACTTTTCTATAGTTTTTCTATAATTTTTCTCTCTAGAGTTTCAGTGAATTCGTAAGAAATAATGAAAGAATGAGCTTCTATTTATAGAAGAATGGACTGCATAGTAACTAATTCATGAACGGTCCAGATTGATTTACTTTTAATCGGACGGTCCATATTTAAAGCAAAATCTTTTAAATAAATTATAATATATAATATATATTATATTTATATATCACATGTGTCTAATTAATTCACGGGATACACTCCCGTGACTTTCCTTTGCTTTTACTTTAATCAACATCATATATATATATATATATATATATATATATATATATATATATATATATATATATAATGAATAATTTCTGCTGGTTATTTTGAAAAATAGGTAAATGGGGGTCTATAAAATAAGCAAAACTTCATAAAAATCACCTTAATAATTTTAACAACATTTATCACCTTTATTATAATTCACAATATTAATCGACCAGGTCATTCCCAAGAAAGAGGGGGTTTTTCAATAAGGATTTCTCCCTATTGGTTCGCAATTAGGTGACCAAACCTCTCCTTGACAGAACTTCTAGACATCGTTAATATTGCAAATAATAATATTAATAACCTTGTCATCTCAATTATTGATTTAATAATATATAAAATATTGACAATAATTGAATCAAATAACGTGAGATACTATGCAGTAATTACTGTAACAATAATTGAACAAAACTGAGTGACTTCTCACGTAAGCATCAATAATCAATACCGTGTGCTACTATGCAACCACGCGTATTACTGTACTTTTACTACCGAGTAGTTCAACAGTATTAACGGTAAAACTTCCGCCGTTATTTTTAATAAAATATTTTTGTCGTTTTCTCAATCCGACATTAATTCTGTTATGGGGTCCACCAATGATTGTGTCGTCGTACGAATATTCCCTGTTAAAACGAATATTCCCGACCAATCGAATATTATATAACAACTTACGTACTTTGCAAAATTTATAAATATTATCCACAACTATAACATTATATCAAATTTACTCCATAATATTCAAAAATGATATTTATAAAAATTCATCTTTATTTATAAAAGTTGGGGTCTTACAATTTTCATTCCACACAATGAATTTATGTTTGATTTTGGCTTCTAATGGAGTTTGTTGGTTGTTGTCTTGTGTTTGTGGTTGTAGGATATCGGACTTGGGAGGACCCAATAGAGTGGTAGAGGAGGAGCCACATGACATACACGTAGTGTATGAGGCACCTCTGATAGCGGAGCCCATCTCAGCAGTAGCCCATACAGATGATGAGGATGAAGAGGAGGAAATGGAGCCATTTTTCGTAGAGTCAGATCCCGAGGCAGATCCTATGGAGGATGAACCCATGGAAGACTCTGACGAGGCTACATTCGAGGATCGGATGTTGGGCGAATATGAGGAACGGATTCTGGAATTTGAGTATTGGGTTGAAGAACTTGAGACCCGGGCTCAGAAGAGAGAAACCAAGATGCAAAAGCTGAGGGATGAAGACCATAGGAGGAAACTGGAGATGCAGGAGTTGGAGGTAGAACTTGCATATCGCAAGGAAGCAAACATACAAATGGGAACCCTTTTCCACTGATCGATGGACAGAAATGTAGAATTGGCAGGTAAGCTAGAGGAGTCTGAGCAGAGGGAGCTAAGCGAGAAAACTGAGAAGGAGGTTCTTTGTATAAAGTTAGAGATGGAGGTTATGGATAGGATCCACTTTGAGGTGAAGTGGGAAGAAGTCAATGATAGGGTAGGAGACCTGGAAGGTGAGGTGAGGTGTAAAAGGAGGAAGATGAACCAAATGAGCTATGTTTTTTGCACAACTATGGAGAGGTTGATCGATGGCATGTACCATTATCTGGCAGAACAGGGGCAGACCCGTCACACTTTGAGCAGAGAAATCATGGCCCACATGACACAGGTCGAGTACAAGAGCGCAGTGGAGCGCGGGATGTTGGAATAGTTGTTGGTTAGGTGCCCAGTAGTATAGGCTTGTTGTGTATGTTATGTAAGCCCAATCTTTTGTGTGAAATTTGGGATAGTTATGTAAACCCCGAGTAGGTTCATGTTAGAGGGGGTAGTATATTAGTGTTTTCCCCATCTTTTGTGATATTATGGGGTAGATGTAAACATTTATAGAAGTATGCTAGGAATGATCATATCGATGTAATGATTTGGCATATGAATATAAATGTTCTTATTTCAGAGATTGTGTCATAAAATTTTGTTTCCCTTTTACAATGAAGAAATACTTAAGTAATATAATTAAATAATAAGAATAAAATTTTGTGATGCAGAAAATGTCGCCCAGACGTAGACTAACAACACCGGAAGAATCGATTAATAACGAGAGAGAGCAAGTAGACCCTATCCAATGGCTAGTAGATTTACTAGGAGAGGCCCTGCGGGGAAGAAATAACGAGCCAGTACCACCCAATCCCCAAGTGGTTCCAGTTACGAACTTTAAAGACTTTAGGAGAGTAGGACCTCCAGAGTTTACGGGTACTACCGATTCTATTATGGCACAAATGTGGATCAAAGAGATGGAGAAAGCCTTCGCCATTGCTCATGTGGGTGAAGACTAGAAAACCGTGTTCGCTATGTATATGATGTGGGGTGAAGTAAACTACTGGTGGGAAGCCAATCAACAGAGAGCGGGAGAAGGGACTATAACTTGGGAGAGGTTTAAGGCCTTGTTCTTCGAGAATTACTTCCCGAAGAGCATGAAGGATTGGATGGAGACGAATTTCTTAGAACTAAAATAAGGGGAGATGTCAGTGGCGCAATATATGACCAAGTTCAATGTGCTCGCGCGATTTGTAATGCATCAAGTTGCGCGATGTGTCGGTTCTTCAAATTGACTTGTTCGCCACATTGTTGGAGAAGGTGATCATTACTGAAGGAGGTAGCGTGGCATTAAGCCAATATAATATGGGAAGAATAATAAGAATACTGGGGGAGAAACTCGTGGAGGAAGTAGTAGTGGATGAAGCGATTTAGGGAAAAGAAAATGGGATAACAACAACAGAAAAAACAATCAATCAGGAAGTTTTCATGGAGGGTCTAAGAAGAGAACAGAGGGATGCTCGAAATGTGGAAAGAACCACCAAGGAGAGTACTGGAAGGGACGCAGTGTTTGCTATAACTGCGGCCAAGAAGGGCACATTTCACCAAACTGCCCAAAGCCAAAGAAGTCCAAGGGATGTTTTGCTTGTGGCTCCACCGAGGACCAGATCAAGGACTGTCCTAAGAAGGGGAGCAGCAGAGGAAGTATCCATTAGGGAGGAGGCATCAAGCTTATGATCGGCGGATCGGCACAATCCAATCGACCGACTACTAGAACGTTTAACATGACTATCCATGATGTAATAGCTACGAAGGACGTGGTGTCAGGTATTATCCTAATCAATAATTTAAATGTCTATGTGTTATTTGATTCGGGTGCTACCTGTTCATTCGTGTCTGAAGAATTTACTAGTCGATTAAACATACCCTACGAACGCTTAGAGAATTCGTTGAACATAGAGGTTGCAAATAAGGAAGTAATCCCCGTAGAATTCGTTTACCGAAACAGTTGTGCGAACATTAGAGATCACGAACTAACCGTAGACTTGATTCCGATTAGATTGGAAAAATTTGACGTAATACTAGGAATGGATTGGTTATCCAGTCACGCTGTGAAAATCGATTGTCAAAAGAAAAGTGTGAACCTTCAGACTCCAAATCGGTCTAAGGTAGTGTTTTGTGGTAGCTCATCGCTTAAGCAATCATGTTGCCTTACGATGATGCAAGCCAAGAAATTGTTAAAGAAAGGATGTGTAGGTTATTTAGCCTATATAGAGGATACTCAAAAGAAGGGAGTAGAAATGAAAAATATATTAATAGTCAGAGATTTTCAATACATATTTCCAGATGATCTGCCTGGTCTTCCACCAGACAGAGAAATTAAATTCATCATAGACTTAGCACTGGGAGCTGCACTGATTTCAAAAGCCCCCTATCGTATGGAGCCGATAGAAATGAAGGATTTGATGATACAATTGCAAGATTTTCTAGATACGGGTTACATTCGGCTGAGTGTGTCTCTTTGGGGAGCACCAATGTTGTTTGTAAAGAAAAAGGATGGATCGATGAGGCTCTGTATCGACTATCGAGAGTTGAACTAAGTAACGATTAAGAATAGATATCCGTTGCCAAGGATAGATGACCTTTTCGATCAACTGAAGGGAGCGAAGTGTTTTTACAAGATAGACTTATGAACGAGTTATCACCAGTTGAAAGTACGAGAGGAGGACATACCAAAGACGGTGTTCTGAACCCGCTGCATACATTACGAATTTCTAGTGATGTCATTCGGGTTGACTAATGCTCTGGCAACATTCATGGACTTGATGAACCAAGTTTACAAGCCCTACTTAGATAAGTTCGTAGTAGTGTTTATTGACGACATTTTGATCTACTCGAAGACCAAGGAAGATCACGCCAAACATCAGAAGATGGTATTAAAAGCATTGAGAAGGGAAAAGATGTACGTAAAATTTTCGAAATGTGAATTTTAGATGGAGAAGGTTTAATTTTTAGGACACGTGAGAGATCAAAATGGAATTTTTGAGGATCCTGCAAAAGTGGAGGTGGTAAGTAACTGGGAACAACTGAAGACGCCAACAAAAGTAAGAAGTTTTCTAGGATTAGCATGGTACTATTAAAGATTTATCCAAGATTTTTCTAAGATAGAAACTCTATTGACTAATCTAACAAGAAAATTAGTGAAGTTCGTGTGGACAGAAAAATGCGAAGAGAGTTTCCAAGAATTAAAGAGGAGGTTAAGCGAGGTGACTGTGCTATCATTACCAGATGATACGGGAGGATTCGTGGTGTATAGTGATGCATCACATAAGGGACTTGGTTGTGTTCTAATGCAACATAGCAATGTCATTGCGTATGCGTCACGACAATTGAAGGATTACAAAAAAATACCCTACCCAGGACTTGGAGTTAGCAGCAGTAGTTTTTGAATTAAAGATTTGGAGACACTATTTGTACGGAGAGAAATATGAGATATACACAGACCACAAGAGTCTGAAATATATCTTCACACAGAAGGAATTGAACATGCGACAAAGGAGGTGGTTGGCATTAATCAAGGACTATGATTACGAGATTCTTTATCACCCGGGAAAGGCTAACGTAGTAGCCGACACTTTAAGTAGAAAGGGAAGAGAGAAATTATTCAAGTTAACAACTCAAGAGGAGTTAATAAGAGAAATGGAGAAATTGGAAATAGAAGTGAAGGAACCAGGAGAGTCGGAGGGAAAATTATTTGTGATGGAAGCTCATCAAACATTATTGGATAGAGTAAAGGAATCATAGGAGAAAGATGAAGAATGCAAGAATATAAGGAAGAGAATAGTAGAAAATGAAGAAGAAAAGTTCAAGGTGGATAAGGATGATATATTGAGATTTGAAGGTCGAGTATGGGTGCCAGCTATAACCAAACTGAGAGAAGAGATATTGCACGAAGCACACAATACGGCATATTCTATTCATCCAGGAGGCACGAAGATGTACCGAGATCTTCGACAACACTTTTGGTGGCCTAATATAAAATGAGAGGTTGCATAGTGCGTCATCAGGTGTCTTACTTATCAATGTGTCAAAGCAGAGCACCAGCGGCCGAGTGGTCTACTCCAACAATTAGAAATATCGGAGTAGAAATTGGACCACATTACGATGGACTTCGTGGTAGGACTTCCAGTCACACAGAAAGGTTATGATGCCATTTGGGTTATCTTAGATCGAATAACGAAGTCAACTCATTTTCTACCAATAATGATTTGTTTTAATTTAAATCAATTGGCAAAGCTGTATGTAAAGAAAATTGTTTCACGACATGGAGTGCTGGTATCGATCGTCTCTGATCGAGATCTGCGCTTCATGTCAAATTTTTGGAAAAGCTTAAAAAAGAGAAGGGGGACACAGTTAAGGTTAAGTATCGCTTATCATCCATAAACCGATGGGCAGAGTGAGTGAACCATACAAATGTTAGAAGACATGCTTAGAGATTGTTTGACGGACTTCAAGGGAAACTGGGACGACCACTTACCCTTAATTGAATTTGCTTACAACAATAGTTATCATGCGAGTATCGGCATGCCACCGTACGAAGCTCTTTACGGGAGAAAGTGCAGAACACCGTTGTGTTGGGATGAAGTCGAAGAAAGAAGAATTTTAGGACCAGGATTAGTTTAACAAACGGCCGACGTGGTAACAACGATAAGAGCCAGATTGTTAACAGCTCAAGATCGTCAGAAGAAGTACGCAGATTTGCATTGTCAGAACTGAGACTTTGAAGTCGGTAGTTTCGTATTTTTGAAAGTATCTCCCTGGAAGGGAAAGAGATTTGGAAAGAAAGGAAAATTGAGTCTGAGGTTCATAGGACCATTCAAGGTATTGAGGAGAATAGGTGAAGTGGCGTACAAGGTAGCTTTACCGCCCGAATTTGAACACATTCACAATGTGTTTCACATTTTTGTGTTACGTCCCTACAAGCCTGACTATAAACACATGATATCTTATGAGCCTATTCAAGTTGAGAAGAATCTAACTTACGAGGAAATTCTTGTCCAAGTAATAGATATGAAAGAGCAAACTTTGAGAAATAAAACTATATCTTCTGTAAAAGTAATTTGGCAAAACCACAACACTGAGGAGGCTATATGGGAGTTAGAGGATAAGATGAGGAGGGATTATCCCCATCTATTTGTGTAAACTTGTACCAATTCCAAGGAAGGAATTTTTATAAAGGGGGGGGGGAGGATGTAATACCTGAGAATTTTCTAATAATATTAATAATTATGTTAATAAAAGTCAAATATTTATTTGAATATAAATAAATATTGTTGTAGCATGGAGTACAGTAATTCTATTCAAATAAATTAGGTATGTGTTA
Organism: Panax notoginseng; assembly: GCA_016801055.1. Classification (NCBI taxonomy): domain Eukaryota; kingdom Viridiplantae; phylum Streptophyta; class Magnoliopsida; order Apiales; family Araliaceae; genus Panax; species Panax notoginseng. The sequence continues at coordinate 23,364,729 of CM029021.1, forward strand.
TGGTGGAATGAATGAAGAGTTTAATGCTTATGATAATTGCCTAGTGTGGCAAGATAATAAAAATAAGTGTACTATCAATTAAATGAAGAGAATAATTAATTTAGGATATGAACTAATTTAAGCAGTAACTGAGTCTGAGAATTTCCCAGAGTGGCGCAGCTGCGCCACTTCTGTATTGTAAATCAACACAGTTGCACCGGTAGCAAGACTTAGAAATAATTTCAACTGTGTGCATAAGTTACAAAGATGGTTTATTAACATTAATAGAGAATGGGTAATATAGTGGACCAGTTACCATTATTATTAATATGAACATTATTATTAAATATTGTTATGTACCACCATGTGTAATATAGGAAAATGTAGGTAGTAGTACCATATAATTACTTCATGCATGCAATATTAAATGAGGCGTGACACTTAATTGTGAATAATACTATACAAAACTGTAAAGTAAAAGTAAGAAAATCATAAAGTTAATTTAGATGAGTTTTTGTTACATCATCACGTGGTGGGACAATTAAATGTGTATTCTAAAATATGGGAGTAAATAAATATGTACTATTAAAATATTTATTTCAATACTGATGTGTAATTAAATAATAAATTTTTAAAGAAATATTGGATTATTAGTAATCAATTAAATTGTGTCCATACATATTATAGATATTAATTGGACTAGACTAATGTACATGAATTATATAATTAGGGGTATAGATATATACCCTAACGTATCACAATGTAGTAATATTACCTCATTAAAATTGTGTTGTATACCCAAAAGGAATTAAGTTATTAACCATTGTTCAAATAATGAGAGCCTTGTCCTAATATACCAGTCACTTTCTTCTTCAAGTTAATAGGCCAATGGCCTAAGCCTATTTCTTGCAAAAGAAATCAAACTCAATTAGTAGCTAATGATGAATGGGAAGTGGCCATCACAGTGTTTTGCACTATGCTACCAAACCTTCATTAACCATCATTTTCTTTTCCTTCTTGTTGGTTTGAAATGGTGGGCAAAACTATTGTCTGTGTAATTCATTGTCTATAAATGGAACCATTCTCTTCTCAATTTAGTTGCTAGAAATCTTCTGATAAAACCATATAGAGTGTGAGAGTGCTGAGTTAACAAGCTATCTGGAATTAGAAGCCACAATTAACAACTTTAACTTCACAGAGGTAATATTGCTTAATTGGGTTCTAAATTAATTTCGAAGGAATCTTAAAATTATCATGAATGAATTATTAATTGAATGATGATAACATGTCATCTGAGTTTACATGCATATATGAAAGCAAGGTATTTGGTTTTGAGTAAATTACGTAAAGAATTTCGTGTATAAGATTGATGTTCTGCCGAAGTAGAGTCTTTCCTGGTTCTGTCCAGGAAGGGCGCAGCTGTGCCCTGTTTGCCGTTCAAAACAGCACAGCTGCGCTGGACACCAGAATTGGGCAGTGCTTTTAGCTGTAATGTGGTACTTCTAGCTTGTTGTTTTAACCTAGTCATGCATTAAAATAGCTAGGTTTAACATGTGGATTTAAGTTCCTTGACGTAGCATGAATGATTTGGATTGTGTTAGTATATATGTACTAAAGGAAATGATAGTTTTGAAAATAGACTTTGACGAAACTTATGTACTTTAAGTTCTAATTTTGTGAGCATGCCCATATGACCTAACTACACATTAGATGTGATTCAAAGTGATATGCATGTACTAAGATATATTTTTGCTTGGCTTAAAATAACTTTTAGAAGCAGACTTGGATGTGTTGTAAAGTAATATTATGAACATGATGTTGCGTACTATCTGAACTTAAAGCATGTATGACTAATACCCCTATGTGATCGGACATGACTCATACGTACGTCCATCTTGGTTAGACACAATGAAAATTAGTCAAGCATGAGTTAGAGATGTTTTAAAGTAATAAAAGATGCTAGTCATGTGTATATGATGAAAACCTTTGTGAACATACATACTAACTGATTTCATGATTTTCTTATATGGATACATGGTGAACATCGTAGTCCTCATAATTTCATGACCTTGAATGGCCTTAATTCATTAGAGATACTAACTTAAAACTATAACATGTAAATTCGAACTTAAATGGATCTTAAAAGCATGCATGATTCTTTAACATGTGTATACGCTATGTGTCGATATCTATGGATGCTTAGAATTAGACTGACCTAGGAAGAACAAAGCTCAACACTGGTCTGGCCAGGGGACAACGAAGTTGCGCCGTCCCTAAGCCTAACCAGGGCACAGATGCGCCCTCCTACAGTTTGGTTTGATGGTTTGTTTGTAATATGTGAAGTTGTAACATGTATGGTATACTATTTTCAGTCCTAATACATAATTGTCATGATATTTAAAGAGCTCTAGCACCTAATAGCTTGAGAAACCAAGAATCTAAGGTTTTTTCAAACTTTCGTATTTCTTTTATACAAGTTAAATAGATGATGGTTATATAGCTACGTGGTGTGATAGCATGTTAAAGTGATATTCCATTTACGTTGCTAAGATGATAATAATTGTGTGTCATTGAATTATATGATCGAACATGTATGAGATTATTAACTTATAGAGTTGAGTAACTAATAAAATATGTTGTATACATAACTACGTTATAATAGGATTTCAAAGTGTTGATAAGCTATAAGTTGGTAAACTACACTTGAGGCAAGTTCTCTAACTTTATTTGGTTTTCATATTGAATGCAAGCCCCTAAACTCTTTACGCTTTATATATCGTATAAATTCGAATGATTGCTATATCAATAATACTTACGACGAGCAAATATCTATTACTATTCAGAAATTGATGTTATATCTTGATGTTGTTGTAAGCATTGAACTTATCGTTCCTAAATACATTATAACAGTTGTCGAAACCAATTGACTTGGTGCGGACTCGTGTAAATCTACTGAGATGAACAACCCTCTTTGAAGGGGAAATTTTATAATTGTCGGGGAACCGACGTGCGCACATACTATCATGTTTAAATGTTATGCATAACGTATGGTACTTAGGCTGATCACCTGTTATACTCATTTTATTGGATTTTCAGTATAATACTATTAATTCTAGCAGAAGTTCTTTGTCCTTAGTGACTGCTCAGTGTTCATTATTCTTAAACTTTGACATGATTTATTTTTGAATCTTATTGATATCTTTCAGTCCATAGGGACCTTTATTGAGAATTATTGATAATTCCTGAACTATTATTCACTTTTATACCCTTGAGATTTGAACTTTATAACTGTTCACCCTTATTGTAATATTACTTGCTTGGCAAATTTGTTGTTAATCCTTTCTTTCCTTAAAACTTTTAAGTTAAGGCAGAACGTGGTGAAATCTTAGGCAAGGACAAGGGTAAAGATAAGGCTTCAGAATAGCTTGTTTCTTAGTACTAGGAATCTACTATTATTATGATGTATGAAGACTTATTTATTATGATGTAATAAGTTATGTTTAAATTAAAATGTTGTAGTAACGATTGTGAGACTATGGGACGAGAATATTTATGTTATCACAATATAAATTATTATAATTTTCCGTTGTGTGAGACTTTGATTTATTATTAGAGATAACACGTGACGAACTAAATTCGAGAAATGAGTGTCTAAATTTAGGGGTGTCTAAATTTAGGGGTGTCATTGTTTCAAATCAGGCACTTGATGTAATATATTATAAGCGTAAATTCTTTAGGGGTCGAATCATGAATATGGTGGTACTTGATGGAGTAAATTGTATTTAGGCCCTAAATTTAAAAGAATTAAATGCTAAGTTGAGACCAAAATTAGTACCAAAACAACCAAGGATTAAAACCAAGTGTACTTTTATATACCACCAAAATTGAGTAAAATTTAGTATTCTTAACAATTAATTAAATAATTAGGGAAAGAAGAAGAACAAGCAAATAGGAACATAAGACCTTTAATGTGTCCATCAATTTACAAATTTAAGAGAATTAAATGCTAAGTTGAGACCAAAATTAATACCAAAACAATCAGGGACTAAAATCAGGCGTGATTTTATATACTTTAATAGATTTTACTTTTTATCTCATTTAATGTCACTCATATTCTTTATTTTGATTTTTGGTTTAATGTTTATATGCATCAACTTTAAAGCATGTATATGCATAATATCTATTTTGAGTTGTTCTAAAATAAGAGTATTTATTCCAAGAGTATTCTTGAAAACTTCATCTTGCTGGAAACGAGCGGTGAATCTAATTAAACGCAAACCTTTTAAATGTCACTGTAAAGTGTATGAGCTCACTTCTCAATAATAGTGAGTATTCCATTATAATTAAATCAAATTGTCTATTAGGTTTGTTGGGTCTCCAACTTTTACGTTTATTTTGATGATAACAATAATTAGTAAATTGATTAATTAAAATGATAGAATCCTCTCCATGGGATTATAATTGATTTTAATTATCTTATTTACTTTGACCAAAAATATTTTCAAATCTTATTGGATTATTGTTTTCTTGACTTTAATAATTAATATCAAAGGATAAACATGGAATATTTGAATTAATTGAACATATGCTAGTTTATAGAAGTTTGTGTTTCTTTAAAGGCCAATCCATGTGACTACTTTTTGATCAATCCTAGCCTTCGATTTGAAAAGGAAGAAATATTAGCCTTTGATTAAAAAGTAAGTGTGTTTTCTTTAAAGCCCAATCCATGTGACTTCTTTTTGATCAATCATAACCTTTGATTTGAAAAGGAAGAAATCCTAGCATTTGATTAAAAAGTAAGTGTGCTTTCTTTAAGTATCAATCTATGTGACTACTTTTTAATCCATCCTAGCCTTTGATTTTGAACTAAAGAAATCCTAGCCTTTGATTTTTCAAAAGAGCTTCCAAATGACAAGTATGCCCTTGGCTAAAAACTTTCTATAAATAGGAAAGTTTTTCTTCATTTCTAACTTGTCAATTTACAAGAAAAGAAGAGCTCATTTTTCCTTGCCTACATACTCTCTCTAAAGAAGTTTTCTCTCTCTTTTACTCAAAGCTCTAATTTCTTGAAGAAGAAAAAAATTGGTCAAATTATTTTGAGATAAGTTCTTGAATTGATTTATTTTTATTATCTCATACTTGTGCATAATTATGCATATGTATTGTGTGTGTGTGTGTGTGTGTGTGTGTATATAGATACAATTAAGAATAATGACAACAAAGAGAACCCACGCGGGCAAATCATCTTTAGAAACCACAATATTATCATTTATACTTATGTGGGACCCACAATTCACCAAACCATTTCTTTTTATTTTTCTTTTAAACTTGGTGACACCCACCACACATACCATCCTCTTTTTGTCAAACCTGGAATGCGCTTCCAACATGTTGATTGATTTAACAATCAAAACATACGTGCAAGTATACACGGTCAACAAGTAATAAAGTGATAAGAAAAGTATCGTTCTCACGAGGAATTATTTAATAAAAATCACCAAGTATTGTTTCTTAACCAAACTAATTTTATTTAAACAATCAATTTAATGTTGTGAATTAAAATATATAATTAAACTACTACTACTACCACTAGTTAAAAATCAAGTTATGGAGATTTAAGATCATAATTTCACTTATTGCTTCACTTATATTAAAAAAAACTTCTTATTAATTATGCTCACTATTCTGGATTGTTAATCAGGGACTTATTAGTATTTATAACCACTTTTCGATGCATCACAAACATATTAATCCAAATCTACAGTTGATAGAATTGAATCAAACACCCTAATTAACTAATTTACTATATTCCTATGTGAATTACAATTAAAAAGGATTTAAAGCACATGTTCCCTATCAGATTACATGTGGCGTAAAGACATATCTCTATCCTAAACACAAATCATGATTTCCAAAACCATACAGAAAACACAATCACATGCTATTATGATCAAATCTAAATCCATACTTCATCTCCCAAATCCATATAGATTATCATAGCAATTGTTAGCTAGACAATTAAACAATTATGCATAAATCATAGTAGACAATCCCTAGAATAGATCACAATAATTAAAAAAGAAACATACTAAAATAAGCTACGCAATAAGATCCGTTGCAATCTTAAATAAGAATTTAGCTCATAATCATTGAATTAAAATCAAGAATCCACAACTGAATAGACATTAAAAGATAAAAGTAAGATTAGAGAAGAGAATAGAATCTGTTGTCAGCAGTCTTGAGACTCCTCTTCCGCTCCTGCTTTAAATCTTCAGTGTTCTTCAAGTTGCTTCAATCTCCAATGGTTAATTAAGAACTAAGGTTTATGAATTCATAAATTTAATGGAGTGTATCTCTAATCTAATCTATCTAATCCCCCCTTTCATATGCCTCTCATCATGTATTTATAGGTTACAAGTCTAATTTCTAGCTTAGGAGGAAACCCAATCCAATTTGGAGTCAAAAAGTGTCAAAATTTGCCCCAAAACGCGTCCCAACTTGACCAGGCCCGAGCCCAGCGCCCCAACGCTACTCACGGCACTGGAACACTGTCCTTTAGCTCCCCGACGCTGGCCTCTTTTTTGGAAATTTTTTGTTCTGACGTCCTTTGGGAAAATGGCCATAACTTCTTCGTCCAAACTCCGATTTTAATGATTTAAGATGTTCCGAAAAGAGGAGACGTAGATATACAACTTTCATTCTTTAAGTATTTCTAAATAAGGTTCGGAGAAATGTTGAAATTGGCTCTGAAGTGACTTTTGTGTAAATGGCAAGCCGAAAATGCGAATCTAGCAACCCCAAATGTCGATCCAAGTAACTTTTGTCCCAATTCTTACAAAACAACATAAAACATGCATGGATACACACAAACACTTGAAAACATCTAAAAGATTAAGCTCAAACGCACTCAATTCATGGGTATAAAACTCACTCATCATAACACCATTGTCAAATTTCAAGTACTATCCCTTACTCTATAAATAAATTATTCAGTTTAGCAATGAAAGACATACCAAAAATAAAAAAAAATTCTTCTACTATAATATTGTGAGTATTTCTTTTTAGTGTAAGGATATTTTGAGTGTTGCTAAGGGAGGTTTGTAGGAAGATCATGTGAGTAAGACAAATATAATCCTGCAACTTCTTCAGGAGTTCTAGCAAAATAAATGTCTTCAATAACTACAACTTCTCTAAGAATTGTATCCACATATTCAGTTTCTTCATAAGCTTTAAGCCCAAGAACCTTCCCTTTATTATGGAATTTCTTAGATCCTGACAATTGTCCTTTATGGAATTCATTAGATCTTTCCATAGCTGGTTAGTTGTTCTTCTAGGAGACCTATCAAGAGATAACACACAAATATTAGAAGTGTCTTGCAGAAATTCTCTTGTTAAGAAGTCTGGTAGAGAATTTTATTCTCCTTTTATAAATTCTATTTTAAAATCGAATACTGCTATCAAGGCTTGCCATTTAGCAAATATTTGTTTAGAAGCAATGTTTTTAACTTCTTTCTCTAAAACCTCTTTAGCTGATTTACAATTAACTCTTAGAAGAAATATTTGATTTAAGAGATCCTCTTGAAATTTGTCCACACACAAAACTATTTATAAGATTTCTTTCTTGGTAGTAGAATAATTTTTCTATGTAAGATTCCACCCCCAAAACAAAATGAACCAAAATTTCTTTAAAATTCTTGATTTGTTTAAGAATATCACCGAAACCTTTTTCAGAAGCGTCTGTTTCAACTATTTTAGGGGCATCGGGATTAGAAAGGTGTAGGCAAGGTAAAATTTTAGCTTTAAGCTTAATCTTCTGAATTGTCGTTGTACATTCATCTGTCCAGGCTATAGGAACCCTGTTAAGCCTTTTATAGAGAGGAACTGCTTCTATTGCCAAATTTTTTTATAAAAATCTACAATATAATTAACACTTCCTAAAAAATTTTGAAGTTAAGTTTTATCCAAGATTTTATCAGGAAATTTTTCAGTAAACGCAATCACTCTATCAATAGGAATATAGCGTCCTTTGGTGATATTATGCCAAAAAAATCTAATTTCTTTTTAAAAGAGTTACATCTTTTTAGCCGAGAGCACCAACCTTTCTTTCTTAACTACATACTGAAAAACCTTTAAGTGTTTCCAGTGCTGATTTATGTCCTTTGAGACCACCAAAACATCATCAATATAGACAATCATACAATCTATAAATTGATTAAAGATTTCATTCATGATATTGGTAAACGATCTAAAAGAAAAGATCGTAACAAGTTTAAATGACAGTCTCGAGAAGAGCAGCCTAAAAGACATAACTATTCTAAAAAGAATATTATTAGCTCGAAGCCTCCTACTTGTTATATGTGTGGCAAAATAGGTTACAAAAGTCCTGAATGTACTAAAAAGAAGAAAATTAACCAATTGGTTAAAGACGAAGGACTTAAAAGGCAACTTCTGGCTGTCTTGGTTGACTTTGATGTTGAAGAATATAATTCTTCTAGCTCGAGTTCTGATGATAGCCATTCTGATAGTTCTTCTTCGAACAACAGTGAAGTATCATATGTTGATTTAGAAGATTTTTAGTGTATTGAAAGGGACTTATGCCTTTTTACCTTAAATGGTCTTTCGTTAAATGTGTTAAATAAATAAGATAGTCTAATCCTGGCAATTATCGATCAGCTAGAAAATAATACTAAGAAGAGACAAATGATCGAAAAATATATCCATCTTACTAAAAGTAAGAAGAAAACTTTTGATAAGGACGATGTAAGGTTTGACCCAAGTTTAAATTCTTTACATAAGATTTTTGACAAAGTTAGTGATTGTCATAAAGAACCAAGTCTTAAAGAATTAAGGCTTATGATCACTAACCTTCAAGCTAACAACGACTCTCGTGATGTTGTTATTGCTAATCTCCATAAAAAAATCAAGCAAATAAAGAAAGACATTTGTTGGCTTAAAGGCAGTGATGATAAAGGAAAAACTAAAATGGAAGAACATGTTACTCCAATAATTGATGAATTTGGGAGTGATGATCTTGAGGATGAGGTCCATAAGTTATCCTTCCAAGATAAAAGAGTTTTTGCAGGTGAATCTAGCTCATGTAAATTGAAAATTAATATGATTGACAGAATTATCACTCAAAAGTGGTATGTCAAGAAAACAATTCTCATTGAAAATGAATTTTTAGTTACCAAGGAAGCCCATATAGATTCTGGCATAGACATAAATTGTCTAGCAAAAGGATTAGTTCCTTCCAGATATTACTCAAAAATAACTCAAATGCTGAGTATTGTTGATGGGAGTCATCTGCACATTGACTACAAATTGTCAAATGTAGTAGTGTGTAATAATGGAGTATGTTTTGAAACTCCATTTCTTTTAGTAAAAAATATGTCCCAAGCAGCTATTTTGGGAACACCATTTATTAGCTTGCTTTTCCCATTATCTATTGACACTAAGGGTGTATAAGTACTAATAAGGAGGGGATAGAGGTTCGATTTAATTTTATCTTTGAACATGGGGTTTCAAGGAGTTAATCACTTGCTAAAAAGAATAGAAGATTTTATGTTCTTCTTAAAGCAAGAACTTGAAACAAAAAAGATAAAGGAACATCTTAAAGATGATAAGTTTAGACTTAAAGTCAAAACTTATCAAGAGGAATTAAGCAAAGAGATATGTGATGATATTTATAATGCTTTCTGGAATAGAAACATAATATTTGTTGTAAGATCCCAATTTTTTATGAATAAAGATTTAATTTTCTCTAATTATTATTTTGAATAGTAAGGTGTTGATTTGATATAATGGTATAGTTGTGGGTAATATGTGCAAATTTTGTAAAGTAAGCAAGTTGTCATAAAATATTCGTTTGGTCAGAGAATTTTTTTTTGTCGGGAATATTCGTACGACGACACAATCATTGGTGGATCCCACATATCGAAATAATTGTCGGATATAGAAAGCGACAGAAATAACCTTTTAATAAAAAATAACAGCAAAACTTTTACTATTAACTGTTAAAATTTCGATGATAAAAGTACAGTAATACGCGTGGTTGCACAGTAGCACACGGTATTGTACAGTATCTCTGATTATTAATTCTTACGAAAGAAGTCATTCGGTTTCATTCAATAATTGTCATAGTAGTTGTTGCATAGTATCTCATATTATTGATTCAATTATTATTACAGTACCATCTGCACAATATTTTATATTATTAAATCAATAATTGAGACGACACAATTATTCATATTATTATGTACATTATTGACAATGTCTAGAAAGTTCTGTCGAGAAAAGGGGTTAGGTTATTTAATTGCACGCCAATAAGGAGAAATCCTTATCGGAAAGCCCCCTCTTTTCATGGTATGATCTGGTTGTCAATATTGTGAGTTATAATATTAATGATGAATAAGTGTTAAAAGATTAAAAATGTGTTTATTGAAGATAAGTGATTTGTGGTAAATATTTATTCAATTTTTGATATAAATAGAGGGATTTTTTATGAAGTATTTGTTGTAAGTTTAGCTTATTACATGAACCTCCACTTACTCATTTTTCAAAATCGACGGTAGAAAGTTGTCTCAGTTTTATTTTATTATTATTATAATAGTAATAAAATAGAAAACTTTTTATATGAAATAGAATACTTTTTATAATATATATAAAGTTATTTGTTTTATTAGATTATAATTAGAATATATTATATTATATATAAAATTTTTATTTTATTAGAATATTTTATTACACAGTAATGAATAGTAAAAATTAGAAAATTCGCTGAATTTGTCCGTGAAAAACTTTCTGTTCATCCATGATTATTTTCTTAAATAGTGCACTGCCATTCTCCTATAAACAGGATGCTTAGTTAAGAAATGAAAATCATACCAGAATAAGAGAATTCTTCTTTTATAATATTGTGCGTATTTCTTTTTAGTATAAGAATACTTTAAGTATTACTAATAGTGCAAGATTTTCTCAAGAATATCTCCGCTATACCAGTCAGATTTAGTCTCCTACTAAGGTAAATGATATTATTTTTTTCGTAAGAGATATTATTTTGATTCAATATTCGTAAGGAATATTATTTTCGTCCATAGTCTAGAAATTAGTAGAATATCTTTGAGTTTTGTGATTCTTCTAGTATCGTTTCATTGAAATATTTGTCTGAACCTTCTTATTAAATTTTAATATTTTCATTCGGGGTACTACTCACATATTACTATTCACTCGTGGTACTATTCACGAGATACTATTCATGACCAAATTAGTTTCTTTTCTGTCCAAATTATTTTTGATACATGAATACCATTTTTAAATTTTACTCCACAATTGGTGATCATGTTGATGATTCGGACTTTCTTGAACTCTAGATAAATTGAATTATAAATCTCTAATATTTATCCTTGATCTCACTTGATTGATTCTTTATATTATTGTCATCATCCTCATGCTTATATTGTGATGTAAGTCATCTTTGGCCCATAGTGCAAAGATGGTGTAACGACCCCAAAATTCATACAATTCAACTATCGACTTCGGTCGTTAACAATACATACAACCTCTAATTTTATATCATTAAATGATAATACAACTATTGAAATTTGCGGAATAATTAAAATTTTCTATTACAAACTATTCTCGTTCCCAAAACCTTCAACCTTTACATCTGGCTGTCTCAGAATCATTTTAATACTATAAGAGTTTACATCGCAAAATAATATTACAATATAACATTCATACATTATTCGGAACCTTAAACATGGTTAAAAAATAATAACTCAGCCAAAGTATATAAATCTTCAAGTATCACATCTGATTCATATCTTTCAAGTAGCACATAACTTTACCTTAAATCTTTAACCTGCAAACGTGGTTATTTGCAAGGTTGAGCTCGACAGCCCATCAAAATCTAACAGTTTTCATGCATGACATAGCACATAATAACATGCTCAACATATATCTCATAAATATTGGACTAACATAACATACATACTGCATTTCATATAACAAGTATAAAGATTGAGTTCCTTACTCAATCAACATTCATTATTCAATCAACGTAGTCATAAATTGACTTTAACGTTTCATACTTTTAATATATATAGAAAACATCATGCTCTTTGCAACAAATATTTAAAACAGTTTATCATCAAGTTCACATAACAAATAGGAACTGAAAGACTTGCCTTGATCGTTGTTTACCAATAATAGTTTAACAACTTACAGATCTCTACTTCACGTGTCGTGCACAATTATATAATCATACACATCAACTATTAGTCACATATCAATGCATAATAGTTATAAAGTAAACTTTACTCTACATCTCATAACCCTTCTTATTAATCAATACACAATGTTCAATTTGATTGTGTTAACTTTCGACTTACATCTCACTATATTTCATACTCGAAGTTCATTCAAGTGTTTAAGTCTTGCTAGGACTACTTATTGGTTTTCTATTAACCCCATTCACTTTCTTATAATATTCATTTCATTTGATTTAAAACACTTTTTACGTTCATTAACACTTGTCACGGCATTTCGACGTTCATTCGTCACACGCCCGATTTGTCTCTCTTGTGTATGCTTAATATGCTTATACAACTTATCTAATACATTATTTATTAATGTTAACATCATTATATTTACTAACATTCATCTTTTATAACTTAGAACAATATCTTTTATCGTCAAGAGCACTACACTTGCATACGTGCATGTCTGACGCCCTCCGATTGCCTCTGAAAACACAATAATCCTAAAGATGACAAGTTTGACCCATGTTTTTGACCTCAAATTGAAAAACCTAAAGAATAAAAGTTTTAGGTATTTTCGTCCTCGTTCCGGATTATCTTGAATCGCCTCAATCGGAGTTCGTATGAAAAAGTTATGCTCATTTTAGTAAAATATGTTTGGTCAATTTTTTTTCAAAATTTGGCTAGACAGACTACCCCCCTCCCACCGGGGCGGGGGTTTTTGCACTGAGGGGCCCGCCGGGGTGGGGGTCCCTGCTGTGATTTTGTGATTTCAGCTCTAGAACACTACAAAAAGCCAAATTAGGCCTCCAAACTCCTTTCTAACAACCATACCAACCTACCCAATGTGTAATAGGTTTACAGAAATATAATCTAATGTTTTTTAACGTGTTTGTAGCCATCTAAACAACATAAACATCCAAATTACAACTATTAATTTTCACTATTTTTGCTAAAACTTCACTTTTTGAAAGTTTCAGTGAAAAAAATCATCACTGTGATTTTGTTTTTCAACCAAAACAGTTAATAATACGAATAAAACAAAACGTCATTATCGCTAAATAATTTATATTATTAACTGACAATAATTGAATCAAACTGAGTGACTTCTCACATAAGCACTAATAATCAATACCGTGTGCTACTATGCAACCACACGTATTACTGTACTTTTACTACCGAGTAGTTTAACAGTAACAATGGTAAAACTTCCGCCGTTATTTTTAATAAAATATTTTTGTCATTTTCTCAATCCGACAATAATTTCGTTGTGGGGTCCACCAATGATTGTGCCGTTGTACGAATATTCCCTGTTAAAACGAATATTCCCCGACCAATCGAATATTATATAACAACTTGCGTACTTTGCAAAATTTATAAATATTACCCACAACTATAACATTATATCAAATTAACTCCATAATATTCAAAAATGATATTTATAGAAAATTCATCTTTATTTATAAAAGTTGGGGTCTTACAATACTAACATTATCTATCATCAATTTCAGATTCTATCCATCAATTTTGACTCCAACATAAGTTAAAATATACATATGCCATCAAAATCCAAGTTTTTCATCTTTAACATATTCTTATGATTTTGATTACTCTAGAACCAATTAAAGAGACTATATATACCAGATTATATACCCATACACATATATATACAATATCTCTTCAAATCACCCAACTAAAATAACCTTTTAAGTGAAGAACTTGAGAAACTATAAATTAGAATTTTAGAACTAGATGAATACCTTTGATTCTAGAAGATGATAGCTATCCTTTGATTGTCAAGCTTCCTTCCCACAATTCCTCTCTCAAAAATCTCTCTAGAATTCTCCCAATTCTCTCTCAATTTTTCTTCTTCTCGTTCTTCCTTTCTATTCTGATCTTACGTACTAAAATTATAACGTAAACAATAATATAGGTATTAAGTATATAATATAAATATATCTATAACTGATATCTGTTACCTTATTTTTTAAAAAATCAAAAGCCATAAGGCTTGTTTGGCTAACTAATTTAAAATTTAATCAATTAAATCCTTATGCCTTGTTTGGTAAAACATATTTAAATTAAAGACATAATATGAATTAAGTCTTGTTTGGCAAAACTGAATTAATCTCCTTTAACTTATTTTAATAACTCCTTAATAGCATAGTTTATGGTCACACTTTAATTAATTAAATTTTAATATTCAATTTAATTAATTCTAATAACAATTTATTAAATTAATTCATCACATAAATCAATACAACAAAATTATAATTTTTTTTATAATTATAATTTTATTTAATCAACTAACACATCATTTTAATTACAAATTCACATTAAATATTAATTCATTTAATCATTATAAACTCTCTAACTTAATTATTAAATAAAATGAGAATATTATCTCAAGATGATCAATTTTCTTAACTTATAAATTATTTATTTAACAAATAAACAATCAAATCAAATTAAACAAATATTTATTCTACAATAAACACATTAATTAAATATTTATATAATTCAATAAATATTTAAAATTATATTTTAAATTTTTGGATTGTTACATCCTTCCCTACTTATAAGGATTTTGTCCCCAGAATCACAACTCAAGCAAATCATTCGTCACATTCTTCCCTCCTTACAAAGATTCCGTCCTCGGAATCACCGAAACCCTACCTTACTATGGTTTTCACAAAATCTCTTTCACAATTATCATTGAATAACTTCAACACGTTAACTTAGCAAAAAGTTTTACATATATATATATATATATATATATATATATATATATATATACTTCATTCATTTCTTCAATAAGTTTTAGGTTTTATTACATAATCTTCAATTAAACACATTCATATATCAAATATTATATATTCTTTAACCCATTTATTTCCTTTTCTAAGGATCGTTATCATAAACACTCGGGATATTACATTCACCATTTCTTCTAAGAATTTCATCCTCGAAATTTTATTTATTAATCTTCATTCATTCAATCTATCAAAATAGATTTTACGTTAATACTTTATTCATTCGTTGGGTCTATAACCACTCTCTTTCCATAAAGATCTTTCTACCATTATTAACTTTTCTATTAAAATTTTTACATTATTCTTTGATAACTCATTTCTTTCTCACTTCAAAATTTCTTTTCTCACTTATTCAATATATTCATCATTCAGTGTCGCATTCTACGACTTACTTCTTTCTAAGTAATATCATCCTTACCACATTCACCTTTTAGAATAGCAAGAATCTTTCACAATTGCTCAATAATTGGGAAGCAGTATGAATAACTCTGGAATTTAAAAGATTTCAAATCATGCTGAGGGGTCATAAGACCTTGAACTACGTCCACGGTTATACGTACTCTTTCAACTTAAACCTTAACAGTCATTAGACTATAGGGACTCCCATACTTAGGGTGTTAAGCCCTTCGTACAATGTATTGTGCACAAACATTTAAACGTTATGCGTATATATCCATAGTTATAAGTATTCTTTCAACTTAAACTTTAACAATCATAAGACTATAGGGACTCCTCGTACTTAGGGTGATCAGCCCTTCATATAATGTATTGTGCACAAATATCTAAACGCATTGCGTAAAATAACTCCCCTATAATAGGGTTGTTCATCTCAGCTTTTCAACATCTGAATCCACACCAAAACAATTTGGGTTGGCATAATTTCTCAAGAAACGCTTGAATTTCATCAACATTTGTCAATATTCGTCTAGCTGAATCAAATAGCATAAACTTCTACAACAATTCGGACATCAATCGAAATATATATATACATATATATATATATATATATTCTCATATCTTAAAGAAATCTCAAAAATCTTTTTATGACGTCATGATATCTCACTGTATTTATAGTCCGTTTGAGGATTCCGTCATTTGGTGATTTTATCATACTACATCATACCGTAGTGGGCTGACGATCCTTAGATCACATCCAACAATAAGTAATACTGCATTGATGACTCCATCATTTTTCTCATCTCTTCACCAGGTTCCATGATACATTGATGATATAAAAATACATTTTGATATATTTCAAATCATATTTATCTAGCCGAAGCAATTAGCATAGACATACGAATAACGATATTATTTTTAAAACTCAATGGTTTCATCATTTGATCCAATATTTTTTAAGAAAATAGAAGTGCAAACATTAGCACGAAGTCAATAAATTTCGAAAGTCTAACATAGCTAGTAGATTTAGAATATCCATGTATCTATCAACTTCAATCTTTACTTCATTACTTTATTACTTAACCATTCTATCAATCTTCAACTTCATCAATGCTCTCTATACTATAACCGTTTTCTACCCAAAATAGTTCATCAAACTTATCACACTTTAGAAATCCAAGAACTTGGCACAATAATATGAGTTTAAGAACTTGTTCTAGGTGTCCATTCGCTGAGGGGTTCAAAACATACCATATTATTATGAGTCACGAACTTACCTTATGCATTAGTTTTAAGAACCGCGCCTAATCCTAATAATATCTGACTAATCTTAATAGTTTCTAACTATCAAATATACACATGAGAAAAGAATCACCTTTTCGCCACATATACATTGATAGCGCGACACCAACATTCCAATGATTATCAATGTGATAAACTGAGTGCAAGCACAAAACCCTCGCCCATACAAAGGTTTGTACAACTCGGCCATCACATGAGTCCTCAATTGAAATCCCTCATAACTTTATCTTTCTTATAACTTGCTCTTTGCTCGATACGAATTTTTCGTACCTCATTATTTATAACTCCTCGCGAGTTTACCTCGTACTATTTCATAGTATAATATCTTCATAGCATCAAGCTATAATTATTCAAACATTACAGACCATCTTTCTTTTATAACTTAAACAGATCACGTCGTGATCTTATTCTATAATCATCTCCCTTAAAATTCTTTTCTTAACTCGTGATCATTTTGTTTTACGATCCCCTTTCTTTCCTTTTTCATCATTTATAACATTATTCGTTATCTTGGCTATTGGAGTTAGGTAACTCCCATTTGTTATCTTTATATCTCTTCAAGATTCTTCTTTGAATTTTCCTATTTATATAACAATTCTTCCTTTAAGAAAAAATTCTAACTTCATTTACATTGCTCAACATTTCATTCGAGCTCCACATTTTCATCATACGTATCCATTTTCTATACTTGGTACACATCGAGTCTCTAACAGTTTCAATATGGTACGCTGAGTGGTTTCCCATAAACAACCAACAAATTAGGTTTCGAGTTGCTAGTTCGTATATACCTTAGCTCTATGAAGGAATCGTTTAGCCCAGATACCATACATCAACTATTAAAGAGTACAATTGTACCATACTTAAATATAACTTTCTATTCTTAACTTCTTTATCATTCTCTTTTTATAGACATTGTTTATTCATTATCACCTTACATCCTTATTATTGGAGTTGGGTAACCCCACATTCATATTCTTTATAACTCTGCGAGATTCTTCTTTGAATCCTCTCATGCATGTTTTAATCCCTTTCTTTATACATTTCTTAAATTACTTCTTATTGTTCAAATTCTATTTGAGCTTATTCGTTCATTATCTTCACCTCTCTTCTCTAAGGTTATAGCCTAAGGTACTCTTACCTAAGGTTTCTAACCTATCGGCTTTGATACCAACTATAACGACCCCAAAATTCATACAATTCAACTATCGATTTCGGTCGTTAACAATACATTCAACCTCTAATTTTACATCATTAAATGATAATACGACTATTGAAATTTGCGGAATAATTAAAATTTTCTATTACAAACTATTTTCTTTCCCAAAACCTTCAACCTTTACATCTAGCTGTCTCAGAATTATTTTAATACTACTAGAGGTTACATCGCAAAATAATATTACAATACAACATTAATACATTATTCAGAACCTTAAACATGGTTAAAAAAATAATAACTCAGTCAAAGTATATAAATCTTCAAGTATCACATCTGATTCATATCTTTCAAGTAGCACATAACTTTACCTTAAATCTTTAACCTGCAAAAAAGGTTATTTGCAAGGTTGAGCTCGACAGCCCAACAAAATCTAACAGTTTTCATGCATCACATAGCACATAATAACATGCTCAACATATATCTCATAAATATTGGACTAACATAACATACATGCTGCATTTCATATAACAAGTATAAAGATTGAGTTCCTTAACATTCATTATTCAATAACGTAGTCATAAATTGACTTTAACGTTTCATACTTTTAATATATATAGAACACATCATGCTCTTTACAACAAATATTTAAAACAGTTTATCATCAAGTTCACATAATAAATAGGAACTGAAAGACTTGCCTTGATCGTTGTTTACCAATAACAGTTTAATAGCTTACAGTTATCTGTACTTCACGTGCCCTACACAATTATATAATCATACACATCAACTATTAGTCACATAGCAACGCATAGTAGTTGTAAAGTAAACTTTACTCTACATTCCATACTTTCTTATTAATCAATACACAATGTTTAATTTGATTGTGTTAACTTTTGACTTACATCTCACTATATTTCATACTCGAAGTTCATTCAAGTATTTAAGTCTTGCTAGGACTACTTATTGGTTTTATATTAACCCCATTCACTATCTTATAATATTCATTTTATTTGATTTAAAACACTTTTTACATTCATTAACACTTGTCACGGCATTTCGACGTTCATTTATCACACGCCCGATTTGTCTCTCTTGTGTATGCTTAGTATGCTTATACAACTTATCTAATACATTATTTATTAATGTTAAACATTATTATATTTATTAATATTCATGTTTTATAACTTAGAATAGCATCTTTTATCGTCAAGAGCACTACACTTGCATACGTGCATGTCCGACGCCCTCCAATTGCCTCTGAAAGCACAATAGTCCTAAAGATGACAATTTTGATGTTCCTGACCTCAAATTAAAAACTTTAAAGAATAAAAGTTGTAGGTATATTCGTCCTTGTTCCGGATCGTCTTGAATCGCCTCAATTGGAGTTCGTATGAAACAGTTATGCTCATTTTAGTAAAATATGTCTGGTCAGTTTTTTTTTTCCAAAATTTGGCTAGACAGACTACCCCCCCCCCACCAGGGAGGGGGTTTTTATACTGGGGGGCCAGCCGGGGCGGGGGTCCCTGCTGTGATTTTGCGATTTTAGCTCTAGAACACTACGGAAAGCCAAATTAGGCCTCCAAACTCCTTTCTAACAACCATACCAACCTACCCAAGGTGTAATAGGTTTACAAAAACATAATCTAATGTTTTCTAACGCATTTGTAGCCATCTAAAGAACATAAACATCCAAATTACAACCATTAATTTTCACTATTTTTACTAAAACTTCACTTTTTGAAAGTTTCAGTGAAAAAAATCATCACTGTGATTTTGTTTTTCAACCAAAACAGTTAATTCAACATACTTGTGACGCCCCCAAAATTAGGTATACATCACCCATCTTGGGTCGTCAGATACATAGTACAGAATACAAATAGAACTTACTAATACAACTATCGTGTACAATACGACAAAACATAAACTATGAGTTTGAATACAAATATTATCTTCTAGAGAGTATTCATACTCAAAAGGACTCCTCATTACATTTATTAACATACTATTACATAGAATAGTGAGGACTACTAACTAATACTATCATTCGAACCATCACTCCGTTCCCCGACTTGCCCTAGCTACATTCTCATTTCCTGAAGAGAACAGTGAAAGAAAGGGTGGGCTCAACTAGCCCAGTAAGAAATATTATGACTAAGATAATGCATAATAAATTATCATTAGCCTTCAACAATGTTAAACTGATAAAATATAATAGACATCAAGTTTAACTGCAGTGGAACAAGCAATCCATTAAAAGAGTCAAGTAGAAAATAAACTCTACTATCTTTTATGATTTAAAAGGTTTTTCAACACTGTTATCGCTGTGACTCAGCTTAATAAAATAATCCACATCATTGAATCACCCCTGCACTACGGCCAAGGATATTCGTGTATTCATTAATGGTCATGATCATGCCAACAACTGTTCATCAATGCACTACGGGCCAATGAGGACTTTTACCACATCATTTGTAACATTACGGTCATGATTACACCGAATAATCCCTGGTCATAATCATACCAAGTCCATCTATGCACTACAGGCCACAGATGACTTTCAACAGAATATAAACATGAGGATGATGACAATGATATAAGAATTCAATAAAACAAGTTCAAGAATTAATTTATCCAGGAATTAATAACGTCCAAATTGTCAACATGATACTGCTTTGTGGAGTAAACTTCAAGACTGATCAGGAGAATATTTTCATGAATAGATACTAGATGAAGCGCAAATATCAAGGATATTCCACTAATTTCATGGAGTATAGAAGTCAAAGTTTTAATCAACTGAGTATAATAAAGAATGGAATAACAAAAGAAATCACCATGCATGCGATAGACCGCACAGACAGGTTATTCTTAACAGAATAATAATAATGAAACCAGGTCCGGCGTAAACGCACAGACAGGATATTCCGACAGAATAATAAATAATGGAACCAGGTCCGGTGTAAAACACACAGACAGGATATTCCGACAGAATAATAAATAATGGAACCAGGTCCGGTGTAAAACACACAGACAGGATATTCCGATAGAATAATAATAAAGACGGAACCAGGTCCGGCGTAAAGCACAGACAGGATGTTCCAACAGAATAACAAAGACAGAATAATAGAAGAATGTCACCAAGTATAGGGTATTCCGCATATACAGGTTATTCCAACAGAATAATAAAGAAATGGAATAACAGAAGTTCTCTTCTTGAATACAAAAGAATAATATCCCTTACCGTTTTAAAGACGAGCTGAAATAAAGAAGTAGTTAAGTAGCAGAATACTCTTCTTCTTTCTCTCTATAGTTTCTCTCTATAGTTTCTCTCTCTAGAGTTCAGTGAATTCGTAAGAAATAATGAAGGAATGAGCTGCTATTTATAGAAAAATAGAATGCATAGTAACTAATCTATGAACGGTCCAGATTGATTACTTTAATCTGACGGTCCATATTTAAAGAAAAATCTTTTAAATAAAATATAATATATTCTATTTATAGAATAACTTTAATAAAGTATTCTGTTTTATATAAAAAGATGTTTCTGTTTTATTACGTTAATAATACGAATAAAACAAAACGTCATTATCGCTAAATAATTCATATTATTAACTGACAATAATTGAATCAAACTGAGTGACTTCTCACATAAGCATTAATAATCAATACCGTGCGTTACTATGCAACCACACGTATTACTGTACTTTTACTACCGAGTAGTTCGACAGTAACAATGGTAAAACTTCCGCCGTTATTTTTAATAAAATATGTTTGTCGTTTTCTCAATCCGACAATAATTTCGTTGTGGGGTCCACCAATGATTGTGCCGTTGTACGAATATTCCCTGTTGAAACGAATATTCCCCGACCAATCGAATATTATATAACAACTTGCGTACTTTGCAAAATTTATAAATATTACCCACAACTATAACATTATATCAAATTAACTCCATAATATTCAAAAATGATATTTATAGAAAATTCATCTTTATTTATAAAAGTTGGGGTCTTACAACCTCCCCTTCTTATGAAATTTCGCCCTCGAAATTAGGGTACGTACCTGGTATGTCGAAGAGGTAAGGATACCTTGATTTCATTTCAGATTCTAACTCCCAAGTCATTTCCTCAACATCGTGGGTTCTCCACAAAACTTTGACTTGAGGTATAACCTTGGAGCGCAGAATATGTTCCTTCTTATCCAAGATTTGAACAGGAACTTCTTCATACGTCAAATCCTCCGCTATTTCGTCCGGTTTTAACTCAATAATGTGGTTCGGGTCTTCCATATATTTGCGTAACATGGATATGTGAAAAACGTTATGAACACGAGACATACTTGGCGGTAAAGCGAGTCTATAAGCCACAGTTTCTACTCGATCGAGGATTAAAAATGGACCGATGAATCGAGGATTGAGCTTTCCTCTCTTTCCAAATCTCGTAACTCCTTTCCATGAAGCAACACGTAAGAACACATGATCTTCTACATCAAATTCCACGTCCTTTCGATGAAGATCAGCATAACTCTTTTGTCGATCTTGTGAGATTTTTATATGTTGTCGGATCGTTTGAATCTTTTCTGCAGTCATACGTACCAACTCCGGTCCCAACAACGTTGCTTCACCTACCTCATCCCAGCATACTGGAGAACGACATTTTTTTCCATACAATGCTTCGAATGGAGCCATGCCAATACTTGCTTGATAACTGTTGTTGTAGGAAAACTCCACCAATGGTAAGAACTTGTCCCAACTTCCCTTGAAGTCAAAGACACAGAGTCTTAATAGATCTTCAAGAGTTTGAATAGTCCTCTCTGATTGTCCGTCCGTCTGAGGATGATATGCTGAACTAAATCGTAAATCTGTGCCCATAGCTTTTTGTAAACTAACCCAAAATCGTGAAGTGAATCTTGGGTCTCGGTCAGAAACTATGGATACTGGCATACCATGCAGTCTTACAATCTCGTTTATGTACATACGAGCAAGACGTTCAAGTGTATAAGTTTCTCGTATCGGTAAGAAATGAGCAGACTTGGTCAATCTATCAACAATGACCCAAATCGCATCAATACCTTGAGAAACCCTAGGAAGACCGGTAACGAAATCCATGGTAATGTGCTCCCACTTTCATTCTGGAATTTCAAGTGGTTGCAATGGACCTTTTGGTACTTGATGCTCCGCTTTGACTCGTTGACAAGTTAGACACCTTGAGATAAACAACGCTATCTCTCTCTTCATATTACTCCACCAAAATGTATGACGAAGATCATGATACATTTTGGTACTTCCAGGATGGATTGCAAACGGTGTGTTGTGCACCTCCATCATGATTTCATACTTTAAATCAGGATTGTTAGGAACACAAAGTCTGGAGTTGACTCGAAGTATTCCTTCTTCATCGATTCTTGCTTCCGGCATAGCACCTTCTTGCACTTTCTGTCTTATACGCATCAGCTCCAGGTCTGTAGCTTGAGCAGCTTTAACTTTATCGATTAAAGTCGGTTCTACTCGTATATTCACCATCATCACATGGGTCCCCGGAGTCTTTAACTCTATCTCCATCCTTTGTAAATCACACAAAATGGGTCTTTGTGTTGACAATATCGCACTCGTACTTGCATATGATCTTCTACTCAATGCGTCAGCTACCACGTTCGCTTTTTCAGGATGGTATTGAATGGTATGATCATAATCTTTCAACAGTTCAAGCCAACGTCGTTGTCGCATGTTGAGTTCCTTTTGAGTGAAGAAATATTTGAGGCTTTTATGATCCGTAAAGATCTCCACCTTCTCCCCATACAAGTAATGCCTCCAAATTTTAAGTGCAAAGACAACAGCTGCCAACTCTAGATCATGAGTAGGATAATTCCTCTCATATTCCTTGAGTTGTCTTGATGCATATGCTATGACTTTTCCATGTTGCATGAGAACGCATCCCAACCCTTTGCTCGAAGCATCACTGTAGATGACAAATCCCTCCGAGCCAGATGGTATTGTTAGAACAGGTGCTGAAATGAGTCTCCTCTTGAGTTCTTAAAAACTCTGCTCACATTCTTCGCTCCAACCGAACTTTGTATCTTTCCGAGTCAGCTGAGTTAATGGAGTAGCGATTCGAGAAAATCCTTCCACGAATCTCCGATAATAACCAGCTAGACCGAGAAAGCTACGTACTTCGGTTACTGATTTAGGTTGCTCCCAGCTTTGAATTGCTTCAATCTTTGCCGGGTCAACAGATATTCCACGACTTGATACTACGTGCCCAAGGAATGCTACCTCTTCCAGCCAGAACTCGCATTTCTTCAACTTGACATAAAGTTTGTATTCACGAAGCTTTTGGAGTACCAACCTCAAGTGTTGCTCATGATCTTCACGGCTTTTGGAATAAAAAAAGGATGTCATCGATAAAGACGACCACAAAGTGATCCAAATATTCCTTGAATACCCTGTTCATCATATCCATGAAGGCAGCAGGAGCATTAGTCAATCCAAAAGACATAACTAAGAATTCATAATGCCCATACCGAGTTCTGAAGGCAGTCTTTGGAATATCCTCAGTTCTAACCTTCAGCTGATGATATCCAGAACGAAGATCGATCTTTGAAAAGAATTGTGCTCCTTGCAACTGGTCAAACAGGTCATCAATACGTGGCAATGGGTACCTATTTTTGATGGTGACATGATTCAACTCCCGATAATCAATACAAAGTCGCATACTCCCATCTTTCTTCTTCACGAACAGAACAGGAGCACCCCAAGGAGAAGTACTAGGACGAATAAAACCAATGTCTAA
Source organism: Panax notoginseng (assembly GCA_016801055.1). Classification (NCBI taxonomy): domain Eukaryota; kingdom Viridiplantae; phylum Streptophyta; class Magnoliopsida; order Apiales; family Araliaceae; genus Panax; species Panax notoginseng. The sequence goes on from CM029021.1 coordinate 23,389,417, forward strand.
CAATTCCTGCAGTTGGGTCTTTAACTCCTGAAGTTCAATAGGAGCCATTCGATATGGGGCTTTGGAAATGGGTTTTGTACCGGGTTCAAGGTCGATACAAAATTCAATTTCACGCTCTGGGGGTAGGCCAGGAAGTTCTTCGGGAAATACGTCAGGAAATTTATTAACAACAGAAATATCATTCAAAGCTGACGTATTTTTGTTTAGATCTGTGACATGAGCTAAGAAAGCTTGACATCCGTTTTTCAATAAACGAATAGCTTTATGGCTTGAGATGACAGCGATTGATTTTAATGGTTTGGTTGCTTGAATTCGCATAATAGGTCGATTAGGAATATGAAAGCTAACAACCTTACGAAAACAATTAATTTTTGCATGATAAGTAGTTAACCAATCAATCCCTAGAATCACGTCAAATGCAAGTATTTTTAATGAAATAAGATCGACAGGTAATGTGTGGGTACCAACTTGAACCAAACAAGACTTATAAACCGTGGATGTAATGAAGGTTTCTCCCAATGGAGTTTCAACTGCTAAGTCAAAGTCTAATTTCTCCGGAATCAAACTTAATCGATGAGCGCAAGTAGGAGAAATAAAAGAATGGGTAGAACCGGTATCAAATAAAGTATAGACTTCGTTAGAGTTTATGATAAGCTTACCCGTGATGACCTCATTCGGGTTCCTTGCTCTCTGGGAGTTCACAACAAACGCTCTCCCTTGCACAACCGGTTTTGACTTTTCTGGGACGGCCTTTGGTGCCTCCATCCTAGCTGAATTTGTCTTCGGTAAACGACAAAATCGGGCTAAATGACCTTCTCTTCCACAATTATAACATGCTTTGGATGGCATCGCGCAGTTTGGACTGATGTGCCCCTTCCCTCCGCATTTGAAACATATGATAGGTGGTCGTTCTCCTTCCTTAACGACAGGTGCTGGTGCTGACGTCTTTCCATCATTGTTGAATCTCCTCTTCTTGAAATGCCCATTCTTATTATTTTGGCCCTGATTACCACCGAAGTGGTTACCATTTCTGGCCTGTTGATTCCCTCCACGCTTGTTGTCACCGCTTCGATGACTGCTTTCACTGATATTATCATTTTGCCGACTGCTCTCTTTTGGTTGCGTTGTCTCGTTATCGCGCTCCACCAACTGAGCCCTATTTACAACATCTGAATACAAACACAGTTTATGAGAAACAAGGTGTTGACGTATCTCTGGCTTCAAACCTCTTAAAAATATCCGCGTCATTCTTTCTTCATTATCCACCAGGTGGGACGCAAACCGGGATAACTCCGCAAATTTTGTCTCGTACTGCGACACGGTCATATTATTCTGCTCCAATTTGATGAACTCCACCTCCTTCATGTGACGAATACTCTCGGGAAAGTATTCGTCGTTAAACAGCTCTTGGAACTTCTCCCAAGACATCTTTAGTGCGGCAGGTTGAGTACGCTTTATCGATTCCCACCAGTAATCTGCCTCTCCTCGCAACATAAAGGCGGCAAAGGGAACCTTTTGCTCCTCGGAGCAACCCAAGACATCAAATATCTTGGTGATCTGCTTTATCCATGTTTCAGCTACAAGTGGTTTGGGTTCTCCCTTAAACTTTGGTGGTCCCAGCTCCTTAAACTGCTTAGCGGTGACCGCCTGAGAGTTTCCAGTATTTCCACCTACGTTGTGGACAGGAGCCGCTTTCACCTGTTGTTGCATGAATTGCATACAACCTCTAAACATTCCATCATTCATCATCTGGTCAGTGTTGTTGTTTGCATGAGGATTGTCACCTTCCTAATGAACATTATCCTGATTATTGATATGTGGTGAATCAATAATCGCCTGTGCTCCATTGCTATTCTCAACATTCTCAGATGCCATTTTCAGATACTGCCACAAAATAAAAGTTAATTGATATATCATATATTATCCTTATATTATGACTGACCAATTAAATACCATGCAAATAAACTTAGGTAGGTCACACTAGCGAAGGAATTCCCCGTCTCTCCCCTCCTAGTTCTATTCTCACATCTTAGCCATGGATCATATCCCTAAGCTCTGATACCAACTGTGACGCCCCCAAAATTAGGTATACATCACCCATCTTGGGTCGTCAGATACATAGTACAGAATACAAATAGAACTTACTAATACAACTGTCGTGTACAATACGACAAAACATAAACTGTGAGTTTGAATACAAATATTATCTTCTAGAGAGTATTCATACTCAAAAGGAGTCCTCATTACATTTATTAACACACTATTACATAGAATAGTGAGGACTACTAACTAATACTATCATTCGAACCATCACTCCGTTCCCCGACTTGCCCTAGCTACATTCTCATTTCCTGAAGAGAACAGTGAAAGAAAGGGTGGGCTCAACTAGCCCAGTAAGAAATATTATGACTAAGATAATGCATAATAAATTATCATTAGCCTTCAACAATGTTAAACTGATAAAATATAATAGACATCAAGTTTAACTGCAGTGGAACAAGCAATCCATTAAAAGAGTCAAGTAGAAAATAAACTCTACTATCTTTTATGATTTAAAAGGTTTTTCAACACTGTTATCGCTGTGACTCAGCTTAATAAAATAATCCACATCATCGAATCACCCCTGCACTACGGCCAAGGATATTCGTGTATTCATTAATGGTCATGATCATGCCAACAACTGTTCATCAATGCACTACGGGCCAATGAGGACTTTTACCACATCATTTGTAACATTACGGTCATGATTACACCGAATAATCCCTGGTCATAATCATACCAAGTCCATCTATGCACTACAGGCCACAGATGACTTTCAACAGAATATAAACATGAGGATGATGACAATGATATAAGAATTCAATAAAACAAGTTCAAGAATTAATTTATCCAGGAATTAATAACGTCCAAGTTGTCAACATGATACTGCTTTGTGGAGTAAACTTCAAGACTGATCAGGAGAATATTTTCATGAATAGATACTAGATGAAGCGCAAATATCAAGGATATTCCACTAATTTCATGGAGTATAGAAGTCAAAGTTTTAATCAACTGAGTATAATAAAGAATGGAATAACAAAAGAAATCACCATGCATGCGATAGACTGCACAGACAGGTTATTCTTAACAGAATAATAATAATGGAACCAGGTCCGGCGTAAACGTACAGACAGGATATTCCGACAGAATAATAAATAATGGAACCAGGTCCGGTGTAAAACACACAGACAGGATATTCCGACAGAATAATAAATAATGGAACCAGGTCCGGTGTAAAACACACAGACAGGATATTCCGACAGAATAATAATAAAGACGGAACCAGGTCCGGCGTAAAGCACAGACAGGATGTTCCAACGGAATAACAAAGACAGAATAATAGAAGAATGTCACCAAGTATAGGGTATTCCGCATATACAGGTTATTCCAACAGAATAATAAAGAAATGGAATAACAGAAGTTCTCTTCTTGAATACAAAAGAATAATATCCCTTACCGTTTTAAAGACGAGCTGAAATAAAGAAGTAGTTAAGTAGCAGAATACTCTTCTTCTTTCTCTCTATAGTTTCTCTCTATAGTTTCTCTCTCTAGAGTTCAGTGAATTCGTAAGAAATAATGAAGGAATGAGCTGCTATTTATAGAAAAATAGAATGCATAGTAACTAATCTATGAACGGTCCAGATTGATTACTTTAATCTGACGGTCCATATTTAAAGAAAAATCTTTTAAATAAAATATAATATATTCTATTTATAGAATAACTTTAATAAAGTATTCTGTTTTATATAAAAAGATGTTTCTGTTTTATTACGTTAATAATACGAATAAAACAAAACGTCATTATCGCTAAATAATTCATATTATTAACTGACAATAATTGAATCAAACTGAGTGACTTCTCACATAAGCATTAATAATCAATACCGTGCGTTACTATGCAACCACACGTATTACTGTACTTTTACTACCGAGTAGTTCAACAGTAACAATGGTAAAACTTCCGCCGTTATTTTTAATAAAATATTTTTGTCGTTTTCTCAATCCGACAATAATTTCGTTGTGGGGTCCACCAATGATTGTGCCGTTGTACGAATATTCCCTGTTGAAACGAATATTCCCCGACCAATCGAATATTATATAACAACTTGCGTACTTTGCAAAATTTATAAATATTACCCACAACTATAACATTATATCAAATTAACTCCATAATATTCAAAAATGATATTTATAGAAAATTCATCTTTATTTATAAAAGTTGGGGTCTTACAATACTAACATTATCTATCATCAATTTCAGATTCTATCCATCAATTTTGACTCCAACATAAGTTAAAATATACATATGCCATCAAAATCCAAGTTTTTTATCTTTAACATACTCTTATGATTTTGATTACTCTAGAACCAATTAAAGAGACTATATATACCAGTTTATACACCCATACACATATATATACAACATCTCTTCAAATCACCCAACTAAAATAACCTCTTTTAAGTGAAGAATTTGAGAAACTATAAATTAGAATTTTAGAACTAGATGAATACCTTTGATTCTAGAAGATGATAGCTATCCTTTGATTGTCAAGCTTCCTTCCCACAATTCCTCTCTCAAAAATCTCTGTAGAATTCTCCCAATTCTCTCTCAATTTTTCTTCTTCGCTGTTCTTCCTTTCTATTCTGATCTTACGTACTAAAATTATAACGTAAATAATTATATAGGTATTAAGTATATAATATAAATATATCTATAACTGATATCAGTTATCTTATTTTTTAAATAATCAAAAGCCATAAGGCTTGTTTGGCTAACTACTTTAAAATTTAATCAAAATTAAATCCTTATGCCTTGTTTGGTAAAACATATTTAAATTAAAGACTTAATATGCATTAAGCCTTGTTTGTCAAAACTGAATTAATCTCATTTAACTTATTTTAATAACTCCTTAATAACATAGTTTATGGTCACACTTTAATTAATTAAATTTTAATATTTAATTTAATTAATTCTAATAATAATTTATTAAATTAATTCATCACATAAATCAATACAACAAAATTATAATTTTCTTTATAATTATAATTTTATTTAATCAACTAACACATCATTTTAATTACAAATTCACATTAAATATTATTTTAATAATTTATTTAATCATTATAAACTCTCTAACTTAATTATTAAATAAAATGAGAATATTATCTTAAGATGATCAATTTTCTTAACTTATAAATTATTTATTCAACAAATAAATAATCAAATCAAATCAAATTAAACAAATATTTATTCTACAATAAACACATTAATTAAATATTTATATAATTCAATAAATATTTAAAACTACAATTTAAATTTTTAGATTGTTACAGATGGACTATTGATTGGTATGATTATGACCAGAAATTGTGTATTGGAATAATCAAGACCTTTAATATTACATATAAAGGTTTGTGGTGAAAGTCATCTTTGGCCCGTAGTGCATAGATGGACATGTGTTTGGCATAATCGTGACTACTGGTGATGCAAATAATTATCTTTGGCCCGAAGTGCATGGATAATTAGTTGATTGAAAATAATTATTGATTGGTGTTACATGGATAAAATATTGATGATGAACTTTTAAATCATAGATGATAGTAGACATTATGCTCTACATGACTCTTCTAATGGATTTCTATTTTCGCTACAGTTGTTGATCTAAAACTTATTGTCTATTGTATTCTATCAGATTTTTCCCTGTTAAGGACTAATGATAATTTATTCTACATTATCTTAGTCATAATATTCTTTACTGGGCTAGTTGAGCTCACTCTTTTTCTTTGGTTCCATTGTTCTTCTCAGGAGGCGAGAATATAGCTGGGATTAGTCGAGGAGTGGAGTAATGGTCTAAGATGGTTATTATATTAATCCTCACTATTTTGTAAAATAGTGTTACAATAATTGTAATGAGAATTTTATTTGAGTTTGGATATTGTCTACAAGACAATATTTGTATTAAAACTCACAGCTTATATTTTGTCGTATTTTACACGACAATTAATAGTTGTATAAATAAAGTTTGTATTTGAATTTTGTACCATGTATTTGGCGAGTCAGAATGGGTTGTGTAGACCTTTTTTGGGGGCGTCATAGTTGGTATCCAAGCTTAGAGATATGATCTCTGGTGGAGATATGTGATTATAACTAGGAGAGGAGAGACGAGTAAAACCTTCGCTAGTGTGTCCTACCTAAGCTTATTTGATATTTAATTGGTCGGTCAGAATATAGGGATAATTTATGGCATGTCAATTTTGTTAATTAACTCTTGTTTTGTGACAGCATAAGAGATGAACTCATATAGAGTTTTAAGTGATGAATCGATGAGATTCATTTAAAGAATAAATATTGGAATATAATATCTTGTTATAACAAAGATTTTTATTGGGGATTACTAATTAAGTTATTAAACTTGATTGTAGGATGTCAAGCGAAGAAGAAATTAGTGATATCCATGTGATGAGCGAAAAATTAATAGTTGCACCCGAGCTAGTCGCATAGGTAGCAGCTGAGAGTGAGGAAGAAGAAGAACCTGAGGAGGAATTATTAGGAGAATTTTATGATCGAAATATAGAACTGCAAGATCGTATTCGTGAGTTAGAAGAGCAGGGTGAAGAACGTCAGGCGGTCGTGGAACAAAGGGATGCAACAATTCAAGATTTTGCTGCCAGATATGCGATGCTTAAACAGAAGCTCTCTTTGACAGAGTATATGATAATATATCTGAAATCTGAGAATGCAAATGTCAAAGATCATCTGAAAGAAGAAACAACTGAACGAGTTAGAATGGAGGATGCATGGGTAAAACCCGCACGACGCGTTGATATTATAGAAATAGAAGTCCAATTCAAGAAGGCTAGAATAGATGATATGTATTTTCCTCTTTGGACAACAATTGGGAGAACCCAACATCGAGTTTTGAATTACCCTGTACAGAGCGGTCAACCCCAATTCGATATGGATGGAAGATTAATGATTCAGATCATGGATCAGGAGTACGACGAAGCAGTTGAGGGTAGAATATGCCCTATAGCAAAGTCAATTCCAGCGGTAATGATGACACCAAAGGCTCTCCCGGACTAGTCAAAGACGGTGGTTCAAGGGAGAGCGTTTGTCATGACTTTCCAAAAAGTAAGGAACCCGAACGAAGTTATCACGTGTAAGCTAATCATAAACTCTTGTGAAATCTATACCTTATTAGATACTGGTTCTACCCATTCTTTTATTTCACTTGCTTGTGCTCAACGTTTGAACTTGACTCCTAAGAAATTAGATTTTGACTTATCTGTTGAAACTCCGTTGGGAGAAATCTTCATTACATCCACCATTTATAAATCTTGTTTGATTCAAATTGGCACCCTCACATTACCTGTTAATCTCGTCTCTTTAAAAATACTTGCATTTGATGTGATTTTAGCGATTGATTGGTTAACTACTCATCATGCTAAAATTGATTATTTTCGTAAGGTCATTAGTTTTCATATTACTAACCAACCTGTTATGCGAATTCAAGCAACCAAGCCACTAAAGTCAATCACTGTCATATCAAGCCATAAAGCCATTCGTTTATTGAAAAACGGATGTCAAGCTTTCTTAGCCCATGTCATGGATTTAAACAAAAATACGTCAGATTTGAATGATATTTCTATTGTTAATGAATTTCCTGAAGAACTTCCCGGCCTACCCCTAGAGCGTGAAATTAAATTTTGTATTGACCTTGAACCCGATACAAGACCCATTTCTAAAACCTCATATCGAATGGATCCTATTGAACTTCAGGAGTTAAAAACCCAACTACAAAAGTTGTTAGACATTAGTTTAATTCATCCTAGTACATCTCCTTGGGGTGCTCCTGTTTTATTCACAAAGAAGAAAGATGGGAGTATACGACTTTGCATTGACTATAGGAAGTTTAATAATGTCACCATAAAAAATAGGTACCTGTTACCTTGCATTGATGACCTATTTGACCAGTTGCAAGGTGCCAAATTTTTTTCAAAGATCGATCTTCGTTCAGGATATCATCACTTAAAGATTAAAACTGATGACATTCTAAAGACTGCTTTCAGAACTCGGTACGGACATTACAAATTCCTAGTCATGTCTTTTGGATTGACTAATGCTCCTGTTGCCTTCATGGATATGATGAACCGAGTATTCAGGAAATATTTGGATCATTTTGTGATTGTCTTTATTGATGACATCCTCATTAACTCCAAAAGTCGGGAAGATCATGAGCAACACTTGAGGCTGAAACTCCAAAAGCTTCGTGAAAACAAGCTATATGCCAAGTTGAAGAAATGCGAGTTCTGGCTTGAGGAAGTAGTATTCCTTGGGCACGTGATATCGAAACATAGAATATCAGTTGACCCGATGAAGATTGAAGCAATACAAAGTTGGGAGCAACCTAAGTCAGTAACTGAAATACGTAGCCTTCTAGGCTTAGCTGGTTATTATCGGAGATTCGTGGAAGGGATTTTTTGAATCGCCACTCCATTAACTCAGCTGACTCGAAAAGATACAAAATTTGGATGGAGCGATGAATGTGAGAAGAGCTTCCAAGAACTTAAGAGGAGACTCATTTCAGCACCTATTCTGGCAATACCATCAGGTTCAAAGGGATTTGTCATCTACATCAATGCTTCAGGCAGAGGTTTAGGATGTGTTCTCATGCAGCATGGGAAAGTCATAGCCTATGCCTCTCGACAACTCAAAGAATATGAGAGGAATTATCCTACTCATGATCTAGAATTGGCAACAGTCGTTTTCGCGCTAAAGATCATGAGACATTACCTGTATGGGGAGAAAGTGGAGATCTATACAGATCATAAAAGCCTTAAATATTTAATCACCCAAAAAGAACTCAACATGCGGCAACAACATTGGCTCGAGCTATTGAAAGATTACGACCATACCATTCAATACCATCCTAGAAAAGGGAACGTGGTAGCTGACGCGTTGAGTAGAAGATCATATGCGGGTACGAGTGCGATATTGTCAACGTAAAAGCCCATTTTGTATGACTTACAAAGAATGAAGATAGAGTTAAAGACTTCAGGGACCCACGTGATGATGTCAAATATATACTAGTAGAACCGACTTTAATCGATAAAGTTAAAGTTGCTCAAGCTACGGACCTGGAGCTGATGCGTATAAAGAAGAAAATACAAGAAGGTGCTATTTCGGAAGTAAGAATCGATGAAGAAGGAATACTTCGAGTCAACTCCAGAATTTGTGTTCCTAACGACTCTGATTTGAAGTATAAAATCATGATGGAGGCACACAACACATCGTTTGCAATCCATCCTGGGAGTACCAAAATGTATCGTGATCTTTGACATACATTTTGGTAGACCAATATGAAGAGAGAGATCACGGAGTTTTTCTCAAGGTGTTTAACTTGTCAACATGTCAAGGCAGAGCATCAAGTACCAAAAGGTCCATTGTAACCACTTGAAATTCCAGAATGAAAGTGGGAGCACATCAACATAGATTTTGTTACTGGTTTTCCCAAGGTTTCTCAAGGCATAGATGCAATTTGGGTCATTATCGATAGATTAACCAAGTCTGCTCATTTCTTACCTATACGAGAAACTTATTCACTTGAACGTCTTACTCGTATATACATAAATGAGATTGTAAGACTGCATGATATGCCAGTATCCATAGTTTCTGATCGAGACCCTAGATTCACTTACGATTTTGGGTCAGTTTGCAGAAAGTTATGGGCAAGAATTTACGATTCAGTTCTGCATGTCATTCTCAGACGGACAGACAGTCGGAGAGGACTATTCAAACTCTTGAAGATCTATTGAGACTCTGTGTACTAGACTTCAAAGGAAGTTGGAAAAAGTACTTGCCATTAGTGGAATTCTCTTACAACAATAGTTATCAAGCAAGTATAGGTATGGCTCCATTCGAGGCATTGTATAGACGAAAGTGTCGTTCTCCAGTATGTTGGGACGAGATGGGTGAAGCAATATTGTTGGGACCAGAATTGGTACGCATGACTACGAAAAAGATTCAAATGATCCGACAATATAACAATCCAGAATTTTTACGTGTAATTTCAAATATTTATTGAATTAAATAAATATTTTAGTTGATGTGTTTATTGTTAAATAAATATTTGTTTAATTTGATTATTTATTGATTAAATAAATAATTCATTAGTTGTGGAGAATTAACTTAATTAAGTATAATATGTTAATTAAGTTAATATTCGGTAATTTGGTAATTTTGAAGTAAATTAAAGTAAATGAGTGTTGAGTAAATTATTGTGTTACATAGAGGTAATATTCTAATTTATTTAATAATTAAATTAGAGACTTGAGAATAATTAAATAAATTGTTATAATGTTGTTTTGTAGTTAAAAAGTGATGTGCTAATTTATTAAATGAAATTATAATGAAGATTATAATTTTTTGGTAATTTGATTTGACAAATTGTGACAATAAACTATATAATAAATGAGTTATTAAAATAAATTAAAAGAGTTTTAATTTAGTTTTTGCCAAACAAGGCTTAAGGATTTTAAGTATTTAATTTTAATTTAGTTTTTTTTACCAAACAAGCCTTAGTGGCTTTTGAATTTTAAAAAAAAAAGTAATTGACAAAAAATTAAGGAGGGGTATTATATATTTTGTCAGTTTTTATATTACGTAATAATATATATTATATGTATATATCGGTTTTATAAGTTACGTATAGTATAGAGAGAGAAAAGAAGAAAAAAAAAAGAAAAAAAAAAGAGAAAAGCTTGAGAGAAAGTGAGAAGTCTGTGAGTTTGAGAAATCAAAGATGTAACGACCCCAAAATCCATACAATTTAAAATCTCAACTTCGGTCGTTAACCATACATTAAATCTCTAATTTTACATCATTATTCGATATTAAAAACACTAAAATAGCGGAATATTTAAAACGTTATACATTTCCTTCTTTCTTTCCCTGAATCATCACCTTTACATTACGTCTCTTTGATTCAATCTTATATCATGAATCGTTACAACAAAATGACTATACAAAGTCTTACATCATAACTAAATATCCATATACATTGGATAGCTCAACTTACAATTTAACAACATATTACGTTCAAAATATGAAATACATTTCTCATAAACACATAACTAATCTTCGTGAATATAGATCTCTATAACTCACTTAGCACATATCTTTACCTTAAAATCTTAACCTGCAAAAGTGGTTATTTGCAAGAGTGAGCTCGACAGCCCAGCAAAGTCTAACAGTTTTCATGCATCACATAACACATAATAACATGCTCGATATACATCTCATTAAAGTAACATGGCATACATGCTTTTAATTCACATAGAAAATATAAAGATTGAGTTCCTTACTTAATCATCATTACTTAGCCAAAACAATGCTGTCATATATTGACTTTAACATTTCATGATTCAACATGCATAACATATCATGCAATTTAAAACAGTTCATCAAGTCCACGTAGAAAATAAGAACCGAAAGACGTGCCTTGATCGTTGTTTACCAATAACAGTTTAACAGCTTACAGCTATCTGCACTTCACGTGCCCTACGCAATTATATAATCATACACATCAAATATTAGTCACATAACAATACATAGTAATTGTAATATAAACTCTACTCCACATCTCATAATCTTTCCTATTAATTAGCACACAATGTTCAATTATATTGTGTTAACTTTTAACTTTTATCTCACTGTATTTCATATTCGCAGTTCATTCAAGTGCTTAAGTCTTGCTAGGACTACTTATTAGCTTTATATTAAATCCACTCCATATCTTATAATATTCATTTCAATTGAATTGAAACACTTTTTAAGTTCATTAACACTTGGTACGGCGTTTAGACGTTCATTCGTCACACGCCCGATTTGTCTCTCTTGTGTATGCTTACTATGCTTCTATAACTCATCTAATACATCATGTATTAATGTTAAGCATCATTATAATTACTAATATTTATGTTTTATAACTTAGGACATCATCTTTTATGGTCAAGAGCACTACACATGCATATGTGCATGTCCGACACCCTCCGATTGCCTCCGAAAACACAATAGTCCTAAAGATGACCATTTTTACCCATCCTAATGACCTCAAATTGAAAACCTAAAAGAACGAAAGTTGTAGGTCTACTCGTCCTCGTTCCGGATCATCTTGAATTACCTCAATCGGAGTTCGTATGAGGAAGTTATGGCTATTTTACTATAGGAGGTTAAAACTGTCCAAGTCAGACCACAAATCCGGCGCTGGGGCACGGATCAGTGGCGCCGGGGCACGAGTTACAGCGCTGGGGCACGAGCTCTAGCGCTGGGGCGCGAATTATAAGCTAGCCAGTGGCGCTGGGTCGCGAAATTTGGCGCTGGGGCTCAAATTTTGGCGCTGGGGCGCCGAAACTTGCAGAACCCAAGCACGAAGAACAGAACAACTAAATTTTTGTCTATAACTTAATTTCTAACACTAATTAACATCCATAACTTCATCGCAAACTACACATAAACGTTTAACAATTATCCATATAACAATTACCAACAATTAAACAACTACTTTAGAAAACTTCATTATTTGAAAACACTGTTTTTAAGAAAAACTCCATTGTTAACGTTGTTTAACACTGTAATATCAATAATAACCCATTGTTTAACACTGTAATATACATAATAACCCAAACTTGATTACTTTAAAGTACGATTCTCTGAAATTCATACCCAATTAACATACATAAGCTTCAATTTCACAATTAGCATACGATAAAATACTAATTTTGTTATACTCCAAAACATGTTCATGTTCATCCTCATGTCCACTGTAAAACTAATTTCTTCTTTCTCTTTGAACGTATTTTAGCATACAACATATATATACATTTATGCTAGTATAACCATTAAAATTATAAATACACATAATTTCCTAACCAATTATAAAATCATGGTTTTACAGAAAGTTTGTAAAGAATTTTATGTTACCGTCAAATTCAAAAACACAAAGACTTAGAGATTATAACGTAAAACATATATGTTAAGGTTATGTAACATACCTTTTGTTGCTTAAGAAATCCTTGTTAAACACTGAGAATTTGTTTTGGTGGCTTTGGAATCACAGACTTGACTTTCTCTCAAACTCTCTCAAACTTTATGAAACTTTTCTTTCTTCTTCCCTTTTCTCTCTTAGGCTTTAGCCAAATAGATTAGATGTAACTAAAATAAACTAACGTATCTTTTCAAAAGTTTTAAAACTGACGCCACTAATGGCATTATTAAAACAGCGGTTACCACAAATTATTATACATTATTTATATTTTCTTTATTTAATTTATATTATTAATAAATCAAATTTAAAAATTCAAAAGCCATAAGGCTTCGTTTGGCAAAACGCTTTAAAATTAAAGACTTAATATATAATTAAGGCTTGTTTGGAAAAATAAATTAAAACTACTTTAATTTATTTTAATAACCACTTATAATAAAGTTATTTGTCACACTTCTAATTAATTAAGTTTTCATACTTAATTTAATTAATTCTAATAACAATTCATTGCATAATATAATAATTTATTTAATCATTATAACTTTCTAACTTAATTATTAAATTAGAATACTATCTCAGAATTTCCTTAACTCATTAATTATTTATTAAATAATTAATTAATCAACTCAAATCAAAACAAACATTTATTCACGATAAATACATCCATTAAATATTTATATAATTCAATAAATATTTAAATATTATAATTAAAAATCTGGATTGTTACAAAAGAAGCTAGCTAATAATCTTTGTTGGTTAAACAAGCAATTGAAGGTGTAATTTTAATTTTTAAAGTTTAGTTTTGTTTTATTTTAAAAGTTATATGTGTTTGAGTTTCTTGAACAATTAGTTGAAGTATGAGTTAAATATGTTATTTAGTAAACATAAGCTATTTTTATGTGCTTTATATATGATTTAGAGTAGTTTAGTCCATGAAAGTATAATATATGTGAAGAAATTATGTTTATAGAAAAACATAGATATGTATATTTGATATGGCTTATTTTAAAATCAAAATTGATATTCAATTCATAGTATTAAGTGTAAATTGACTATTGATTGTGAAAATATATGAAGAAACGAAAACTAAATAATTGAAACTAACTGTTTTGGTTGAAAAATGAGTTCACAGTGAATAATTTCGCTAAGAATGTCAAAAAGTGAAGAAATAGTAAAAACAGAGAATTTAAAGGTTTTAATTTTGATGTTTATGTTGTTTATATGGTTAGAAACATAAGTTGGTGTTTCTGTAAAGTTTATACTACTTGGGTAAGATGGTATTGTTATTAGAAAGGAGCTTTTAGGCCAATTTGGCTTTGTTCTATGTTATTCGCGAACTGGAACGGCTTGGAACTGTGCCGCGGCGCTGCAGCGCCAGTTTAAGGCCTAAGTTGAGCGTGGCAGCGCCAGACCGGCGCTGTAGTGCCGATCCTCAATACAAACTGGGCGCTGCAGCGCTAGTTAGCAGTTTGGCCCAAAAATTTGATTTTTAATATGCAATTGTGTAATTGTTAATATAATGTAATGTTATGACTATAAAAATGTGATTTGACATATTGTGGTGTTATAGTACCAAATATGAAAAATATTATTAGTAATTATCGAGTTATGTGATAACTGAAGAATTATGTTATTGCATTAAAAGTGTGGTTAAACCTAAGACTACAAGTCGTACATGAAATAGATACTTAATTATGTATTGAGATCATGTAGTAACTAATTATGTCATGATGACATTTGTATAGGATATTGAGAATCAAGTTATATTGTTTAGCATACGCAAGGAAAGTTTCTGAACTTTAATCTTTATTTGAGCTTATCCTACCTTAATTATTTTATGCAAGTTCTCTAACCCTAGTTGTAATTGAGCAAGTTTCTTTATCCTATCTTGTTTATAAATTACGCAAGTTCTTGAATTTTATTGAGCAAAGTTCTTAACTTTTGTTTCCTTATTTGGAAATTGTAACCTTAGCTTATCATTTTGTTTAAGCAAGGTTTATTATATCTTTTCAATGCTTTGAAATTTATTCTTTAAGCATGACTTTGATGTATTATACTATTCATTTATGGTTCATAGCTACTCTATATTATGTCGTTGTTGAACCTTCACATTATCATTAAACTTTTGATTCAACTAATCCTTAGTTGATGTATGTTGAACTCTAAATTACTCTTGAAGCTTATCCAAACCAAACTTCCTTTGGTGCGGACTCATATGTTAAAACTGAGATGAGTAACCCTATTATAGGGGATTATTACGCGAAAGCATTTAGATGTTTGTGCACAATACATGGTACGAAGAGCTGATCCTCCTAAGTACAAGAAGAAGGTCCAAATAGTGTAACGAATGTTAAAGATTTAAGTAGATATACTCATAATCTAGGACATAGTTCATGGTCTTGTGACCCTCAAATGATATTCCATATCAGTTCATGTTTATCAGTACTATAAAATGTTATTCAGTTTAGTTAAGCTTATTCATTGCCAGTTATTATATTTTCTTTCAGTGATCATTTATTTTGCTCACTCTTGCATTTATATAAACATTGCAGCTAAAGTTGAGAAGGTTGATAAGCCAACCACTAGCAAAGGGAAATGAACGATGAACAAGTGTTGAAGACTTATAAATCTATTGACATTTATGTTTTCAGACTTGGTTTAATTATGCGATGTAATTATTTAATTTTCTGCATTTGATGAATGTATTTAGGTTAGATGACCTGGGATTTATTGGATTTAATTATGAAACATGTCGACATCGGGATTTTTATTTGTCCCTTTTCTATTCTTGTTCTTTTGTGTTCTCATGTTAGATGAGATTTGTTTGAAAAAACAAACGAAAAAGGTCAGACATTTATATGTCAACGATTGGACTATAAGAGTTGCCAGTTGATTTTTTAACTGGTTGTACCAACACAACCGAGAAAACATTTGCGCATTGACCCAATGATGTGACACTGCTAAACAGGTCTGTAAAACTGAGATTCATTAGGGTCCGGGGACTTGCTTATGCGGAGGGAAGGTGTTAGGCACCCCTCGACATCCGTGTTGCCACGGTGACCACCACTTTTCAAGAAACTATTATATGAATGTGTGTGTGGGGGGGTCAATGTGCAATTATTTGGAAGCAATGTGAGGCCTCGTTCGCACCTATATACACAGGGTTTGAATTTATATAAAAATTCAGTTTTAAACAAAATATGGCAGTGATGTTTTGTAAAAGAGATTTTTCAAACCCTGATGCTCAATAGTAATTGAGACCTTTTACACTTCCATTTTATTATTAAGTGTTCGGCTTGATTGCTTTTATTTTCGAGATGCGAAGCATCATAGAGAAAATAATATACAAAGCAGTGCCGAACTCTTCATGGGCATGAAATCCATTTGAGGAAATCCAAACACCGTGAATAATTTACAAGTTGCTTACAGCTGAAAATGTCCATCACGGGAACCGAATCTAGATTCAGTAGACTGAATCTGTGATCACATGATTCCTAGGCTCACATGATGCCGCAATTTGTACGAAAGCAGTAAGCAGTTATATATATATATATATATATATATATATATATATATATATATATATATATAGATGTAAATATATATATAAACATGATCACCAACCACGAATGTAATACCCGGAAAAATTAATTAATAAATAAATATTAAATAATAAAAGATTATTTTATTTTACAAACATATTAATTGGACTCTGTCATTTAATTGGGTCAACTAGTTATTTAATTTATTGGGCTAATAAATATTAATAAGTGTGGATAAATTAATTCGTAAAATTGGGCTTTAAATTAAGTGGGTCAAATTTATAATTGTGTAAAAATATAAAATTCTATTAAAATTAGGAGAGTTAGTAAAATAAAATAAATAAATTAATAAATGATAAGTAAAACCTAATTGCATGGCATTACATCTCATTCGAATTGAAGGAAAAGAATTGAGCGGCGCTGGTAGAAAAAGAAAACGAAGAGGAGGAGGTTCTGTCAACTAAGGTAATAGTACTATTTTAATAGTCAATATCCATATGAGAATTACATGATGAAAGTCAATTAAAAGATTTTTATCATAGCTCCTGATGAAGGAATCATATATATATATATATATATATATATATATATATATATATATATATATATATATATATACAGGTTATTAAATTATTTAAACTATGTATATAAAATGATTAGATGTAAATTTCTTAGTAAATTTTGTTTTTTTTTTTGCGACGGAGGATGCTATTAAAGAGTTGCTTCAAGTTTTATGTTTTTCGAATATTTATTTTTAGAACAGAAGTATGGTAATTATACATATATGATCAATGCGTATAATATTATGAAAATCTATAGAATATAATAATAATAATAAAAATGAGTTTATTAGTGTGAAAATAAATAAATAAAAATATTTTTTTTCAAGTTTACTTATATTAATTATTATTTTGTTTAATTAGATTGAACGGGAGGAATTTAACGAACTATATTGGGATAATAACTTTGTGTATTACATTACTTAATCCAAGTACGGATTCCGTACTCTTTCAACGAGACTCTTTTGTTTTTGATTTGTACGTTTCGTTATTTGTTTCGAAATTTAGTATTGTCTCTCATAATTGTTCCTTGTCAATTTATTGTGATAAATTTATTATGGCGTTGTATTAGAACTCATATTTGTACTCTTTAGACTAGTGCAACATGTCTAAATTTTATTTTGATATTTATAGCTATGTACATGTTAGTATATTTTTAGAGACTTATGTTGATGATTCGTTCAATTTAACATGTACACGTTAGAATCCCTTTGTGTTGATATTTTGTCGCATGTGTTATGACATTATATTTTTGTTAGAATATACTGTAGGGTATACCTGAGCTATAACCACCTGTAGGGGTACCACAGGCATGTCCTCTTGGCACCGAGGCATGACACCTTCCGTGACAGTGTGATCAGTCCACGGCGTCTCCGTTTTATGCTTCGATGGGAGTTGGCCATTTGGTGTTTTGTTGTGGGAGGCGTATGGGTCGACCCTAGTTTCTGTTCTGTTCTGTTCTGCGGATTGGTGATGTTTGTGCCAAACGCACCTTCCGATTTTACATGCATTGGATTCGCGGTCCAATGTGTGTGACTTGCCTGTGTGATATTATTTGACTTGCCTGTGTTGAAAGGTATATTTCTATTTTGTTCTGAGCTCGGTATGAAATAACACCCAGCCATTTGATTCAGCCTATTGTTTCGTTGTGTTAGTTTTGTTCGTTTCGTTTCTGTTCGTTTCGTTTCATTTCATTTAATTGAGTTAGTTATTTCGGTTCATTATTTGTATTCTATATCCGTACTGGGCATTTGGCTCATGCTGTGTTTTCTTCCGACAGGTAATCAGGGGAATCAAGGGCAAGTGTGAGGAGAGCTCCATTCAATCCAATGATTTAGAAATATTCTGTTTAGACTTGATGTGTCAGTTTACTTGGAATTGTAATAATTATTTTAGATTGTGGTTTAAGACAGTTTGAGATTTATTATGGTTGACTTGTGGTATTTATCAGTTATTAAGACTATTCTTTTATGGCTTTGAGCATTGCTATTAAATTTATCAGTTTTGTTATGTTTTGAGTAACCTCTCTTTCTATTTCGGAAAGGGGGCGTTACAGAGTTGTTATAAGAGCTTAGGTTCTTTCTTGTAGAAAACCTATTTAGGTTTGACCTGTGAGTTATGGGTAGACTTCTGGGTTAGGTGTTGTTCTGTTTGATTTTCTGTTCAGCTATCATATCAGCTATATTCGAATCTGTCTCTAACCTGCTTTGTTATCTATTCGTTGATCTCTTTGTTAGATGGCTCGTAGATCCGCCAGGGTTGCTGGGAGGCAAGGCAACAATAGGGGAAGAGGTGAGGGTCAGCCCAATGAGCAACCTAATAATCAGATAAATGCTCAGTTGGCTACCTTGGTAAATCAGGCAGTGAATCAGGCGTTACCTCAGTTGGTGGCACAGGTTGTACATGCAATGTTGCCGTCGCCACTAGAAATTCCTAAGTAGGAGAACCCGGGAAATAATGGTCAGCAAGCAAATGTTGAAGAAGGGAATACAGATGGTCTTGATCAGCAGGTGATTCCAATGTATGCGTGGTTGGAAAGGTTTCAAAAGCAGAAACCGCATACATTCAGTTCAGCTTCGACTCCAATTAATGCAGAGAATTGGATTGCTCACCTAGAGAAGATCTTTGATGTGTTGGGGTGCTCAGATAATCAAAAAGTGTTGCTTGCAGCTTACAAGCTAGAAGGGGATGCACAGAGGTGGTGGAAAGCGATGAAAGTAACAAAGGGTGATGATTATGTTGAGGCACTTAGCTGGGCAGAGTTTTGTGAGGTCTTTTATCAGCAGTACTTCCCAGTTGCTGATAAAGAGGCCTATGCTAGAGAGTATCTGTTGGTTAGACAGAAATATGATGAGTCCATCACGGACTTCATGACGAGGTTTACTAGGTTGGCAGGCTTTGCGGGAACCTCAGCAGGGACTGAAACAGAAAAGGCAGAGAAGTTCAAGTGGAGGATCCATTACAGGTATCGATAACATCTTATTAACACCAAGTTTACAGATGTGTCAGCAGTGGCCAATGCTGCCAAGAATATTGAGATAGAGAGACAGGACTTTCGGTCTTCTAAACCGAAAGGGAGTCGAAAGAGGGACAGAGAAGACCAGCTGGGTCAAACTTTGGGTCAGCACGAAAAGAATTCGGGTGGTCAGTGGAACCGGAACCGTGGTGGTCAACAGGGGCAATGGCGTGGCCAGAATCAGAACAGGGGTTATCAGCAGATGCCTCAGCAGGGGCATAATCATCAACTTCAGCTACCTTGGTATGGACAGAATCGTCAGCAGGGGCAGAATCAGGGTCGTTATCCGGGACCAACTGGTGGGGGTAACCCAAATCTCATTTCGATAGCTCCTTGTGCTACTTGTGGGGCAAACCATCTGGGGAGGCAATGCCATAGACTCACCGGTGCATGCTTCTTGTGTGGACAGATGGGTCATATGGCTAGAGATTGTACCGGGCCACGTGGAAATGGTGGAGGTGGCGATAATGGTGGTAATGGAGGTCAGCGTCAGGGTGGTTGAGTGTTTGTCTTGACGTATAACCAGGCAGTAGGTGCACCAGGTACTGTTTCTGGCACTCTTTTAGTTGGCAATCGTGAGGCATCTATTTTATTTGATACGGGTTCTACTCATTCCGTTGTTGCTCAGTCTTTTGTTCGGCACCTGAGTGTGCCATCTCAGTCTTTAGATTCTGTTATGTCTATTGCTACCCCGATGGGTACTTCTGTTATTATTTTTGATTTGTATCGAGGATGTCCGATCAATTTTGGGGATAGGATTCGTAGAGCTAATCTTCTTCCGATGAGTATGCACGATTTCGATATCATTCTTGGGATGGACTGGTTGGATAAACACCAAGCCACTATCGATTGTTAGGCGAAGAAGGTTATATTTGGAGATGTGAAGTCTCCGGAGTTTGTGTTTCAGGGTTCACAGCCGAGTAGGGTGTTGAAGTTGATTTTAGCTTTGAAGGTTGGGAAGTTGGTAACAAAGGGTTGTGAGGGGTATTTGGCGTTTGTGAAGGATACCTCTAAGGGTGAGTCCCGTATTGAGGATGTTCCAATTGTTCGTGAATTTTTCGATGTGTTTCCTGAGGAGTTGTCAGGGTTGCCACTGCAGCTGAAAGTGGAGTTTGCTATTGAGCTTGTTCCTGGTGCGGAGCCTATCTCTAAGGCACCGTATTGGATGGCACCGTTGGAGTTACAGGAGTTGAAGGAACAGTTGCAGGAGCTGTTAGATCGTGGTGTGATTCGCCCAAGTGTTTCACCGTGGGGTGCTCCGATCTTGTTTGTAAAGAAGAAGGATGGGTCTATGAGGCTGTGTATAGACTACAGAGGGTTGAACAAGATTACCATCAGGAATCGGTATCCATTGCCGAGGATTGATGACTTGTTTGACCAACTTCAGGGGGCAAAGTATTTTTCAAAGATAGACTTGAGATCAGGTTATCATCAGTTGAGGGTGAGGGATGAGGATATCCCTAAGACAACTTTTTGTACTCGATATGGGCATTACGAGTTTCTGGTGATGCCATTCGGGTTGACTAACGCTCCGGCGGTGTTTATGGATTTGATGAATCGGGTGTTCAGGGAGTACTTGGACCAATTTGTCATTGTCTTTATTGATGACATTTTGGTTTACTCCAAGTCTAAGGAAGAGCATGAGGAGCATCTTCGCACAGTGTTGGGGATTTTGCAAAAAGAGAAATTGTATGCTAAATTCTCTAAATGCGAGTTTTGGTTGGAGCAGGTCGCATTTTTAGGTCATGTTGTTTCTGCTGAGGGCATTAAGGTGGATCCTACGAAGGTTGAGGCTATCACTAAATGGCCAAGACCTACTACAGTGAACAGAGATTAGGAGTTTCTTGGGTTTGGCAGGGTATTATAGGAGGTTTGTGGAAGGGTTTTCCTTGCTTGCCTTACCATTAACCCAGTTGATGAGAAAGGGCGTGAAGTTTGTGTGGAATGAGGAGCGTGAGAAGAGTTTCGAAGAATTGAAGAAATGACTTGTGACAAATCCTATACTTGCATTGTCGTCGGAACGGGAGGTTACCAGATTTATAGTGATGCTTCTAAGAAGGGCTTGGGGTGTGTTTTGATGCAACACGGTAAGGTTATTGCTTATGCTTCTAGGCAGCTTAAACCTTACGAGGTGAACTATCCCACTCATGATTTAGAGTTGGCAGCGGTGATGTTTGCCCTAAAGATTTGGAGGCATTATTTGTATGGAGAAACTTGTGATATCTTCACCGATCACAAAAGTCTTAAATACATTTTCACTCAAAAGGAGCTCAACATGAGGCAGATGCATTAGTTGGAGCTTCTAAAAGATTATGATGCTAGAATTCAGTATCACCCGGGGAAGGCGAATGTGGTTGCAGATGCTCTTAGCCGAAAGAGTTCAAGGAGTGTAGCAGCCCTTATTACACAACCTCAGCTTATTTCAGATATGAATCGGCTAGAGTTGGAGTTCTGTGTACGAGGTTCAGATGGGCATTTGGCGGGTATGAGAGTTGAGCCCTCTCTTATCTCGTGGGTTAAAGAAGCTCAAAAGGAAGATGGGGAGTTGTGGAGTATGACGCAGAATCTAGAGGAGGGCAAGCAGTCCGAGTTTCGTATTGATGACCATGGTGTGATTTGGTTGGGTGAGCGGTTGTGTGTACCGTCCGATCCAATCATTCGGGAGGCGGTGTTGGCTGAGTCTCATAGTTCGCCATTTTCTATTCATCCAGGTTCCACAAAGATGTATAGGGATTTGAAGAAGAATTTTTGGTGGAATGGGATGAAACGAGACGTGGCTGAATATGTTGGGAAGTGTCTTACTTGTCAACAAGTGAAGATAGAACATTAACGAGCTAGTGGTTTGCTGCAACAATTAGACATTCCAGTGTGGAAGTGGGAAGATATCACGATGGATTTTGTGACTGGTTTGCCGAAGACTTTTAGGAAGAATGATGCCATTTGGGTAGTGGTGGATCGGTTGACTAAATCGGTACACTTTTTGGCTATCCGTGAGGGTTACTCGGTGGATAGGTTGGCACATATCTTTCAGCGGGAGATTGTTAGACTTCATGGTACTCCGGTGTCTATTGTTTCAGATCGGGACCCACGATTTACTTCACAGTTTTGGAAAGGGTTTCAACGAGCCTGGGGCACTCAGCTCAACTTTAGTACTTCGTTCCATCCGCAGACTGATGGACAATCCAAAAGGACTATTCAGACGTTGGAGGATATGTTGAGGTCTTATGCACTTGAGTGGTCGGGTAATTGGGATGATTATTTGAGCCTAGTTGAGTTTGCTTACAACAACAGCTGGCATGCAAGTATTGGAATGGCACCTTTTGAGGCATTGTATGGTAGGAAGTGTCGGTCACCAACTTGTTGGGATGAGGTTGGCAAAAGGGCCATAGAAGGGCCTGGGTTAGTTCAAATTACTACGGAGAAGGTAGCGGTGGCTAAGGAGAAATTGAAGTCGGCTCGATCACGGCAGAAGAGTTATGCTGATAAGCATAGGAGGACTTTAGAGTTTGAACCTGGTGAGCATATGTTTCTAAAGGTTTCTCCTTGGAAGGGCATTCGGCGATTTGGGTTGAAAGGGAAGCTTAGTTCGCGTTATATCGGCTCATTTGAGATTTTGGAGAGGTTTGGTGAGGTTGCATATCGGTTTGCTTTGCCTCCACAGCTAGCTCATGTGCACAATGTGTTTCATGTGTCGGTGTTGAGGAGTTATCTTTATCATCCGTTGCATGTGGTACAATATCCGTTCGATAAGATTCGGGAGGATCTTACTTGTGAGGAGAAAGCTGAGGCGATTTTGGATCGTCAAGAAAGGATTATGAGGAGGAAGACTATTCCGTTTGTTAAGGTTCTGTGGAGGAACCATTCGGAGCGAGAAGCCACTTGGGAGCTTGAGAAGTCTATTCGAGCGGAATATCCACATCTTTTTGATAATTAGGTACATTCTATTCTTTTGATTCCGGGGACGGAATTCTTTTAAGGGGTAGGTGATGTAATACCCAGTAAAAATTAATTAATAAATAAATATTAAATAATAAAAGATTATTTTGTTT
Organism: Panax notoginseng; assembly: GCA_016801055.1. Classification (NCBI taxonomy): domain Eukaryota; kingdom Viridiplantae; phylum Streptophyta; class Magnoliopsida; order Apiales; family Araliaceae; genus Panax; species Panax notoginseng. The sequence continues at coordinate 23,413,165 of CM029021.1, forward strand.
AATTAGATCGAACGGGAGGAATTTAACGAACTATATTGGGATAATAACTTTGGGTATTACATTACTTAATCCAGGTATGGATTTCGTACTCTTTCAAAAAGACTCTTTTGTTTTTGATTTGTACATTTCGTTATTCGTTTCGAAATTTAGTATTGCCTCTCATAATTGTTCCTTGTCAATTTATTGTGATAAATTTATTTTGGCGTTGTATTAGAACTCATATTTGTACTCTTTAGACTAGTGCAACATGTCTAAATTTTATTTTGATATTTATAGCGATGTACATGTTAGTATATTTTTAGAGACTTGTGTTGATGATTCGTTCAATTTAACATATACACGTTAGAACCCCTTTGTATTGATATTTTGTCGCATGTGTTGTGACATTATATTTTTGTTAGAATATACCGTAGGGTATACCTGAGCTATAATCACCTGTGGGGGTACCACAGGCATGTCCTCTTGGCACCGAGGCATGACACCTACTGTGGCGGTGTGATCAGTCCACGGCGTCTCCGTTTTGTGCTCCGATGGAAGTTGGCCATTTGGTGTTTTGTTGTGGGAGGCGTATGGGTCGACCCTAGTTTCTGTTCTGTTCTGTTCTGCGGATTGGTGATGTTTGTGCCAAACACACCTTTCGATTTTACATGAATTGGATTCGCGGTCCAATGTGTGTGACTTGCCTGTGTGGCATTATTTGACTTGCCTGTGTGGCAAGGTATATTTCTGTTTTGTTTTGACCTCGGTATGAAATAACACCCAGCCATTTGATTCAGCCTATTGTTTCGTTGTGTTAGTTTTGTTCGTTTCGTTTCAGTTCGTTTCGTTTCATTTCATTTAATTGAGTTAGTTATTTCGGTTCATTATTTGTACTCTATATCTGTACTGGGCATTTGGCTCATGCTGTGTTTTCTTCCGGCAGGTAATCAGGGGAATCAAGGGCAAGTGTGAGGAGAGCTCCATTCAATCCAATGATTTAGAAATATTATGTTTAGACTTGATGTGTCAGTTTACTTGGAATTGTAATAATTATTTTAGATTGTGGTTTAAGACAGTTTGAGATTTATTATGGTTGACTTGTGGTATTTATCAGTTATTAAGACTATTCTGTTATGGCTTTGAGCCTTGCTATTAAATTCATCAGTTTTGTTATGTTTTGAGTAACCTCTCTTTCTATTTCGGAAAGGGGGCGTTACAATGAAGCACCTCCATGGGGGATCAGAAATGTAAATAAAGCAATGAAAGCAATCAACCGCCACGAAGTAAACTCCAGGCGGGATGAAATGTAAATAAAGCTGTAAAAGCAATCAACCGCCATAAAATAAACTCCAGGGGGGACGAAATGTAGATATATATATATAAAAGTAGTAAACACATCGGATGTAAAATTCAGGCTCATCGAACAAAGTCCGACAACAGTTAATATATATAAGTATATATATATTAAAGCAGTAAACGCACCGGATATAAAATCCAGGCTCATCGAACAGAGTTCGACACAGTTCATATATTTAAGTGTGTGTGTGTGTGTATATATATATATATATATATATATATATATATATATATATATATATATATATATATATATATATATATATATATAAAGCAATTAAACGCTCCAGACATAAGTCTAGGCTCAATCGAGGCATAACTCGATAATGTTATTCCATATATATATATACAAACTAACAATGAAACCACGGACCGAAGTCCAGGCATACACACGCAACACGACTCTCAACGTGAAGAATAATGTGTGCAAAGATGAAGAGAAAAGCTTTAAAATGTAGGAGAAGGCTTATAGTGGGCTGCCAAAGAAGACTTCTATAAATTTAAGTGGATGAACACTCGGCTCCCGCCGGTACAATAGTATCTATATGTGAGCTTGCAAGTGTTTAAAATGAGAAAACACTCAGTTTATGGGGTGTACAGAGTAAATTGGATAGGGCTTCCTTTTTCTCTTACAAAATGGCCACCCCAAGCCCTCTATTTATAGAGGGGGGAAACACAGGTGTACCTACGGCTAGCTGCAGATGTACCTGTGGCTACTCGGGGTGCCCCAGGCTCCGCGGGTCCCGCCGTCTCGAAGTACATGCACGCATGCAACGTGATGTCCGCTCAAATTTTCAGAACTTCAATCCGGGCATCCGATTGAGGTGTATAAGACCTATTTCGGACGGCCGTTCTCGAGAGTTACGCAATAACATAGGATTAGAGGTTGTACGAAGTCAGGAAGATGGGATCATGCCATCCGGTCTTCAAGCTTCAAATTCTATCCGTTATCATGCGCAATAGTCACTCGGGATTGGACTTCCTTGGTTCTTGTGGGACATTGCTGTGTAGAAATGTATGTTTAAAATGTTGAGACGGCGTGATGTGGAAAAATGATGATCTTACCCCTCACCAGGGTTATCTCCAATTTTGGCTGATAAAGCAGACGTTGCTCAGGGTTCTCTGAGATTAAACTGCTGCAACTACTGAAGGTCCTTAGGGTTATCTCTGAGGTGTGCATGTCTTCCCGGTGTTATCTTTGGGTCTTGTACTAAGTGCCTTGGTGTGAGTGCTGAGGTTGAAGCTGATCGCATGCATTTGAAATAAGCATTTCTGGGGTTATCTTTAGAACTGCAATTACACTCCTTGGGGTTATCTCCAAGGTTAGCGCTGCTATTCCCGATGTCGGGACTGAGACCGAATATCTCGGGGTTATCTTCGGGATGAATCGGCCTTCTCCGATAAAATTTTTGATATTTAAACTGCATGCCTCGGGGTTATCTCTGAGGTTGGAACTGATACTCCCGGTATGTGTTCCGGGGTTGAGACTGAACTTCCGGTAGTATCCAGACTGGATATGAGCTGTCTTCTAGGGTTATCTCTAAAAGACGAATCTGCCCTCCTGCAATGTCAGTGACAGGTGTGCAGAAAATTTTGAGTATCTACAGATGCCCCTCTTTATAATATTCATGCAATGCAATGGCATGGATAAGATAAAGAATCACAGACACTTGAAATGTAACAAGGTAAACATCATGCTATGTGGGGCAACATGATGCAAGTGTATGATGCATATGTTTTGTTGGATTTCTCTCTAACATGGTGGGAAGATTGCCGGCTCCCTGTTGCTTCTACCGGGGATGGAAATAAATAAGCAACCTGATGAACTGTCATGGATGTGCGATCCATAGCTAACAGGAATCTCTAGGATTGTTGATATTGGGGTTATCACCAAAGTCTTGAATCCTTGATACATACTTTATTCCGAAGATGTGCCTCTCGAGTACAAGAGATCTGTGGGGATAAAGCTTTGTTTGCTTGAGGTTGTGTATAACATATTCCATCATCGATCCTCCCCGATGATGTTGATCCTTCCTAGTTTGTATCGCTAGGACATATCAATGTTCTATTGGAGTTACTGCCAACAGTATGTGTTGTCAGGGCTGCCTAACCTTTGTTGACGTGTGAACTAACGGACGACCACGCATTGTAACCCCCGCTGGGGATCTACTTGATCTTTGCTGATATGTGCATCAACGGATGAAATCCCTGCTGGGGGATAAATGCCAAGGCTGCTTGACCTTTGTTGATGTGTGTATCAACTGATGCAATCATCGGATGGCTTCCGACGCGTCGTTGGGTTTACTTGCCAACGGCTGAACTGATGTCAAGGTTACTTGACCTTTGTTGATATGTGCATCAATGGATACAAATGCGTGGCACCCCCACCGGGGATATGCACTTCGACATATGAAAACGCATGATGCCCCCATCGGGGAAATTGCTTGAGAATGCGTGCTACCCCCGCCGAGGATGTGTACTATAGAATGCGTGATGCCCCCACCGGGGAGTCTGTATTTTGGACAGATGACCATGCCTGATACCCCCGCCGGGGATATGCACTTCGTTATATGAAATGCGTGATGCCCCCGCCGGGGAAACTCGAAAGGATTAGGGTGACGACCTTGATTTGGCGGCATTGGACCTGCGTAAGGTATTGTCAAGTGTGACTTGTAGCAGTTAAGATCATTGGCATAGTGTACCCTGTGTTCGGGCGAACACCAATGAGTGATGTGTGAACCCATGGTTCGGTCTGAGATAACCAGGATTTCAAGCTATTCTGCTCAATCGCGTAGCGTTTTTATTCCTGATTTGGTCTTTGTAGCTTGTGAGAACTCCTTTGCAACTCGAACTAGACCGAGCCGGAGGTGTGGGACCCACGTTGGGGACTTTGTTAGTTGTTGGGCGGCTTTGCCCCATTTCCCTGTATTTTTCAATCGTACAGAGATAATGTATTTAGATGATGATGTACTTAGGAATGTATGTACTGTTTTACATTCCCTATATCATATTTCCATCTATTATCTGTTTTGCATTTATCATGTTATGCATATGTATGTATGTCCAGAGATATTCAGCATTGACCCCTGGATAGTCTTGTGATACGGCCCCCACAGATGTCTTCTTCGATAGTCAGCCGCATAGATCACACCCCACCAGTATTGGTGGCATCCCGTCTGAGATCTTGGTATGGTAGTATGTCACCCCCAGATAGGGTGACCGTAGATCAACTATTACAACATTCGATGACCCTCCTGATGTTTTAGGTTTCTGCAGGATTTGTGGAGGGTATACTGGAGCATTGGATACCGGAGAGACAGGTGTTCTGGTTTAGCACCCAGAAGTTGACTCCTACATTGGAGGAGTATGAGCGATTGACGGCTTTGCCCTTAGACAGACCTTATGCTCATATGGTTGTCGGAGATATGCGCCGGCAGTTCATAACCCTTATCGGGTTACGACGTAGAGTTGCAGAGGATGAGATTACATCCGGCCATGTACTGTCGCAGCGTTTCCTGATAGATAAATTCGGCTCGTTGGACAGCTATGCTTGGCATTCTAGGGATTTCACCATACCAGAGGACCAGTGGCATTTGGCTAGAGTGGATGCATTATTGATGTGCGTAGTGGCGTATGTATACATGCCACGATATATGGATGAGCTGGACATCGGTGTTATCACGGCAGTGAGAGCTCATCATTCTGATGATTGTGGCAGAGACGCTGAGGTCAGCCACGTTTTGTAGCACCTACCCTGCAGGTGTATTTACAGGCAGCTCGGTCATGTTATACATGTGGTTTATGTCACACTTGAGACTGATTGGCACTTTCCGCCGACACGGGTACTGCTTCACCCATAAGATAGCTATGTCGTATTCCTTCCAGCCTGCGGAGTGTACAGATCTTGCATCTTGGTCCATTTTCCTAGTTGGGATCGGAGATCCGTTTGCTATCTTGCCATGTACAGGGCTCAGTTCACCCTATAGCTTCATTACTCATGCTCCGGACATGGATTATCTCCCATTGGCTGGTTTGAGGGGCATGACTACCTACCACCCACTGGTCGTGATGTCACAGTTTGACCAGTTTCAGGACTTTCATCCTTTTGATGTGGCATTAGGTCAGCGTTTAGCTTCTCACCACTTGTCAGTAGAGGACCGATCCCAGGTGTATGCTTGTTAGGATCAGCGTGAGATAGCTTCTTTTTTTGTTAGCCATCGGGTTATTCACCAGAGTATTCTACGTGGATGGAGACAGAGACTTCATCGGCTGCGGCAGTATCCACAATGCCGAGTATTGATTCAGGACATAAATTCTCACACCGAGGAGGAGCCATTCCCTGGGTTGCCAGTAGCTCTTTTAGATTCTCCTAGTACTAGTGCTGTTGTGATCTAGTATTCGGCACAGTACTTCGAGCATAGTCTTCATTTGATGACCTTCGAGAGAGATCAGATTAGATCCTTGATGTTGACAGCCCTTGATGGGAGAGACGTAGCTCTATTAGAGAGAGACGATGCATTAGCCCGTAGAGATGCCGTTGTTGTTGAGCGGGATGAGGCCAGATCATCCAGAGATACAATGATAGTCGAGAGGGATGTCACCATATCTGCCCGGGATGTAGCCATTGCAGATAGTACCATAGTGAGGTCCCTTACCACTGGTATGATTGCAGAGATGAACACATACATCGATGAGCACATGGTCACCATGCAGATGGCTGTAGATTTATTAGCTCGTGTGGATATCCTTGTACAGGAGACCACAGCTTTACCTCCTTCTTCTGAGACAGATGCTATGTTAGATCTGCTAGCCCACATGCATACTGTAACAACCCGGGTCAAATCCCGAGTCTGGAACAAATCTCGGGTTAAATTCCTAGTCCAAATCAAATCAAATCCATCAAAATAAGGCCTCAAACCACTGGCCCAATAGTATCTTCTTGGGTCATCTTAGCCCACCACAGGCTCCCAAAAGGTCATGACTTGAAGGTACTATTGGTAGTAACTTATTTCCTAATAAGTAGACAAATTTTTCTCCTATCTTTCGATATGGGACTGGGGTGTTACAAACTCCCCCACTTAAATTTCTGACGTCTCCGTCAGAATCGATCACACACACGGCCCAAAGATATCCCAAGTCTGAATCGAATCAAATTCATCAAAATAAGGCCTCAAACCACTGACCCAATAGTATCTTCTTGGGTCATCCTAGCCCATCACAGGCTCCCAAAAGGTTATGACTTGAAGGTACTATTGGTAGTAACTTATTTCCTTATATGGAGACAAATTTTTCTTCTATCTTTCGATATGGGACTGGGGTGTTACAAACTCCCCCACTTAAATTTCTTACGTCCCCGTCAGAACCGATCACACGCACGACCCAAAGATATTTGCCTCTCTAGCCATTGTGGGATAATACCGGCTGGCTTCGTGTTCCCACCTCCGGACCTCCATCTCTCTATTGTGGGATAATACCACCAGCCTTTGTGTCCCCACCTCTAACAACCCGATCGGATGATCCGACCTGAGCTTTCGAGAGTCGGCTCTGATACCATATGTAACAACCCGGGTCAAATCCCGAGTCTGAAATAAATCTCGGGTCAAATTTCTAGTCCAAATCGAATCAAATCCATCAAAATAAGGCCTTAAACCACTGGCCCAATAGTATCTTCTTGGGTCATCTTAGCCCACCACAGGCTTCCAAAAGGTCATGACTTGAAGGTACTATTGGTAGTAACTTATTTTCTTATAAGTAGACAAATTTTTCCCCTATCTTTCGATATGGGACTGGGGTGTTACATACTCAAACCGCTGGCCCAATAGTATCTTCTTGGGTCATCTTAGCCCATCACAGGCTCTCAAAAGGTCATGACTTGAAGGTACTATTGGTAGTAACTTATTTCCTTATAAGCAGACAAATTTTTCCCCTATCTTTCGATATGGGACTGGGGTGTTACACATACTGATCTGTAGATAGCCTTGTATTTTCCTACACAGACTAGCTTAACCATTTTATCATGTACAGTTTACATTGTGTATATTAAACAGTATTATATATAGCAGGGAAATATATTTTTGATCACTTCCCTTTTAGATATGCCTGAATACTTGCTTGATATTTGCATGCTTCTTCAGGGTTTGAGATTTTGATGTATTCTGAATTCCTCCTTGATGGATGGACATTAAGCTATCTATGGACAATTCAGAATGGATCCTTGATCTGTGTGTATCCCTACCATCTTTGGTGTCTTGGGACTGGTTTCTGTATGGAAATATGAAGAGGATTGTGGCTTTCCTCTCTGAGGTTGACCGCACCACAGATGGTCGCCAGTACTCCTATTTAGGAGGAGCCTAGTTAATTCCATCTCTTATGGATTGGTATTGCTCTTCAAGGTACAACTGCAGCTTAGATGGTCACCGAGTCTCCCATTTACATGGGGAGGTCAGGTAATTCCATCCCTTTGGTTTGAAGCCAATGAAATGTGGCGGATTGAAGGATGATCCAAGTACCGTTGACAAATGTTTGTGTTTTGGTAGGGGGTTAGAGCGAACCATAAAATGGCTGCCTACGTACTCCTATTGAAGAAGAGATCAGGTATGCGTAGTTCGAACCTGGTGTAAGAGGTTCAACGCTGTATGTGGCAGAAAAGGGTGTAGGAATGTTGTAAGACCCCAACTTTTATAAATAAAGATGAATTTTCTATAAATATCATTTTTGAATATTATAGAGTTAATTTGATATAATGTTATAGTTGTGGGTAATATTTATAAATTTTGCAAAGTACGCAAGTTGTTATATAATATTCGATTGGTCGGAGAATATTCGTTTTAACAGGGAATATTCGTACAACGGCACAATCATTGGTGGACCCCACAACGGAATTATTGTCGGATTAAGAAAACGACAAAAATATTTTATTAAAAATAATGACGGAAGTTTTACCATTAATACTGTTGAACTACTCGGTAGTAAAAGTACAGTAATACGTGTGGTTGCATAGTAGCACACGGTATTGATTATTAATGCTTGTGTGAGAAGTCACTTAGTTTGATTCAATTATTGTCAGTTAATAATATGAATTATTTAGCGATAATGACGTTTTGTTTTATTCGTATTATTAACGTAATAAAACAGAAACATCTTTTTATATAAAACAGAATACTTTATTGAAGTTATTCTATAAATAGAATATATTATATTTTATTTAAAAGATTTTTCTTTAAATATGGACCGTCAGATTAAAGTAATCAATTTGGACCGTTCATGGATTAGTTACTATGCATTCTATTTTTCTATAAATAGCAGCTCATTCCTTCATTATTTCTTACGAATTCACTGAACTCTAGAGAGAGAAACTATAGAGAGAAACTATAGAGAGAGAGAAGAAAAGTATTCTGCTACTTAACTACTTCCTTATTTCAGTTCTTCTTTAAAAACGGTAAGGGTGTTATTCTTTCTTATTCATGAAGAGAACTGTTGTTATTCCATTTCTTATTATTCTGTCGGAATAACCTGTATACGCGGTCTACCCTATACTTGGTGACATTCTTCTATTATTCTGTTGGAACATCCTGTCTGTGTGTTTTACACCGGACCTGGTTCCGTCTTTATTATTATTCTGTTGGAACATCCTGTCTATGTGTTTTACACCGGACCTGGTTCCGTCTTTATTATTATTCTGTTGGAACATCTTGTCTGTGTGTTTTGCACCGGACCTGGTTCTGTCTTTATTATTATTCTGTTGGAACATCTTGTCTGTGTGTTTTGCACCGGACCTGGTTCCATTATTTATTATTCTGTTGGAATAACCTGTCTGTGCGGTCTATCGCATGCAAGGAGATTTCATAGAAGATAGTAGATTTTATTCTCTACTTGACTCTTTTAATGGATTGTTTGTTCCGCTGCAGTTAAACTTGATGTTCGTTATATTTTATCAGTTTAACACTGTTGAAGGCTAATGATAATTTATTCTGCATTATCTTAGTCATAATATTTCTTACTGGGCTAGTTGAGCTCACCCTTTCTTTCACTGTTCTCTTCAGGAAATGAGAATATAGTTGGGACGAGTCGGGAAACGGAGTGATGGACCAGATGATAGTAATAGTAGTCCTCACTATTATATTAAATAGTGTGACAATAATTGTAATGAGGACTCCTTTTGAGTTTGTATAGTCTCTAGTAGACAATAATTGTATTCAAACTCACAGTTATGTTTTGTCGTATTGTACACGACAGTTGTATTAGTAAGTTGTATTTGTATTCTGTACCATGTATCTGACGACCCAAGATGGGTGATGTATACCTAATTTTGGGGGCGTCACAGTTGGTATCAAAGCTTAGGGATATGATCCCTGGCTAAGATGTGAGAATAGAACAAGGAGGGGAGAGACGGGGAATTCCTTCTCTAGTATGACCTACCTAAGTTTATTTGCATGATATTTAATTGGTTGGTCAGAATATAAGGATAATATATGACATATCAATTAACTTTTGTTTTGTGGCAGTATCTGAAAATAGCATCTAAGAATGTTGAGAATAGCAATGGAGCACAGGCGACTGTTGATTCACCACATATCAATAATCAGGATAATGTGCATCAGGAAGGTGACAATCCTCATGCAAACAACAACACTGACCAGATGATGAATGATGGAATGTTCAGAAGCTTTATGCAGTTCATGTAACTGCAGGCGAGAGCGGCTCCTGTCCAAGATGTAGGTGGAAACACTGAAAACTCTCGGACGGCCACCGCTAAATAGTTCAAGGAGCTGGGACCACCGGAGTTTAAGGGAGAGCCAAAACCACTTATAGCGGAAACATGGATAAAGTAGATCACCAAGATATTTGATGTCTTGGGATGCTCCGAGGAGCAAAAGGCTCCCTTTGCCGCCTTTATATTGCGAGGAGAGGCAGATTACTGGTGGGAATCGATTAAGCGCACTCAACCTGCCGCACTGAAGAGGTCTTGGGAGAAGTTTCAAGAGCTGTTCAATGACAAATACTTTCCCGAAAGTGTTCGTCACATGAAGGAGGTGGAGTTCATCAAATTGGAGCAGAATAGTATGACCGTGTCGCAGTATGAGGCTAAATTTGCTGAGTTGCCCCGGTTTGCATCCCATTTGGTGGATAATGAAGTGCGAATGACGCGAATATTTTTGCAAGGTTTGAAACCTGAGATACGTCAACATCTTATTTCTCATAAACTGTGTTTGTATTCAGATGTTGTGAATAGGGCTCAGTTAGTGGAGCGCGATAACGAGTCAACGCAACCAAAAGAGAGCAGTGGGCAAAATGATAATACCAGTGAGAGCAATCATCGAAGCGGTGACAACAAGTGTGGAGGGAATCAATATGCCAGAAATGGTAACCACTTCGGTGGTAATCAGGGCCAAAACAATAAGAATGGTCATTTCAAGAAGAGGAGATTCAACAATGATGGAAAGACGTCAGCACCAGCACCCGTTGTTAAGGAAGGAGAACGACCACCTATCATATGTTTCAAATGCGGAGGGGAGGGGCACATCTGTCCAAACTGCGCGATGCCGTCTAAAGCATGTTATAATTGTGGAAGAGAAGGTCATTTAGCTCGATTTTATCGTTTACCAAAAACAAGTTCAGCCAGGATGGAGACACCAAAGGCCGTCCCAGAAAAGTCAAAACCGGCAGTGCAAGGGAAAGCGTTTGTTGTGACCTCCCAGAAAGCAAGGAACCCGAATGAGGTCATCACGGGTAAGCCTACCATAAACTCTAACGAAGTCTATACTTTATTTGATACCGGTTCTACCCATTCTTTTATTTCTCCTACTTGCGCTCATCGATTAAATTTGACTCCGGAGAAATTAGACTTTGACTTATCTGTTGAAACTCCATTGGGAAAAACCTTCATTACATCCACGGTTTATAAGTCTTGTTTGGTTCAAGTTGGTACCCACACATTACCTGTCAATCTTATTTCATTAAAAATACTTACATTTGACGTGATTCTAGGGATTGATTGGTTAACTACTCATCATGCAAAAATTGATTGTTTTTGTAAGGATGTTAGCTTTCATATTCTTAATCGACCTATTATGCGAATTCAAGCAACCAAACCATTAAAATCAATCGCTGTCATCTCAAGCCATAAAGCTATTCGTTTATTAAAAAACGGATGTCAAGCTTTCTTAGCTCATGTCACGAATCTAAACAAAAATACGTCAGTTTTGAATGATATTTCTATTGTTAATAAATTCCCTGACGTATTCCCTGAAGAACTTCCTGGCCTACCCCCAGAGCGTGAAATTGAATTTTGTATCGACCTTGAACCCGGTACAAAACCCATTTCCAAAGTCCCATATCGAATGGCTCCTATTGAACTTCAGGAGTTAAAGATCCAACTGCAGGAATTGTTAGACATTGGCTTTATTCGTCTTAGTACTTCTCCTTGGGGTGCTCATGTGCTATTCGTGAAGAAGAAAGATGGAAGTATGCGACTTTGTATTAATTATCGGGAGTTGAATCATGTCACCATCAAAAACAGGTACCCATTGCCACGTATTGATGACATGTTTGACCAGTTGCAAGGAGCACAATTCTTTTCAAAGATCGATCTTCGTTCTGGATATCATCAGCTGAAGGTTAGAACTGAGGATATTTCAAAGACGGCTTTCAGAACTCGGTACGGGCATTATGAATTCCTAGTCATGTCCTTTGGATTGACTAATGCTCATGCTGCCTTCATGGATATGATGAACCGGGTATTCAAGGAATTTTTGGATCACTTTGTGGTCGTCTTTATTGATGACATCCTTATTTATTCTAAAAGTCGTGAAGATCATGAGCAACACTTGAGGCTGGTACTCCAAAAGCTTCGTAAATACAAGCTTTATGCCAAGTTGAAGAAATACGAGTTCTGGCTGGAGGAGGTAGCATTCCTTGGGCATGTAGTATCAAGTCGTGGAATATCTGTTGACCCGGCAAAAATTGAAGCTATTCAAAGCTGGGAACAACCTAAATCAGTGGCCGAAGTACGTAGCTTTCTTAGTTTAGCTTGTTATTATCAGAGATTCGTGGAAGAATTTTCTCGAATCGCTACTCCACTAACTCAGCTGACTCAAAAAGATACAAAGTTCGGTTGGAGCGAAGAATGTGAGAAGAGTTTTCAAGAACTCAAGAGGAGACTCATTTCAACACCTGTTCTAACAATACCATCTGGCTCGGAGGGATTTGTCATCTACAGTGATGCTTCGAGCAAAGGGTTGGGATGCGTTCTCATACAACATGGAAAAGTCATAGCCTATGCATCAAGAAAACTCAAGGAATATGAGAGGAATTATCCTACTCATGATCTAGAGTTGGCAGCTGTTGTCTTTGCACTTAAAATTTGGAGGCATTACTTGTATGGGGAGAAGGTGGAGATCTTTACGGATCATAAAAGCCTCAAATATTTCTTCACTCTCAATATGCGACAACGACGTTGGCTTGAACTGTTGAAAGATTATGATCATACCATTCAATAGCATCCTGGAAAAGCGAACATGGTAGCTGACGCATTGAGTTGAAGATCATATACAAGTACGAGTACGATATTGTCAACACAAAGGCCCATTTTGTGTGACTTGCAAAGGATGGAGATAGAGTTAAAGACTCCAGGGACCCATGTGATGATGGCGAATATACGAGTAGAACCAACTTTAATCGATAAAGTTAAAGCTGCTCAAGCTACAGACCTGGAGCTGATACGTATGAGGAAGAAAGTGCAAGAAGGTGCTATGCCGGAAGCAAGAATCGATGAAGAAGGAATACTTCGAGTCAACTCCAGACTTTGTGTTCCTAACGACCCTGATTTAAAGTATGAAATCATGATGGAGGCGCACAACACACCGTTTGCAATCCATCCTGAAAGTACCAAAATGTATCATGATCTTCGTCATACATTTTGGTGGAGTAATATGAAGAGAGAGATAGCGTTGTTTATCTCAAGGTGTCTAACTTGTCAACGAGTCAAAGCGGAGCATCAAGTACCAAAAGGTCCATTGCAACCACTTAAAATTCCAGAATGGAAGTGGGAGCACATTACCATGGATTTCGTTACCGGTCTTCCTAAGGTTTCTCAAGGTATAGATGCGATTTGGGTCATTGTTGATAGATTGACCAAGTCTGCTCATTTCTTACCGATACGAGAAACTTATACACTTGAACGTCTTGCTCGTATGTACATAAACGAGATTGTAAGACTGCATGGTATGCCAGTATCTATAGTTTCTGATCGAGACCCAAGATTCACTACACAATTTTGGGTTAGTTTACAAAAAGCTATGTGCACGAATTTACGATATAGTTCGGCATATCATCCTCAGACGGACGGACAATCAGAGAGGACTATTCAAACTCTAGAAGATTTATTAAGACTCTGTGTCCTTGACTTCAAGGGAAGTTGGGACAAGTTCTTACCATTGGTGGAGTTTTCCTACAACAACAGTTATCAAGTAAGTATTGGCATGGCTCCATTCGAAGCATTGTATGGAAGAAAATATCGTTCTCCAGTATGTTGGGATGAGGTGGGTAAAGCAACGTTGTTGGGATCGGAGTTGGTACGTATGACTACAGAAAAGATTCAAACGATCCGACAACGTATAAAAACCTCACAAGATCGACAAAAGAGTTATGCTGATCTTCATCGAAAGGACGTGGAATTTGATATAGGAGATCATGTGTTCTTACGTGTTGCTCCATGGAAAGAAGTTACGAGATTTGGAAAGAGAGGAAAGCTCAATCCTCGATTCATCGGTCCATTTTTAATCCTCGATCGAGTAGAAACTGTGGCTTATAGACTCGCTTTACCGCCAAGTATGTCTCGTGTTCATAACGTTTTTCACATATCCATGTTACGCAAATATGTGGAAGACCCGAACCACATTATTGAGTTAAAACCGGACGAAATAGCGGAGGATTTGACGTATGAAGAAGTTCCTGTTCAAATCTTGGATAAGAAGGAACATATTCTACGCTCCAAGGTTATACCTCAAGTCAAAGTTTTGTGGAGAAACCACGATGTTGAGGAAATGACTTGGGAGTTAGAATCTGAAATGAAATCAAGGTATCCTTACCTCTTCGACATACCAGGTACGTACCCTAATTTCGAGGGCGAAATTTCATAAGAAGGGGAGGTTGTAAGACCCCAACTTTTATAAATAAAGATGAATTTTCTATAAATATCATTTTTGAATATTATGGAGTTAATTTGATATAATGTTATAGTTGTGGGTAATATTTATAAATTTTGCAAAGTACGCAAGTTGTTATATAATATTCGATTGGTCGGGGAATATTCGTTTTAACAGGGAATATTCGTACAACGGCACAATCATTGGTGGACCCCACAACGAAATTATTGTCGGATTGAGAAAACGACAAAAATATTTTATTAAAAATAACGGCGGAAGTTTTACCATTGTTACTGTTGAACTACTCGGTAGTAAAAGTACAGTAATACGTGTGGTTGCATAGTAGCACACGGTATTGATTATTAATGCTTATGTGAGAAGTCACTCAGTTTGATTCAATTATTGTCAGTTAATAATATGAATTATTTAGCGATAATGACGTTTTGTTTTATTCGTATTATTAACGTAATAAAACAGAAACATCTTTTTATATAAAACAGAATACTTTATTAAAGTTATTCTATAAATAGAATATATTATATTTTATTTAAAAGATTTTTCTTTAAATATGGACCGTCAGATTAAAGTAATCAATCTGGACCGTTCATGGATTAGTTACTATGCATTCTATTTTTCTATAAATAGCAGCTCATTCCTTCATTATTTCTTACGAATTCACTGAACTCTAGAGAGAGAAACTATAGAGAGAAACTATAGAGAGAGAGAAGAAGAGTATTCTGCTACTTAACTACTTCTTTATTTCAGCTCTTCTTTAAAACGGTAAGGGGTGTTATTCTTTTTATTCATGAAGAGAACTTCTGTTATTCCATTTCTTTATTATTCTGTTGGAATAACCTGTATACGCGGTCTACCCTATACTTGGTGACATTCTTCTATTATTCTGTCTTTGTTATTCCGTTGGAACATCCTGTCTGTGCTTTACACCGGACCTGGTTCCGTCTTTATTATTATTCTGTTGGAATATCCTGTCTGTGTGTTTTACACCGGACCTGGTTCCATTATTTATTATTCTGTCGGAATATCCTGTCTGTGTGTTTTACACCGGACCTGGTTCCATTATTTATTATTCTGTCGGAATATCCTGTCTGTGCGTTTACGCCGGACCTGGTTCCATTATTTATTATTCTGTTGGAATAACCTGTCTGTGCGGTCTATCGCATGCATGGTGATTTCTTTTGTTATTCCATTCTTTATTATACTCAGTTGATTAAGTTTTGACTTCTATACTCCATGAAATTAGTGGAATATCCTTGATATTTGCGCTTCATCTAGTATCTATTCATGAAAATATTCTCCTGATCATTCTTGAATTTTACTCCACAAAGCAGTATCATGTTGACAATTTGGACGTTGTTAATTCTGGATAAATTAATTCTTGAACTTGTTTTATTGAATTCTTATATCATTGTCATCATCCTCATGTTTATATTCTGTTGAAAGTCATCTGTGGCCTGTAGTGCATAGATGGACTTGGTATGATTATGACCAGGGATTATTCGGTGTAATCATGACCGTAATGTTATAAATGATGTGGTAAAAGTCCTCATTGGCCCGTAGTGCATTGATGAACAGTTGTTGGCATGATCATGACCATTAATGAATACACGAATATCCTTGGCCGTAGTGCAGGGGTGATCCGATGATGTGGATTATTTTATTAAGCTGAGTCCCAGCGATAACAGTGTTGAAAAACCTTTTAAATCATAAAAGATAGTAGAGTTTATTTTCTACTTGACTCTTTTAATGGATTGCTTGTTCCTAATTTTGGGGGCGTCACAGTTGGTATCAAAGCTTAGGGATATGATCCCTGGCTAAGATGTGAGAATAGAACAAGGAGGGGAGAGACGGGGAATTCCTTCTCTAGTATGACCTACCTAAGTTTATTTGCATGATATTTAATTGGTTGGTCAGAATATAAGGATAATATATGACATATCAATTAACTTTTGTTTTGTGGCAGTATCTGAAAATAGCATCTAAGAATGTTGAGAATAGCAATGGAGCACAGGCGACTGTTGATTCACCACATATCAATAATCAGGATAATGTGCATCAGGAAGGTGACAATCCTCATGCAAACAACAACACTGACCAGATGATGAATGATGGAATGTTCAGAAGCTTTATGCAGTTCATGTAACTGCAGGCGAGAGCGGCTCCTGTCCAAGATGTAGGTGGAAACACTGAAAACTCTCGGACGGCCACCGCTAAATAGTTCAAGGAGCTGGGACCACCGGAGTTTAAGGGAGAGCCAAAACCACTTATAGCGGAAACATGGATAAAGCAGATCACCAAGATATTTGATGTCTTGGGATGCTCCGAGGAGCAAAAGGCTCCCTTTGCCGCCTTTATGTTGCGAGGAGAGGCAGATTACTGGTGGGAATCGATTAAGCGCACTCAACCTGCCGCACTGAAGATGTCTTGGGAGAAGTTTCAAGAGCTGTTCAATGACAAATACTTTCCCGAAAGTGTTCGTCACATGAAGGAGGTGGAGTTCATCAAATTGGAGCAGAATAATATGACCGTGTCGCAGTATGAGGCTAAATTTGCTGAGTTGTCCCGGTTTGCATCCCATTTGGTGGATAATGAAGTGCGAATGACGCGAATATTTTTGCAAGGTTTGAAACCTGAGATACGTCAACATCTTATTTCTCATAAACTGTGTTTGTATTCAGATGTTGTGAATAGGGCTCAGTTAGTGGAGCGCGATAACGAGTCAACGCAACCAAAAGAGAGCAGTGGGCAAAATGATAATACCAGTGAGAGCAGTCATCGAAGTGGTGACAACAAGTGTGGAGGGAATCAATATGCCAGAAATGGTAACCACTTCGGTGGTAATCAGGGCCAAAACAATAAGAATGGTCATTTCAAGAAGAGGAGATTCAACAATGATGGAAAGACGTCAGCACCAGCACCCGTTGTTAAGGAAGGAGAACGACCACCTATCATATGTTTCAAATGCGGAGGGGAGGGGCACATCTGTCCAAACTGCGCGATGCCGTCTAAAGCATGTTATAATTGTGGAAGAGAAGGTCATTTAGCTCGATTTTATCGTTTACCAAAAACAAGTTCAGCCAGGATGGAGACACCAAAGGCCGTCCCAGAAAAGTCAAAACCGGCAGTGCAAGGGAGAGCGTTTGTTGTGACCTCCCAGAAAGCAAGGAACCCGAATGAGGTCATCACGGGTAAGCCTACCATAAACTCTAACGAAGTCTATACTTTATTTGATACCGGTTCTACCCATTCTTTTATTTCTCCTACTTGCGCTCATCGATTAAATTTGACTCCGGAGAAATTAGACTTTGACTTATCTGTTGAAACTCCATTGGGAAAAACCTTCATTACATCCACGGTTTATAAGTCTTGTTTGGTTCAAGTTGGTACCCACACATTACCTGTCGATCTTATTTCATTAAAAATACTTACATTTGACGTGATTCTAGGGATTGATTGGTTAACTACTCATCATGCAAAAATTGATTGTTTTTGTAAGGATGTTAGCTTTCATATTCTTAATCGACCTATTATGCGAATTCAAGCAACCAAACCATTAAAATCAATCGCTGTCATCTCAAGCCATAAAGCTATTCGTTTATTAAAAAACGGATGTCAAGCTTTCTTAGCTCATGTCACGAATCTAAACAAAAATACGTCAGTTTTGAATGATATTTCTATTGTTAATAAATTCCCTGACGTATTCCCTGAAGAACTTCCTGGCCTACCCCCAGAGCGTGAAATTGAATTTTGTATCGACCTTGAACCCGGTACAAAACCCATTTCCAAAGTCCCATATCGAATGGCTCCTATTGAACTTCAGGAGTTAAAGATCCAACTGCAGGAATTGTTAGACATTGGCTTTATTCGTCTTAGTACTTCTCCTTGGGGTGCTCATGTGCTATTCGTGAAGAAGAAAGATGGAAGTATGCGACTTTGTATTAATTATCGGGAGTTGAATCATGTCACCATCAAAAACAGGTACCCATTGCCACGTATTGATGACATGTTTGACCAGTTGCAAGGAGCACAATTCTTTTCAAAGATCGATCTTCGTTCTGGATATCATCAGCTGAAGGTTAGAACTGAGGATATTCCAAAGACGGCTTTCAGAACTCGGTACGGGCATTATGAATTCCTAGTCATGTCCTTTGGATTGACTAATGCTCATGCTGCCTTCATGGATATGATGAACCGGGTATTCAAGGAATTTTTGGATCACTTTGTGGTCGTCTTTATTGATGACATCCTTATTTATTCCAAAAGTCGTGAAGATCATGAGCAACACTTGAGGCTGGTACTCCAAAAGCTTCGTAAATACAAGCTTTATACCAAGTTGAAGAAATACGAGTTCTGGCTGGAGGAGGTAGCATTCCTTGGGCATGTAGTATCAAGTCGTGGAATATCTGTTGACCCGGCAAAAATTGAAGCTATTCAAAGCTGGGAATAACCTAAATCAGTGGCCGAAGTACGTAGCTTTCTTAGTTTAGCTGGTTATTATCAGAGATTCGTGGAAGAATTTTCTCGAATCGCTACTCCACTAACTCAGCTGACTCAAAAAGATACAAAGTTCGGTTGGAGCGAAGAATGTGAGAAGAGTTTTCAAGAACTCAAGAGGAGACTCATTTCAACACCTGTTCTAACAATACCATCTGGCTCGGAGGGATTTGTCATCTACAGTGATGCTTCGAGCAAAGGGTTGGGATGCGTTCTCATACAACATGGAAAAGTCATAGCCTATGCATCAAGAAACTCAAGGAATATGAGAGGAATTATCCTACTCATGATCTAGAGTTGGCAGCTGTTGTCTTTGCACTTAAAATTTGGAGGCATTACTTGTATGGGGAGAAGGTGGAGATCTTTACGGATCATAAAAGCCTCAAATATTTCTTCACTCTCAATATGCGACAACGACGTTGGCTTGAACTGTTGAAAGATTATGATCATACCATTCAATACCATCCTGGAAAAGCGAACATGGTAGCTGACGCATTGAGTTGAAGATCATATACAAGTACGAGTGCGATATTGTCAACACAAAGGCCCATTTTGTGTGACTTGCAAAGGATGGAGATAGAGTTAAAGACTCCAGGGACCCATGTGATGATGGCGAATATACGAGTAGAACCAACTTTAATCGATAAAGTTAAAGCTGCTCAAGCTACAGACCTGGAGCTGATACGTATGAGGAAGAAAGTGCAAGAAGGTGCTATGCCGGAAGCAAGAATCGATGAAGAAGGAATACTTCGAGTCAACTCCAGACTTTGTGTTCCTAACGACCCTGATTTAAAGTATGAAATCATGATGGAGGCGCACAACACACCGTTTGCAATCCATCCTGAAAGTACCAAAATGTATCATGATCTTCGTCATACATTTTGGTGGAGTAATATGAAGAGAGAGATAGCGTTGTTTATCTCAAGGTGTCTAACTTGTCAACGAGTCAAAGCGGAGCATCAAGTACCAAAAGGTCCATTGCAACCACTTAAAATTCCAGAATGGAAGTGGGAGCACATTACCATGGATTTCGTTACCGGTCTTCCTAAGGTTTCTCAAGGTATAGATGCGATTTGGGTCATTGTTGATAGATTGACCAAGTCTGCTCATTTCTTACCGATACGAGAAACTTATACACTTGAACGTCTTGCTCGTATGTACATAAACGAGATTGTAAGACTGCATGGTATGCCAGTATCTATAGTTTCTGATCGAGACCCAAGATTCACTACACATTTTGGGTTAGTTTACAAAAAGCTATGTGCACGAATTTACGATATAGTTCGGCATATCATCCTCAGACGGACGGACAATCAGAGAGGACTATTCAAACTCTAGAAGATTTATTAAGACTCTGTGTCCTTGACTTCAAGGGAAGTTGGGACAAGTTCTTACCATTGGTGGAGTTTTCCTACAACAACAGTTATCAAGTAAGTATTGGCATGGCTCCATTCGAAGCATTGTATGGAAGAAAATATCGTTCTCCAGTATGTTGGGATGAGGTGGGTAAAGCAACGTTGTTGGGATCGGAGTTGGTACGTATGACTACAGAAAAGATTCAAACGATCCGACAACGTATAAAAACCTCACAAGATCGACAAAAGAGTTATGCTGATCTTCATCGAAAGGACGTGGAATTTGATATAGGAGATCATGTGTTCTTACGTGTTGCTCCATGGAAAGAAGTTACGAGATTTGGAAAGAGAGGAAAGCTCAATCCTCGATTCATCGGTCCATTTTTAATCCTCGATCGAGTAGAAACTGTGGCTTATAGACTCGCTTTACCGCCAAGTATGTCTCGTGTTCATAACGTTTTTCACATATCCATGTTACGCAAATATGTGGAAGACCCGAACCACATTATTGAGTTAAAACCGGACGAAATAGCGGAGGATTTGACGTATGAAGAAGTTCCTGTTCAAATCTTGGATAAGAAGGAACATATTCTACGCTCCAAGGTTATACCTCAAGTCAAAGTTTTGTGGAGAAACCACGATGTTGAGGAAATGACTTGGGAGTTAGAATCTGAAATGAAATCAAGGTATCCTTACCTCTTCGACATACCAGGTACGTACCCTAATTTCGAGGGCGAAATTTCATAAGAAGGGGAGGTTGTAAGACCCCAACTTTTATAAATAAAGATGAATTTTCTATAAATATCATTTTTGAATATTATGGAGTTAATTTTATATAATGTTATAATTGTGGGTAATATTTATAAATTTTGTAAAGTACGCAAGTTGTTATATAATATTCGATTGGTCGGAGAATATTCGTTTTAACAGTGAATATTCGTACAACGGCACAATCATTGGTGGACCTCACAACGGAATTATTGTCGGATTGAGAAAACGACAAAAATATTTTATTAAAAATAACGGCGGAAGTTTTACCATTGATACTGTTGAACTACTCGGTAGTAAAAGTACAGTAATACATGCGGTTGCATAGTAGCACACGGTATTGATTATTAATACTTATGTGAGAAGTCACTCAGTTTGATTCAATTATTGTCAATTAATAATATGAATTATTTAGCGATAATGACGTTTTATTTTATTCGTATTATTAACGTAATAAAACAGAAATATCTTTTTATATAAAACAGAATACTTTATTAAAGTTAATCTATAAATAGAATATATTATATTTTATTTAAAAAAAATTTCTTTAAATATGGACCGTCAGATTAAAGTAATCAATCTGGACCGTTCATGGATTAGTTACTATGCATTCCATTTTTCTATAAATAGCAGCTCATTCCTTCATTATTTCTTACGAATTCACTGAACTCTAGAGAGAAAAACTATAGAGAGAGAGAAGAAAAATATTCTGCTACTTAACTACTTCCTTATTTCAGTTCTTCTTTAAAAACGGTAAGGGGTGTTATTCTTTCTTATTCATGAAGAGAACTGTTGTTATTCCATTTCTTATTATTCTGTCGGAATAACCTGTATACGCGGTCTACCCTATACTTGGTGACATTCTTCTATTATTCTGTTGGAACATCATGTCTGTGTGTTTTACACCGGACCTGGTTCCGTCTTTATTATTATTCTGTTGGAACATCCTGTTTGTGTGTTTTACACCGGACCTGGTTCCGTCTTTATTATTATTCTGTTGGAACATTATGTCTGTGCGTTTTACGCCGGACCTGGTTCCATTATTTATTATTCTGTTGGAATAACCTGTCTGTGCGGTCTATCGCATGCATGGTGATTTTTTTGTTATTCCATTCTTTATTATACTCAGTTGATTAAGTTTTGACTTCTATACTCCATGAAATTTGTGGAATATCCTTGATAATTACGTTTCATCCAGTATCTTTTTATGAAAATATTTTTCTAAGCATTCTTGAATTTTACTCCACAAAGCAGTATCATGTTGACAATTTGGACGTTGTTAATTCTTGGATAAATTAATTCTTGAACTTGTTTTATTGAATTCTTATATCATTGTCATCATTCTTATGTTTATAAAATGTTAAAAGTCATCTGTGGCCTGCAGTGCATAGATGGACTTGGTATGATTATGACCAGGAATTATTCGGTATAATCATGACCGTAATGTTACAAATGATGTGGTAAATGTCCTCATTGGCCCGTAGTACATTGATGGACAGTTGTTGGCATGATCATGACCATTAATGAATACACGAATATCCTTGGCCGTAGTGCAGGGGTGATTCAATGATGTGAATTATTTTATTAAGCTGAGTCCCAGCGATAACAGTGTTGAAAAACCTTTTAAATCATAGAAGATAGTAAATTTTATTCTCTACTTGACTCTTTTAATGGATTGCTTGTTTCGCTGCAGTTAAACTTGATGTTCGTTATATTTTATCAGTTTAACACTGTTGAAGGCTAATGATAATTTATTCTGCATTATCTTAGTCATAATATTTCTTACTGGGCTAGTTGAGCTCACCCTTTCTTTCACTGTTCTCTTCAGGAAATGAGAATATAGCTGGGACGAGTCAGGGAACGGAGTGATGGACCAGATGATAGTATTAGTAGTCCTCACTATTATATTAAATAGTGTGACAATAATTACAATGAGGACTCCTTTTGAGTTTGTATAGTCTCTAGTAGACAATAATTGTATTCAAACTCACAGTTATGTTTTGTCGTATTGTACACGACAGTTGTATTAGTAAGTTATATTTGTATTCTGTACCATGTATCTGACGACCCAAGATGGGTGATGTATACCTAATTTTGGGAGCGTCACAAATGTTTTTGTTATTTTTGTTTTTTGTAATGAGAAGGGTGTAGAAGTATTTTTGTTGTTTTTGTTTTATTATGAAGGGGGTAGAAGTGTTTTTGTTTTTTTTATTTTTACGACCAGGCCATATAAAATGGTTGCCTATGTACTCCCGTGTATCAAGGAGATCAGGTCGACGTAGTTCACCCCTCAGGACGATTTGTAGCTGATGAAAAGTTCGATCCTATGTGGAGGACAAACTGCGGGGGGGGAAAGAAAGTTTAATCCTAAGTTCAGGATAAACTGCAGGTGCGAAAAGTTTAATCCCATGTTTGGGGACAAACTGCAAGTGTGAAAGGTTCAATCCCTAGTGGGATAACCGAAGTTGAGTAAGGGTTAAAAAACCAAGTGGAAAGGAAAGGATCTGGCGATCTGAAAACCAGGCTGCTGGCTTGAAAAGTGTTTCCCTGAGGGGCGCAGTGTGAAAAAAGAGTTATATGTAGTGAAGGGTTAAAGAACCGGAATGACTAGTGATCTGATGATCCAACACTAGGATGTTTGTTTGATGGTAACTTCAGACATAGTACCGTTTTACGGTGTCCGAGTTGATGAGTTGCGGAAATTCCTCGCCGTCTATTTCCTATAATTTGAGAGCACCTCCTATCAATGCCTCCTTGACAATAAACGAGCCTTCCCAGTTAGGGGCGAATTTTTCCTTAGACTGGTCTTGGTTGTCGATGATCTTCTTCAAAACCAAGTCATGTTGTTTAAACTGCCGTAGCCGGACTTTTTTGTTATAGGATCTGGCGATCCTTTGTTGATATAACTGACCATGGAAGATAGCAGTGGTTTGCCTTTCGTCTATTAGAGACAATTGGTGATACCTGTCTTGTACCCATTGGTCTTCATCCAGCTGAGCGTCTATCAACACTCTGAGGGATTCCATTTCTACCTCAATGGGGAGCACGACTTCCATCCCATAGGTTAATGCGTAGGGGGTTGCCCCAGTGGAAGTACGCATTGATGTTCTATAGGCTAACAGAGTAAGAGGCAATAAGTCAGGCCATCCTTTGTGGTTGGCGAACATCTTTTGCATGATCTTCTTGATGTTTTTGTTAGCCGCTTCAACAGTACCATTCATCTTTGGATGGTAGATGACAGAGCTATGATGTTTGATGTGGAATTTACTGTATAACTCCTCCATCATTTTGTTATTGAGGTTCTTAGCATTGTCTGATACAATCACCTCTGATTGTCCATATCGACAAATGACATTGTTTCTGATGAAAGCAATGATGACTTCTTTGGTAACCCGGGAGAAAGAGGCTGCTTCTACCCACTTGGTGAAATAGTCGATCATGGTGAAGATAAAGCGATGTCCATTACTGGCTTTAGGCTCGATGGGCCCGATCACGTCCATTCCCCACATGGAGAAGGGCCAAGGCGAACTCATATTGTGGAGCTCCCTCGGAGGGGCATGGATAACATTCCCATGAATTTGGCATTGATAACATCTCCTGACGTGGTCATTGCCGTCAGCTTTGAGAGAGAGCCAGTAATGTCCTATTCTGAGGATCTTCTTTACAAGTAGAGGGCCGCTCATGTGCGGGCCACCGACTCCACCATGGACCTCATCCATAAGCCTCTGAGCTTAGTCCTTATCTAGACATCGGAGGAGACCTAATCCTGCATCTCTTTTGTAGAGTGCATCTCCGCTCAGGTAAAATTTCATAGCAAGTCGATGGATCCGCCTTTTGTCAGTCGGGCTCGCCTAAGCGGGTGTAGATCCATCTCGTAAGTACTCCTTGATATGCTAATACTAAGGTTATTGGATGGGAGGTAGCTCATCCGATACTTCTCCAACATAGTTCCCATAGGCTGGTGCCTTTTGCAGGGCTAATGTGACGCTTGGCATGTGTTCCTTGTCAGGTATGTGAATCAAGGAGGCCAAAGTTGCTAGTGCGTCTGCGAAGTCATTCCTATTACAAGGAATGTGTAGAAAGGAGATCTCTTTGAGCTCCGAGGACATCTGTAAAACTTGTTGATGGTAAGATAACAAATGTAGCTCTTTGGTTTGATAGATTTATGTGGATTGTTTGACTACCAACTCCGAATCCCCAAAGACAGTTAACCGCCTGATGCCCATTGAACGGGCAAGTTTTAGTCCAATGGAGGTAATGTTGTAACCTCATGGAAACCCATGCTAAAGCAAAACAAGTCTTCTCAATCAGAGTGTACTTGTGTTCACTGCTGCTGAATCTTTTGCTGAGGTAATAGATAGCTCGTTCTTAGCCTCTATCGTCTTTTTGACCAAGCAAGTAGCCCATGGCATTGTCACTTATGGACAGGTACATGAACAGGGGAACATTATCCCTAGGTGGTACCAAGATAGGAGCTTTGACTAGCTACTCTTTGATTGTAAGGAAGGCCTTCTGGCACTCATCATTCCATTTCATGGAGGAGTTCTTCCTTAACAACTTGAAGATGGGCTCACAGGTTGTTGTGAGTTGAGATATGAACCTGCTAATGAAGTTGACTCTTCTCAAAAATCCCCATATTTCCTTCTCTATCTGAGGAATGGACATTTCCATAATGGCCTGGATTTTGGTGGGATCCAGCTCAATCCCTTTGTGGCTGACTAGGAATCCTAGCAACTTGCCTGATTTAACGCCAAAGGCGCACTTGGCTGGATTCAACTTCAAGTTGTACTTACGCAACCTGTTGAAGATCTTTTTGAGATGGTCTAAGTGGTCTTCTTCCCTCTGGGACATGACAATGATGTCATCCACATTGATCTCTATCTCCGCATGCATTAAATCGTGGAAAAGAGCCATCATAGCTCGCTGATAGGTGGCTCCGGCTTTGATGAGGCCGAAAGACAACCGTCTATAGCAAAAGGTTCCCCAAGGCGTGATGAAAGCAGTTTTCTCATGATCCTCTTCAGCAACCATGATCTAGTGGTACCCTGCAAAGCAATCAACAAAGGAGTACATACCGTATTGAGCAGTATTGTCAATGAGAATGTGGATAAATGGCACGGGAAAGCTATCTTTAAGGCAAACTTTATTAAGATCCCGATAATCCATGCAAACTCGCACCTTTCCTCCAGGTTTAGGCACGAGAACGATGTTGGATATCCACTCAGGATATGTGGACACCATGATGATACGAGCTTGAAATTATTTCATAATTTCTTCTTTCACCTTTAAACTCCACTCAGGTTTCAATCGCCTGAGCTTCTACTTGACTGGCTTGAATCCCTCTTTAATGGGAAGGCGATGAAGGACAATGTCAATGGACAAACCCACCATGTATTCATGAGACCATGCAAACACATCCTGGAATTGGGCTAGTAGTGTAACCATGTCATTCCTCTGGTTTGGAGTGAGGTCTGAACCAATCTGGATTAACTTAGGGCTTTCTAAGGTTTTGAGATTGAAGGAGGTGGTTTGATCAAGGTTGAGTTTAGGTTTATCTTCGACCCATTGTTTGATCTCCTGAGGCACCTCAATGTCCTCTTGTATTTTCATCAAGTCTGAGTCCAACTTTTCATCAAAGTTACAATCCTTGTGGAGAAGAGGTATCTTATCAGTAAGTACAGGCACATCTAAGTTCAGAGTCCTGAAACAAAATATGCTTTCACTTAATATATATGAAACTATTTAATCATACAAAGTGTTAGCATGTACTGACAAAATAACTGCTAATAATGTACAGAAAAGTACGCAGTTATGGTATCTACAGGGCAGAAGGAGTTCCTGCCCCGTTTTACTCTTGTCGACCAATGAAAGGAGTGCTGCTCCAATTGGCAAGGATGAAGTCCGGGTGGACTGCAATGATGGAGGGGCTGTCATCGTCCTCCTTTCCTCGAATGATGACCATTACGTCTGGGCAATCATCGTCTGGGGTGTATCTGTTTATATGTTCATCATGGACAATGATGCGTATGCCTGACATCATCCGAATGATGTCTTGTTTAACTCTCCGTTCCTCTTCTTCCGCCTTGGGATCTGGAACAAAGATTTCCTTCTCCTTTACCGGTATCGATTTGGGAAATAACATGACCATTACATGGACTGGCACCTTTACCAGAGGTTGTGCGGACTCTAGATTTACAGGTGAAGATAATCGTCGTGTGGCTGAAGCTGAAGGAATCTGCTTATGCTTATGCGAATTCCTGTGACTGGAACTAGCAGAATAGCCTAGTTCGGCTGTCCCAGTTTGACTGAACACTTGCATCGAGTGCTTAATACCCTGATGACTTTTACCCAGCCCTTGTCCCGGCTGATGACCTAATGACATCATTTCTTGAGTAGCTGCCATCACTTCGGCAGAAATCTTGGGTATGGGAAATGGCGTCCCAATGAAATGGTATTAAGTGTTGCTCACTTCCAAGGCATGAAAACTGATCGGCTCAACTTCAGAATAGAAACTGATGAGTGGCATGTCACCATGTTGAGGACATTCCGGTTTCGCATTGACTATTACTAAGCTATTGTTGATAATGTATTTAAGTTGCTGATGAAGAGTGGAGGGGACTGCCCCAGCCATGTGAATCCACAGTCTCCCCAAAAATAGGTTGTATCCTGTATCTATTTTGAGAATGTGAAAAGATACACAGAATGTATGGAGACCAATCTCAATTGGCAGCTCAATCTCTCCGACTAAATTCCGGCGGGATCCATCAAAAGCTTTGATAATTGTATGGCTACTTCGGATCCGGTTGAGATTGACATTCATCTTCACCAACGTAGCGTAAGGACAAATATTCACAAACGAACCTCCATCTACCAATACTCCAGCTAGCATGTATTCGGAGTACAAAACCGCAATGTGTAACGGCTAGCAATGACCGGTCCCTTCGGGCGGTATGTCATCATCAGTGAAAGATATCACATTGTTGTTAAAAATGTGATCAACCAAAATGTTGAAATTTTTCAACATCTACTGATTTTGGCAAGTAGGCTTCTTCCAAAACCTTCAATAAGATTTTCCTGTGATCCACAGAAGAGAAAACCAAGTCCAGTATTGAAATTTGATGTGGAACTTCTCTTAAGCTTAAAACCACATTGGCTTCATTATGAACCATAGTACGGAGGAATTCTTTAAATTTCTCCATGGGAATTTTCCCCTTTGACTTGATGGTAGGCTTCATCGCTCGTTGGGAAAGATACAGTGGATTTTCCTTCGACACTGTAGCAGTTGTATGCGAGGTGGATCCTTCAGCTTCTCCATAATTCCATAGGACTTTCTGTAAGCTGATAACAGGATATTATAATCTGAACGGTAAGCTGATTGGCTCTAGAGCAGCCACTTTCAAAGGATTGTCAACTCCCTTAAGTTGAATTGCTTGTATTGGGAATGGTTTGACAGTCCCATCAGCCTCAGCAGATATAACTGCTACCAATCCCTTCCATTTAGTAGGACAAGTACTTTCACTCTCAAATAGCACAGTATCATCATCTGCCAGTTGCAGGACACCGCTATCAATTAGATTCTGAATAAGGTGGCAGAGTGCCCAGCATTCTTCTTTGCTGTGACTGCGAGAATGGGAGTGATATTGACATACTCCATCAGAATTAAATCGTCCTGAACGGGGATTGATTGGAGGTAGAAGGGACGTAATCCTTCCTTCATTGATCAGCATCTGAAGTAACTCCTCCATAGGTTAGCCCAGGTATGTAAATTCCCTTCTATTGGCAAAATCCTGACGGGCTTTGGCAGTTGCTCTCTTCATCACTTTGTCCTCCAATGTTTCATTTCTTGAAGGTGACGAGGGAGGATTCATAACCAAGGGAAGGAGACTAGCATGCTCCTGGCTGACTAATTGGCGTGTGACTTGATGCTGATAGGTCACCAGTTTTGCCAATTACTCAATCTGCTTACATAGAGCTTTCATCTTTTGTTCCATCATAAACTGGAACTTTGCATAATTCCATTTGTCAAAACCATCTTTGATGGTCTGGGATGATTCACAGTTACAATTAGAACTCTATCCACTACTCCAATTAATCATGTTGACCTCTTCCTCTTTGTGTTGAGGAAGAGGATTGTCTTGTACGTGAGGTTGATCTGGTTTAGTGACCACGATCTCACTGTTGTCTATCAAATCTTGGATCTTATGTTTCAAGGCCCAACAATCTTGAGTATCATGTCCAGGTGCCCCGGCATGATAAGCACATTTTTGAGCAGCATTGAAACCTTTCCCATTAGGGTTGGCTAGTGGAAGAAGATGCGTACTTTTCTTCTGAGTGGTCAGAAGATTGAGAATGTTATAGAGTGAGTCCCCTAGGGGTGTGAACACTCGAGGGCGTTTAACTTCTCCACCTTTAGGCAATGGAGGGTTTGAAGACTGTGCTTGAAAAGGAGTGTAATTTCTCCTCTGAATAGGCATATTCTGATTGCATTTTTGACCTTGTAGTACCAAGGAAAAATCCTCATCTTTCTTTTTATGGACCCTCTGGGGGTTGTTTCCATAAGTTCCGGACTGGATGTGTTCAGCAACTGCTTCAAGAGTGGCTAGATCTTGAATCTTTCCTGACTTCAACCCCATCTCAGCCATCTCTCCGTGTTTAATCATTTCAGAAAATGGTTTACCAATGACAGCTAAAACTCTCTCATAGAAAGGAGCTTCTAATATGTCTATGAAGGTCATGACCATTTCTGACTCTGTCATAGAAGGAATAACTTGAGCAGCAAGGCGCCTCCACATTTGAGCATACTCTCTGAAAGGCTCATTAGACTGTTTCCTGACCTTGGTAATCTGGTACCGGTCAGGAGCCATCTGAGACTGGAAGATGTATTGAGTAAGGAAGGCATGAGCTAGTTCCTCCCAACTATGGATCTTTAAATTATCTAATCGGGTATACCATGAACGGGCTTCTCTAGTCAGACTCTTTTGGAACAGCTGCATTCTAAGCTTCTCGTCCTCTACATAAGATCCAAGTTCTCCAATGAATACCTTCAAATGTGTGTAAGTATCTCCTAACCCATCATATTTTTTGAAGTCATGAGTTTTGAACTTCTCTGGATAATGAACACCAGGGAATATACAAAGGTCAGCATATGAGACACTCCCATGTGCTCCAATTCCTTTGATAGAATGAAGGGTTTCTTCCATTTGAAGGACCTTTTTCCTGATATCACCGATGTCTAGATCTCCTTTGAGATGGGTGTTTTTAGGATTTTCGTCTGTGGTAAGCAACTGTAGTTCCGGATTTGTTTTCTCCGAACCTTTAGCTCCTCCTTGTGTAGAGGATTCAGCATGTACGAGTATATTCGTACCCTGAGTAGACTGATGTAGTTCTTTAAGCAGAACAACCAAATCTGTAATTTGTTTATTCAATCCGTTAAATTCTTCGTGAGAAACTAGATTAGACTGGTCAGATGAAGACATGATTGGTTGTAGGCTCGTGGCCTTTTTGGACTTTGACCGGGTAATAGGTCTGATTGCTTCCCTGCGAAAGACTTGCATAGTTTAGTCTTTAGGGAATGTGTATAAATGTCTACATGCTATGTGATGTATCCGCTTTAGGATTATTATCTTGCAAAACGGATGTTAGCTATTTGTAATACAAGATAGCATGTAAATATGCATGTGCATATGTTTCTTCATATTTCTCATTACATGGAGATGAATATGGCATGAAATTACAAGTAATTAACTTTACGAGTAATTTGAAATGAGAAAACATGAAGAGAATTTCCTCCGCATTTGGTTTATCAGAGGCTGACCTATCTTAGGTTACTCTCGCTGTTTTTTGGCATGAAGGTTCCCAAATCATCGCAATTTACTCAACGGGAAGTTAATCCAGTCTTTCAACTGGAGCGAATTTGGGTGGTGCATTTCCTGAGCCTCGTTGGAATTAGTCTTCCTACGAGTCCAATAATTAAACACCGACAGGATAGCCTCCTGGTGGAGGAACCACACAACATACATTCACATACAACGTGTCTCACCGTGTATAAAAATGATGACATGTGTGAAGCACTAATATCACAGATAGATATATTGTAGTGCAGTAAAAATGCATTCGTACACATTCATCATAAATGTAAATGCAACATCCATACACAAGCATATAACATTTTTGAAAAGCTTGTAATAGCGGCTTAAGTCCTCTTACTGGTGTCCCCAGCAGAGTCACCACCTGTCGACGTCGGGCTTTTTATTTGTCCCTTTTCTATTCTTGTTCTTTCGTGTTCTATTTATTTGAAAAAACAAGAGAAAAAGGTCCGACATTTATATGTCGACGATTGGACTATAAGAGTCGCCAGTTGGTTTTTTAACTGGTTGTACCAACACAACCAAGAAAAGGTTTGCACATTGACCCAGTGATGTGATACTGCTAAACGGGTCTGTGAAACCGATATTCATTAGGGTCCGGGGACTTGCTTATGCAGAGGGAAGGTATTAGGTGCCCCCCGACATCCGTGTTGCCACGATGACCGCCACTTTTCAAGAAACTGTTATATGAATGTGTGTGTGTGGGTCAATGTGCAAATATTTGGAAGTAGTGCGAGGCCTCGTTCGCACCTATATACACAAGGTTTGAATTTATGTAAAAATTCAGTTTTAAACAAAATATGGCAGTGATGTTTTGTAAAAGAGGTTTTTCAAACCTTGATGCTCAATAGTAATTGAGACCTTTTACACTTTCATTTTATTATTAAGTGTTCGACTTGATTGTTTTTATTTTCGAGATGCGAAGCATCTTAGAGAAAATAATGTACAAAGCAGTGTCGAACTCCTCATGGGCATGAAAACCATCTGAGGAAATCCAAATACCGTGAATAATGTACAAGCTGCTTACAGCTGAAAATGTCCATTACGGGAACCGAATCTAGGTTCAGTAGACTGAATCTGTGATCATATGATTCCTAGGTTCACATGATGCCGCAATTTGTACGAAAGCAGTAAGCAGTTATATATATATAAGATGTAAATATATATATATATATATATATATATATATATATATATATATATATATATATAAACATGATCACCAACCACGAAGCACCTCCATGGGGGACAAGAAATGTAAATAAAGTTGTGAAAGCAATCAACCGCCACGAAGTAAACTCCAGGCGGGAAGAAATGTAAATAAAACTATAAAAGCAATCAACCGCCACAAAGTAAACTCCAGGCGGGACGAAATGTAAGGAAAGCCATAAAAACGATCAACCGCCACAAAGTAAACTCCAGGCGGGACGAAATGTAGATATATATATATAAAAGCAGTAAACGCACCGAATGTAAAATTCAGGCTCATCGAACAAAGTCCGACAACAGTTATTATATATATATATATATATATATATATATATATATATATATATTAAAGTAGTAAACGCACCGGATATAAAATCCAGGCACATCGAACAGAGTTTGACACACAGTTCATACACACACACACACACACACACACACACACACATATATATATATATATACATATATATATATATATATATATATACAAACTGAAAATGAAACCACGGACCGAAGTACAGGCATACACACGCAACACGACTCTCAACGTGAAGAATAGTGTGTGCAAAGATGAAGAGAAAATCTTTAAAATGTAGGAGAAGGCTTACAGTGGGCTGCCAAAAAAGACTTCTATAACTTTAAGTGGATGAACACTCGGCTCTCGCCGGTACAATAGTAGCTATATGTCAGCTTGCAAGTGTTTAAAATGAGAAAGCACTCAGTTTAGAGGGTGCACAGAGCAAATTAAACAGGGCTTCCACGCCTTTTTCTCTTTTAAAATGGCCACCCCAAGCCCTCTATTTATAGAGGGGGGAGCCGCAGGTAGCCGCAAATGTACCTATGGCTGCCCGGGATTCTCCGGGCTCCGCGGGTCTCACTGTTTCGAAGTACGTGCACACATGCAACGTGATGTCCACTTGAATTTTTAGAACTTCAATACAGGCATCCGATTGATGTGTATAAGACCTATTTCGGACCGCCGTTGTCGAGAGTTACGCAATGACATGGGATTAGAGGTTGTACGAAGTCAGGAAGATGGGACCATACCATCTGGTCTTCAAGCTTCAAATTCTATCTGCTATCCTGCGCAATAGTCACTCGGGATTGGACTTCCTTGGTTCTTGTGGGACATTGCTGTGTAGAAATATATGTTTGAAATGTTGAGACGGCGTGATGTGGCAAAATGACGATCTTACCCCTCACCAGGGTTATCTCTGATTTGGACTGATAAAGCAGACGTTGCTCAGGGTTATCTCTGAGATTAGACTGCTGCAAGTACTGAACGTCCTCAGGGTTATCTCTGAGGTGTGCCTATTTTCCCGATGTTATCTCCGGGTCTTGTACTGAGTGCCTCGGTGTGAGTGCCGAGGTTGAAGCTGATCGCATGCATTTGAAATAAGCATTTTTGGGGTTATGTCTGGAACTGCAATTACACTCCTTGGGATTATCTCCAAGGTTAGTGCTGCTATTCCCGATGTCGGGACTGAGACTGAATATCTCGGGGTTATCTCCGGGATGAATCGGCCTTCTCCAGTGGAATTTCCGGTATTTAAACTGCATGCCTCAGGGTTATCTCCGAGGTTAGAACTGATACTCCCGGTATGTGTTCTAGGGTTGAGACTGAACTTCCGGTAGTATCCGGACTGAATATGAGCTGTCTTCCAGGGTTATCTCTGAAAGAAGAATCTGCCCTCCTGCAATGTCAGTGACAGGTGTGCAGAAAATTTCGAGTGTCTACAACCCTTTAATGAGAAGATTTATTGCTTAAGTTTTATTTAATTTAGGTAGTTAGAATTGAATGTTTGGGCAGTGAACACCCACTACACCAAAAATGGCCTCTAGTGAATGACAAATCCTTCACAAGATATACTATATCGCTCACAAGAGATTTATTGCGAAAAAATATTTTCTTCACACGATTGCTTGCATTAGACCTCCTCGCAATTGGGTATCCTTCGCTAAATAGTAACTAAATATTTTTTGTGAAGGATATATTGTGAATAACTTTTTTATTCACAAATTATATTTAGTAATGGAATATTATTATTTAGTGAAAGATTGGTTTTCTTCACAAATAATATTTTAAGGACTATTTGAAATTACTGAATAACTTGATTCCCTCACAAATAATATATTGTGAAGAACAAATTTATTTGACGAGAGAATTTTTTCCTTCACTAATTATAAATTGAAAATCTTTCTTCAAATTAGTGAGAGAAAAATTTCTTCACAAATTATAAATTTGTAAATAAAAAATTAATAGCTAAATAATCAAAATTCATTAAAAATTATAATTAAATTTCAAATCAATGATTTCATATTTATTATTATTACTATTATTTTTATTAATTGCTATAATAAATATTAAATTTAATATTTCAAGTTAATATAAATATCATACCTATTTCAAGCTAATTAATAAACTAATGCATAAAGAGCCAATAATTAAATCTAATACTCCATATATAAATAAATAATGCTCAAGTCACGATAAGTACAAAATTTGTTATTATGTCTTGATCTCCCAAAGATCATAGTACTTACAATATTTAATAACTAACACAAGAAAACTAAAAGAATAACAACGAACTAGATGGAATGAAGTGTACATCATGTTATGTCCACTTCATCATCATTTTCTCCAAGGAAATCAAGGTTAGACCTATAAATTTTCTGCTGCAAAAGAAACACCAAAATTCAATTTCAATAAGATGAGATGAGGAATAAGAAAAAATGAGCCTGGTGAACTTATGCTTTAGTGTGTTGAATGTGTACTGATCAGTGTACGTTACCTGCTTCAGGAAAAGAGCTGCAGTAATGGAACCACCCTGACGACCACCGGTGTTGACCATATCAGCTACTCCAGATTTCATGGACTCCCAATAACTTTCATCTAAAGGCAACCTCCAAAGTTTTTCTCCAGCAATAGTACAAAACATACCTAGTCTACCTTGGTTGATTCAAATTCATCACATCTATCTGATCTCAACTTGGTATGACATCGGGATGCAAATTGTAAGGGAACACTAAGTATATTGAAGATTAAAAATGGGACTCAAGCAACTCTTTGCTTCAAAAGGACCAATTCAAGATATGTCATATATGCCATATATCACTATGTCGAAGAAAACAAGATAAATGCATCTCTAAGAAAATTTAAAAGGGGAAGTGGAAAATCATCATTGCTCAAAGTTAGAATACAACTCGGATATATCCAGTTCAACAACCATAATTGGTCAATGAATTTTAAGGTTAAACAACCACCCAAGTACTTTCTTGATTATTGAAACTTCACTCTTTATTGTGGATCATTATCTGCTTGAGAGTGGACCAATCCAATTTAAGGAAGTACCTATAGCAACAAAAGTTGCCAAACTATTAGACATATAAGGGTCTATTTGTCTTAATCACGTTTAATGTAGTATTTGTTCTTTTACCTTCATAAACTCAAGATTTTAGGATTACTCCATTTATATCACCATAGAAATGTCAGAAAGCCAGAGCAAATAGTCATGAATGTAGGATAGTAACTTTGATCAATAAAATAATGCCTATTTTATAGAAATATGCTTATTATAGAATCACTAACATTAACATTAGTCTAGTTTACTTTTTGACGGGTTTTATGTGAACTTTCAAAAGTACTTTTGGAGGTTGAAATGAGAGAAGTGTAGCCATGAGTCCTCTCATAATCATTATGATTAACACAGGTGGCTATGCGTGCAACAAGAATACAATTACAAAATATAAATTGATCAGATTTTTGCTCATTCTTTTATTATCTAAATCAATATAAAAGTTATCTAGTTATGCTAACCTTGGTAGTCCAGCATTTTCCTTCGCCATTATGGATAGCATCAACAAGTCCAGAATAATTCCAGTTCTTTATCACATTGTATGGGTCGTCGTCATGTATCTCAATTTCTATTGTATACCCTCCATTGTTGAATAGGAATATAATGGTGTGTTGTTCGCATCGAATCATTGTTGAAATATCCTGTGCAGTTACCTGGGGAAAGGGAATTATTTATTGGTAATGATTTGTTTTGGTAGTCACAAATCACATCAAGTTTGATGATAATATAACAATCATACTCGTGATCAAGGTTTAGATAAAACTATGTTAACAAAAAAGTGAGGTATTTTTC
This sequence comes from Panax notoginseng, assembly GCA_016801055.1. Classification (NCBI taxonomy): domain Eukaryota; kingdom Viridiplantae; phylum Streptophyta; class Magnoliopsida; order Apiales; family Araliaceae; genus Panax; species Panax notoginseng. Next base: position 23,449,503 of record CM029021.1, read on the forward strand.
TAAAATTATATGGATATATAAAAATTCAAGTAGTGAAATGACACATTATTTTCCCCTTAACACCTTTTTGATCATTTTTATTCGCAAATACAATTTCTTTTTAAAATACTTCATAAGATAATAATTTTAATATTAGATAGTAATTAAACATTCGCAAAAGGGGCCACTGTCTGCTTGTAACAATAGTTTACGTAGGTTACAACATTATTCTGTAGTCATCCAATACGTCTGTGCAGGTTATAGAATTCTTCTCTAGTTATCCAATACATCTTCAACATAAGAAAATGCTGAGATTTTCTACGTTGCCAATGTAAAATCTGCTACTAAAATTAGTATTATTACTAACCTGGAAACTCCCATCGCCAATGAAGGCAATCACACACTTGTCTTTAGCAGCCTGGGCATAACCAAGAGTTACACCCACTGACCATCCAATGGAACCATATTGCATCTGGAATTCATACCTGAATGAAAACAAACAATTCAAGTCATTAGAAGGAAGCCGGTTACAGGGTCACAGAATATGAACTTAACTGATGGATGCTGCAAGGAGTAATACTAGTAGTAGAATAATATGCCACGCTCACTAAAGAGCTTGTTTACCCGCAATTTTTAGGAAGCGAGAGCTTCTGACAATTAAACCATGAGTCCCCTGTCTCTGCAATCACTGTTGTATCTCCACTCAACATCTCTTGTTAATGAGCTAGTTTTAATCAAATGACGAAGGCAATGACACAGCTCTATGAACAAATCCATTAAAAAATAGATGCAAAGTGGGACAGATCTAGTGCAATGCATTCCATTTCTTTACGTTGCAGACCTTCAAGATCAAATGTTTAATATGATAACTGAAACATCTTCTACAATTATGGGACCGAAGGACAAAAGATTTCAAGTTCTATTACTTCTCCATTTAATGTAGAATTGGAAGATTAATGTGAGGTCCCCAAAATAGGTATACATCACTCATTTTGAGTCGTCAAATACATGGTACAGAAACAAATACAACTTTATTAATACAATTGTCGTGCAAAATACAACAACACATATACTGTGAGTTTAAATACAAATATTGTCTAATAGATAGTATTAAAACTCAAAAGGTGTCCTCATTACAATTATTGATACACTATTTTACAAAAATAGTGAGGATTGCTAAGACAACTTTCTAGAACCATCACTTCATACCTCGGCTAGTTCTTGCTATATTCTCACCTCTTGAGAAGAAAAATAGAATAAAAGGAAAATAGGTGAGCTCAAATAGCCCAGTAAAGAATATTATGACTAAGATAATATACAATAAATTATCATTAGTCTTCAACAAGGAAAAATCTGATAGAATATAATAGACAACAAGTTTTAGATCAACAACTACAGCGAAAATATCAATCCATTAGAAGAGTCAAGTAGAGAATGAATTCTACTATCTTCAAAGATTTAAAAGTCCATCATCAATATTTTATCCCTGTAACACCAATCAATATGCATCTTGAATCAAATATTCGTCTTTGCAATACAGGCCAAAGATATTCATTTGTATCACCAGTTGGTCATGTTCATTTCAACACATGTTCATCTTTGCACTACGGGCCAAAGATATTCATCAGTTAATCATTCATCTTTGCACTACAGGCCAAAGATAGTCATCAAGTATCATCATTAAAGATTGAAGATGATGAAAAATATTTTAGAAAACGAATCCAGTAAGATAAAAAGACAAAGATTAGATATTCGTACTTTAGATAATTCAAATTTAAAAATACTCCATAATAAACCGTAATGGAGTAAAATTCAAGAATGAAGATCAAAATATTGATACAATCAAAGATAGTAACCATAATAGACATCTGGGACAAAGAAGAAAAAATTTTATTTTTCGGTGAATAGTGCTGTATTTGTGATACGTGAATAGTACCGTATACATAAATAGTAATCCCGACACAAAAAGGTAAAAATTTCACAATAAAATTCATATCAATATTTCAGCATAATGATATTGAAGAAAATAATACCATTTACGAAGAAAATAACATCACTTACCTCAAAATAACTGTATTTCTGATCGGAATATCGGATATAAAGCCGAAGGAAACTTGCATTGAATAGCAACTCTTAAAGTATCTAAATACTCATAAAAATATGCTCGATAATATATATATAGAGAGAGAAAATTTGTTTCTGATGTGATTTTCAATTCTAACTAAGCACCCTATTTATAGAAAAGTGCTAGAACGTCAAAGGAGACTAAATTAATAAAATATTATATAAAATTTTATACGCATGACAAGTTGCCAACCAAGACCAAATTCTCAGCCATCACAAGTAGGGCCCGCCAGAAATCAGCCAACTTTTCCCAACAACCAAAAGTGGGACCCACATTCTAGAAATCTCCACCAAAATAAAACAATTTCTGAATCAGTCACCTCTTAAAATTCATAACAAATCATACGTTAATTTTTAACGGTTAAAAATTTGTGGACATATACTCAACTTATATATGTATAACATATCAAAAAATCACAACGATCCAACGGTCGGATTAAAATTTATAACTCACGCAATATAGCTTAAGAACACTGATTTGATTTTTTAATACCTCCACTCCGATAAAATACTGATAAAACACCTCAACATTAATTTCTACATTTATAATCACATAAAATAAATAAATTCATCATTTATATCCACATCAAATAAATATTTCTTTATCATATAAATTAATAATTAATTATTCACAAATAATATTAAAAAATCACAATTATGACAACCAAAGTCGTTTCCAAGAAAGAGGGGACTTTTCGATAAGAATTTCTCCTTGCTGGCACGCAATTAGGTGACCAAAGCTCTCTTTAGACAGAACTTCCTTAGACATTGTCAATAATGCTATCTAACAATATTATTCAAATAATATGAATTATTGATTTGATAATGGAGATACTGTGCATTGACAATTATTGAAACAACAATAATATAAAATATCAACATAGCAATTATTGAATCAATAAAATAAAATATTGAACAGTAATTACTATAACAATTATTGAGTAATGCCTTCTTACGTAAGGATCAATAATTCAACAATACTATGCAATACCGTGTGCTACTGTGTACTCACGCGTATTACTGTATTTTAACCACCGAATATTCTAACAGTGTTAACGGTAACAACTACGCCGTTATTTATAAAAACTCAAACTTGTAATTTTTTTTCATCCGACCGTTTTCCGTTACGGGGCCCATAAATGACTGCGCCATCGTACGAATATTCCCCGACAACAAGAATATTCCATGACCAAATAAATATTCCCCGATAACAATGAATATTTTATAACCACTTGCTTATTTTACAAAAATTTACATATTTCACCCATAACTAAAGCATTATATCAAATTAACACCTTATTAATTCAAATTAATGAATAGAGAATATTTGATTTTATTTATAAATAAGTTGGGGTCTTACAACCTCTCCTCCTTATGAAATTTTATCCTTGAAATTGACGTACGTACCTGGTGTTTTGAAAAGTTGAGAATACATTGTTTTCATTTCAGATTATATCTCCCCAGTCATCATGATTTCTTCATTGCTCATCTCTCGTGATAACTTCATTTGGGTTCCTCACTTGTTGGGAAGTCATAACAACCGCTCTCCCTTGAACTACCCGGCTTTGGCTTATCTGGGGCAGCATTTGGTGTCATCACTACCGTCGGATTTGACTTTTCTATAGGACATATTCCACCCTCAACTGCTTCGTCGTACTCTTGATTCATGATCTGAATCATCAATCTTCGATCCATATCGAATTGAGGTTGACCGCTCTGTACAGGATAATTTAAAACTCGATGTTGGGTTCTCCCAATTGCTGTCCAAAAAAAGAAATACACATCATCCATTTTAGCTTTTTTGGATCGGACATCTCTTTCTACAATATCAACACGTCGTACGGCTTTTACCCATGCATCCTTCATTCTCACTCGTTCAGTTTCTTTTTTCAGCTGATCCTTGATATTTGAATTCTCAGATTCCAGCTTTAATATCTTACACTCTACCAAAGAGTGCTTCTGTTCAAGCGTCATATATCGGGTAATACAATTTTGAATTGTTACATTCCTTTAATCCACGATCGTCTGCCGTTCTTCAACCTGTTCTTCTAACTCACGAATACGATCTTGCAGTTCAACATTTCGATCAAAAAATTCTTCTAATAAATTCTCCTCAGGTTTCTCTGCTTCCTCACTCTCAGCTGTCATTCTTAAATACTGCCATAAAATAAGGGTTAATTAAACAAATTAACGTATCACATAATATTCTTATATTATGACCGACCAACAAATAAGCTTAGGTAGGACATACTAGTGAATGATTTACTCATCTCTCCCCTCCTAGTTCTATTCCCCAATCTCCGCCAGAGACCATATCCCTAAGCTCTGATACCAACTGTCACGCCCCCAAAATAGGTATACATCACCCATTATGAGTCACCAAATACATGATACAGAAACAAATACAACTTCATTAATACAATCATCGTGCAAAATACGATAACACATATATTGTGGGTTTAAATACAAATATTGTCTAATAGACAGTATTAAAATTTAAAAGGAGTCCTCATTATAATTATTGATACACTATTTTACAAAAATAGCGAGGACTGCTAAAACAACTTTCTAAAACCATCACTCCATACCCCGAGTAATTCCTGCTATATTCGTACCTCCTGAGAAGAAAAATGGAACAAAAAAAAAGAGTGAGCTCAACTAGCCCTATAAAGAATAATATGACTAAGATAATATACAACAAATTATCATTAGTCTTCAACAGAGAAAAATCTGATAGAATATAATAGACAACAAGTTTTAGATCAACAACTACAGCGGAAATAGCAATCTATTAAAAGAGTCAAGTAGAGAATGAATTCTACTATCTTCAAAGATTTAAAAGTCCATAATCAATATTTTATCCCTGTAACATCAATCAATATACATCTTGAATCAAATATTCATCTTTGCACTACAGGCCAAAGATATTCATTTGTATCACCAGTTGGTCATGTTCATCTCAACACCTGTTCATCTTTATACTACGGGCCAAAGATATTCATCAGTTAATCATTCATCTTTGCACTACAGGCCAAAGATATTCATCAAGTATCATCATTAAGGACTGAGGATGATGAAAAATATTTTAGAAAACAAATCCAGTAAGATAAAAGGACAAAGATTAGAAATTCGTACTTTAGATAATTCAAGTTTAAAAATACACCATAATAAACCTTAATTGAGTAAAATTCAAGAATGAAGATCAAAACATGGATACAATCAAAGATAGTAACCATAATAGACATCTGGGACAAAGAAGAGAAAATTTTATTTTTCGGTGAATAGTGTCGTATTTGTAATACGTGAATAGTACCGTATACGTGAATAGTAACCCCGACACAAAAGGATAAAAATTCCACAATAAAATTCATATCAATATTTCAACATAATGATATTGAAGAAAATAATATCATTTACGAAGAAAATAACATCCCTTAACTCAAAATAACAATATTTCTGATCGGAATATCGGATGTAAAGCCGAAGAAAACTTGCACTGAATAAGAACTCTCAAAGTATCTCAATACTCACAAAAATACGCTCGATAATATATAGAGAAAAAAAAACTTGTTTCTGGTGTGATTTTCAATTCTAACTAAGCACCCTATTTATAGAAAAGTACTAGAACGCCAAAGGAGATTAAATTAATAAAATATTATATAAAATTTTCAACGCATGCCAAGTTGCCAACCAAGACCAAATTCTCAGCCATCACAAGCGGGGTCCGCCAGAAATCAACCAACTTTTCCCAACAACCAAAAGTGGGTCCCACATTCTAGAAATCTCCACCAAAATAAAATAATTTCTGAATCAGTCACCTCTTAAAATTCATAACAAATCATACGTTAATTTTTAACGGTTCAAAATTTGTGGACATATACTCAACTTATATATGTATAACATATCAAAAAATCACAACGATCCAACGGTCGGATTAAAATTTATAACTCACACAATATAGTTTAAGAACACTGATTTGATTTTTTAATACCTCCACTCCGACAAAATACTGATAAAACACCTCAACATTAATTCATTCATTTATAACCACATAACATAAATAAATCCATCATTTATATCCACATCAAATAAATATTTTCTTATCATATAAATTAATAATTAATTATTCGCAAATAATATTAAAGATTCACAATTATGGCAACCAGGTCGTTTCTAGGAAAGAGGAGACTTTTCGATAAGAATTTCTCCTTACTGGCGCGCAATTAGGTGACCAAACCTCTCATTTGACAGAACTTCCTTAGACATTGCCAATACTGCTATCTAACAATATTATTCAAATAATATGAATTATTGATCTGATAATGGAGATACTGTGTATTGACAATTATTGAAACAACAATAATATAAAATATCAACGTAGCAATTATTGAATCAATAAAATAAAATATTGAACAGTAATTACTATAACAATTATTGAGCAATGTCTTCTTACGTAAGGATAAATAATTAAACAATACTATGCAATACCGTGTACTACTCTTTACCCACGCGTATTATTGTATTTTAACCACCGGGTATTCCAACAGTATTAACGGTAACAACTACGCCGTTATTTATAAAAACTCAAACTTGTCGTTTTCTTCATCCGACCACTTTTCATTATGGGACCCACAAATGACTGCGCCATCGTAAGAATATTTCCCGACAACAAGAATATTCCACGACCAAACGAATATTCCCCGACAACAATGAATATTTTATAACCACTTGCTTATTTTGTAAAAATTTGCACATTTCACCCATAACCAAAGCATTATATCAAATTAACATCTTATTAATTCAAAATAATGAATAGAGAAAATTTAATTTTATTTATGAACAAGTTGGGGTCTTACAATTAACATCTCAAATTTAAGACACAAGACTCACTACAACCATATCTTTTTCTTCTTTTATCTGTGTGCTACTCGTATGAGGTGTTGTTTTCGCATGTTTCTTAGATAAAAAAAGATGGGAGGTGAAAATTGAGAGTACCTAGCCAGTGTGGATCTCTTAAATTTCATTGAGACATTTGACTCTCAAATAATGAGATAGGTTACAGGTGTATGTCATTTTGCTTAATGCCAAGTTTAATGTACTCAAGAAAGCTCTCCAAACGAGTAAATGAATTTTGTTCGATATGTGACAAGTATGGTATGTGTCTTATGACTTTATAGAGCATGATTATGTACAATCTAGAAGACTTCGTTTTCTTTCTCTCTCTCTCTCTTTTTAATGAAGCATGATGCACCACCAAAGCATAATGGACAGAATGTTGTAAGCAAATATTTTGTCTAAAGGAAACTAAATCACCATCAAGATCATTACCTGCATGTGCTTGAAAAGAATGTTGACCCTAAGAGGCTCATCTTTCTCACGCTTCAGAGCAACACCGGAAGGGACAAAGATGCGACGGTAATTCTCAACTGCTGTACTGTTCTTCTTCAGCTTCCTGGCCAATGCAGTTAAGAAATCTGCCATGAAAACCCAACCTAATGAAGGACCATTACCAATAGTCACACGATTAGGCTGCACTACAATTGTTTTCTCTTTTTTAATCAGTAATGAGTACCCAACTGAGCTGTAATCATTGAAGATAGGCCCAACAAAAACATAGCTTGGCATCAACAGATTCCACCATCTCCCCCACAAAATTGGTACTAACAGCACCCCAGTATATCCCAATAAAGTGAGGATGGTGCTCTGGAACTAGGCCCTTAGCTGACGGCATGATAGCTATTGGATACCCACTAGCTTTGGCAAACTCCTCAAAGGCCTCTTGTGCCTTAGCTACCCTTAGCTTGGGGCCTCCCACAATGACAGGTTTCACAGCCTTGTTCAGAAACTCAGCTGCTGCTTCCACTGCCGCTTCTAATCCTAATTGATTGTTGACCCTGCAGTAAAAGTGAAGGTTGATGTTTCTAAATACATAGAAGATGCATGAAATTGAAGCTGACTGAGCACAAACAAAATATGACATAACTGAAGATGAACAAGTATCCTGAATATGAGAATCATTAAATTTATAGGCACCGTATTGAAACTGTTCCGAGGCAATGAAAAAAGGCAATGGGACATGAATTACACTTACTGATTTTATGCAATTGTAAATAATTCTCAAGCAGTATACGCTCAAGTGAAAAACCATTACATGGTGTTCTCTAAAATTTACATTTAAGTTATGCACATGATCTGGAACAACTGGACATGATATTGATAAAATCACTGGTATAAGCTTCAAAAAATACAACTTAATTATGAAGCAAAAGTAGCATATTTACCAGATGATGCTAACAGAAGATGTAAAAAGTCATTTTGGCCTGGAAGAAATTAAGCCAGAGTAATCAAAAGTTGACACAAACCAAGGGAATGAATTTATACCGTATCCTGCTTGAACAGCATTGCAATCAACGCACTAAGCTGAGCATTCAACACTCTATTACTAATGCCCAATATCGCTGCTATGAGAGGAGGGAATATAGTGCCAAGCAATCCAGTATTTTTGCTGCATAATTTCACAAGGAAGAACAAACAATAATGAGAGAGAGAGAGAGAGTATTTGGCATCAAAAATCCGATCAGAAATCTGAAGCGCCCCAACTTCGTTCGCCAAATTATCAGCACTACTACTGCTTCCATTCTCCGTCGCAGCAGCATTTACCGAAGCCGCAGCTGCCGCTTTTCCTCCCCTCTTTGCCGCCACAGCTGTCTTCTTCTGAGCCGCCTTCTTGCTCGCGTCAGACACCATCTAATTCACAGAAACAACCAAAATAAAATCCAAAACCCCTGGAACAGAGAATAATTCAATTGAAAATAGAACGTACCTTGAAATCTGGGGTGAGTTTGGATGCAAGAAAAAGGAAATCTAGGGAAACGAGGAGGGAGACTGCCTTCAACAATGGGTTGTGAAACGAGGGAATAGAGAGTTGGAAACAATATTGGGGAATAGGGTTCTATTACGATGGAGTGATAGGAATACTCATTTCTTCCAAAAATAAAAGTTAGATAACATTTTTTTTAAAAACAACTATTGTGAGTTTGTTAAAAAATATAATTATTATAAGTAAATTTATTACTACTGTAAAAAAAATTAATGTATTTATATTATAATTTTTATTCACCATAATTAATTATAAAAAATTATTTAGAATAAAATAGCGACCAATTTTATCTCACGCAAAAAACTTCTGAACAATAATATATAGTGAGTAATAATTCTTTCATTAAATAGATTTTTTTCACGTAAATTTTTATCATAAATTAGCACCAAAAAAACTTCTATCACCTCAATTTTGTTAGAGAAAAAATATAAATTGTGAAGGATGTTTCTTTCGCTAATCACTATATTGTCACTATATTTTTTCCTTCACTGTTCCTTCGCTATAAAACTCCTCATGTGAAGGAATAAATTCCTTCACAAAATTTCCTTCGTTACATCCCTAATTTCTTGTAGTGACCAAATCCTGTGGGAATAGAGTACCTAGAATTAGGGGTGTCACAAGTTGGTATCAAAGCTTTAGGTTATGAACCTTAGGTAGGGAAAACCTATAGGAAGTAACCTTATAGGAGATTGAAAAGATAGTGGTGATAAACTCTTATCGAGTTTTAAAGAAGAAACAATAAAACACTCTATATGCCTATGTGGTGGCAGCCTATGTGCTCGTGAGTGTCGAGTAGTGAAGGTTAGTAATTAAAAACTTAAAATTTTGTTGTCAAGATGGCTAATGTGGGAGAATCCAGTTAGGCTAGGGAGAAGGGACCTCAGATGCCTAGAGAGGAGAAGCCTTGAGATATTCAGGTAGTTTGGGAATAACTGGTGCCAAGGGAGTCATCTCCGTTGCTCATTGTGATTGGTTATGCCCCGGAGTTGGAGCAAGAGGGGATACCTGATGATGAGGATGTGGTAAAGACAGATGAGGAAGACCCCATGGAGCTATCACAGACGGATGAGGAATAGTATCCACCAAACTCTATCGCGACTCAAATGTATGATGAGGTGTACGACCGTAACATCGAGCTTCAGGACAGAGTCTACAAATTGGAGGAGCTGGTATATGAACATTAGACTTCGATGGCACAGAAGGAAGATGAGATTCGGGATCTTAACGAACTTCTCATCAATCTGGAATGGAAATTGGTTTACACAGAGGGGGGAAAGGAGCAGGTAATGGAGGAGGTTACGAAACTGAAGGATAACTTGAAAGAAGAATCCACCAAGAGAGCAAGAGTTGAAGATGCGTACGAGAAAACTTCCCAGTATACAGAGGTAGAAGAGGGATAGGTTCAAGCAAAGAAGGTCAATATGGAAGAGATGGACTGTGTTTTCAACACCGTGATAAACTGAGCTCAAGATCAAGTCATGTACTATCTGACTCAGTTTGAAGAATTATCATTGTATATGTTAGATCGTAGAACGATGTTCCGTATAATGGAAGAGGAGAGTCGTAAGGTTGTGCAACGTCTTAGTAGGTCTTAATAAGAAGTGTGATTGTTGAATGAATAATAATATAATAAATAAGATGTAAATCCCAAGTGTTATGTAACCGATGGGATATGGTGATGTTATCCTGAAACTTTATTAGTTCAGAAAATTGATGTAAATAGCAGCGATGTTATTGTTTCTATGTTTTTTTTAAAAGATTATGAATGAATAAAGTGTTAATATTTATTCAAGATGTTATGCATTATGTGTTGATCTTTTATGATATACAAGTTAAGTAGAAAATACTTAAAAGATTGAGTAATAATCTAATAAGTGTATTTTAAATAGAAAATGCCTCCAAAACGTCAACCACGACAAAGAACCCCTGAGGGGTCTACCCACAATAGCAATGCCAATGCTAACCCAGTTCAGCAGTTGGTGACATTACTGATGGGAGCACTGCAGAATCAGCAGCAGAACCAAGCAACGACCTTTAAAGATTTTAAGGCAGTTGGACCACCAGAATTTTGTGGGTCCATGAATCCAGTTGAGGCACAGACCTGGATCATGGAAATAGAAAAGGTTTTTGATGTTGCTAGAATTGGTGAGGACTAGAAGACTGCTTTTGCAATATTCATGTTGAAAGCAGAAGCCAACTATTGGTGGCAGTCAAACAAAACCCGAGGAGGTCAGGGGGTGATGACTTGGAATATGTTTAAGGAAATATTTTTAGAAACCTATTTTCCAGAAAGCTCACAGAATCAGATGGAGGTCCAGTTTTTAGAGCTAAAATAGGGTACGATGATGGTGTCGGAGTATGCAGCAAAATTCAATGAGTTGGCAAGGTTTACTCCGTATCATGTTAACACAGACGAGCGCAAGGAAAGAAAGTTTGAACAGGGGTTGAAGCCCTGGTTGTACAGCAGAGTTTCTATGTTTCAGTTGAAGATATTCGCAGCAGTACTGGAGAAGGCAATTATCGCAGAGGGTGGAAGCGATGCCCAGGAACAGAGAAAAAAGAAGAATGAGACTGAAGGTAAAACTGGTGGTATCAATGGTGGGAATAATAACCCAAAGAGGAAGTGGAATGAGTGTGTAGGTGCTGAAAGTCAGCAGAGTAGCTAGCAGAAGAGGGAAATTGAAACATGTGCTACTTGTGGAAGGAATCACACTGGAGTCTGCTTGAGAGATAAGCGGGTGTGCTATAACTGTGGCCAGGAGAGTCACATTTCTCCAAACCGAAGAAGGGTGCTTGTTTCATATGCGGGGCAAATGATCATCTAGCCCGCGAGTGCCCTAAGAAGACAGCTGGAAGTGCAACTGGAAGCAAGAGAGGTGGCAATAGAGGTGCATTGGCTATTGCTGGACCAACGCTGATAAACAGACCCACAGCTAGAACTTTCAACATGACTGTGCAGGACGTTGTGTAATCAAAAGATGTGGTGTCATGTATCATTCCAATCAATGATATAAATGCATATGTATTATTTGATTCGGGTGTTACTTGCTCGTTTATATCTGATGATTTTGCTAAGAGTTTAGGGTTGCCTAGTGAAGAGTTAAATTTCCCTTTGAATATAGAAATTGCGAATAGGGAGGTGATTCCTGTTAGATTCGTATATAGGAATTATAGGGTGAACATTAAGGGAAATGTTATGACAATAGATTTAATCCCGATTAAACTTGGGGAATTTGATGTTATATTGGGGATGGATTGACTATTCAATTATGGAGCGATAATTGATTGCCAAAAGAAAAGTGTAAACCTTATGACTCCGTCAAAGGTAGTTTTTTATGGTAGCAAATCACCTAGACAAGCAAGTTATCTGACGACTATGCAAGCCATGAAGTTGTTGAGACAAGGCTGTGTAGGATATTTAGCTTACATAGTCGTTCCTCAGAAGAAGGGGGTGAAACTTAATGAGATACCTGTTGTTAGAGATTTTGTGGATGTATTTCTAGAAGATTTGCCAGGAATTCTGCCTGACAGAGAGATTGAGTTCTTTATCGATTTAGCACCAGGGACTGCTCTGATATCGAAGGCCCCATACAGGATAGCTCCAGTAGAGATGAAAGAACTGATGGTACAATTGCAAGAGCTGCTAGACAAGAAGTACATTCAGCCGAGTGTATCACCATGGGGAGCGCCGGTGTTGTTCGTGAAGAAGAAGGATGGTTCGATATGTCTTTGCATTAATTATAGGGAGTTAAATAAAGTCACTATTAAGAATAAATATCTGTTGCCAAGAATAGATGACTTGTTTGATCAGCTGAAAGGAGCTAAATACTTCTCGAAGATAGATTTGAGAAATGGGTATCATCAACTAAAGGTACGAAAAGAGGATGTCCCGAATATGGCATTCAGAACTCGGTATGGACACTACGAGTTTTCGGTAATGTCTTTTGGTTTGACCAATGCTCCTACAACATTCATGGATTTGATGAACATGGTGTTTAAATTATTCTTAGATAAGTTCATGGTGGTATTTATTGATGATATCCTGGTGTATTCTAAATCTCAAGAGGAGCACGTGGAACATTTACGTTTGACATTAGAGACGCTAAGAAGGAAAAAATTGTACGCAAAATTCTCCAAGTGTGAGTTCTAGCTAAAACATATACAATTTCTTGGTCATGTGATTGACAAAGATGGGATTTTAGTGGATCCATCAAAGGTCGAAGCTGTAATAAATTGGGAACAACCAAGGACTCCATCAGAGGTGAGGAGTTTCTTGGGACTGGCAGGTTATTACAGACAGTTTATTCAAGACTTTTCCAAAATTGCCACTCCGTTGACAAATTTGACAAGGAAAGCTGTAAAATTTATTTGGACGGAGAAATGTGAAGAGAGTTTTCAAGAATTAAAAAATAAGCTAAGCGTCGCACCTGTGTTGTCATTACCGGATAATATAAGAAATTTTGTGGTGTATAGTGATGCATCACAAAAAGGACTAGGTTGTGTGCTTATGCAAAATGAAAAAGTCATTATATATGCATCAAGGCAACTGAAGGACTATGAAAAAGGATATCCGACTCATGATTTAGAGTTGGCTACGGTGGTATTTGCTCTGAAGATATGGAGACACTATCTCTATGGGGAGAAATGTTAGATATATATGGACCATAAAAGTCTAAAGTATATTTTTACACAGAAGGATCTGAACATGTGTCAGAGGTGATGGTTAGAATTGATAAAAGATTATGATTGTAAAATCTTTTATCATCCGGGTAAAGCAAATATGGTTGTCGATGCCTTAAGTAGAAAGGGACGGGGGAAGTTGATGTTGTTAACTACCCAGGAGGAGCTCATTTCAGCAATGGCGAAATTAGAGTTGGAAATAAGATTTTCGAAGGAATCAGATGAAAGACTTTTCCAGATGGAAGCTGGTACTACTTTAGTGTACAAGTTAAAGAACGCTCAATTACAAGATGAAAAATGTGAGAAAATTAAAGAAAGAGTGTCCGAAGGTAGTGAGATGAAGTTCAAGATCGATGCAGTAGGATTACTGAGGTTTGAGGGAAGTATTTAGGTTCCAGCAGTACCTGATATTAAAGATGAAATTTTAGCTGAAGCTCATAACTCAAGATATTCAATTCACCCGGGGAGAAAGAAGATGTATCAAGATTTACGACTTCATTTCTGGTGGCTAAATATGAAAAGATGTAAGACCCTAACTTTTATGAATAAAGAATAATTTTCTCTAAATATCATTTTGAATATTATGGTGTGGATTTGATATAATGTTATAGTTGTGGGTAATATTTATAAATTTTGCAAAGTAAGCAAGTTGTCATAAAATATTCGTTTAGTCGGAAAATATTCGTACGACGACACAATCATTGGTGGACCCCACAATAAAATTAATGTCAGGGTTAGAAAACGACAGAAATATCTTTTTATAAAAATAACGGCGAAAGTTTTACCATTAACTGTTGAAATACTCGGTAATAAAAGTATAGTAATATGCGTGGTTGCATAGTAGCACACGGTATTGTACAGTATCTTTGATTATTGATGCTTACATGAGAAGTCACTCAGTTTTATTCAATTATTGCCTCAGTAATTGTTGCATAGCATCTCACGTTATTAATTCAATTATTGTCACAATATTTTATATTATTAAATCAATAATTGAGACGACAAAGTTATTCATATTATTATTTGTATTATTGACGATGTCTAGAAAGTTCTGTCCAGAAAAAGGGTTTGGTCACCTGATTGCGCGCCAATAAGGAGAAATTCTTATCGAAAAGCCCCCTCTTTCCTGGGAATGATCTGATTGTTAATATTGTGAGTTACAATATTAATGATAAATGTTATTAAAAATATGTTTTGTGAAGCCAAGTGAATTGAGATAAATAGAGGGAATTTTTATGATTTATTTGTTGTAAATTTTGTTTATTATATGGACCCCCACTTACCCATTTTTAAAAACTGTCGATAGAAAGTTATCTCAGTTTTGTTTTATATATATATATATATATATATATATATATATATATATATATATATATATTCATAGTTCACGTGGGGGGGGGGGATTACTTGGTCAGGAGGGAGTCGTTATTATTATTATTATTATTATTATTATTATTATAAGTTTTGTTTTTTTTATGAAAAATAGAGTATATTATATTTTTATTGCATAGTGCTGCATAGAAAATCAAAATTTTCAGTCAAAGAAGCGCCCGTGAATTTCTATTATTGTGCGTCCGTGATTTTTCTTTTCAAATAGTATCATGTTATTCTCCTATAAATAGGATGCTTAGTTTAGAATTGAAAATCACACTAGAATCAGAGAATTCTTCTTCTATAATATTGAGTGTATTTCTTTTGAGTTGAAGGAAGCTTTGAGCGTAGAAAACAGTATAAGTTTTCTTCAAGAATATTCCCACCATACCAGTCAGAAATACTCTCCTTTTAAGGTAAGGGATATTATTTTTGTTCAATATTCGTATGAAATAATATTTTCTTCTATACTCAGTAGTATGTAAGTAATATTATTTCATTTCAGATTCCGAATTCTACACTCAGTTTGTTAAGTATTGCTTCTATACTCCTTGAAATTAGTAGAATATCCTTAAAATTTGCGCTTCATCTAGTATCTTTTTACGAAAATATTATTCTGAACATTCTTGTTAATTTTTAATCTTTTCATGCCGGGATACTATTCACGGGGTATTATTCCCGAAGTACTATTCACGGGGTACTATTCACTCGAGTACTATTCACCCGGGGTACTATTCATGACAAAAATTGATTTCTTTTCTGTCCAAATTATTTTTGATACAATATTATTCTTGAATTTTACTCCACAAAGCAGTATCATGTTGACAATTTGGACATTATTCAATTCTGGATAAATTGAATTATAAATCTTTAAAATTTATCCTTGCTCTCATTTAATTAAATTCTTATATCATTGTCATCATCCTCGTGCTTATATTATGATTAAAGTCATCTTTGGCCCAAAGTGCATAGATGGACTGTTGATTGGTATGATTATGACTATGTATCGGTATAATCATGACCTGTAATGTTAGAATTGATGTGGTAAAAGCCCTCATTGGCCCGTAGTGCATTGATGGACAGTTGTTAGCATGATCATGACCATTGGTGATAATAACGAATATCCTTAGCCTGTAGTGCATGGATGATTCGTGGATATGATAATAATTAATATCCTTGACCCGTAGTGCATGGATAATTCAGTGATGTGGATTATTTATTGAGTTGAGTCTCAGCGATAAAATTAATGATAAACTTTTAAATCATAGAAGATAGTAGATATCATGCTCTACTTGACTCTTCTAATGGATTGTTTGTTCCGTTGCAATTAAACTCGTTGTCTATTATATTCTATCAGTTTAACACTGTTGAAGGCTAATGATAATTTATTCAGCATTATCTTAGTCTTAATATTCTTTATTGAGCTAGTTGCGCTCACTCTTTGCTTTCATTGTTCTCTTCAAGAAATGAGAATATAGCTGGGACTAGTCGGAGAATGGAGTGATGGTCCGAGATGGTGGCTATAGTAGTCCTCACTATTCTATAAAATAGTGTGATAATAATTGTAATGAGGACTCTATTTGAGTTTAGATATTGTCTACGAGACAATATTCATGTTAAAACTCTCAGCTATGTTTTGTCGTATTTTACACGACAGTTGTATAATTAAGTTGTATTTGAATTCTGTACTATGTATTTGGCGACTCAGAATTAGTGATGTATACCTATTTTGGGGGCGTCACAGTTGGTATCAAAGCTTAGGGATTGATCCCTGACTGAGATATGAGACTAGAACTAGGAGGGAAGAGACGGGTAAATCCTTCGCTAGTATGACCTACCTAAACTTATTTGTTATTTAATTGATCGGTCAGAATATAGGGATAATATATGGCATGCCAATTAACCCTTGTTTTGTGGCAGTGTTTGAAAATGACATATGAAAATGTTGAGCTAAGCAATGAAGCACATGAGACCGTTGAGTCACTAACGATCAATACCTTGGATAATGTGCATCATGAAGGAAATAATCCTCAGGTAAACAATAACACCGACCAAATGATGAACGATGGGATGTTCAAAGGCTTTATGCAATTCATGCAACATCAGGCGAGAGCGACTCCTATTCAAAATGCAGGTGGCTAAGCAATTCAAGAAGCTGGGACCACCAGAGTTTTTGGGAAAGCCAGAACCACTTAAGTTAGAGACGTGGATTAAGCAGATCACCAAGATATTTGATGTCTTGGGATGCTCCGAGGAGTAAAGGGTTCCCTTTGCCACCTTCATGTTGCGAGGAGAGGCAGATTATTGGTGGGAATCTGTAAAACGTACTCAGTCTGCCGCACTCAAGATGTCTTGGGAGAAGTTCCAAGAATTGTTCAACGATAAGTACTTTCCCGAAAGTATTCTTCACATGAAGGAGGTGGAATTCATCAAGCTGGAGCAAAACAATATGACCGTGTCACAATATGAGACTAAGTTTGCGGAGTTATCCCGGTTTGCATCCCATTTGGTTGATAATGAGGAGAGGATGACGCGAATGTTTCTGCGAGGTTTGAAACCCGAAATACGTCAATACCTCATTTCTCACAAACTTTTCTTGTATTTAGATGTTGTGAATATGGCTCAGTTATTGGAGAGCGATAATGAGTCAACCCAACCAAGAAAGAGTAACCGACAACATGATAATACCAGTGGTAGCAGTCATTGAAGCGGTGACAACAAACGTGGAGGAAATTAACATGCCAGAAATGGTAACCACTTCGGTGGTAATCCTGGCTAAGAGAATAGAAGTGAAAATTTCAAGAAGAGGAGATTCAATAATGATGGAAAGACGTCAGCACCAGCACCCGTTGTGACACCCCCAAATCCAGGTACTCCATTCCCATAGAATTTGATGCTCACTGTGACAACCCCAAAATAGGTCCATTCCACCCAACCCATTCTGAGTCGTCAAATACATGGTAAAAAAAATAACTACAACTTTATTACAACAATTGTCGTGCAAAATACAACAACACATATGCTGTGAGTTTGGATACAAATATATACCAAATGTGACTCATGTTCCAACTGTAGACATCACCTCACAATAACACCTTACATAAAGGTATAGTCAAAAACTGTTTTAGAAATTAGAATCTTTGGGAAGTGCTCAAGGAAACCTTCGTACATGGGAGGCCATGCGTCTAGGTTATGATAGATATCATATGGCCACAGAATTATCCTTGGTTGACCCAATAGACCCCAAAGAAAAATGAAAAGATTACTATCATATTCTTCCCAATGGTGAGTCTTCTCTTGACTTATCATTATCTCCACTGTCTCTAATTGAGAATTATACTTCAAACAAACACCAAGATTATATAGGTAGTGCCCATAGATATACTCAGCAAGTGGATGAGCACAACCCTGTCCTATGACGACACGAGGTTGTATGTCATTAGACATCTTGTATGATAGTGACAAAACACCCTTCCAACGTTGGGTTCGCCTCACCCTATTTTCTTCACCAAATATAACTACTAAATGATGACCACCGTTCTATTCCCTTGTTACCCCCGCTCGACCCAGCTACACTCTTATTACCTGAAAGGAATTGTGAAGCAAAAGGGTGAGCACAACTAGCTCAGTAAAGAATATCATGACTAAAGATAATTAAATTATCAATAGCCTTCATCAATAATAAATCAGAGATTTAGAACATATGGTAAATGATAAAAATTTCAACCATAGTTGCAGCGGAACATGCAATCCATTAGAAGAGTCAAATAGACTATAAAGTCTATTATCTTCTCCATGTTAAAAATCCACCAACAATGTTTTATCCCTGTAACATCAATCAACAGTTCTGGTCCACAATCATATAAATAACTCATAATCATAATTATGATTCTAAATTCCTCTTCTCATCCAGGACAAAGATAATTTTCATCACTTGTCTTTACCTGAAACATCAAAGATCATGGTTATACCAATTCACAATTCTTGTTCATAATCATACTAATAATTTCATCTTTGTACTACGGGCTAAAGATATTCGTCAACAGTTTATCTTTGCACTACTGGCCAAAGATATTCAACAACAGTTCATCTTTGCACTACAGGCCAAAGATATTCAACAACATATCATCTTTGCACTACAGGCCAAAGATATTAATATCTCAAAGAAATATATAATCATTTTAGAATTTATATAAACAATAATTATAACCATATTGATCAATTCACCTTTGCACTTAAGCTAAAGATATTCACTTATAAATTCAATGGTCATGATCATACCAGTCATAATTCAACTTTGCACTACAGGCCAAAGAGAACCCTAGTCATGATCATACCAATAATCTACCCATCTTTACACTCTAGTGAAAGAGAATTTCAACATCAAGGTTATAAAAATGTTATATATAATAATAAAATCAATATAATCAAAACATCTAGATTTAATCTCAAGAGTAATATTCATAAATCAACTATAATTTGGTTAGAAAAAGAAACCAATTTTGTCGTGAATAGTAACTCGTGAATAGTAACTCATAAATAGTAACTTGTGAATATTAACTCATGAATAGTAACTCGTGAATAGTAACCCTGACATGACAAAGGTAGAAATTCCACAATAATATACATACCAATATTTCGGTATAATGATATTGAAAGAATAATATTCTTAAGCTTATAAACAATTTATTTAAATTGTTTACACTTTTCTAATTAATGCATTTAATCATCATAAAATGCCAACTCTTAAGATTTCATCATCAATAACCAAAACCCTCATCAAAAATCTGCATATACCTCATATATAGGATTCTCAAGCCATAAAATCCTATTTTCCAATTTTCTTACTTCACATAACATATTTAATTCATTTTCTCATAACTAGACTATTTTCATAAAAAATACCAAATCAGTTCCAAAAATATTTCTTTTCTGGAATTTAGTATAATATAGTCCCATAGTGAACATATATTTTTCTCAGAATTTTTAAAAGTCATTTACTATTTTTCATATGGCCAAAATAGCCGAATATTTAGACATTTATCAAAAATTGTTCTTTTGTCTAAAAATTCTGAAATTTACAGAGTATACTTCTATCATATACATGTACTCCCAATAAAAATTTCATCAATTTTGGAGTTAACCACAAGGAATTATAAGCGGTTACTTTTAAAATAGTCTTTTCTCATAAAATTCATAACTCTCAATCTATACATCCAAAAATCACCATTTTTGGACACAATCAATAAAACTCATCAAAATATCATTTCAAATTTTTCCAGAATTTTTGAAGTTCAGAAAAATTACGAAACTGAAAATCATAACAACCCTTAAAATCCCTTACTATCCCTTACAATCCCTTACCTCAAAGAGCAGCACTTCAGATTGGATATCGGATATGACGCTGAAGGAAACTCGCACTGATGAATAGCAACTCACCAAGTATCTAAATACTCACAAAATACACTCAATAATCTAGAGAGAGAAAGAGAGAAAACTTATGTTTCTGGTGTGATTTTCAATTCTAACTTAGCCCTCTATTTATAGGAAAATTTTGGTAGGTTTGACCTGCAACCTGATGGCTTTACCTGCTACTATTCCCACCCACCACATTTGAAATATAATTCAGCACATTTCTTCACCAACCACAAGTGGGGCCCACCAATTCTAGAATTTTCCACCAAAATGATAAACTCCGAAAATTCAACAATTTCTGAACCAGTCATCTCGTAAAATTCATAATAAATCATACGTTCATTTTTAACGGTTCAAAATTTGTGGGCATATACTCAACTTATATATGTATAACATATCCAAAAATTACCACGATCCAACGGTCGGATTAAAAATTATAACCCCCGCAAAATATCTCAAAACCCTAATTTGATTTTCAATACCTCCGTTCCGACAAAAATACAGATAAAACACCTCAACATTAACTCCTTCATTTTTAACCACAAAAATATATCCCTCATTTATATCCACATAAAATAAATATTTCCTTATCATATGAATCAATAATTAATTATTCACAAATAATATTACAGAATCACATTTATGACAACCAGGTCGTTCCCAGGAAAGAGGGGGCTTTCCAATAAGAATTTCTCCTTACTGGCGCGCAATTAGGTGACCAAACCTCTCCTTAGACAGAACTTTCTAGACATTGCCAATAATGTTATCTAATAATATTATTCAAATAATATGAATTATTGATCTAATAAAGGAAAATACTGTGCATCAACAATTATTGAACAACAATAATATAAAATTTCAACGTAGCAATTATTGAATCAATAAAATAAAATATTGAATAGTAATTACTGTAACAATTATTGAGTAGTGCCTTCTTACGTAAGAATCAATAATTTCAAAAATACTATGCAATACCGTGTGCTACTGTGCAATAACGCGTATTACTGTATTTTAACCACCGGGTATTCCAGCAGTGTTAACGGTAACAACTACGCCGTTATTTGTAAAAACTCAAATTTGTCGTTTTCTTCACCCGACAGTTATTCTGTTATGGGGCCCACAAATAGCTGCGCCGTCGTACGAATATTCCCCGACAGAAAGAATATTTCACGACCAAACGAATATTCCCCGACAACAATGATTATTTTATAACCACTTGCTTATTTTGAAAAAAAATCATATTTCACTCATAACTTTAAACTTTTATCAATTTAACCATTTACTGAATAGTAATTATAACAAAAATTGCATACTTTTATTTCATAAAATTCGGGGTCTTACAATCTCCCCTCCTTATGAAATTTCGTCCCCGAAATTTACGTACCTGGTATTTCAAAGAGTTGAGAATACCTTCCTTTCATTTCAAATTCCATCTTTCCTGTCATCATAATTTCTCCATTGCTCATCTCCTGTATTTCAAATATCATTCTAGAATACAGCTTCAAAACAAGGGTTAATTTAACAAATTAACATATCACATAATATCCCGATATTATGACTGTCTAACAAATAAGCTTAGGTAGGACACACTAGCGAAGGATTTACTCATCTCTCCCCTCCTAGTTGTATTCCCCGATCTCCGCCAGAGATCATATCCCTAAGCTCTGATACCACCTGTGACAACCCCAAAATAGGTCCATTCCACCCAACCCATTCTGAGTCGTCAAATACATGGTAAAAAAAATAACTACAACTTTATTACAACAATTGTCGTGCAAAATACAACAACACATATGCTGTGAGTTTGGATACAAATATATACCAAATGTGACTCATGTTCCAACTGTAGACATCACCTCACAATAACACCTTACATAAAGGTATAGTCAAAAACTGTTTTAGAAATTAGAATCTTTGGGAAGTGCTCAAGGAAACCTTCGTACATGGGAGGCCACGCGTCTAGGTTATGATAGATATCATATGGCCACAGAATTATCCTTGGTTGACCCAATAGACCCCAAAGAAAAATGAAAAGATTACTATCATATTCTTCCCAATGGTGAGTCTTCTCTTGACTTATCATTATCTCCACTGTCTCTAATTGAGAATTATACTTCAAACAAACACCAAGATTATATAGGTAGTGCCCATAGATATACTCAGCAAGTGGATGAGCACAACCCTGTCCTATGATGACACGAGGTTGTATGTCATTAGACATCTTGTATGATAGTGACAAAACACCCTTCCAACGTTGGGTTCGCCTCACCCTATTTTCTTCACCAAATATAACTACTAAATGATGACCACCGTTCTATTCCCTTGTTACCCCCGCTCGACCCAGCTACACTCTTATTACCTGAAAGGAATTGTGAAGCAAAAGGGTGAGCACAACTAGCTCAGTAAAGAATATCATGACTAAAGATAATTAAATTATCAATAGCCTTCATCAATAATAAATCAGAGATTTAGAACATATGGTAAATGATAAAAATTTCAACCATAGTTGCAGCGGAACATGCAATCCATTAGAAGAGTCAAATAGACTATAAAGTCTATTATCTTCTCCATGTTAAAAATCCACCAACAATGTTTTATCCCTGTAACATCAATCAACAGTTCTGGTCCACAATCATATAAATAACTCATAATCATAATTATGATTCTAAATTCCTCTTCTCATCCAGGACAAAGATAATTTTCATCACTTGTCTTTACCTGAAACATCAAAGATCATGGTTATACCAATTCACAATTCTTGTTCATAATCATACTAATAATTTCATCTTTGTACTACGGGCTAAAGATATTCGTCAACAGTTTATCTTTGCACTACTGGCCAAAGATATTCAACAACAGTTCATCTTTGCACTACAGGCCAAAGATATTCAACAACATATCATCTTTGCACTACAGGCCAAAGATATTAATATCTCAAAGAAATATATAATCATTTTAGAATTTATATAAACAATAATTATAACCATGTTGATCAATTCACCTTTGCACTTAAGCTAAAGATATTCACTTATAAATTCAATGGTCATGATCATACCAGTCACAATTCAACTTTGCACTACAGGCCAAAGAGAACCCTAGTCATGATCATACCAATAATCTACCCATCTTTACACTCTAGTGAAAGAGAATTTCAACATCAAGGTTATAAAAATGTTATATATAATAATAAAATCAATATAATCAAAACATTTAGATTTAATCTCAAGAGTAATATTCATAAATCAACTATAATTTGGTTAGAAAAAGAAACCAATTTTGTCGTGAATAGTAACTCGTGAATAGTAACTCATAAATAGTAACTCGTGAATAGTAACTCATGAATAGTAACTCGTGAATAGTAACCCTGACATGACAAAGGTAGAAATTCCACAATAATATACATACCAATATTTCGGTATAATGATATTGAAAGAATAATATTCTTAAGCTTATAAACAATTTATTTAAATTGTTTACACTTTTCTAATTAATGCATTTAATCATCATAAAATGCCAACTCTTAAGATTTCATCATCAATAACCAAAACCCTCATCAAAAATCTGCATATACCTCATATATAGGATTCTCAAGCCATAAAATCCTATTTTCCAATTTTCTTACTTCACATAACATATTTAATTCATTTTCTCATAACTAGACTATTTTCATGAAAAATACCAAATCAGTTCCAAAAATATTTCTTTTCTGGAATTTAGTATAATATAGTCCCATAGTGAACATATATTTTTCTCAGAATTTTTAAAAGTCATTTACTATTTTTCATATGGCCAAAATAGCCGAATATTTAGACATTTATCAAAAATTGTTCTTTTGTCTAAAAATTCTGAAATTTACAGAGTATACTTCTATCATATACATGTACTCCCAATAAAAATTTCATCAATTTTGGAGTTAACCACAAGGAATTATAAGCGGTTACTTTTAAAATAGTCTTTTCTCATAAAATTCATAACTCTCAATCTATACATCCAAAAATCACCATTTTTGGACACAATCAATAAAACTCATCAAAATATCATTTCAAATTTTTCCAGAATTTTTGAAGTTCAGAAAAATTACGAAACTGAAAATCATAACAACCCTTAAAATCCCTTACTATCCCTTACAATCCCTTACCTCAAAGAGCAGCACTTCAATTGGATATCGGATATGACGCTGAAGGAAACTCGCACTGATGAATAGCAACTCACCAAGTATCTAAATACTCACAAAATACACTCAATAATCTAGAGAGAGAAAGAGAGAAAACTTATGTTTCTGGTGTGATTTTCAATTCTAACTTAGCCCTCTATTTATAGGAAAATTTTGGTAGGTTTGACCTGCAACCTGATGGCTTTACCTGCTACTATTCCCACCCACCACATTTGAAATATAATTCAGCACATTTCTTCACCAACCACAAGTGGGGCCCACCAATTCTAGAATTTTCCACCAAAATGATAAACTCCGAAAATTCAACAATTTCTGAACCAGTCATCTCGTAAAATTCATAATAAATCATACGTTCATTTTTAACGGTTCAAAATTTGTGGGCATATACTCAACTTATATATGTATAACATATCCAAAAATTACCACGATCCAACGGTCGGATTAAAAATTATAACCCCCGCAAAATATCTCAAAAACCCTAATTTGATTTTCAATACCTCCGTTCCGACAAAAATACAGATAAAACACCTCAACATTAACTCCTTCATTTTTAACCACAAAAATATATCCCTCATTTATATCCACATAAAATAAATATTTCCTTATCATATGAATCAATAATTAATTATTCACAAATAATATTACAGAATCACATTTATGACAACCAGGTCGTTCCCAGGAAAGAGGGGGCTTTCCAATAAGAATTTCTCCTTACTGGCGCGCAATTAGGTGACCAAACCTCTCCTTAGACAGAACTTTCTAGACATTGCCAATAATGTTATCTAATAATATTATTCAAATAATATGAATTATTGATCTAATAAAGGAAAATACTGTGCATCAACAATTATTGAACAACAATAATATAAAATTTCAACGTAGCAATTATTGAATCAATAAAATAAAATATTGAACAGTAATTACTGTAACAATTATTGAGTAGTGCCTTCTTACGTAAGAATCAATAATTTCAAAAATACTATGCAATACCGTGTGCTACTGTGCAATAACGCGTATTACTGTATTTTAACCACCGGGTATTCCAGCAGTGTTAACGGTAACAACTACGCCGTTATTTGTAAAAACTCAAATTTGTCGTTTTCTTCACCCGACAGTTATTCTGTTATGGGGCCCACAAATGGCTGCGCCGTCGTACGAATATTCCCCGACAGAAAGAATATTCCACGACCAAACGAATATTCCCCGACAACAATGATTATTTTATAACCACTTGCTTATTTTGAAAAAAAATCATATTTCACTCATAACTTTAAACTTTTATCAATTTAACCATTTACTGAATAGTAATTATAACAAAAATTGCATACTTTTATTTCATAAAATTCGGGGTCTTACACTCACTATCCAAAACTATTACATCTAACTACCCATGATAAAGGATAAAGACATAATTTAAATAACTTAAACAATAATCTTCCTATTAAAGGGTTACATCAATAAAAACATTCCCAGGTAATCTAACCTTAAACTATTACATGAGTCTGCGGAATACATTACAAAATAGATTAAGTCTTATAACATAAATCATTTAAATAAATTCAATAAATCTTCATCACTTGGACACCTTGCCCTTTCCTTTACTAGTAGACGACTCATCAACCCTCTCAACTTTGGCTGTAGTGTTAATTGCAATAGTTAGCAAACAGTTGCTCACTGATATAAAGAGTAGTAACAATATCAACAAGAGTATGAATAATGGTGAACTTGTTCTACAAAACAGAATAGAAAACAAGTTTGAATTTAATATCTGAGGGTCTTAAGACTACTAACTATGTCCCCAGTGATTAGGTATTACTATCCCAACCTTAACAGTCATTTAGACTATATAGACCCTACTTAACGTACTTAGGGGGATCAACCCTTTGTACCATGTATTGTTCACAAACATCTAAACGTTAACACGTACAAAATCCCTTATATTAGGGTTGTTCATCTCAGTTTAAATTTAGAATTTCCGCACTAAAAAAAATTTAGCTCGGAACTAGCTTATCAGTGGTTCTAGAATTTTAGAACACTATTCCATCATAGATTAGTTTAATCAATAAGAGTTCACTTACTATTTGAAGGTTCAACACGATAATATAGAATTGAACACGATTATTTAAGTCAAAGATTGAGTGATGACAATATACATTTGAATAGACATGGTATATATATATGCAAAGTACTATATTCAAAAGAGTTAGAACAATCTCATTTGAAACAATGTTTTAAAACAGTATATGCTTTGAATAGCAATAACAATAAATAGGAATGTGAAACTCACTCGATGTAATGAATTAGGTTACAAGAGCATATTCAACCATACATAAGATATAATCAATAGGCTTGCCCAACTTTAAAATAGGATTTACAAAATGATAATTTAGAACTAGAAAGCTTGCTTGACAATAACAAATATCAGAATTATGAAACTTGCATTTATTATAAAGAGAATGAAGTTAGAGAACTTGTCTCAGGTGTAAGCTACACAAATATAATAAATGTTCGCCAATTACCTTACATATACCATTAGAATCACAATACCAATTAGTTATATTAATATTAACTTCTTTAGTTTAGTTTTCATTTTAAGCAAGTCTATAATCCTTTACTTAGGACTTGATTATCCTACTCATTCACGTAATACGAAACTGAATTCTCAATTATATCATAGTATACGACATGGTGATTGCAAAATAATTCCAATTCTCATGACCTCACATTCCAAACTTTCACAACTTATTAGTTCATAAATTATAGTTTTAACGTTGTGATTACAATATGTTATTATGTCTTATAACATGTTTTAGGTCATTTACAATCATTATAATATGTTAAGTTAACAATTTCCATGATATGTTGTTAGCAGCTCTTTACTAGGTCTGACTGACTACTGGCGCGGCCGCACCATGGTTACCTTAGAATTCGGCGCGACCGCGCCCAGAGGCAGCGTGCCCGCGCTAGACACCTGAACCAGTTTTACAGTAACGTGAATTGAAGCTCTGCTCTAACCAAAAAGTCCAATTTCTCCCAATTCCACAACAATTCATTAAACCCAATAGCTACAAACTTACTGCAACATTGCTAAGCATATACATAATACTTCTAACAACAAAACAACCAAAATTATACGGATTTAAACCATGTTTTTGTTGTTTTCTCCCTTTTTAACACATTTAGCAAAATCAACCGCCAAATCCTTGTTTCTTAACCAAATTACACCATTCAAACTACGTTATATTTATTTCTTGACATATTAACACAATCTAACATCAATTTACAGATTATATCACACATTAAGCATCAAACTTTGTACTTACACAAGCCATTTACATAAACATAATACTGTTATTCAATTTTCTTCTTCAAACCAAATTTTCACGTATTTGATCACCAAATATTACATATATATGATAATTAACAGATTATAAAACCATAGATACATGTATAAACATCAATCCAACGTGATTTTCAATTTACAGTGAATAATCATTGAGAAGCCAAAACATGGAATATTAGGAGTAACTATACCTTGATTATTGGGAAGAAGGATGATAAAGGATTGATTGTTTCCCTTAGTGCTCCAACTCTTTCTCTTTGACAAAAATCACAGAGAATCTCTCTCAATTTTCACTGTGTTTTTCTCTTCCTCTCCAACTCTCTGTACTTAGTTAGCCTAAAAAGAAATAGACGCATAAATATAAACTGGCTAAACTGACTCCCACGTACGTCAGTTAACAAAACCAAGCGTCTATCGGTTACGTTAGGCCAAAAGCCATAAGGCTGTGTTTGGTTAACCACAATTCCCCTCTATTAAATTATTTTTATAATATTTTTATTATATAGTTTTATTTATCACACATGTAACCAATTTACATAACTTATAATTATAATATAATAATTTTAATTTTTATTATAATTATACTTATGATTAATAAATAATTATATATCTAATTTTAATTATTAAATTAGACTTAAACATCACTTTATTTAATTTATTTATTTTCTTAAATACTACCTCCGTCCCACAATAAGTGCTTTTTTAGGCTTAATATTTTTTTCCAAAATAAGTGATGTGTTAGAACTCCAATACAATTTTTATAATATTTTCTCATATATGCCCTTATGCATTTAATGGTATTTATTGCATCTTTCAATCACTACAATTAAATGACACTCATTAACTCTTCAACTTCAAAGAAAATATATTAAGGGTATTTCTGTCATTTTAACTTGTATATTGGTATGTGTGATTTAAGCTAAAAAAACACTTATTATGGGACGGAGGTAGTGTTAAATAATTTATTTAATTTAATTATTTTCATTAAATTAAATCCTCAAATAATAAAATTACCATTCATTAATTTAGTTAGCATACATACTCAACTAAATTATTACATCACAATTCATCAAATATTTATTTATCTTCATAAATAAATTAATTAAAATATTTATATAATTCAATAAATATTTAAAATAAATTACAAAATTATCAATCGTTACATCCTTCCCTCCTTAAAAGGATTCTGTCCCCAGAATCACGACTCAATAAATTCATTCGTCACACCCATTGTTAAGGAAGGAGAACAACCACCGATCGTATGCTACAAATGCGGAGGGGAGGGACACATCAGTCCAAACTGCACGCGAAAACCCAAAGTGTGTTACAATTGTGGAAGAGAATGTCACCTAGCTCGATTTTGTCGTGTAGTAAAGACAAGTCCAGCTGGGGTGGTGACACTAAATGCCGTTCCAGACAAGTCAAAGCCGGTAGTTCAAGGGAGAACGTTTGTTGTGACCTCCTAAAAAGTAAGGAACCCGAACGAGGTTATCACGGGTAAGCTAATCATAAACTCTTGCGAAATCTATACCTTATTTGACACCACTTCTACCCATTCTTTTATTTCTCCTACTTGCGCTCAACGTTTAAATTTAACTCTGGAGAAATTAGACTTTGACTTATCTGTTGAAACTCCGTTGGGAGAAACCTTCATTATATCCACTGTTTATAAATCTTGTTTGATTTAAATAGGCACCCTCACATTACCTGTCGATCTTATCTCTTTGAAAATACTTGCATTTGATGTGATTTTAGGGATTGATTGGTTAACTAATCATCATGCTAAAATTGATTATTTTCGTAAGGTTGTTAGCTTTCATATTCCTAACCAACCTATTATGCGAATTCAAGCAACTAAACCACTAAAGTCAATCACTGTCATATCAAGCCATAAAGCTATTCGTTTATTGAAAAACGGATGTCAAACTTTCTTAGCCCATGTCACAGATTTAAACAAAAATACGTCAAATTTAAATGATATTTTTATTGTTAATAAATTTCCTAACGTATTCCCTGAAGAACTTCCTGGTCTACCCCCGGAGCGTGAAATTGAGTTTTGTATTGACCTTGAACCCGGTACAAAATCCATTTCTAAAGCCTCATATCGAATGACTCCTATTGAACTTCAGGAGTTAAAAATCCAACTGCAAGAGTTATTATACATCGGTTTCATTCGTCCTAGTACGCCTCCTTGGGGTGCTCCTATTCTATTCATAAAGAAAAAAGATGAGAGTATGCGACTTTGTATTGATTATCGGGAGTTGAATCATGTCACCGTCAAAAATAGGTACCCGTTGCCTCGCATTGATGACCTATTTGACCAGTTGCAAGGAGCTAAATTCTTTTCAAAGATCGATATTCGTTCCGAATATCACCAGTTAAAGATTAAAAATGATGACATTCCAAAGACTGCTTTCAGAACTCGATACGGACATTACGAATTCTTAGTCATGTCTTTTGGATTGACCAATGCTCCTACTACCTTCATAGATATGATGAACCTAGTATTCAA
Source organism: Panax notoginseng (assembly GCA_016801055.1). Lineage (NCBI taxonomy): Eukaryota > Viridiplantae > Streptophyta > Magnoliopsida > Apiales > Araliaceae > Panax > Panax notoginseng. Next base: position 23,479,981 of record CM029021.1, read on the forward strand.
GGAATATTTGGATCATTATGTGGTTATCTTTATTGATGACATCCTCATATACTCCAAAAGTCGTGAAGATCATGAACAACACTTGAGGTTGATACTCCAAAACCTTCGTGAAAATAAGCTATATGACAAGTTGAAGAAATGTGAGTTCTGGCTTAAGAAAGTAGCATTACTTGGGCACGTGATATCAAATCATGAAATATCTGTTAACCCGACAAAGATTAAAGCAATTCAAAGTTGGGAGCAACCTAAGTTAGTGACCGAAGTACGTAGCTTTCTGTGCTTAGCTGGTTATTATCGGAGATTTGTGGAAGGATTTTCTCGAATCGCTACTCCATTAACTCAACTGACTCGCAAAGATATAAAATTCGGTTGGAGCGAGGAATGTGGGAAGAGTTTTCAAGAACTCAAGAGGAGACTCATTTCAGTACCTGTTCTGACAATACCATCTGGTTCGGAGGGATTTGTCATCTACAGCGATACTTCAGGCAGAGGGTTAGGATTTGTTCTCATACAACATGGGAAAGTCATAGCCTATGCCTCACGACAACTCAAAGAATATGAGAGGAATTATCCTACTCATGATCTAGAGTTGGCAGATGTCATTTTCGCACTTAAAATCTGGAGGCATTACCTGTATAGGGAGAAGGTGGAGATCTATACAGTTCATAAAAGCCTTAAATATTACTTCACCCAAAAAGAACTCAACATGCAGAAACGACGTTGGCTTGAGCTGTTGAAAGATTATGATCATACCATTCAATACCATCCTGAAAAAGTGAATGTGGTAGCTGACGCGTTGAGTAGAAGATCATATGCTGGTATGAGTGCGATATTGTCAACGCAAAGGCCCATTTTGTATGACTTACAAAGGATGGAGATAGAGTTAAAGACTCCAGGGACCCACGTGATGATGTCAAATATACGAGTAGAACCGACTTTAATTGATAAAGTTAAAGCTGCTCAAACTACGGACCTAGAGCTAATGCGTATGAAGAAGAAAGTGTAAGAAGGTGTTATTCCAGAAGCAAGAATCGATGAAGAAGGAATACTTCAAGTCAACTCCAGACTTTGTGTTCCTAACGACCCTGGTTTGAAGTATAAAATCATAATGGAGGCACACAACATACCGTTTGCAATCCATCCTAGGAGTACCAAAATGTATCGTGATATTCGACATACATTTTGGTATAGCAATATGAAGAGAGAGAGATAGTGGAGTTTATCTCAAGGTGTTTAACTTGTCAACGTGTCAAGGTAGAGCATCAAGTGCCAAAAGGTTCATTGCAACCACTTGAAATTTTAGAATGGAAGTGGGAGCACATTATCATGGATTTTGTTATTAGTCTTCCCAAGGTTTCTCAAGGCATAGATGCAATTTGGGTCATTGTTGATAGATTAACCAAGTATGCTTATTTCTTACCTATACGAGAAATATATTCACTTAAACGTCTTGCTCGTATATACATAAATGAGATTGTAAGACTGCATGGTATGCCAATATCCATAGTTTCTGATCGAGACCCAAGATTCACTTCACGATTTTGGGTTAGTTTGTAAAAAGCTATGGGCACGGATTTACGATTCAGTTCGGCATATCATCCTCAAACGGACGAGCAGTCGGAGAGGACTATTCAAACTCTTGAAGATCTATTAAGACTTCGTGTCCTTGACTTCAAAGGAAGTTGGGACAAGTTCTTGCCATTAGTGGAATTCTCCTACAACAATAATTATCAAGCAAGTATCGGCATGACTCCATTCGAGGCATTGTATGGACGTAAGTGTCGTTCTCCAGTATGCTGGGACGAGGTGGGTGAAGCAACGTTGTTAGGACCGAAATTGGTACGCATGAGAACGAAAAAGATTTAAATGATCCGGCAACGTATAAAAACCTCACAAGATCGACAAAAGAGTTATGCTGATCTTCATTGAAGGGATGTAGAATTCAATGTTGGAGAGCATGTGTTGTTACGTGTTGCTCAATGGAAAGGTGTTACAAGATTTTGAAAGAGAGAAAAGCTCAATCATAGATTCATTGACTCATTTAAAATCCTTGATTGAGTAGAAACTGTGGCCAATAGACTCGCCTTACCGCCAAGTATGTCTCGTGTTCATAACATTTTTCATATATCTATATATGTTACGTAAATATGTGGAAGACCTGAACCACATTATTGAATTAGAATCAGACGAGATATCGGAAGATTTAACGTATGAGGAGGTACTTGTTAAAATCTTGGATAAGAAAGAACATACTCTACGCTCCAATGTTATACCTCAAGCCAAAGTTTTATGGAGAAACCACGATGTTGAGGAAATGACCTAAGAGTTAGAATCTGAAATGAAATCAAGGTATCCTCACCTCTTTGACATATCAGATACGTACACCAATTTTGAGGATGAAATTTCATAAGAGTGGGAGGTTGTAAGACCCTAACTTTTATGAATAAAGAATAATTTTCTCTAAATATCATTTTGAAAATTATGATGTGGATTTGATATAATGTTATAGTTGTGGGTAATATTTATAAATTTTGCAAGGTAAGCAAGTTATCATAAAATATTTGTTTGGTCGGGGAATATTCGTACGACGGTACAATCATTGGTGGACCCCACAACGAAATTACTGTTGGAGTTAGAAAATGACAGAAATATCTTTTTATAAAAATAATGGCGAAAGTTTTACTGTTAACTTTTGAAATACCCGGTGATAAAAGTATAGTAATACGCGTGGTTGCATAGTAGCGCACTGTATTGTATAGTATCTTTGATTATTGATGCTTCCGTGAGAAGTCACTCAGTTTTATTCAATTAATGCCACATTAATTGTTGCATAGTATCTTACATTATTGATTCAATTATTGTCACAATATTTTATATTATTAAATCAATAATTGGGACGACAAAGTTATTCATATTATTATTTGTATTATTGACGATGTCTAGAAAGTTCTGTCGAGGAAAGGGGTTTGGTCACCTAATTGCGCGTCAATAAAGAAAAATCCTTATCGGAAAGCCCCCTCTTTCCTGGAAATGATCTGGTTGTTAATATTTTGAGTTATAATATTAATGATAAATGTTATTAAAAATGTGTTTTGTGAAGCCAAATGAATTGAGATAAATAGAGGGGATTTTTATGATGTATTTGTTGTAAATTTTGTTTATTATATGGACCCCCCCACTTACCCATTTTTTTAAACTGTCGGTAGAAAGTTATCTCAGTTTTGTTTATATATATATATTTCAAAGTTCACGGGGGGGGGGGATTACTTGGTCAGAAGGAAGTTATTATTATTATTATTATTATTATTATTATTATTATTATATAAAAAGTTTTGTTTTTTATGAAAAATAGAATATATTATATTTTATTGCATAGTGCTGCATAGTAAATCAAATTTTCCAGTCGAAGAAGCGCCCGTGAATTTCTATTACTGTGCGCCCGTGATTTTTCTTTTCAAATAATATCCTGCCATTCTCCTATAAATAGGATGCTTAATTTAGAATTAAAAATCACACAAGAATCAGAGAATTCTTCTTCTATAATATTGAGCGTATTTCTTTTGAGTTTAAGGAAGTTTTGAGCGTAGAAAACAGTATAAATTTTTTTTTAAGAATATCCCCGCCCTACCGGTCAGAAATACTATTCTTTTAAGGTAAGGGATATTATTTTTGTTCAATATTCGTATGAAATAATATTTTCTTCCATACTCTGTTGTATGTAAGTAATATTATTTCGTTTCATATTTCAAATTCTACACTCATTTTGTTACGTATTGCTTCTATACTCCTTAAAATTAATAGAATATCCTTGAAACTTACGCTTCAACTAGTATCTTTTCATAAAAATATTATTCTGAATATTCTTGATAATTTTTAATCTTTTCATGCCGGGATACTATTCACGGGATACTATTCATGAAGTACTATTCACTCGGGTACTATTCACCCGGGGTACTATTCATAACAAAATTTGATTTCTTTTCTGTCTAAATCATTTTTGATACAATATTATTCTTGAATTTTACTCCACAAAGCAGCATCATGTTGACAAATTGGACATTATTAAATTCTGGATAAATTGAATTATAAATCTTTAAAATTTATCCTTGCTCTCATTTAATTGAATTTTTATATCATTGTCATCATCCTCATGCTTATATTATGATGAAAGTCATCTTTGGCCCGTAGTGCATAGATGGACTGTTGATTGGTATGATTATGACTATGTATCGGTATAATCATGACCTTTAATGTTACAAATGATGTGGTAAAAGTCCTCATTGGCCCGTGGTGCATTGATGGACAGTTGTTGGCATGATCATGACCATTGGTGATAATAACGAATATCAATGGCCCGTAGTGCATGGATGATTCGTGGATGTGATAATAATGAATATCATTGGCCCGTAGTGCATGGATAATTCAGTGTTATGGATTATATATTGAGCTGAGTCTCCGTGAAAAAATTGATGATAAACTTTTAAGTCATAGAAGATAATAGATATCATGCTCTACTTGACTTTTCTAATGGATTATTTGTTCTGTTGCAGTTAAACTTGTTGTCTGTTATATTCTATTAGTTTAACACTGTTGAAGGCTAACGATAATTTATTATGCATTATCTTAATCATAATATTTTTTACTGGGCTAGTTGAGCTCACCCTTTGCTTTCATTGTTCTCCTCAGGAAATGAGAATATAACTGGGACTAGTCGGGGAACGGAGTGATGGTTCGAGATGGTGGCTATAGTTGTCCTCACTATTCTATGAAATAGTATGATAATAATTATAATGAGGACTCTATTTGAGTTTAGATATTGTCTACGAGACAATATTCGTGTTAAAACTTTCAGCTATGTTTTGTCGTATTTTACACGACAGTCGTATAATTAAGTTGTATTTATATTCTGTACCATGTATTTGACAACTCAGAATGGGTGATGTATACCTATTTTGGGGGCGTCATAAAAGAGATGTTGCATAATGTGTCGCGAAATTCTTGACATGTCAAAAAGTCAAAGCCGAGCTTCAAAGACCTAGTGAATTACTTCAGCCGTTGGAAATACCGGAATGGAAGTAGGAGCATATCACAATGAATTTTGTGGTAGGTCTTTCGACCACTCAGAAAGGGTACGATGCAATTTGGGTGATAGTGGACAGGCTAACAAAATCAGCGCACTTTTTGCCAATAAAGATTAGATTCAATCTTGATCAGTTGGCAAAGTTGTATGTCAAGGAGATCGTTTCGAGACATGGGGTTCCATTGTCAATTGTGTCAAACAGAGATCCGTGGTTCACGTCAAACTTCTAGAAATGGCTACAGGAATGTATGGGAATACAGTTGAGAATGAGTACGGCGTATCATCCTCAAACAGACGGCCAAAGCGAACGAACAATCCAGACGTTTGAAGATATGCTTAGAGCATGCATCATGGATTTCAAAGGAAACCGGGACGATCATTTACCGTTGGTTGAATTCGCCTACAATAACAGTTACCATGCGAGTATTGGCATGACGCCTTATGAAGCATTGTACAGCAGAAAGTACAGAACTCCACTTTGCTGGGATGAAGTTGGTGAAAGTCAACTGTTAGGATTGAAACTGGTAGAGCAGACTGCTGAGGTTGTCAAAATCATCAGGGCAAGATTGGTAGCTGCTTAAGAAAAACAGAAGAAATATGCTGATCAATACCTACAAAGTCGCGAATTTGATGTAGGAAATTTCATTTTTCTAAAAGTTTCTTCTTAGAAGGGGAAGATTCAATTTGGTAAGAAAGGAAAATTTAGCCTGAGGTTTATTGGACCCTTTGAAGTGCTACGAAGAGTAGGGAAAGTAGCTTATGAGGTAGCTCTACCTCCAGAATTAGAACATGTTCACAATGTTTTTCATGTTTTGGCGTTACGACCATATAAATCTGATTATAAGAATGTGATCGAGTATGAACCGCTACAATTTGATAAAGATTTGTCTTACGAGGAAATTCCTATCTAGATAGTTGATAGGAAAGAAAAAGCGCTCAGGAATAAAGTAATACCTTCTGTGAAGGTGATACGGAGGAACAGCAATGCCGAGGAAGCTACGTTAGAACTCGAAGACAAAATGATGAAAAACTATCCTGAGTTATTTGATTGATCTGTGTCTTCGATTCTAGGGACAAAATTATTGTAAGGAGAGAAGAATGTGACGAATGAATTATTTGAGTTGTGATTCTAAGGACATAATCCTTGTAAGGAGGGAAAAATGTAATAATTCAGAATTTTTACATGTAAATTTAAATATTTATTGAATTAAATAAATATTTTAGTTGATGTGTTTATTGTTAAATAAATATTTGTTTAATTTGATTATTTATTGATTAAATAAATAATTCATGAGTTGTGGGGAATTAACTTGATTAAGTATAATATGTTAATTAAGTTGATACTCGGTAATTTGGTAATTTTGAATTTTGAAGGAAATGAGTGTTGAGTTAATTATTGTGTTACATAGAGGCAATATTCTAATTTATTTAATAATTAAATTAGAGAGTTGAGAATAATTAAATAAATTGTTATAATGTTCTTTAGTAGTTAAAAAGTGATGTGCTAATTTATTAAATGAAATTATAATGAAGATTATAATTTTGTGGCAATTTGATTTAATAAAGTGTGACAATAAACTACTTAATAAATGAGTTATTAAAATTAATTAAAAGAGTTTTAATTTAGTTTTTACAAAACAAGGCTTAAGGATTTTAAGTTTTTAATTTTAATTTAGATTTTTTGCCAAACAAGCCTTAATGGCTTTTGAATTTAAAAAAAGTAACTGACAAAGAATTAGGAAGGGGTATTATATGTTTTGTCAGTTTTTATATTACGTAATAATATATATTATATGTATATACCAGTTTTATAAGTTACGTATAGTATAGAGAGAGCAAAGAAGAAAAATAGAGAAAGAAAAGAGAAAAGCTTGAGAGAAAGTAAGAAGTCTGTGAGTTTGAAGGAAGGAGTTTGAGAAATCAAAGAGGTTAGCTAATCATCTTTGTTGGTTAAACAAGCAATTGAAGGTATAATTTTAATTTTTAAAGTTTCGTTTTGTTTTATTTTAAAAGTTCTCTATATTTGGGTTTCATGAACAATTAGTTTTAGTATGGGTTAAACATGTTAATTAGTAAACATAAACTATTTTTTTGTGGTTTATATATGATTTAGAGTACTTTAATCCATGAAAGTATAATATATGTGAAGAAATTATGTTTACAGAAAAATATAGATATGTATATTTGATATAGCTTATTTTAGAATGAAAAATTAATACCCAATTCATAGCATAAAGTGTAAATTGACTGTTGATTATGAAAATACATGAAGAAACGAAATAAAAATAATTGAAACTAACTATTTTGGTTGAAAAATGAGTTTACATTGATTAATTTCGCTAAGAATGTCAAAAAGTGAAGAAATAGTAAAAACAGAGAATTTAAAGGTTGTAATTTTGATGTTTATGTGTTTATATGGTTAGAAACATTAGTTGTTGTTTATGTAAAGTTTATACTACTTGGGTAAGTTGGTATTGTTGTTAGAAAGGAGATTTTAGGACAATTTGGTTTTGTTTTGTGTTATTCGCAAACTGGAACGGCGTAGAATTATGCCGCGGCGCTGCAGCGCCGGCCCAGAGCGCAGTTCCAGCGCTGCAGCGCTAGTTTAAGACCTAAGTTGAGCGCAGCAGCGCCAGACCAGCGCTGCAACGTCAGTCTTCAATACAAACTGGGGCGCTGCAGCGCCAGCTAGCAGTTTAACCTAGAAATTTGATTTTTAATATACAATTGTGTAATTGTTAATATAATGTAATGTTATGACTATAAAAATGTGATTTGTCATATTGTGGTGTTATAGTACCAAAAATGAAAAATATTATTAGTAATTATTGAGTTATGTGATAACTAAAGAGTTGTGTTATTGCATTAAAAGTGTGGCTTAACCATGTAGTTAAACCTAAGACTATAAGTTGTACATGAAATAGATACTTAATTATGTACTGAGATCATGTAGAAACTAATTATGTCATGATGACATGTGTATAAGATATTGAGAATCAAGTTATATTGTTTAGCTTACACGCAAGACAAGTTTTCGAACCTTAATCTCTATTTGAGCTTATCCTACCTTACATATTTTATGCAAGTTCTCTAACCCTAGTTGTAATTGAACAAGTTTCTTTATCCTATCTTGTTTATAAATTACGTAAGTTCTTGAATTCTATTGAGCAAAGTTCTTAACTTTTGTTTCCTTATTTGGAAAATATAACCTTAGCTTATCATTTTGTTCAAGCAAGGTTTATTATATCTTTTCAATGCTTTGAAATTTATTCTTTAAGCATGACTTTGATGTATTATACTATTCATTTATGGTTCATAACTACTCGATATTATGTCATTGTTGAACCCTCGCATTGTCATTAAACTTTTGATTCAACTAATCCCTAGTTGATGTACGTTGAACTCTAAATTACCCTTGAAACTTATCCAAATCAAACTTCCTTTGGTGCGGACTCGTATGTTAAAATTGAGATGAACAACCCTATTATAGGGGATTATTAAGCAAAAGCGTTTAGATGTTTGTGCACAATACATGGTACGAAGGGATGATCTCCCTAAGTACGAGAAGAAGGTCCAAATAGTCTAATGAATGTTAAAGATTTAAGTAGATATACTTATAATTTGGGACATAGTTCATGGTCTTGTGACTCTCAGATGATATTTCATATCAGTTCATGTTTATCAGTACTATAAAATGTTATTCAGTTTAGTTAAGCTTACTCATTGCCAGTTATTATGTTTTCTTTCAGTGAGCATTTTTTTTGCTCACTCTTGCATATATATAAACATTGCAACTAAAGTTGAGAAGGTTGATGAGCCAATCACTAGCAAAGGGAAAGGAAAGATGAATAAGTGTTAAAGACTTGTAAATCTATTGACATTTATGTTTTCAGACTTGGTTTAATTATGTGATGTAATTATTTAATTTTCCTCATTTGATGAATGTATTTAGGTTAGATGACCTGGGATTTATTGGATTTAATTATGTAACCATTTAATGGGAAGATTTATTGCATAAGTTTTATTTAATTTGGGTAATTAGAATTGAAAGTTTGGACAATGAACACCAAATCATGTAGAAAAAGAGTACCCAGATTTGGGGGTGTCACAGGCAACGTATACATGCCTCACAAGATCGACAAAAAATTTATGCCGATCTTTATCGAAGAGACGTGGAATTTAATGTTGGAGATTATGTATTGTTACGTGTTGCTCCATGGAAAAGAGTTACGAGATTTGGAAAGAGAGGAAAGTTCAACCCTTGATTCATTGGTCCATTTAAAATCCTCAACCGAGTAAGAACTGTGGCCTATAGACTTTCCTTAACGCCAAGTATGTATCATGTTCATAACTTTTTTCACATATTTATATTACGTAAATATGTGGAAGACCCAAACCACATTATTGAATTAGAACCAGATGAGATAGCGGAAGATTTAACGTATGAGGAGATACCTGTCAAGATCTTGGATAAGAAGGAATATATCCTATGCTCAAAGGTTATACCTCAAGTCAAAGTTTTATGGAAAAACTATGATATTGAGGAAATGACCTGGGAGTTAGAATCTGAAATGAAAACAAGGTATTCTCACCTCTTCGACATACTAGGTACGTACATCAATTTCGAGGACGAAATTTCATAAGGAGGGGAGGTTGTAAGACTCTAACTTTTTATGAATAAAGTTTAATTTTTTCTAAATATTATTTTTAATAATAAGGTGTTGATTTGATATAATGGTATAGTTGTGAGTAATATGTGCAAATTTTGTAAAGTAAGCAAGTTATCATAAAAAATTCGTTTGGTCAATGAATATTCTTTTTGTCGGGAATATTCGTACGATGGCATAATTATTGACGGATCCCACATAACGGAATAACTTTCGGATATAGAAAGCGCCAGAAATAACTTTTTTATAAAAAATAACGGCAAAACTTTTACCGTTAACTGTTAAAATACCCGGTGATAAAAGTTCAGTAATACGTGTGGTTGCACAGTAGGACACGATATTGCACAGTATCTGTGATTATTGATTCTTACGAAAGAAGTCACTCGGTTTCATTCAATAATTACCACAGTAGTTTTTGCATAGTATCTTATATTATTGATTCAATTATTGTCACAGTATCATTTGTACAATATTTTATATTATTAAATCAATAATTGAGAGGACACAATTTTTCATATTATTATTTATATTATTGACAATGTCGAGAAAGTTCTGTTGAGGAAACGAGTTAGGTTATTTAATTATGCACCAATAAGGAAAAATCCTTATCGAAAAGCCTCCTTTTTCCTGAGAATGATCTGGTTGTCAATATTGTGAGTTATAATATTAATGATGAAGAAGTGTTGAAAGATTAAAAATATGTTTTTTAAAGATAAGTGATTTGTGGTAAATATTTATTCAATTTTTTATATAAATAGAGGGTTTTGTTATGAAGTATTTGTCGTAAGTTTGACTTATTGTATGGACCTCCACTTACTCATTTTTTAAAATCGTCGGTAGAAAGTTGTCTCAGTTTTGTTTTATTATTATTATGATAGTAATAAAACAGAAAACTTTTTATATAAAACAGAATATTTTTTATAATATATATAAAGTTATTTATTTTATTAGATTATAATTATAATATATTATATTATATATAAAGTTTTTGATTATTAGAATATTTTATTGAACAATAATGAATAGTAAAAATCAGAAAATTCACCGAATTCATTTGTGAAAAACTTTCTGTTCATCCGTGATTATTTTCTTAAATAGTGCCCTGTTATTCTCCTATAAATAGGATGTTTAGTTAAGAAATGAAAATCACACTAGAATCAGAGAATTCTTTTTCTATAATATTGTGTGTATTTCTTTCTAGTATAAGAATACTTTGAGTGTTATTAATAGTGCAAGATTTTCTCAAGAATATCTCTGCTATACCAGTCAGATTTAGTCTCCTACTAAGGTAAAGGATATTATTTTTTTTCAATACTCTATAGTATGTAAGTGATATTATTTCGTTTCATATTCCTAAATCTACACTTACTTTGATAAGTATTGCTTCTATAATCCTTAAAATTAGTAGAATATCCTTGAGTTTTGCGCTTATTCTAGTATCGTTTCACTAAAATATTTGTCTGATCCTTTTTATTAAATTTTAATATTTTCATTCAGGGTACTATTCACATAGTACTATTCACTCAGAGTACTATTCACGAGATACTATTTATTATAAAATTAGTTTCTTTTCTGTCCAAATTATTTTTGATACATGGATATCATTTTTGAATTTTACTCCATAATTGGTGATCATGTTGACAATTTAGACTTTCTTGAACTCTGGATAAATTGAATTATAAATCTCTAATATTTATCATTGATCTCACTTGATTCTTTATATCATTGTTATCATTCTCATGCTTAAATTGAGCTATAAGTTATCTTTGGCCCGTAGTGCAAAGATGGACTGTTGATTGGTATGATTATGACCAAAAATTGTGTATTGGTATAATCAAGACCTTTAATATTACAGATAAAGGTTTATGGTGAAAGTACGTTTTGGCCCGTAGTGCATAGACAATCCGTTGATTGGAAATAATTATTGATTGGTGTTACAGGGATAAAATATTGATGATGAACTTTTAAATCATAGAAGATAGTAGACATCATGCTTTTCTAATGGATTTCTGTTTTCGCTGTGGTTGTTGATCTAAAACTTATTTTCTATTGTATTCTATCAGATTTTTTCCTGTTGAGGACTAAGGATAATTTGTTCTAAATTATATTAGTCATAATATTCTTTAATGGGCTAGTTGAGCTCACCCTTTTCCTTTTGGTTCCATTGTTCTTCTCAGGAGGCGAAAATGTGGCTGGGACTTGTCGGGGAGTGGAGTAATGGTCCAAGATGGTTATTATAGTAATCCTCATTATTTTGTAAAATAGTATTATAATAATTGTAATGAGGATTTTATTTGAGTTTGGTTATTGTCTACAAGAAAATATTTGTATTAAAACTCACAACTTATATTTTATCGTATTTTACAAGACAATTAATAGTTGTATAAATGAAGTTTGTATTTGAATTCTGTACCATGTATTTGGCGACTCGGAATGGGTTGTGTAGACCTATTTTGGGGGTATCACATTTGTGTTCCATATATTAAAAGATTTAACGAGAAATTGATCCCAACCAAAGCTAAACATATTCAAATGAAATGAGAGATTTATAAAGCTTTGTCAATAAGAAATAGTTGATTCTTAAAAAATGGATTAATTAAGAAGAGTTATTCTCCTTGGTTTTGTCCTGCATTTTATGTTGAAAATGCAGAAGAATTAGAGAAATAAGTTCCCAGACTAGTTATAAATTACAAACCTCTAAACAAAGTTTTGAGATGGATAAGATATCCAATCCCAAACAAGACTGACTTATTAAATCGATTTCTTAAAGCACATGTCTTCTCAAAATTCGATACGAAAATTGATATTGGTAAATCCAGATTCGAGAAGAAGACAAATATAAGACGATGTTTACTATTTTGTTTGGTCATTATGAATGGAATGTTCAGCCTTTTGGGTTGAAAAATGCGCCCTCAGAGTTTTAGAATATCATGAATGAAATCTTTAATTCATTTATGGACTTTATGATTGTCTATATTGATGATGTTTTGGTGTTCTCAAAGGACATAGATCATCACTGGAAACACTTAAAGGTTTTTCAATTTGTAGTTAAAAGAAAAGGGTTGGTGGTCTCGGCTAAAAAGATGCAACTCATTCAAACAGATTTCTTGGGCAAAATATCACCCAAGGACACTATATTCCTTTTGATAGAGCGATTGCGTTTTTTGAAAAATTTCCTGATAAAATCTTGGATAAAACGTAACTTCAATGATTTTTGGAAAGTGTTAATTATATTGTAGATTTTTAAAATTTTTTGGCAATAGATGCATCTACTCTCTATAAATGGCTTAACAAGGTTCCTACAGCCTAGACTGAAGAATGTACAACGACAGTTCAGAAGATTAAGCTAAAAGCTAAATTCTTACTTTGTTCTGATCCCGGTGCCCTTAAAATAGTTGAAACAGACGCTTCTGAAAATGGTTTCGGTGGTATTCTTAAACAAATCAAGAATTCTAAAGAAATTTTGGTTCGTTTTGTTTCGGGGGTGGAATCATACGCAGAAAAATTATTCTACTATCAAGAAAGAAATCTTATCAATAGTTTTGTGTGTGGACAAATTTCAAGACGATCTCTTAAATCAGAGATTTCTTCTAAGAGTTGATTGTAAATCAGTTAAAGAGGTTTTAGAGAATGATATTAAATATATTGCTCTAAACAAATATTTGCTAGATGGCAAGCCTTGATAACCGTATTCAATTTTGATATAGAATTTATAAAAGGGCAATCAAATTCTCTATCAGACTTCTTAACAAGAGAATTCCTATAAGACACTTTTAATATTTGTGTGCTATCTCTTGACATGTCTCCTAGAAGAACAACTAAACCAACTATGGAAAGATCTATAATTAAGTCCTTAAAGGACAAGCGTCATGATCTAAGAAATTCCATAATAAAGGGAAGGCTCTTGAGCTTAAAATTTATGAAGAAACTGAATATGTGGATACAATTCTTAAAGAAGTTGTTATTGAAGACATTGAATTTGCAAAAATTCCTGATGAAGTTACAGGATTATATCGGTCTTACTCACATGATCTTCCTACAGTCCTCCCTATAACAAGAGAATTCTTTGAAAAGATTTTAGTAGAAACTGGGTTTGTTAAAATATCTCAAAAACCAAGAGATAATCATAATTTGTCCTTTCCTATAGTAAAGCTTTTTAAGATTATAGGTCCTAAAGAATGGGGTCAGGACTTAAGAAAAAATAAATATTTTATTGACGGACAAATGTTTCCTAAAGCTTATAACCATTTTGATTATATCTTGGCTTGAGAGAAATTTATTTTCTATCTAAATGATTAATATACACACAATTGGTTTTTTCATCCTAAACTTTCTAAGGATTTGAAAATCACTGATTTCCTGGCATGGTTTCAAACTTGGTTAGTAATTGCAGCTATTTTCCCAAAAAAGATTGATGAGGGATTTGAAAAATACTATCAAACGTTTAGTAGTCTTAATGATAACCAGGATATGTTAACATTCTTCTGCAGTTATGATATTCCTTGGATCTTTAAATGGCCCTATAAAATTGATAAGCATGCAGGAACAAGAGTTCACCGTTGACTCCAAAAGGTGGCTATTAAATGGTGGTAAAAGTTCGATATAGATAGGGTTATTAAGGATTTGCCCATTCCTGTAACTCCTCAAAGTTATAATATGGATGAGTATGATGCGTCTCAGAAAAAACTTAAGTCTGCTCTTAAAGGTATCTCAAGAAATGAAATTCTAGATTTCTTGAAAAATTATAATGATACCGAGAACATGCAAGACAGCGATGATGAGGCATCTTCGAGTAATTCGTTTGGTGGACCCTGCGTTCAACCTCAATAATGTTTACAGGTTTGGTGAATTTTGGGTATCTGGTGCTACTGGCGTGGGATTCTAAGGCTTAAAGTCGTTTGTTGGTCCAAGTTGGTTTTGTAATATCCCGAGTGTTTATGATATCGATCCTTAGAAAAGGAAATAAATGGGTTAAAGAATATATAATACTCAAAATATAATTGAGTTCAAGTGAAAGTTATAAAATAAAACCTAGAATTTGTTGAGGTAATGAATATAATAGGAAATATAAAACCTATATTAAGGTAATGTGTTGAAGATATTCAACGATAAATTTTGAAAAGAGATTTGGTAAAAACTGAGTAAGGGAGGTTTCGTTGATTCCAAGGACAAAATCTTTATAAGGAGGGAAAGATGTGACAACCCGAATTTTTATAACTTATTAAAATAAGAATTTAATAATTAAAATTCTTATTATGAGATGTTTTGAGTTTGAGTATGTATCTATACGTGTTACATATTTTGAAATATGTGTTCTGGTGTGAAGAGAAATATATATATTCATATATTGGGAAAGTGAGCTTTAATAGTTAAGTTAACTATTGAAGAAATTAAATGAATTTTATAATTAAGTTAAATATTTATTGAACTAAATAAATATTTTTAAATAATTTATTTATTGAGAAAAATAAATAATTTATGAAATTGTGGTATAATAATTTAGTTACATGTGTATGGTAATTAAGTTAAAGCAAAGGTAAATTTTATTCTTTGAAGATTTTATTTAATGAATTAATAAAATTAAATGAGTTGTTTAATATTAAAGAAAATAAATAAATTAAATAAAGTGATATTTCTAATTTATTAATTAAATTAGACATATGTAATTATTTATTAATTATAAGTATAATTATAATAAAAATTATAATTATTATAATTGCTATTATAAGTTATTTAAATTAACTAAACTAAAGTTATTTAAATTAACTAAAGCGTGACAAGTGGAAACTATATAATATAAGATTATTAAAATAATCTACTATGGGGGAATTGGTGTGTGGCCAAACAAGGCCTTGTGTGGCCTTTGGCTTCTTTAACTGACGCCTTTTTGTTTTTTTTAACTGAAAGAGAACGTGGGAGGATGGCCATATCAGTTTTTTTTACGCGTTCTTTTCTTCCTAAGGCTATAGTCAGAGAGTTTGGAAGAGAGGAACACAGTGAAACACAGAGAGTTTGGAGAGAGAGCAAGAGAGGAATCACTGTGATTGAAGGGGAATTTCTAAACCTAATCATCATCTTTTTGCTAGCAAACAATCAAAGGAACAAGGTGTAACCTACTCTAATGTTAACCCTTGTTTTTGAAATTTCTATTGATAATTGTGTTGAATTGATATATATATATATATATATATATATATATATATATATATATATATATATATAAAGGGTTTATACTCTGTTAATTATCACATGTGAGTGTTGTTTGATAATAAAAATTCATGTAATTTGGGTTTATAGGAAGAAAGTATATAACAGTGGTTATGTTTGAGAAAATGGCTTTAGAAAGTACAAAAATTGATGCTCAATATTTGTTATAATTTGCAAAATATGTTTGTATGTTAAAAAACGAAAGCGGCGTAGTTGGAATCGTGTCAATTGATTAAGAAACGAATTCGTGGCGATCGATTTCGCTAAATATGTAAAAAATGAAGAAATTTAGAAATTGGGGGTTTTGATTCTCCAAATTTGTGTATATGTGATGTTTTTGTATATAGAATGATGTTTAGCATGTGTAACCACGCTATAGAGTTTTAGAAATTGAGTGTGGTGTTTTCGATGAATTTTAGTTTGAATTGGGTTTCAGCCGTGTAACAGAACTGCTACTGCAGTTTCTGTCTGTGTGTGGAGCAGCTGCGCCGGTACCACAGGCAGAAACGGCGCAGTTGCGCCGATGCCAAGGCTTGGGACAGCGCAGCTGCGCCGTACCCTGAGCCTAGGCAGTGACTTCTGCTCATTTGTAGGGCATGATTTATGGACTTAAATTAGTTTAGCATACATGTTAATGATGTTAAGACATAATGTGGATTACAACAATAGATTGTAATGCGTTGTAATGCAAAGTGTAAAGATTTTAAGTAATTGCTTAATTAAGTTATGCAATGGAACTAAATGTGATGTTTTCAAAAGTAAGAAATAAATGATAAGGTTTATGTTGGTTTATAGTGAGATATAAGTTGAGAGAATTTGAATGTTAACTTGATTAGTTAATCTAATATATGTTTAAAAGGATGTAAAAACGCGTTACAAGACTTAACTGTCAATTGTAAGGGAAGCGTAACGAGATAGATTATATAACTTAGTTGTTGTTAACAAGTGTAACACATCTAATATGAGATAATGGAGTCTATGACAACTTTGCTGAACGTTAAGGGTCAGTTACGAAAGAAGTATAAAGAAACACAATATGGGATTACGTAATGATAGGTGTCATACGAAGAGGAGTAAAAACCTGAAGTTATGTGTTAAGTTTCAAAGAGACACAAGTTATAAAAAGATTAAGACTAAGAGTCATTGTGGTTTCATTATATGTGTAACTAATGCATGTGAATATGAACCTTTGAATTGTTGTAGGATGTACGCAAAGCATTTAAGCTATTTTTTGGTAATTGGTAATCTACGAACCAGGCAAGTCTTTTAGTTTCTATTTGCTATGTGAACATAATGATTAATTGTTTTAAATTGTTATTGCAAAATGTATGATGTGTTATATATATGTTGAAAGTATGAAATGTTAAAGTCAACTTATGACTACGTTGATTGATTAAAGCCTGCTGATTGAGTAAGGAACTCAATCTTTATACTTATTATATGAACTACAGCATGTATGTTATATGTTGAGCATATTATTATGTGCTATGTGATGCATGAAAACTGTTAGATTTTGCTGGGCTGTCGAGCTCAACCTTGCAAATAACCATTTTTGCAGGTTAAGGATTGAAGATAACACTATGTGCTACTTGAATGAAGTGGATCAGAAATAATATATGAAGATTTATATTTTAGCTAAAGTTGCTATTTCCTTAAACCATGATTAAGATTCATGAGATGTATTAAATGTTTTATGATGTATAGTTTTATATTGAGTTGTAAAGCTAGAGTTAGAGTTATATGATATGTAAAGGTTATCAGATTGAAATGTAAAATTTTATATGATAACAGTGATAAAGCGAATCATAAAATAAGATTGATTCAAAGACATGTAGTTGATAAAGGTTTTGATTCACGGAATTAAATTAAGAAGACATAAAAGTTTAAATTATTCCGCATTTTATAAAGTTTAATATAAATAATGATGTAAAATCAGAAGTTAGATGTTAACGACCGAAGTCGAGAATTAAATTGTATGAATTTTGGGGTCATTACAGTTGGTAACAAAGTTATAGGTTATAAACCTTAGGTAAGAGTACCCTAGGCTATAACCTTAGAGAATAAAGGAGAAGATGATAAAGAATAAGCTCAGATAGAGTTTGAGCAATAAGAAGTAATTTAAGAAATTTATAAATAAGGGATTAGAACATGCGTGAGAGGATTCAATGAGGAATCTCGCAGAGTTATGGGGTTACCCAACTCCAATAATAAGAATGTAAGGTGATAATAGATATACAATGTCTATAAGAAGAGTTTGGTAAGGAAGTTAAGAATAAAAAGTTATAGTTAAGTATGGTACAGTTGTACTCTTTAGTAGTTGATGTATGGTATCTGGGCTAAACGATTCCTTTATAGAGCGGAGGTATATACGAACTAGCAACTCGGAACCTAGTTTGTTGGTTATTTGTGGGAAACCACTCAGCGTACCATATTGAAACTATTAGAGACTCGATGTGTACCAAGTATATAAATTTATACGTATGATGAAAATGTAGAACTTGAATGAAATGTTGAATGATGTAAATGAAGTTAGAAATTCTTAAATGAAGAATTTTTATATAAACAAGAAGATTCAAAGAAGGATCTTGAAGAGATATAAAGATAAGAAATGGGAGTTACCCTAACTCCAATAGCCAAGATAACGAATAATGTCGTAAATGATGAAAAAGGAAAGAAAGGGGATCGTAAAACAAAACGATCACGAGTTAAGAAAAGAATTTTAAGGGAGATGATTATAGAATAAGATCACGACGTGATCCGTTTAAGTTATAAAAGAAGGATGGTTTGTAATGTTTGAATAATTATAGCTTAATATTATAAAGATAATGTACTATGATATAGTACGAGGTAAACTCACAAGGAGTTATAGATAATGTGATATGAGGAATTCGTATTGAGCAAGTTAAGAGCAAGTTATGAGTAAGATAGAGTTAGGTGGGATTTCAATTGAGGACTCATGTGATGGCTGAGTTGTACAAATCTTTGTATTGACGAGAGTTTTGTGCTTGCGCTCAGTTTATCACATTGATAATCATTGGAATGTTGGTGTCGCGCTATCAATGTATATATGGCGAAAAGGTGATTCTTTTTCCATGTGTATATTTGATAGTTATAAACTATTAATATTAGCCAAATAATATTAGGATTATGTGCGTTTCTTAAAACTAATGCATATGGTAAGTTCGTGACTCATAATAATATGGTATGTTTTGAACCCCTCAGCGAATGGACGCCTATGGTCTGACTAGGATAAGTTTTTAAACTCATATTATTGTGGCAAGTCCTGAACTTCCAATGTGCGATAAGTTTGATGAACTATACTGGGGATCTGGGAGATTTGTAAGTTGAAATACAAGAATATTTAGTATAAGAGCATTGATGGTGCTAGAAATAAAAAGGGTTAGTTAGTAATGAAGTAATGGAGTAAAGATTGAAGTTGATGGATACCTGGATATTCTAAATCTACTAGCTATGCTAGACTTTCGAGATTTATTGACTTCGTGCTTGTAACAACCCGATATTTTTTATATAAATAAATAAGAAATTTTGCGTATAAATTTTTTTTATTAAGGATGAGAATTTGTACAAGATAATATATATATGTATTTATGTGGTAAATAAAAATATATTTATTACATAAATATTTACAAATAATTTTATTTTAGAATTATTGATTATTAAAAAGTATAAACTCATAATAATTAATTTATAATAGAAATGTTTTTATTAATTATTTTTCATAAAAATATAATCATATATTATTTAAATAATATATGGAGTGATTTTTAGAATAAATATAATAATTATTGTATTATATGAATTTTAGTACGGATTATTAAGTTAATTATTTTACCTTAATTATTAAGGTTAAATATGAAGAATAAATCAGATATGGAATTCAAACCCTAATTTTGGATTATTATCAAGGTATGAGAATAATAATATAATATTAATTTATATTTTGATTTTTCAGTGCTATAAATATGTACTGTATGTACGTATTGATGATGATTGGTCAATTATGGTGTTTAATTTTAAAACTCTTTTATTAATTTATTAAACCCTAATTTTACTGGTAGAAACCCTAATTGGAAAATCAACTGTGAGTTTAAGACTTTTATATAACTGTATTATATATTTTATGTTGTGTATTAAGTGATTAATTAGGTAAACCCTAATTAAAATTCAAGAAAACCCTAAATATATTTTTAAAACCCTAATTTTCAATTAAAAACCCTAATTTTAATTAGTAAGTTATAATTAAAATTTTATTGAACTTTAAATATAATTGTTCAAACCCTAGAAATTATTTGGGATACCTTAAGGATTAAAATCTAGATTCAAGCACCATGGACAAGTATACCCTTAAAATAACAATACAAATAACCAAATTACCCTTATTTAAAAATGGATTGTTCTAAGAATTGCATGACTCATCACTTGTGTTTATCCCATGTGTGTAAAACCAGCCAATCCTTATCCTTATTGCCACCTTGCAAGCCTAGATGCATTGGATCTAAGTATATAAATAGATTAGGAGAGAGAGAAAGTTAATTTGTTAGCTTATTTTTGCAAAACTCACATCCTTGAGCCTCTCTCTCTAAAACCCACGAAAATATTTGCTAGATCAGATCCCAAGACCAACCCCACGCATACCAGTAACAGATCAAGAAGCTAGAAATCAAAATTTATCAAAGAAAGGTATTAAACCCTACTCAAAAATCTGTCCAAATTTCGGTTGTTAGATGTTATGTTTGAGTGTTAGAATATGTTGTTAGTAGTGTCTAGTGATGATCTGGGTTGCTAGATGTTGAATCCGTAACATCTAGAGGCTCGGATTTGAAGATTGACAAAATTTGGAAAAAAAAATTTTGTATCTGACAGCCTAATGTCAGGCCCTGTAGATCGTTCTCTGTTATGTGTTTTTGTTGTTTTTAAGTTGTTATGTGTAATTTGTAATGTGGTCTAGGATCTAGAAAAAGAATCAGGGTCATTTGATGTTTAGAATGGAAGTTATTAACGGTCAAATACCGTTGACCGACATTGACCGGAAGTAATCTGGGCAGTCAAGAACATGCCCAGATCGTTCTGACAAGAAGTTCGTGGCCCTTGATCTTTCTGGTTGTTAGTTGTTTGTTGTTTTTGTTGCATCTATGTTGTAGTCTTGTATATGAACTCCAATGTTATGCCTTAAAATCTCCTTTTTATCAAACATAAAAGTGGTAATCGATGGTCAAACCAAGCCGGATGAGCATGAAAAGCTGTTTTCTGGGTAACCCAGAAAACGCTTGAACATGTCGTCTGACATGGTTTGACCGAGTCGAATCTGGCTATTCTGTTGTTGTTTTGTTGATGTTAAATAATAGATAGGTAGTAGTACATGTTGTCTACAATCTGGTACCCTTATATCACTTAAACATCACACAAATCACAAGTTGTGGAAGCCCAAAGTAGGCTACATGAACTGTTCTTCATTTCTGGGTAACCCAGAAATGAAGAACAACCTCTGACAGCTACTTTGGTGGGTTAGATCTCGTTGGTTATGTGTGGTATGAACTTGATTGTTGTTAGATATTGTAGTCTTGTATTAGTACTACATGATCTGACAAACAACATCTCTAAAAACACAACACACACGAAGTTAGACTTGGTCAAACCTGGTCACTCGGTAATGGGCTTGATGTTCTGGGTTTCATAAAGAACACCTCAAGAACACCTATAGCGACAGTTTCGTCGCTTTAAGGCCCTTTAGCGACAGTTATTTATAAAAATTAATTATTTTTATTAAATAATTAGTATTAATTAGTTTTTAATTCTAAAAAATACAAAATAAATTATTAAAAATTATTTTAAATTCCAAAAATTAGTTTTCAATTATTTTTAATATATTTCATAAATATTTAATATTTTTGGAATATTAAAAGTATTTAATTTATTTAATTATAATATTAAATAAATTATTCAAAAATAATTTTAATACTTGAAAAATCATTTAAAATTATATTATGAGATAAAAAAATATTTTAAGTTATTTTTAATAACTTTTGATATTTTGTGATGAAAGTCATTAATAAATTAATATTAATGATAATTAAGTTATTTATTAAATACATTAAATAAATTAATTAAAAATAATTTTATTGAATTAAAAATTATTTTAAATAATAATAAGATATTTAAAAATAGTTGAAGTTATAAAATATAACTTTCAATATTTAAAGGTAAATTTTATTAATTAATTATTATTAATGATATTAAAATTATTTAATAATTATATTAAATAATTGAGTTTAAAAATAATTTTAATATTAGAAAAATTATTTTAAATAAAAATAAAGTGTTTAAAGATATTTTAAGTTATGAAATATAACTTTTAATATTTAAATGATAATTTCATTAATAATTCAATATTAATGATATTAATTTAACATTAATGATATTAAATTTATTTAATAATTATATTAAATAAATAGTTTAAAAATAGTTTTATTAATTTAAAAATCATTTAAAAGGGGATATGTAACGACCCCAAAAATCCATACAATTTAAATCTCAACTTTGGTCGTTAACCACACATTAAATCTCAAATTTTACATCATTATTCGATATTAAAAACACTAAAATTGCAGAATATTTAAAACGTTTATACATTTCCTTCTTTCATGCCCTGAATCGCAACCTTTACATTACATCTCTTTGATTCAATCTTATATCATGAATCGTTACAACAAAATGACTATACAAAGTCTTACATCATAACTAAATATCCATATACATTGGATAGCTCAACTTACAATTCAACAACATGTTACGTTCAAAATATGAAATACATTTCTCATAAAACATAAGTAATCTTCGTGAATATAGATCTCTATAACTCACTTAGCACATATCTTTACCTTAAAATCTTGACCTGCAAAAGTGGTTATTTGCAAGAGTGAGCTCGACAGCCCAGCAAAGTCTAACAGTTTTCATGCATCACATAACACATAATAACATGCTCGATATACATCTCATTAAGGTAACATGGCATACATGCTTTTAATTCATATAGCAAATATAAAGATTGAGTTCCTTACTCAATCATCATTACTTAGCCAAAACAATACAGTCATATATTGACTTAAATATTTTATGATTTTAACATGTATAACATATCATACAATTTAAAATAATTCATCAAGTCCACGTAACAAATAGGAACCGAAAGACTTGCCTTGATCGTTGTTTACCAATAACAGTTTAACAGCTTACAGTTATCTGCACTTCACGTGCCCTACACAATTATATAATCATACACATCAACTATTAGTCACATAACAACACATAGTAATTGTAATGTAAACTCTACTCCACATCTCATAATCTTTCCTATTAATTAACACACAATGTTCAATTAGATTGTGTTAACTTTTCGACTTATGTAATATTCGAAATTCATTAAAGTGTTCAAATTTTGCTAGGAATCATTATTGGTTTTATATTAAACCTATTTCATACTTTATAATATCCATTTCATTTGACTAAAAACACTTTTTTTACGTTCATTAACAATTATCACGGCGTTTCGACGTTTATTCGTCACACGCCCGATTGTATCTTTTGTGTATGCTTACTATGCTTCTATAACTTATCTAATACATCATTATATTAATGTTAAGCATCATTATATTTACTAACATTCATGTTTTATAACTTAAAATAACATCTTTTATCGTCAAGAGCACTACACTAGCATACGTGCATGTCTGACGCCCTCCGATTGCCTTCGAAAACACAACAGTCCTAAAGATGACCATTTTGACCCTTCATAACGATTTCAAATTGAAAACCTTAAAGAATAAAAGTTGTATGCCTATTCGTCCTCGTTCCGAATCATCTTAAATCGCATCAATCAGAGTTCGTATGAAAAAGTTATACTCATTTTAGTAAACTACGTCCGGTCAGTTTTTTTTTTTCAAAATTTTGGCTTGACAGAACACCCCCCCGCCGGGGCGGGGGTTTTTGCACTAGGGGGGCCCGTCGGGGCGGGGGTCACTGCTGCGATTATGCGATTTTAGCTCTAGAACACTAAGAAAAGCCAAATTAGGCCTCCAAACTCCTTTCTAACAACCATACCAAACTACCCAATGAGTAAATAGGTTTACATAAACATAATCTAATGTTTCTAACACGTTTCTAACCATATAAACAACGTAAACATCAAAGATTACAACCTTTAATTTTACTATTTCTCTTCTTTCTTCTTCTTTTAACATTCATAGTGAAATTATTTACTGTGAATTCGTTTTTAAACCAATTCAAGTAATTCCAATTGTGATAACTTATATTCTTAACATACTAACACAATACACGATCAATTTCAATAATAAATCATAACCAAACATTAATTTAATAGTTTAAAAAGCCATTTTTCAAAAATTATTTCATAGAAAAACATTATGAACCCAATTCCTCTTGTTTATCAAAATTACATGGATTGAATTGCTAGAACAACCATATAACTCATAATCAAACACTATGAACATGATTTCATCATGTTCATCATATCTTTGTGAATTGAAACTTTTGAACAACTCTAAAACTCTAAAACTATGAAAATATAGAAGAACATGATTTTAAAACTTGTTTTTACAATACTTGTATTGTGAAAATCCTTTCATGGCATACAATCACATATGAACACCATATATACATATAAATACATAATCATGAAAACCTAATTTTATAAAGACTAAATACATAACATCTTAATTTAGTATAAGTGTTAGTTTGATACCTTTCTAGGTTGAATTAGGAGAAAATATGGAGATGATGAAAGCTTTTCTTTTGTTTTCTCAAGGTTTCCCCTTCTTCTTCTTCTTCTTCTTCTTCTTCTTCTTCTTCTTCTCTGCATTCTCTCTTCTTCTCTTTGTTCTTAGTTTAGACTTAGGTTTAGAAAACTAACGTAACTTAGTGTATATACAATATACATATAACACATATAATTATAGAATATGTAACTCCCAATATAATTACATATACTAATTATCAATTTAATATATAAGTTACAAAATTAGAATTTTAAAAGCCCTAAGGCTTGTTTGGCAAAGCCATATTAAAATAATGACTTAATCATTCCTTAAGCCTTATTTGGCAAAACAAGATTAAAATAAGAATTTCAAAAGCTCTATGGGTTTGTTTGGTAAAACCAAATTAAAACTCTTTTAATTTATTTTCATAAGTCGCTTATAATATAGTTTATTGTCCCACATTGTTTACTTGGATTTCCATATCCAATCCTAATTAAATAAACTAATTACCACATACTAAATAAATTTCTCACTTGACCAAATATTACAAAATTATAATCTCATTATAATTTTATTTAATAATTAATATATCACTTTAATTATTAAATTACGATTTCCATATAGCAACTCATGAAATTTTTAACAACTCTCTAACTGTTAAATTAAATTAGAGTATTATCTAATAAATTTAATTCACAAGTATATACTAACAACAATCACATAAATAAAATATTTATTTAATTTCATAAATATTTTAAATTACAAATAAAATTTTGGATTGTTAATAAAATTCTGGATTGTTACATCATTCCCTCCTTACAAGGATTCTGTCCCCAGAATCACAACTCAAATAATTCATTCGTCACATTTTTCTCTCCTTATAAGGATTCCGTCCTCGGAATCACCGAAACCCTACCTTACTCAGGTTTTCGTCAAATCTCTTCGTTGAATAACTTCAACACATGACCTTAATATTTGTTTTATATTTACTACTACATTCATTTCTTAACAAATTCTAGGTTTCATTTCATAACTTTCACTTGAACTCAAATATATTCTGAGTATTATATTCTTAACTCATTCATTTCGTTTTCTAAGGATCGCTATCACAAACACTCAGGATATTACAAGATATAAATGAATTAAAAATATTTTAAGTTAGGACTTTTAATATTTAGATAGTACATTAATAATTTAATATTAATGATAATTATTTAAAAATGATTTTAAATGTTTTAAAAATCATTTAAGAGTAATATTAATACTTTAAAAATATTCTAAGTTATTTTAAATAACTTTAATATTTTGGAAATGGTTTCATTAATAGTTTAATATTAATTAAATATTAATAATAATTGAATTATTTAATATTTAAATCATTTAATAATGATTCCGATGTTTAAAAATTCATGATAAATTATAATAAATATTTTAAAATTGTTATAAGTCATTTAAAAATAATATGACTGATACTAAATTATAGGACAGAGTCTTAGACTCGATAATTACGCGATAAAGTTGTCGGTACACCGACATATTTCAGAAATTGATGTGGACTTAGATAATGTGATTAGATAAGTGATTATTTGTGATTCAATGGTTATTAAACATATATGACAATGTGATTAGGTTATGTGCTGACTGCAATAAGCAGTGTTATGTGTTATAGTATGTTATTCTAATCGAACGAACGATCTTATTAATGATAGGTCGTGAGATAAGCGATAAAACTAAGTTATAAATTGTAAGCAGCACATCAGGCAAGTATCTTACCTTTGCATTTTCTTTATGCAATGGACGTGAGTATGAATATTTATGAAATTATATTATTAATGTACAGATTATTAACTTTATATTATATACGCTCATTGATTATCAACATGTTAGTATATGATAATTCAGATTTATATTTTGTTCGTTAATTTCTATAAATGGTTATACAAGTGTCCCCACTTGGATAATCATTGTATTTAATCACATGTTGATACACCTTTGTCAATTACCCGTATATATATATATATGTTGAATTATAGATTATTGTTGAACAAGATAAAACCTTTGATTTGGAACCCAGACAAGTATGAACATCCCTACACGGGAAAACTTTTATGCGCCCAAGGCGGACAGAGTGAACGATACCCTCGTTCTTGCATGTAGTATTGATCAATGCAGGGTACAACGGGCTGATCACCCCCGTGCCAGTAAGTTATGACGGTTTGCAGATGAATTTCTGTTTAACCTTTTCAAAAATGAAAATAATGTTCATAATATGTCACCTTAACCCTAAATATAGTCATTACGTAGTTTCAAAAATTTGAAAGAGGATTGTTATGTTATTATTATCGGTACAGATTACTTCACAACTATTGATCTGTTGTAGAAGGGTAGTATAAAAAAAATATTTAAATTCTTTCAGCTTATATATATATATATATATATATATATATATATATATATATATATACTTGTTATTACTTGCTGGGCACTCAAATGCTCATCCTTGCTTAATTTAAATATTTTCAGCTAATTGTGAACAACCAGAAGGCTCGACTAAGAACAAAGGGAAAAGGGAAGGTTGCAGAATAAGTTGGTGTTATTTTATGTAATAGTTTATCCTTAGTAAGACAATGATATTAATTATCTATCATGTATTGTAAAGAATGTTTAAAGGTTACGTACTTAGGAGTTAGACTCTGATAATGATGTAAATTAAGTTTAATATTTATATTATGGTGATTATTATTATTATTATTTCGCTCATAGAAATGGTATCGTGAAGCACCGAGTTCGGGTTTTAAGTACCCGGATTTGGGGGCGCCACATCATGGTATCAGAGCTTAGGGTTAAAAACCTTAAGTGGGTTAGACCTTAGGCTATAACCTTAGAACAGAGGGAAACGTTGAAAATATAAATAACTCATATAGAGTTTAAAAAGAGATGAATTGAATAAATTCATCATCAAACAAAATAAAAGATGACTTATATAAAACTCTTATTTACTGTATGTATATACTATATGCTAATCAGGATAACTTATGTGTGTAGATGTCCGGTGGGAAATGCTTGTTATATGCTTATAGCATGAAGAAGGATCAAATCCATGCACCCGAGCTGATATCGAAGCCAATAGCTGAAATGGAAGCTCACAATGAAAACAACTCAAATGATATGGTTATCGTAGAAAACGTAATACCAGATCCGGAGATAGTGGAGCTGACAGATAGTGATTCAGACACTAAAGTTGAAGTAGACCAAACATCAACGGAGGTGCAAGATCTAAGGAACAAGGTTTCTTCTCTAGAAAGGTTGTGGGAAATAGAAAAGTTGTTGAATAGTCAGTTGCGTCAAGCGTTAATAGAAATAATGGAAGAACAAGATAAGCTTAAAATCCAAATTGATCAGATGGGAGCCTCAAACAACACATCGTGTGCAGCTCCGAGCAAGAAGGGGAAAAGAAAGATAAAAGATCATGACTTAGAAAAATTCGGTAACAACCAAGAGGACGCTAACAAAATAGAAAAGTGTACAAACTGTGACAAGAAACATGAAGGCGTATGCAGGAAAGGGAGAAAGATATGTTACATTTGCGGACATGAGGGACATACCTCTCATCATTGTCCCGACTTTAAGTTAGGAGCATGTTTTATCTGTGGGATGGAAGGTCATTGAGCGAACGGTTGTCCAAGGAAAAGACTTAGTAAATAGGTAGTATAGGTTCTGTTGTGTAGATATGTTTAATGTAATATATATGATAAGTATGTCTGTGTAATGTGATGTTTTCAACTTTTGTATTAACTCAAGACTGTAAATCCCGACTTTTGTAGTCACAAAGGGATAAATGATGTTAAAAGAAGTATGTGCTATGTTATGTAAATATTCGTTAAATGAATATGAATCTATGTTTGAGTAAAGAAACTAGTTTAATATATTAAACTTATATGATAAGGTTTAGAATGTAAGTTAAATTTATGATTTTATTTAATCAGATAAATGCCGCCAAGACGTCGAACTCGAAATCAAAGGGCAGAAGAATCTGTCAACAACGTTGGAGGGCAACAACAAGCAGACCCAATGCAGAACTTTGTGAACATGATAGCTCAGGCTATGCAACAAGGAATTCCAGCCGCAGGGAACCCGCCAGACAACCGCTTGGCGAAATTTAAAGATTTTAAGGCTATAGGACCTCCAGAATTCAAAGGTACAATTGACCTTGTTGAAGCCCAGACTTGGGTTAAAGAGATTGAAAAAGCATTCATGATAGCTAGGGTAGCTGAGGGAAAAAAGACCGCTTTTACCACCTATATGATGAAGGGTGAGGCAAACTTTTGGTGGGAAGCGAATCAGACAAGGGCAGGAGAAGGTGTAGTTACATGGGAGAGGTTCAAAACTTTGTTTTTCGAGAATTATTTTTCACCTAGTATGCAGGCGAGGATGGAGGTTAAAGTTTTAGAGTTGAAGTATGAGAATATGACGGTGTTTGAATACGCCGCCAAATTTAATGAGTTAGCTAGGTTTGCCCCGCATCAAGTTGATACGGAGGCTCGGAAAGCTAGAAGGTTTGAGCTGGGATTGAAACCCTGGCTCTACAACAAGGTGGCAGTGTTGTAAATCCCTACATTTACAGCACTCATAGAGAAGGCGATTATTGCTGAGGAGGAAAGTGAGGCCATGAGCCTTTACAACAAGGAGAGAAAGGATAAGGGTAAGACCAAAGGAGCTGGGAAGGTAGGAATTAATAGTGGGAATAGGGGTTATAGTAGCAAGAGGAAGGTGAGCAGTTTTGAAAATGTGCAAGTGAAACAAGAAGGTGTCAAGAAGCAGGCGGTACAATGTAAGACATGTGGGAAGAAGCACTCGGGGGAATATTTGAAAGGGAAGTTTGTATGCTACAAGTGTGGGCAGGAGGGCCATATCTCTCTCAACTGCCCCAATCCTAGGATGAATAATGGATGCTTTCTGTGCGGATCGACAGAACACAGGGTGAAGGATTGCCCGAAGAGGAGGGTGGAGGTAGGTAGTGTGAACCCGGGCACTGGCAGCGGAACTTTAGCAATCACCGGACCGACTTCGTCAAGTAAGCCAACAAAATCAATGGCAAGGGTCTACAACATGACAGTCTAGGATACAGCAGCAGTTGGCAGTGGAACTCCATGTATTATTCGTATAACTTTTATTTTTTATATATACATGAATTTCATATATATAGTAAATTATTTCTAAAGAAATTTTGAGGGAGGAATTTGAGTTCTTTTAGAAATCAAATTTCCGTTTAATCAGAAAGACAAGCTTTATGTGAATAGTTAAAGATTAGTTCGATCAAAAATTGATCAAGATCTAATTACGATGATTGTGTATACTATGTACCCGTGTATGTATAGGTTTTAAAACGGTGATTCCGGGGACGAAATCTTTATAAGGGAGGGTGAATGTAACAATCCGATATTTTCTATATAAATAAATAAGAAATTTTGCGTATAAATTTTTTTTTATTAAGGATGAGGATTTGTACAAGAAAATATATATATGTATTTATGTGGTAAATAAAAATATATTTATTACATAAATATTTACAAATAATTTTATTTTAGAATTATTGATTATTAAAAAGTATATACTCATAATAATTAATTTATAATAGAAATGTTTTTATTAATTGTTTTCCATGAAAATATAATCATATATTATTTAAATAATATATGGAGTGATTTTTAGAATAAATATAATAATTATTTTATTATATGAATTTTAGTATGGATTATTAAGTTAATTATTTTACCTTAATTATTAAGGTTAAATATGTAGAATAAATCAGATATGGAATCCAAACCCTAATTTTGGATTATTGTCAAGGTATGAGAATAATAATATAATATTAATTATATTTTAATTTTTCAGTGCTATAAATATGTACTGTATGTACGTATTGATGATGATTGGTCAATTACGGTGTTTAATTTCAAAACCCTTTTATTAATTGATTAAACCCTAATTTTACTGGTAGAAACCCTAATTAGAAAATCAACTGTGAGTTTAAGACTGTTATATAACTGTGTTATATGTTTTATGTTGTGTATTAAGTGTAAGACCCCGAATTTTATAAAATAAAAGTATTCAATTTTTCTTATAATTACTATTCAGTAAATGGTTAAATCGATAAAAGTTTAAAGTTATGAGTGAAATATGATTTTTTTTTCAAAATAAGCAAGTGGTTATAAAATAATCATTGTTGTCGGGGAATATTTGTTTGGTCGTGGAATATTCTTTCTGTCGGGGAATATTCATACGACAGGGCAGCCATTTGTGGGCCCCATAACAGAATAACTGTCGGGTGAAGAAAACGACAAATTTGAGTTTTTACAAATAACGGCGTAGTTATTACCGTTAACACTGTTGGAATACCCGTTGGTTAAAATACAGTAATACGCGTTATTGCACAGTAGCACACGGTATTGCACAGTATTTTTAAAATTATTGATTCTTACGTAAGAAGGCACTACTCAATAATTGTTACAGTAATTACTGTTCAATATTTTACTTTATTGATTCAATAATTGCTGCGTTGATATTTTATATTATTTTTGTTTCAATAATTGTTGCTGCACATTATTTTCTATTATCAGATCAATAATTCATATTATTTGAATAATATTATTAGATAGCATTATTGGCAATGTCTAGAAAGTTCTGTCTAAGGAGAGGTTTGGTCATCTAATTGCGCGCCAGTAAGGAGAAATCCTTATTGGAAAGCCCCCTCTTTCCTGGGAACGGCCTGGTTGTCATAAATGTGATTCTGTAATATTATTTGTGAATAATTAATTATTGATTCATATGATAAAGAAATATTTATTTTATGTGGATATAAACGAGGGATATATTTTTGTGGTTAAAAATGAAGGAGTTAATGTTGAGGTTTTTATCCGTATTTTTGTCGGAATGGAGGTATTAAAAATCAGGGTTTTTGAGATATTTTGCGGGGGTTATAATTTTTAATCCGACCGTTGGATCGTGGTAATTTTTGGATATGTTATACATATATAAGTTGAGTATATGCCCACAAATTTTGAACCGTTAAAAATGAACGTATGATTTATTATGAATTTTACGAGATGACTGGTTCAGAAATTGTTGAATTTTCAGAGTTTATCATTTTGGTGGAAAATTCTAGAATTGGTGGGCCCCACTTGTGGTTGGTGAAGAAATGTGCTGAATTATATTTCGAATGTGGTGGGTGGGAATAGTAGCAGGTAAAGCCATCAGGTTGCAGGTCAAACCTACCAAAATTTTCCTATAAATAGAGGGCTAAGTTAGAATTGAAAATCACACCAGAAACATAAGCTTTCTCTCTTTCTCTCTCTATATTATGAAGCATATTTTGTGAGTTTTTAGATACTTGGTGAGTTTCTATTCATTAGTGCAAGTTTCCTTCAGCATCATATCCGATATCCAGTCAGAAGTACTGCTCTTTTGAGGTAAGGGATAGTAATGGATTTTAAGGGTTGTTATGATTTTCAGTTTCGTAATTTTTCTGATCTTCAAAAATTATGGAAAAATTTGAAATGATATTTTGATGAGTTTTATTGATTGTGTCCAAAAATGGTGATTTTTGGATGTATAGATTAAGAGTTATGAATTTTACGGGAAAATACTATTTTAAAAGTAACCGCTTATAATTCCTTGTGGTTAACTCCAAAATTGATGAAATTTTTATTGGGAGTACATATGTATGATAGAAGTATACTCTGTAAATTTCAGAATTTTTGGACAAAAGTATAATTTTTGATAAATGTCTAAATATTCGGTGGTTTTGGCCATATGAAAAATAGTAAATGAGTTTTAAAAATTCTGAGAAAAATTTATGTTCAATATGGGACTATATTATGCTAAATCCCAGAAAAGAAATATTTTTGGAACTGATTTGGTATTTTTCATGAAAATGAACTAGTTATGAGTAAATGAATTAAATATGTTATGTGAAGTAAGAAAATTGGAAAATAGGATTTTATGGCTTGAGAATTTTATATGAGGTATATGCAGATTTTTGATGAGGGTTTTGATTATTGGTGATAAAATCTTATGAGTTTGGTATTTTAGAATGATTAAATGCATTATTTAGTAAAGTGTAAACAATTTAAATAAATTGTTTATAAGCTTAAGAAATATTATTCTTTCAATATCATTATACCGAAATACTGGTATGGATTTTATTGTGGAATTTCTACCTTTTTGTGTCGAGTTTACTATTTATGAGTTACTATTCACGAGTTACTATTCATGAGTTACTATTCACGAGTTACTATTCACGATAAAAATTGGTTTCTTTTTCTAACCAAATTATAGTTGAGTTATGAATATTACTCTTGAGATTAAAACTATGTATTGATTATATTGATTTTATTATCATATATAACATTTTTATAACCTTGATGTTAAAATTCTCTTTCACTAGAGTGTAAAGATGGGTAGATTATTGGTATGATCATGACTAGGGTTCTCTTTGGCCTGTAGTGCAAAGTTAAATTGTGACTGGTATGATCATGACCATTGAATTTATAAGTGAATATCTTTAGCTTAAGTGCAAAGGTGAATTGATCAACATGGTTATAATTATTGTTTATATAAATTCTGAAATGATTATATATTTCTTTGAGATATTAATATCTTTGGCCTGTAGTGCAAAGATGAAATATTGATGAATATCTTTGGCATGTAGTGCAAAGATGAATTGTTGATGAATATCTTTGGCCCGTAGTGCAAAGATGACATGTTGTTGAATATCTTTGGCCAGTAGTGCAAAGATGAACAGATGTTGAGATAAACATGACCAACTGGTGATACAAATGAATATCTTTGGACGTAGTGCAAAGATGAAGTTATTAGTATGATTATGAACAGGAAATGTGATTTTGTGTAACCATGATCTTTGATGTTTCAGGTAAAGATAGGTGATGAAAATTATCATCGTCCTGGATGAGAAGAGGAATTTAGAACTACAATTATGATTATGAGTTATTCATATGATTGTGGACCAGAATTGTTGATTGATGTTACAGGGATAAAATATTGTTGGTGGATTTTTAACATGGAGAAGATAATAGACTTTATAGTCTATTTGACTCTTCTAATGGATTGCTCGTTCTGCTGCAACTATGGTTGAAATTTTTATCATTTACCATATGTTCTAAATCTCTGATTTATTGTTGATGAAGGCTATTGATAATTGAATTATCTTTAGTCATGACATTTTTTACTGAGCTAGTTGTGCTCACCCTTTTGCTTCACAATTCCTTTCAGGTAATAAGAGTGTAGCTGGGTCGAGCGGGGGTAACAAGGGAATAGAACGGTGGTCATCATTTAGTAGTTATATTTGGTGAAGAAAATAGGGTGAGGCGAACCCAACGTTGGAAGGGTGTTTTGTCACTATCATACAAGATGTCTAATGACATACAACCTCGTGTCATCATAAGACAGGGTTGTGCTCATCCACTTGCTGAGTATATCTATGGGCACTACCTATATAATCTTGGTGTTTGTTTGAAGTATAATTCTCAATTAGAGACAGTGGAGATAATGATAAGTCAAGAGAAGACTCACCATTGGGAAGAATATGATAGTAATCTTCTCGTTTTTCTTTGGAGTCTATTGGGTCAACCAAGGATAATTCTGTGGCCATATGATATCTATCATAACCTAGATGCGTGGCCTCCCATGTACGAAGGTTTTCTTGAGCACTTCCCAAAGATTCTAATTTCTAAAACAGTTTTTGACTATACCTTTATGTAAGGTGTTATTGTGAGGTGATGTCCACGGTTGGAACATGAGTCACATTTGGTATATATTTGTATCCAAACTCACAGCATATGTGTTGTTGTATTTTGCACGACAATTGTTGTAATAAAGTTGTAGTTGTTTTCTGTACCATGTATTTGGCGACTCAGAATAGGTTGGATGGAATGAACCTATTTTGGGGTTGTCACAGGTGGTATCAGAGCCATAAGTAAAGAGCCCCAAGCCTCTATCTGGTGACATCCTGTTGATGAGGAATGCACCGAAGCCAGACTCTCCGTAGGGGACGCCGTTCTGTGGTGGCAAGCTGATAGGTACCTTTGTGAGGTGCTGACACATGATGGTGTCCAATGTCACAGGTGGTATCAGAGCTTAGGGATATGATCTCTGGCGGAGATCGGGGAATACAACTAGGAGGGGAGAGATGAGTAAATCCTTCGCTAGTGTGTCCTACCTAAGCTTATTTGTTGGTCAGTCATAATATTGGGATATTATGTGATATGTTAATTTGTTTAATTAACCCTTGTTTTATGGCAGTATTTGAGAATGGCAGCTGAGAATGCTAATAATGGAGTGAATGAGACTGTGGGGATACCTCTAATCACTAACCGTGATAATGTGATGTCAGACGAAGAAGGAATTAGAGATATCCATGTGGTGAGTGAAGAATTGATAGTTACACCCGAGATAGTCGCAGAGGTAACAGCTGAGACTGAGGAAGAAGAGGAAGAAGAAGTACCAGAGGAGAGTTTATTAGAGGTATTATATGATCAAAATGTAGAATTTCAAAATCGTATTCATGAGTTAGAA
Organism: Panax notoginseng; assembly: GCA_016801055.1. Lineage (NCBI taxonomy): Eukaryota > Viridiplantae > Streptophyta > Magnoliopsida > Apiales > Araliaceae > Panax > Panax notoginseng. The sequence continues at coordinate 23,515,320 of CM029021.1, forward strand.
GAGCAGGCAGAAGAACGACAGGCGGTCGTGGAACAAAAGGATGCTACAATTCAAGCTTGTGTTACCCGATATGTGATGCTTGAACAGAAGCATTCTTTGGCAGAGTATAAGATGATAAAAATAGAATCTGAGCTGAAAGAAGAAAAAACTGAACGAGTGAGAATAAGTGATGCATGGGCAAAAGCCGCACGACACGTGGATATTGTGGAAAGAGATGTTCGATCTAAGAAGGCTAAAATAGATGATATGAATTTCTCTTTTTGGAAAGCAATTGGGAGAACCCAACATCGAGTTTTGAATTACCCTGTACATAGCGGTCAACCTGAATCCGATATGGATCGAAGATTGATGATTCAGATCATGAATGAGGAGTACGAAGAGGCAGTTGAGGGAGGAATATGTCCTTTAGAAAGGTATATTCCAACGGTAATGATGACGCCAAATGCTGCTCCAGACAAGTCAAAGCCGAGTAGTTCGAGGGATGGAGGTTGTCATGACTTCCCAACAAATGAGGAACCCAAATGAAATTATCATGGGAGATGAGCAATGGAGAAATCATGATGATCTGAGAGATAGAATCTGAAATGGAAGCAAGGTATTCTCAACTCTTCGAAATACCAGGTACGTAAATTTTGGGGACGAAATTTCATAAGGAGGGGAGATTGTAAGACCCCGAATTTTATAAAATAAAAGTATTCAATTTTTCTTATAATTACTATTCAGTAAATGGTTAAATTGATAAAAGTTTAAAGTTATGAGTGAAATATGATTTTTTTTCAAAATAAGCAAGTGGTTATAAAATAATCATTGTTGTCGGGGAATATTTGTTTGGTCGTGGAATATTCTTTCTGTCGGGAAATATTCGTACGACGGCGCAGCCATTTGTGGGCCCCATAACAGAATAACTGTCGGGTGAAGAAAACGACAAATTTGAGTTTTTACAAATAACGGCGTAGTTGTTACCGTTAACACTGTTGGAATACCCGTTGGTTAAAATACAGTAATATGCGTTATTGCACAGTAGCACACGGTATTGCACAGTATTTTTAAAATTATTGATTCTTACGTAAGAAGGCACTACTCAATAATTGTTACAGTAATTACTGTTCAATATTTTACTTTATTGATTCAATAATTGCTGCGTTGATATTTTATATTATTTTTGTTTCAATAATTGTTGCTGCACAGTATTTTTATTATCAGATCAATAATTCATATTATTTGAATAATATTATTAGATAGCATTATTGGCAATGTCTAGAAAGTTCTGTCTAAGGAGAGGTTTGGTCATCTAATTGCGCGCCAGTAAGGAGAAATCCTTATTGGAAAGCCCCCTCTTTCCTGGGAACGGCCTGGTTGTCATAAATGTGATTCTGTAATATTATTTGTGAATAATTAATTATTGATTCATATGATAAAGAAATATTTATTTTATGTGGATATAAACGAGGGATATATTTTTTTGGTTAAAAATGAAGGAGTTAATGTTGAGGTTTTTATCCGTATTTTTGTCGGAATGGAGGTATTAAAAATCAGGGTTTTTGAGATATTTTGCGGGGGTTATAATTTTTAATCCGACCGTTGGATCGTGGTAATTTTTGGATATGTTATACATATATAAGTTGAGTATATGTCCACAAATTTTGAACCGTTAAAAATGAACGTATGATTTATTATGAATTTTACGAGATGACTGGTTCAGAAATTGTTGAATTTTCGGAGTTTATCATTTTGGTGGAAAATTCTAGAATTGGTGGGCCCCACTTGTGGTTGGTGAAGAAATGTGCTGAATTATATTTCGAATGTGGTGGGTGGGAATAGTAGCAGGTAAAGCCATCAGGTTGCAGGTCAAACCTACCAAAATTTTCCTATAAATAGAGGGCTAAGTTAGAATTGAAAATCACACCAGAAACATAAGCTTTCTCTCTTTCTCTCTCTATATTATGAAGCATATTTTGTGAGTTTTTAGATACTTGGTGAGTTTCTATTCATCAGTGCAAGTTTCCTTCAGCATCATATCCGATATCCAGTCAGAAGTACTGCTCTTTTGAGGTAAGGGATAGTAATGGATTTTAAGGGTTGTTATGATTTTCAGTTTCGTAATTTTTCTGATCTTCAAAAATTATGGAAAAATTTGAAATGATATTTTGATGAGTTTTATTGATTGTGTCCAAAAATGGTGATTTTTGGATGTATAGATTAAGAGTTATGAATTTTACGGGAAAATACTATTTTAAAAGTAACCGCTTATAATTCCTTGTGGTTAACTCCAAAATTGATGAAATTTTTATTGGGAGTACATGTGTATGATAGAAGTATACTCTGTAAATTTCAGAATTTTTGGACAAAAGTATAATTTTTGATAAATGTCTAAATATTCGGTGGTTTTGGCCATATGAAAAATAGTAAATGAGTTTTAAAAATTCTGAGAAAAATTTATGTTCAATATGGGACTATATTATGCTAAATCCCAGAAAAGAAATATTTTTGGAACTGATTTGGTATTTTTCATGAAAATGGACTAGTTATGAGTAAATGAATTAAATATGTTATGTGAAGTAAGAAAATTGGAAAATAAGATTTTATGGCTTGAGAATTCTATATGAGGTATATGCAGATTTTTGATGAGGGTTTTGATTATTGGTGATAAAATCTTATGAGTTTGGTATTTTAGAATGATTAAATGTATTATTTAGTAAAGTGTAAACAATTTAAATAAATTATTTATAAGCTTAAGAAATATTATTCTTTCAATATCATTATACCGAAATACTGGTATGGATTTTATTGTGAAATTTCTACCTTTTTGTGTCGAGTTTACTATTTATGAGTTACTATTCACGAGTTACTATTCATGAGTTACTATTCACGAGTTACTATTCACGATAAAAATTGGTTTCTTTTTCTAACCAAATTATAGTTGAGTTATGAATATTACTCTTGAGATTAAAACTATGTATTGATTATATTGATTTTATTATCATATATAACATTTTTATAACCTTGATGTTAAAATTCTTTTTCACTAGAGTGTAAAGATGGGTAGATTATTGGTATGATCATGACTAGGGTTCTCTTTGGCCTGTAGTGCAAAGTTGAATTGTGACTGGTATGATCATGACCATTGAATTTATAAGTGAATATCTTTAGCTTAAGTGCAAAGGTGAATTGATCAACATGGTTATAATTATTGTTTATATAAATTCTGAAATGATTATATATTTCTTTGAGATATTAATATCTTTGGCCTGTAGTGCAAAGATGAAATATTGATGAATATCTTTGGCCTGTAGTGCAAAGATGAATTGTTGATGAATATCTTTGGCCCGTAGTGCAAAGATGACATGTTGTTGAATATCTTTGGCCAGTAGTGCAAAGATGAACAGATGTTGAGATAAACATGACCAACTGGTGATACAAATGAATATCTTTGGACGTAGTGCAAAGATGAAGTTATTAGTATGATTATGAACAGGAAATGTGATTTGGTGTAACCATGATCTTTGATGTTTCAGGTAAAGATAGGTGATGAAAATTATCATCGTCCTGGATGAGAAGAGGAATTTAGAACTACAGTTATGATTATGAGTTATTCATATGATTGTGGACCAGAATTGTTGATTGATGTTACAGGGATAAAACATTGTTGGTGGATTTTTAACATGGAGAAGATAATAGACTTTATAGTCTATTTGACTCTTCTAATGGATTGCTCGTTCTGCTGCAACTATGGTTGAAATTTTTATCATTTACCATATGTTCTAAATCTCTGATTTATTGTTGATGAAGGCTATTGATAATTGAATTATCTTTAGTCATGACATTCTTTACTGAGCTAGTTGTGCTCACCCTTTTGCTTCACAATTCCTTTCAGGTAATAAGAGTGTAGCTGGGTCGAGCGGGGGTAACAAGGGAATAGAACGGTGGTCATCATTTAGTAGTTATATTTGGTGAAGAAAATAGGGTGAGGCGAACCCAACGTTGGAAGGGTGTTTTGTCACTATCATACAAGATGTCTAATGACATACAACCTCGTGTCATCATAAGACAGGGTTGTGCTCATCCACTTGCTGAGTATATCTATGGGCACTACCTATATAATCTTGGTGTTTGTTTGAAGTATAATTCTCAATTAGAGACAGTGGAGATAATGATAAGTCAAGAGAAGACTCACCATTGGGAAGAATATGATAGTAATCTTCTCGTTTTTCTTTGGGGTCTATTGGGTCAACCAAGGATAATTCTGTGGCCATATGATATCTATCATAACCTAGATGCGTGGCCTCCCATGTACGAAGGTTTTCTTGAGCACTTCCCAAAGATTCTAATTTCTAAAACAGTTTTTGACTATACCTTTATGTAAGGTGTTATTGTGAGGTGATGTCCACGGTTGGAACATGAGCCACATTTGGTATATATTTGTATCCAAACTCACAGCATATGTGTTGTTGTATTTTGCACGACAATTGTTGTAATAAAGTTGTAGTTGTTTTCTGTGCCATGTATTTGGCGACTCAGAATAGGTTGGATGGAATGAACCTATTTTGGGGTTGTCACATTAAGTGATTAATTAGGTAAACCCTAATTAAAATTCAAGAAAACCCTAATTTGTAATTAAAAACCCTAATTTTAATTAGTAAGTTATAATTAAAATTTTATTGAACTTTAAATATAATTGTTCAAACTCTAGAAATTATTTGGGATACCTTAAGGATTAAAATCTAGTGATTAAAATCTAGATTCAAGCACCGTGGACAAGTATACCCTTAAAATAACAATGCAAATGACCAAATTACCCTTATTTAAAAATGGATTGTTCTAAGAATTGCATGACTCATCACTTGTGTTTATCCCATGTGTGTAAAACCAGCCAATCCTTATCCTTATTGCCACCTTGCAAGCCTAGATGCATTGGATCTAAGTATATAAATAGATTAGGAGAGAGAAAAAGCTCATTTATTAACTTATTTTTTGCAAAACTCACATCCTTGAGCCTCTCTCTCTAAAACCCATGAAAATATTTGTTACATCAGATCCCAAGACCAGCCCCACGCATACCAGTAACAGATCAAGAAGCTAGAAATCAAAATTTATCAAAGAAAGGTATTAAACCCTACTCAAAAATCTGTCCAAATTTCGGTTGTTAGATGTTATGTTTGAGTGTTAGAATATGTTGTTAGTAGTTTCTAGTGATGATCTGGGTTGCTAGATGTTGAATTCGTAACATCTAGAGGCTCAGATTTGAAGATTGACAAAATTTGGAAAAAGAAAATTTTGTGTCTGACAGCCTAATGTCAGGCCCTGTAGATCGTTCTCTGTTATGTGTTTTTGTTGTTTTTAAGTTGTTATGTGTAGTTTGTAATGTGGTCTAGGATCTAGAAAAAGAATCAGGGTCATTTGATGTTTAGAATGGAAGTTATTAACGGTCAAATACCGTTGACTGACATTGACCGGAAGTAATCTGGGCAGTCAAGAACATGCCCAGATCGTTCTGACAAGAAGTTCGTGGCCCTTGATCTTTCTGGTTGTTAGTTGTTAGTTGTTTTTGTTGCATCTATGTTGTAGTCTTGTATATGAACTCCAATATTATGCCTTAAAATCTCCTTTTTATCAAACATAAAAGTGGTAATCGATGGTCAAACCAAGCCGGACGAGCATGAAAAGCTGTTTTCTGGGTAACCTAGAAAACGCTTGAACATGTCGTCTGACATGGTTTGACCGAGTCGAATCTGGCTATTCTGTTTGTTGTTTTGTTGATGTTAAGTAATAGATAGGTAGTAGTACATGTTGTCTACAATCTGGTACCCTTAGATCTCTTAAACATCACACAAATCACAAGTTGTGGAAGCCCAAAGTAGGCTACATGAACTGTTCTTCATTTCTGGATAACTTAGAAATGAAGAACAACCTCTGACAGCTACTTTACTGGGTTAGATCTCTTTGGTTATGTGTGGTATGAACTTGATTGCTGTTGGATATTGTAGTCTTGTATTAGTACTACATGATCTGACAAACAACATCTCCAAAAACACAACACACAAGAAGTTAGACCTGGTCAAACCTGGTCACTCGGTAATGAGCTTGATGTTCTGGGTTTCATGAAGAACACCTCAAGAACACCTATAGCGACAGTTTCGTCGCTATAGGGCCCTTTAGCGACAGTTATTTATAAAAATTAATTATTTTTATTAAATAATTAGTATTAATTAGTTTTTAATTCTGAAAAATACAAAATAAATTATTAAAAATTATTTTAAATTCCAAAAATTAGTTTTTAATTATTTTTAATATATTTCATAAATATTTAATATTTTTGGAATATTAAAAGTATTTAATTTATTTAATTATAATTTTAAATAAATTATTAAAAAATGATTTTAATACTTGAAAAATCATTTAAAATTATATTATGAGATAAGAAAATATTTTAAGTTATTTTTAATAACTTTTAATATTTTGTGATGAAAGTCATTAATAAATTAATATTAATGATAATTAAGTTATTTATTAAATGCATTAAATAAATTAATTAAAAATAATTTTATTATATTAAAAATCATTTTAAATAATAATAAGATATTTAAAAATAGTTGAAGTTATAAAATATAACTTTCAATATTTAAAGGTAAATTTTATTAATTAATTACTATTAATGATATTAAAATTATTTAATAATTATATTAAATAATTGAGTTTAAAAATGATTTTAATATTAGAAAAATCATTTTAAATGACAATAAAGTGTTTAAAGATATTTTAAGTTATAAAATATAACTTTTAATATTTAAATGATAATTTTATTAATAATTTAATATTAATGATATTAATTTAACATTAATGATATTAAATTTATTTAATAAATATATTAAATAAATAGTTTAAAAATAGTTTTATTAATTTAAAAATCATTTAAAAGGGGATATAAATGAATTAAAAATATTTTAAGTTAGCACTTTTAATATTTAGATAGTACATTAATAATTTAATATTAATGATAATTATTTAAAAATAATTTTAAATATTTTAAAAATCATTTAAGAGTAATATTAATACTTTAAAAATATTCTAAGTTATTTTAAATAACTTTAATATTTTGGAAATGGTTTCATTAATTGTTTAATATTAATTAAATATTAATGATAATAGAATTATTTAATATTTAAATCATTTAATAATGATTCCGATGTTTAAAAATTCATGATAAATTATAATAAATATTTTAAAATTGTTATAAGTCATTTAAAAATAATATGACTGATACTAAATTATAGGACAGAGTCTTAGACTCGATAATTACGTGATAAAGTTGTCGGTACACCGACATATTTCAAAAATTGATGTGGACTTAGATAATATGATTAGATAAGTGATGATTTGTGATTCAATGGTTATTAAACATATGTGACAATGTGATTAGGTTATGTGCTAACTACAATAAGCAGTGTTATGTGTTATAGTATGTTATTCTAATCGAACGAACGATCTTATTATTGATAGGTCGTGAGATAAGTGATAAAACTAAGTTGCAAATTGTAAGCAGCGCATCAGGCAAGTATCTTACCTTTGCATTTTCTTTATGCAATGAACATGAGTAAGAATATTTATGAAATTATATTATTAATGTACAGATTATTAACTTTATATTATATATGCTCATTGATTATCAACATGTTAGTATATGATAATTCAAATTTATATTTTGTTCGTTAATTTCTATAAATGGTTATACAAGTGTCCCCACTTGGATAATCATTGTTTTTAATCACATGTTGATACACCTTTGTCAATTACCCGTATATATATATATGTTAAATTATAGATTATTGTTGAACAAGATAAAACCTTTGATTTGGAACCCAGACAAGTATGAACATCCCTACACGGGAAAACTTTTATGCGCCCAAGGCGGACAGAGTGAACGACACCTTCGTTCTTGCATGTAGTATTGATCAATGCAGGGTACAACGGGCTGATCACCCCCGTGCCCGTAAGTTATGACGGTTTGTAGATGAATTTCTGTTTAACCTTTTCAAAAATGAAAACAATGTTCATAATATGTCACCTTAACCCTAAATATAGTCATTACGTAGTTTCAAAATTTTGAAAAAGGATTGTTATGTTATTATTATCGGTACAGATTACTTCACAACTATTGATCTGTTGTAGAAGGGTAGTATAAAGAAAAATTTAAATTCTTTCAGCTTATATATATATATATATATATATATATATATATATATATATATATATATATATATACTTGTTATTACTTGTTGGGCACTCAAATGCTCATCCTTGCTTAATTTAAATATTTTCAGCTAATTGTGAACAACTAGAAGGCTCGGCTAAGAACAAAGGGAAAGGGAAGGTTACAGAATAAGTTGGTGTTATTTTATGTAATAGTTTATCCTTAGTAAGACAATGATATTAATTATCTATCATGTATTGTAAAGAATGTTTAAAGGTTACGTACTTGGGAGATAGACTCTGATAATGATGTAAATTAAGTTTAATATTTATATTATGGTGATTATTATTAATATTATTTCGCTCATAGAAATGGTATCGTGAAGCACCAAGTTCGAGTTTCAAGTACCCGGATTTGGGGGCGCCACAGTGCCGATGGTTGTACTTTTGATTTTTAAAAAATGTTGGGTCACATTAGTGAACCAAAGAATTTTTAAAACAGTGCTATTATTCGCGTATCTATGCTGTTTGTTTCAGATAGAAAAAAATGATTTGTAAATTTTCAAAATATATTTTAATTATATGTATCGGGTGATATGATAAACGGTGGAGTCATCAATGCAATGGAACCTGGTGTTGGATGTGATCATATGATTGTCAACCCACTATGGTGAGATGTAGTATGACAACGTCATAATCATGGCACCATAAAAAGCTTTTTGAGAATTCTTTAAGATATGAGAATATATATATATATATATATATATATATATATATATATATATATATATATATATATATATTTCGATTGATGTTCGAATTGTTGAAGAAGTATATGCTATTTGATTCAGCTAGACGAATATTGAAAGATGTTCATGAAATTCAAGCGTTCTTTGTCAAACTATCCCAAACCAAATTATTTTGGTGCGAATTCAGATGCTGAAAGGCTGAGGAGAACAACCCTATAAAAAGGAGACATGTTATTGGATACAATGGTTCCGAAAGTAACGCATATAGTCGTTACAATGTTAAGATGTAATACGTTGTGCACGACGTAGGGATACGATAGGCTGATCACCTAGAGTACTTGCAGATGGTGTTTTCAGTCTGTGTGATTGCTAAACATTCTGTTAATGACGGTTTACAGTGGTGATGCACTGTTAAACCTGGGAAAGAGTTCAAGGTCCGTATAGTCTTATGATTATTAAAGGTTCAAGTTGAGAAACTTGATAACCTAGGGACGTAGTTCAAGGTCTTATGACCCCTCAGCATGATTTGGAATATTTTAAATTCCTGTTATTCATATCGCTTCCCAATTATTAAACAATTGTGGAGGATTCTTATTATTCTAAAAGGTGCAAGTGGAAAAGATGAGAAAATTAAGCAAAACATAATAATTTTAAGAAAGAATTGAAATTTAAGAAAGAAGAGAAATGTGAACTCTTAGAAGCGGATGAGGTGAGGAATATGATGGTCTTAGAAAGATCTTTAGAGAAAGAAAGTGGTTATAGAACCCAATGAATGAATAAAGTAGTAACGTAAAATTTATTTTGATAGATTAAATGAATGAGAATTAATAAATAAAATTTCGAGGACGAAATTCTTAGAAGAATGAGTGAATGAAATATCCCGAGTGTTTATGATATCGATCCTTAGAAAAGGAAATGAATGAGTTAAAGAATATATAATACTCAAAATATAATTGAGTTCAAGTGAAAGTTATGAAATAAAACTTAGAATTTGTTGAGGTAATGAATATAATAGGAAATATAAAACCTATATTAAGGTAATGTGTTGAAGATATTCAACGATAAATTTTGAAAAGAGATTTGGTGAAAACCGAGTAAGGGAGGTTTCGTTGATTCCGAGGACGGAATCTTTATAAGGAGGGAAGGATGTGACAACCCGAATTTTTATAAGTTATTAAAATAAGAATTTAATAATTAAAATTCTTATTATGAGATGTTTTGAGTTTGAGTATGTATATATACGTGTTACATATTTTGAAATATGTGTTCTGGTGTGAAGAGAAATATATATTCATATATTGAGAAAGTGAGGTTTAATAGTTAAGTTAATTATTGAATAAATTAAATGAATTTTATAATTAAGTTTAAATATTTATTGAACTAAATAAATATTTTTAAATAATTTATTTATTGAGAAAAATAAATAATTTATAAAATTGTGGTATAATAATTTAGTTACATGTGTATGATAATTAAGTTAAAGCCAAGGTAAATCTTATTCTTTGAAGATTTAATTTAATGAATTAATAAAATTAAATGAGTTGTTTAATATTAAAGAAAATAAATAAATTAAATAAAGTGATATTTCTAATTTATTAATTAAATTAGACATATGTAATTATTTATTAATTATAAGTATAATTATAATAAAAATTATAATTATTATAATTACTATTATAAGTTATTTAAATTAACTAAACTAAAGTTATTTAAATTAACTAAAGTGTGACAAGTGGAAACTATATAATATAAGATTATTAAAATAATCTACTATGGGGGAATTGGTGTGTGGCCCAACAAGGCCTTGTGGCCTTTGGCTTCTTTAACTGACGCCTTTTTGTTTTTTTAATTGAAAGAGAACGTGGGAGGATGGCCATATCAGTTTTTTTTACGCGTTCTTTTCTTCCTAAGGCTATAGTCAGAGAGTATGGAAGGGAGGAACACAGTGAAACATAGAGAGTTTGGAGAGAGAGCAAGAGAGGAATCACTGTGATTGAAGGGAAATTTCTAAACCTAATCATCATCTTTTTTGCTAGTAAACAATTAAAGGAACAAGATATAACCTACTCTAATGTTAACCCTTGTCTTTGAAATTTCTATTGATAATTGTGTTGAATTATATATATATATATATATATATATATATATATATATATATATATATATATATGAAGGGTTTATACTCTTTTAATTATCACATGTTCATCTTTGCACTACAAACCAAAGATATTAAGTAATATCATCATTTAGGACTGAGGATGATGAAAAATATTTTAAAGAAAACGAATCCAGTGAGACAAAAGAACAAATATTAAGGATTCGTACTTCGGTTTATCCATGTTCAAAAATACCCCATAACAAACCATAGTGGAGTAAAATTCAAGAAGAAAGATCAAAACATGGATACAATCAAAGATAGTAACAAAAATAGACATCAGAGACAAAGAAGAGAAAATTTCGTTTTTCGGTAAATAGTGCCGTATTCGTGAATAGTGTCGTATACGTGAATACTAACTCCGACACAAAAAGACAAGAATTTCACAAGAAAAATCTTACCAATATTCCGGCATAATGATATTGAAAGAAATAATATCATTTAAAAAAATAACATCCCTTACCTCAAAAAGACAGTACTTCTGACTGGAATACTAGATATAGTGCTGAAAAAACTTGCACCGTATAGCAACTCTCAAAGTATTAAAATACTCACAAGAATACGCTCGATAATATAGAGAGAGAAAACTTCAGTTTCTGGTGTGATTTTCAATTCTAACCTAAGCACCCTATTTATAGGAAAATGCTTAGAACACCAAAGTAGAAAATTTAATAAAATAATAATATTTATTAAAAAAAATTCACGCCCACCTCTTGAAATTTGAATTCAGCATGTTTACAACACATGTGGGGCCCACCCAATTGCAAAAAAAATGTTTTTCTTTTAAAAAATATTTAAAACATCAAAAATTAATTATTCTGGAACTTCAATAATTCATAATAAATAGCCCTTTTTTCAAAAAAAATTAAATTTTATGTCCATTCAATAGGAAATTCAATTCTCTACAACTTTGTAAGTTTAAGTTTTTTTCAAATTCTAAGCAGAAATTGACCGAAATCCACATACGGACGATTTTACAGGCTATAATCAAATTTCAGTTAAAAATTGGGCCCACCGACATTTTTAACATGTTTTTATCATTTATTACAATAAAAATACTCTTCCTCCTCATTTATTCATATATCACACATTCATCGTAAAAATATCATCATTATTATATTATTAAAATATAATAATATACTTAAATAAATTATTTTATCAGAAAAGATAAAATATCAATTTTTAACAATTGTCACTTTTTTAAAAATTGCTCCATTTATATTCACGTAAAATAAATATTTTTCTTATCATATAAATCAATAATTAATTATTCATAAGTAATATTACAGAATCACAATACTGACAACAAGGCCGTTCCCAGGAAAGAGGGGGCTTTTCAATAAGAATTTCTCCTTAGTGGCGCGCAATTAGGTGACCAAATCTCTCCTTAGACATAACTTTCTAGACATTGCCAATAATGCTATCTAATAATATTATTAAAATAATATGATTTATTGATCTGATAATGGAAATACTGTGCAGTGATAATTATTGAAACAACAATAATATAAAATATAATCGTAGCAATTATTAAATCAATAAAATAAAATATTGAACAGTAATTACTGTAACAATTATTGAGTAGTGCCTTCTTATGTAAGAATCAATAATTGATGCAATACCGTATGCTACTGTGCAACACCGCGTATTACTGTGTTTTGACCACCAGATATTCTAACAGTGTTAACGGTAACAACTATGTCGTTATTTAAAAAAACTTATACTTGTCGTTTTCTTCATCCAATCGCTTTCTGTTATAGGGCCCACACAAGGCTGCGCCGTCGTACTAATATTCCCCGGCAGTAAGAATATTCCATGACCAAACGAATATTCCCCGACAACAAGAATATTTTATAACCACTTGCTTATTGAAGATATTTGCGCATTTTACCCATAACTTACCATATTAATCAAATCAACCCTTACTATTTTAAAATAATAAATAGAGGAAATTCAATTTTATTTATAAAAAGTTGGGGTCTTACAACCTCCACTCCTAACGAAATTTCGTCCTCGAAATTGACGTACGTACCTGGTGTTTTGAAAAGGTGAGGATACCTCGCTTTCATTTCCGTTTCCAACTCCCAAGTCATTTCCTCAATAGCATAGTTTCTCCACAAAACCTTAACTTGTGGTATAGTGCGTAGAACATGCTCTTTCCTATCCAAGATCTTGACAGGTACCTCCTCGTACGTTAAGTCTTCGGCTATCTCGTCTAGTTCTAACTCAATAATATGGTTTGGGTCTTTCACATATTTACGAAGAACAGATATGTGAAAAATATTATGAACACGAGACATGCTTGGAGGTAACATGAGTCTATAGGCCACATTTCCTACTCGGTTAAGAATTTGAAATGGACCAATAAATCGTGAATTGAGATTTCCTCTCTTCCCAAATCTTGTAACTCCCTTCCATGGAGCAACTCGCAACAATACATGATCCCCAATACTAAATTCCACATCCTTTCGATGAAGATCCGCATAACTCTTTTGTCGATCCTGAGCCGTTTGTATACGTTGTCGAATCATTTGGATCTTTTCTGTAGTCATACGTACCAACTCTAGTCCCAACAATGTTGCTTCACCCACCTCATCCCAACATATTGGAGAGTGACACTTTCGTTCATACAATGCTTTGAATGGAGCCACACCTATACTTGTCTGGTAGCTGTTGTTGTAAGAGAATTCCGCCAATGGTAAATACTTATCCCAACTCCCTTTGAAGTCTAGGACACAGAGTCTTAATAGATCTTCAAGAGTTTGAATAGTCCTCTCTGATTGTCCGTCCGTTTGAGGATGGTGTGCCGAACTGAATCGTAAATTCGTGCCCATAGCTTTCTGCAAGCTAACCCAAAATCGTGAAGTGAATCTTGGGTCACGATCCGAAACTATGGATACTGGCATGCCATGCAATCTTATAATCTCATTTACGTGCATACGAGCAAGACGTTCAAGGGTATAAGTCTCCCGTATTGGAAAGAAATGAGCAGACATAGTTAATCTATCAACAATAACCCAAATCGCATCTATGCCTTAAGAAACCGTGAGAAGACCCATAACGAAATCCATGGTAACGTGTTCCCACTTTCATTTTAGAATCTCAAGTGGTTGCAATGGACCATTTGGCACTTAATGCTCCGCCTTTACACGTTGACAAGTTAAACACCTCGAGATAAACTTCGCGATCTCTCTTTTCATATTGTTCCACTAAAATGTATGTCGAAGATCACGATACATTTTGGTACTTCCAGGGTGAATTGCAAACGGTGTGTTGTGTGCCTCCATCATGATTTTGTACTTCAAATTAAAGTCATTAGGAACACAAAGTCTGGAGTGGACTCAAAGTATTCCTTCTTCATCGATTCTTGCTTCCGGAATAGCACCTTCTTGCACTTTCTTCTTCATATGCATTAGCATCGGGTTTATAACTTGAGCAACTTTAACTTTATCGATTAAAGTTGGTTCTATGCGTATACTTGACATCATCGCATGGGACCCCAGAGTCTTGAATTCTATCTTCATCTTTTGTAAATCACACAAAATGGGCCTTTGTGTTGACAACATCGCACTTGTTCCCGCATATGATCTTCTACTCAATGCGTCAGCTACCACGTTCGCTTTTCCAGGAAGGTATTGAATGGTATAGTTGTAATCTTTCAACAGCTCGAGCCAACGTCGTTGCCGCATATTGAGTTCTTTTTGGGTGAAGAAATATTTTAGGCTTTTATGATTCGAATATATCTCACTTTCTCCCCATATAAATAGTACCTCCAAATTTACAACGCGAAAACAACAGCTGCCAACTCTAGATCATGAGTAGGGTAATTTCTCTCATATTTTTTGAGTTGTCGCGAGGCATAGGCTATGACCTTACCATGTTGCATGGGAACACATCCTAACCCTTTGCCCGAAGCATCGCTGTAGATAACAAATCCATCCAAACTAGATGGTATTGTCAGAACAGGTGTCGAAATGAGTCTCCTCTTAAGCTCTTGGAAACTCTTCTCGCATTCCTCGCTCCATACGAATTTTATATCTTTTCGAGTCAGTTGAGTTAACGGAGTAGCGATTTGAGAAAATCCTTCCACGAATCTCTGATAATAACCAGCTAAACCCGGAAAGCTACGTACTTCGGTCACCGACTTCGATTGCTCCCAACTTTGTATTGTTTTAATATTCGCTGGGTCAACAGATACTCTATGCTTTGACACCATGTGCCCAAGGAATGCTACTTCCTCAAGCCCGAACTCACATTTCTTTAACTTGGCATATAGCTTATTTTCACGAAGCCTTTGAAGTACCAGCTTCAAATGGTGCTCATGATCTTCACGGCTTTTGGAATATATGAGGACGTCATCAATAAAGACAACAACGAACTGATCCAAATATTCCTTGAATACTCGGTTCATCATATCCATGAAAGTAGCAGGAGAATTAGTCAATCCAAAAGACATGACTAGGAATTCATAATGCCCGTACCGAGTTCTAAAGGCAGTCTTCAGAATATCCTCAGTTTTAATCTTTAACTGATGATATCCAGAACGAAGATCAATCTTTGAAAAGAATTTTGCTCCTTGCAATTGGTCAAACAGGTCATCAATACGAGGTAGCGGATACCTATTCTTGATGGTGACATGGTTCAATTCCCGGTAGTCAATACAAAGTCGTATACTCTCGTTTTTCTTCTTTACGGATAAAATAGGAGCACCCCAAGGAGATGTACTAGGACGAATGAAGCCGATGTCCAACAACTCCTGTAGTTGGAACTTTAACTCCTGAAGTTCAATAGGAGCCATTCGATATGGGGTTTTAGAAATGGGCTTTGTACCAGGTTCAAGATCAGTAAAGAATTCAACTTCACATTCTGGGGGTAGACCGGGAAGTTCTTCAAGAAATACGTCAGGAAATTTACTAACAACAGAAATATTATTCAAATCTGACGTGTTATTGTTCAAGTCCATGACATGACCTAAGAAAGCTTGACATTTATTTTTTAATAAATGAATGGCCTTATGGCTTGATATGACACTGATTGACTTTAATGGTTTGGTTGCTTGAATTCGCATAACAAGTTGGTTAGGAATATGAAAACTAACAACCTTACGAAAATAATCAATTTTGGCATGATGAGTAGTTAACCAATCAATCCCTAAAATCACATCAAAAGCAAGTATCTTTAAAGAGATAAGATCCACAGGTAATGTGATGGTGTCAACTTGGATCAAGCAAGATTTATAAACAGTGGATGTAATGAAAGTTTCTCCTAACGGAGTCTCCACAGATAAATCAAAGTCTAATTTCTTCGGAGTCAAGTTTAAACGTTAAGCACAAGTAGGAGAGATAAATGAATGGGTAGAACCGGTATCTAGTAAGGTATAAACTTCGCAAGAATTTATGATTAGCTTACCCGTGATCACCTCATTCGGGTTCCTCGTATTTTGGCCAGTTACAACAAACGGTCTTCCAGGAACTGCTGACTTTGCCTTGTCTGGGACAGCCTTTTGAGTCACCATCCCCGCTGGACTTGGTTTTGCTACAGTACAATCTCGAGCGATATGTCCTTCCTTTTCACAATTATAACATACCTTGAACTGTTGTGGACAGTTTAAGCTGATGTGTCCCTCTTTTCCACATTTATAGCACATGACCGGTGGTCGTTCTCCTCCCTTCGAAACAGTTGATACTGGTGCTAACGTCTTCACATTGTCATCATTGAATCTCCTCTTTTTGAAATTTTCACTTGACTCGCCTCTCCTATTATCATGACCACGACTACCACCAAAGTGGTTACCGCTTTTGTCTGTATTTTTTCCTTCCCGTTGGTTATCGTTGCTCCGATGACTGCTGTCACCGGCATGACCCTGGTTGTGGTCCCTCGGTTGAACATACTCATTATCTAGCTCTAATAATTGTGCCCTGTTGACTACATCTGAATATAGAGAAAATTATGAGAATTGAGATATTGACGTATGTCGGGTTTCAGACATCTCAGAAACATCTGTGTCATACGTTCCTTATTTTCTACCAAATGAGGTGCAAACCTGGATAACTCCGCGAACTTCGCCTCGTACTGGGAAACCGTCATGTTATTTTGTTCCAGTCTAATAAACTCCACCTCCTTCATTTGACAAATACTTTCAGGAAAGTACTTGTCATTGAACAGTTTTTGAAATGTTTACCAAGACATGCTGAGTGCGGCTGGCTGGGTACACTTCATAGATTCTCACCAGTAATCTGCCTCACCACGGAACATAAAGGTGCCGAATGGAACCTTCTGTTCCTCCGTGCATCCCAAGACATCGAATATCTTGGTAATTTGCTTGACCCATGTTTCCGCCTTAATCGGGTCCAGCTTTTCCCAGAATTCTGGTGGTTCCAATTCTTTAAACTGCTTAGCTGTGACAAATCACGCGTTGTTATCATTTCCACCAGTATTTTGTACACGAGTCTCCCTCATCTGATTTTGCATGAACTGTAAAATGCTTCTAAACATCTCATCGTTCATCGTCTGATCAGTGGTGTTGTTTACAGGAAGAACATTGTTGTCCCGTTGCACGTTCTCCTGATTGGTGATTAAAGGTGTCTCCACAGTCTCACTTACTCCATTGTTAACATTCTCAGTTGTCATTCTCAAATACTGCCATAAAACAAGGGTTAATTAAATAAATTAATATATCACATAATATCTCTATATTTTGACCAACAACAAATAAGCTTAGGTAGGACACACTAGCGAAGGATTTACTCGTCTCTCCCCTCCTAGTTCTATTCCCCGATCTCCACCAGAGACCATATCCCTAAGCTCTGATACCAACTGTGACGCCCCCAAAATAGGTATACATCACCCATTCTGAGTCGCTAAAAACATAGTATAGAAACAACTACAACTTTATTTATACAATTATCGTGCAAAATACGATAACACATAAACTGTGAGTTAAAATATAAATATTGTCTTCTAGACAGTATCCACACTCAAATAAGTCCTCATTACAATTATTGATACACTATTTTACAAAATAGTGAGGACTATAATAACAACTGACTTGAAACATCACTCCACACCCCGACTACTTTCCGCTATATTCTCGCTTCCTGAGAAGAAAAAATAGAACAAAAAGAAAAAAGGGTGAGCTCAACTAGCCCAGTAAAGAATAATATGACTAAGATAATATAGAACAAATTATCGTTAGTCCTCAATAGGGAAAAATCTGATAGAATATAATAGACAACAAATTTTAGATCAACAACTGCAACAAAAATAACAATCCATTAGAAGAGTTAAGTAGAGAATGAATTCTACTATCTTCTAAGATTTAAAAGTTGATCATCAATATTTTATCCCTGTAACATCAATCAATATACATCTTGAATCAAATATTCATCTTTGCACTACAGGCCAAAGATATTCATTTGTATCACCAGTTGGTCATGTTCATCTAAACACATGTTCATCTTTGCACTACGGCCAAAGATATTTATCAGTTAATCATTCATCTTTGCACTACATGCCAAATATATTAAGTAATATCATCATTTAGGACTGAGGATGATGAAAAATATTTTAAAGAAAACGAATCCAGTGAGACAAAAGAACAAATATTAAGGATTCGTACTTCGGTTTATCCATGTTCAAAAATACCCCATAACATACCATAGTGGAGTAAAATTCAAGAATAAAGATTAAAACATGGATACAATCAAAGATAGTAACAAAAATAGACATCTGGGATAAATAAGAGAAAATTTCATTTTTCGGTGAATAATGCCGTATTCGTGAATAGTGTCGTATACGTGAATAGTAACTCTGACACAAAATAATAAGAATTTCACAAGAAAAATCTTACCAATACTCTGGCATAATGATATTGAAAGAAATAATATCATTTAAAAAAATAACATCCCTTACCTAAAAAAGACAGTACTTGGAATACTTGATATAGTGCTGAAAGAACTTGCACCGTATAGCAACACTCAAAGTATTAAAATACTCACATGAATATGCTCGATAATATAGAGAGAGAAAACTTCAGTTTCTGGTGTGATTTTTAATTCTAACCTAAGCACCCTATTTATAGGAAAATGCTTAGAACACCAAAGCAAAAAATTTAATAAAATAATAATATTTATTAAAAAATTTCACGCCCACCTCTTGAAATTTGAATTCAGCATGTTTACAACATATGTGGGGCCCACCCAATTGCAAAAAAATGTTTTTCTTTTAAAAAAATATTTAAAACTTCAAAAATCAATTATTCTGGAACTTCAATATTTCATAATAAATAGCCCTTTCTTTAAAAAAATTTGAATCTTATGTCCATTCTATAGGAAATTCAATTCTCTACAACTTTGTAAGTTTAAGTTTTTCCCAAATTCTAAGCAGAAATTGACCGAAATTCACATACGGACGATTTTACAGGCTATAATCAAATTTCAGTCAAAAATTGGGCCCACCGACATGTTTAACATGTTTTTATCATTTATTGTAACAAAAATACTCTTCCTCCTCATTTATTCATATATCACACATTCATCGTAAAAATATCATCATTATTATATTATTAAAATATAATAATATATTTAAATAAATTATTTTATCAGAAAAGATAAAATATCAATTTTTAACAATTGTCACTTTTTAAAAAATCCCTCCATTTATATTCACATAAAGTAAATATTTTTCTTATCATATAAATCAATAAAATAAAATATTGAACAGTAATTACTGTAACAATTATTGAGTAGTGCCTTCTTACGTAAGAATCAATAATTGATACAATACCGTATGCTACTGTGCAACACCGCATATTACTTTGTTTTAACCACCGGGTATTCCAACAGTGTTAACGGTAACAACTACGCCGTTATTTAAAAAAACTCATACTTGTCATTTTCTTCATCCAATCGCTTTTCGTTATGGGGCCCACACAAGGCTGCGCCGTCGTACTAATATTCCCCGACAGTAAGAATATTCTACGACCAAACGAATATTTCCCGACAACAAGAATATTTTATAACCACTTGCTTATTTAAGATATTTGCGCATTTTACCCATAACTTACCACATTAATCAAATCAACCGTTACTATTTTAAAATAATAAATAGTGAAAATTCAATTTTATTTATAAAAAGTTGGGGTCTTACATTTTGATTCTTCAAATTTGTATATATGTGATGTTTTTGTATATAGAATGATGTTTAGCATGTGTAACCATGCTACTATAGAGTTTTAGAAGTTGAGTGTGGTGTTTTCGGTGAATTTTGGGTTGAATTGGGTTTCAGTCGTGTAACAGAACTGCTACTGCAGTTTCTGTCTGTGTGTTACGCAGCTGTGCCGGTACCACAGGCAGAAACGGCGCAGCTGTGCTAGTGCAGTTGTGCCGGTGCCAAGGCTTGGGACAGCGCAGCTGCGCCGTACCCTGAGCCTAGGCAGTGACTTCTGCTCATTTGTAGGGCATGATTTATGGACTTAAATTAGTTTAGCATACATGTTAATGATGTTAAGACATAATGTGGATTACAACAACAGATTGTAATGCGTTGTAATGCAAAGTGTAAAGATTTTAAGTGATTGCTTAATTAAGTTATGCAATGGAACTAAATGTGATGTTTTCAAAAGTAAGAAATAAATGATAAGGTTTATGTTGGTTTATAGTGAGATATAAGTTGAGAGAATTTGAATGTTAACTTGATTAGTTAATCTAATATATGTTTAAAAGGATGAAAATACGCGTTACAAGACTTAACTGTCAATTGTAAGGGAAGCGTAACGAGAGAGATTATATAATTTAGTTGTTGTTAACAAGTGTAACACATCTAATATGAGATAATGGAGTCTATGACAACTTTCCTGAACGTTAAGTGTCAGTTACGAAAGAAGTATAAAGAAACACAATATGGGATTACGTAATGTTAGGTGTCATACGAAGAGGAGTAAAAACCTAAAGTTATGTGTTAAGTTTCAAAGAGACGTAAGTTATAAAAAGATTAAGACTAAGAGTCATTGTGGTTTCATTATATGTGCAACTAATGCATGTGAATATGAACCTTTGAATTGTTATAGGATGTACGCAAATCATTTAAGCTATTTTTCGGTAATTGGTAATCTACGAACCAGGAAAGTCTTTCAGTTTCTATTTGCTATGTGAACATAATGATTAATTATTTTAAATTGTTATTGCAAAATGTATGATGTGTTATATATATGTTGAAAGTATAAAATGTTAAAGTCAACTTATGACTACGTTGATTGATTAAAGCATGCTGATTGAGTAAGGAACTTAGTCTTTATACTTGTTATATGAACTGCAGCATGTATGTTATATGTTGAGTATGTTATTATGTGCTATGTGATGCATGAAAACTGTTAGATTTTGCTGGGCTGTCGAGCTCAACCTTCCAAATAACCATTTTTACAGGTTAAGGATTGAAGATAACACTATGTGCTACTTGAATGAAGTGGATTAGAAATAATATACGAAGATTTATATTTTAGCTAAAGTTGCTATTTCCTTAAACCATGATTAAGATTCATGAGATGTATTAAATATTTTATGATGTATAGTTTTATATTGAGTTGTAAAGCTAGAGTTAGAGTTATCTGATATGTAAAGGTTATCGGATTGAAATATAAAATTTTATATGATAACAGTGATAAAGCGAATCATAAAATAAGATTGATTCAAAGGTATGTAGTTGATAAAGGTTTTGATTCAAGGAATTAAAGTAAGAAGACATAAAAGTTTAAATTATTCTGCATTTTATAAACTTTAATATCGAATAATGATGTAAAATCAGAAGTTAGATGTATTGTTAACGACCGAAGTCGAGAATTAAATTGTATGAATTTTGGGGTCGTTACAGGTTTTGTTTCTGTCTGTTGTCTAATCGACTCCATTATATCCATGACACACGTCAACAGTTTTTGTTAAAGTTTTCTTATGCTTTTAATAAAGCATATTCTTTGTTAAAGTTGTTTGTTTTCTTGCAATTATTATGTCTTGCCTCGGGGAGGTCTCGTTGCTCCTTTGTTTAGGACATCCAAAAATAATTCTTAATTCATATTTTGTAAAGTTTTAAATTTTTGAGTGTTTGTTTCTCAAGTCTGAAGATTCTCCAACTTGAACTTTATGTAAGTTTGTTTGAAGCTTTCAATAATATTTCATTATTCTCTATATAATTATTTGTTTTAAATTATTAATAATGATGATGATGATAATAATAATAATGATTAATAATAATAATAATAATAATAATAATAATAATAATAATAATAATAATAATAATAATAATAATTGTCGACACCGGGGAAATTTTTCTTGGTTTCATTTTCTCTACCCTTTATGTGTTCTATGTTTGATTTAATCTTGCTTAAAGGATGAGATTTTGGAAAGACCGACATATAATGTCGACGATTTAAAAAGTTTGATTTTAATGATTGGGCCGAATTAGACAGAGCCACCAGTTGATATGAGTTTAAATGGATGAATCAACTCATCCGAATTTTGAAATATTTTTGCAATATGGCCCAATATGTGACTCTATTTAATTGGTCTGGAACTCGAGATTCATAGAGTTTGGGGGCTTGCTTAAGCGAGGGGAAGGTGTTAGGCACCCCCCGACTTCCGTGAAACACGGTTACCGCTATTTTTTCATTCCCTATGCATTGTGTGTGTGTGTGTGTGTGATGAAAGTTTTTGATTTGAAAATATGTTTTGTGGCTTATTTGAAAGTAGTGTTGTGCCTCTTTTGCACCTATATACAGAGGGGTTTAATTTATTGAAAAGTTTATTTTTAAACAGGCATACGAAAGTAAAGTTTTGAAAAGATGTTTTCAAACCCCTTCGCTCGCATAGAAATTGAGGCCTTCGATACTTCCATTTTATTCTATATTCAGCTTGATTTTATATATATATATATAAGTGTCGGACTTCTTATGGGCATGAAAGCTATCAAAGTAAGCCTGAGCACCACATGTATGGTTTTAACTATTTTGAGGCCTTAAATACGGATAACCGTTTTAAGGCCCCGCAGTTACATGTACACTGGATTGCAAGCTGACTGTACAACTTAAACAAGTCCATCATGGGAACCGGATCTAGATCCATTGATTGAATCATCGATCATGTGGCTCCTAGGCTCACACAATATCATTTAAATAGCATGCACGATGAATATATTGAAATAAAATGCATATTTACTTCTGAACGTCGCAAAACAAATGATTCATCAGTTAAATCCTTGCATGCGTGTAACCCAGCTTCTCGTTTCCTCTAGATACAGATCTAGGGTCATGTGGTTGCTTAATATTTACAAAAACTAGAAAGTAAACTAGATCTATTTAGATCTTAACCATTCTAGCTCAATGGTTCAAGTTTTACAATTTTTGTACCAGTTAAAAGCTAGAATTGGCTAGATTTAGTATAGATCTAGTCAATACACTTCAAATATTGACTATTTACATAAAATGAACTGTTAAAAAATACATTTATGCAATATTAATTGAAATATATATATATATATATATATATATATATATATATATATATATAAAACAAGAAAAAGACACAGATCTGAAGAGATCTTACAGCCTTGCACGAGATAGGCTATCGAATGACTTTTGGCACCTTTAAACTCGATTTCCACCGCTTAAAACTTGATATGTGGTAGTCTATATGTATATGAGGGTTTACAAGTGAGATTTACAGGTTTAGAAGCAAGATTTGAGCAGTTTTGCACTGTAAGGTTTGGATTTTCTCTCTTCTGGCCCTTTCTCTCTCTCCCTCTCCAAAACTTGATTTATAAACATGCGGCTTCTGCAGGTACACCTGTGAAAATGCCTTGGTGGGTCCCATCGCCTCGAAGTTCGTGCACCTCGATCGACGCGCAGTCTGTTGAAACATCCGTAACTTGTAATTCGGGAATTCTATGGAGATATGTCATACCATTTCGGAAAGCTCTTTCTGAGAGCTACGCAATGACATAGGGCTTGCTCTTTTTCGAATCCAGGAATATGGGTCCATTACCAAACTGGCATCTTCAGGTTTTCAGAGGAAGTCCGTTGAACTGTTTTGCATAGTTTGCGCTCGAAAGTGCTACAATGGCTCTTTGTGACCCTATCTGCAACTGTACTATGGTTGTTGACGTTATTTTGTCGAAATGACATTTTTTTCCCTCCCGGGATTGTCTACATGGTTGATGGAGTTATTGGTTGTCTCTCGGGGTAGTCTCCAGGGTTTGATTGCAGTCGACTCTCTTCTTCCTCAAGGTTATCTCCGACGTTGATTTGAAATCCCCCGGGATGTTTTCGGGACTTGATTTGATATATCTTCTCTGGGGTTATCTCTAGAATGAATGTGTGAACCTCTAGGGTTATCTCAAGAGTGGGAAAAGACACTTTTGCCCTTCCTACATGGGTTAGTAACAGAAAAACAACATTTCGAGTGTCTACAATGATAATAATAATGATAAAAATAATTATTAATAATAATAATTTTTAAATGTCTTTTCATTTTCCCTAGATTTTTAAATTTATATAATTTTACTTATTTTTTCCCTTTTTCTTTACTTTTTTTAAAGACAATTTTCATATTTTCCTAAATTCATGATTTATTTTAATTTTTATTCTACAAACTCCTAGATTTCCTTCGTTTTTCATTTAAGAATGGCCACATCAGAAATGAGAACCATATCACCACTGCAACATCATTACTCTGTTAGTCAATTAATTGTTAGGTTTGTAATATCCATGAACATTTAACAAATTACATACATAGAGTTGAAGCGTGAAAAATTAGAGTTTTAAAATTTTACAAACTATATACTTGGATCATTCTTTATGTGCAATTATTAATTAGATGAAAAGAGATGGAGATCAAATTTATACCCTTGTGGAAACAAGTTTTCTCATGTACGAGTTCACCTCCAATTCCTTTCACGTTTAACTTGAATCCACCAGGTTTGATTCTTTCCTTTGATCAACGTTAGCCACACAAGTGTTTGGCCTCTAGAGGTGATCCACCAAGGAATATGAAGTATTCAAGAAGATGGATGTTTGGCCTAATTTTATCTCTATAAAATATGTATACTCTCTTAACTCTTGGAATTATCATTAACCCTAAATCAAAATAAGACTCCTCTAATTTATAGATGTTGGGAATCCTCCTAAACTATTTAGGAATAGGGTTTTGTTTTAATTAATTAAACTCCTTTAATTAATTATATTTCTAATCTAATTAGAAATTAATCAGAGTACTTTTATTAATTAATTTCCAAACTCCTTTAGGAATTAAATAATAGTAGTAGTAGTAGTAGTAGTAGTAGTAGTAATAATAATAATAATAATAATAATAATAATTCTCGTATTAATTTATATTTAATATTTACAAAATAATAAATAATAAATATTAAGCTATTTAATTTATTCTATCACCATAGATTAAATTAAATACATTTAACTTATTATTACGATTATGTCATTTGCTTCTTAAATAAATATTATTCCTTTTATGGTGTGACCATTTAGGTTCTCCATATTAAACCGGTTGTGAATAAATCAATTAGAACAATTCTAATCTTATTTAAATAAATAAATTAAACTATTAATTTATTTAAATAAATAACATTATTTTACAATAGGGATAAGTCTTCTCAGCGATCAACGACTTTTCAGATAATATAGATTTCAACATATTATAAAACACCACCATGTAGATAAATTAAAATTCTTTAATTAGTCAATTCTTTTATTAATAAATGAATAAGATTGTTACAAAGTATATGCTTTATCATCAAACATAATTGGCTTGTGTCCATACTACTTTCATTAACTGTATAGACAATTTTTCTAACAGTTTGTAACACTATTCTAAAAAGCCGCCTAGGCGCTAAGCCCCCTGGCCAGATGCCTCGCCTAGACCAAAAAAATCCCTCCATGAAATTGGGCGGGGTCTAGGCGGGCTAGGTGAGAAAAGCGAACCTAGGCGGAGAGTTTTTTTTATAATAACTACCCAAGCCATATCTTAATATATTTATTTTTTTAATAATTTACTATATTCATAATTCAAGTTGTAACATGTCAAATCACAGCAAAAAGTGAACAAGATCAAGTCAAAATGGATAATTTTATTATAATTATAATTTTTTGAACTTGTACCAACTTCAAATTATATAAATGGTGATATATTGTAATATTTAGTTTAATTCAATATAATTCTTAAATTTATGTTTAGTTTCTTATGTTTTAATATTCAACTGAATTCTTGAAATTTTAAAATTTTTTATTTAATAGCAATCTTGTTTATGAATAAAACTAATACGTTAAATATATGTATTTGAAATTTAAGCAAAGGTCTTTATTATTTTTATTATAGATTATTTTGTTTTATATTATTGTTTTGTTTGGATAAATGTAAAATAAAATATTAAAATTGGCTTAAAATAAAAAATCTCGCCTAGGTCCCTAGGTGTTAGGCCCACCTGGGTCGCTCGCCTCCCGCCTAGCGCCTTTTAAAACATTGGTTTATAAGGAAACTAAAGTTCAGTGAGTTACTTGTAAGAAAAAAAATTTTTGTTAGTCATTTGTAAGTTGACCTAAAATAGAGTGATGAAAAAAATATTTATCCCATTATTATAATTAAGCCAATTATGTAAGACCCCAACTTTTATAAATAAAGATGAATTTTCTATAAATATCATTTTTGAATATTATGGAGTTAATTTGATATAATGTTATAGTTGTGGGTAATATTTATAAATTTTATAAAGTACGCAAGTTGTTATATAATATTCGATTGGTCGGGGAATATTCGTTTTAACAGGGAATATTCGTACAACGGCACAATCATTGGTGGACCCCACAACGGAATTATTGTCGGATTGAGAAAACGACAAAAATATTTTATTAAAAATAACGGCAGAAGTTTTACCATTGATACTGTTCAACTACTCGGTAGTAAAAGTACAGTAATACGTGTGGTTGCATAGTAACACACGATATTGATTATTAATGCTTATGTGAGAAGTCACTCAGTTTAATTCAATTATTGTCAGTTAATAATATGAATTATTTAGCGATAATGAAGTTTTGTTTTATTCGTATTATTAACGTAATAAAACAAAAACATCTTTTTATATAAAACAAAATACTTTATTAAAGTTATTCTATAAATAGAATATATTATATTTTATTTAAAAGATTTTTCTTTAAATATGGACCATCAGATTAAAGTAATCAATCTGGACCGTTCATGGATTAGTTACTATGCATTCTATTTTTCTATAAATAGCAGCTCATTCCTTCATTATTTCTTACGAATTCATTGAACTCTAGAGAGAGAAACTATAGAGAGAGAGAAAAAGTATTCTGCTACTTAACTACTTCTTTATTTCAGTTCTTCTTTAAAACGGTAAGGGGTGTTATTCTTTCTTATTCATTAAGAGAACTGTTGTTATTCCATTTCTTATTATTCTATTGGAATAACTTGTATACGCGGTCTACCCTATACTTGGTGACATTCTTCTATTATTCTGTTGGAACATCTTGTCTGTGTATTTTACACCGGACCTGATTCCGTCTTTATTATTATTCTGTTGGAATATCATGTCTGTGTGCTTTACACCAGACCTGGTTCCGTCTTTATTATTATTCTGTTGGAACATCCTGTCTGTGTGTTTTACACCGGACCTGGTTCCGTCTTTATTATTATTCTGTTGGAATATCCTGTCTGTGCGTTTTACGCCGGACCTGGTTCCATTATTTATTATTCTGTTAGAATAACCTGTCTGTGCGGTCTATCGCATGCATGGTGATTTCTTTTGTTATTCCATTCTTTATTATACTCAGTTGGTTAAGTTTTGACTTCTATACTCCATGAAATTTGTGGAATATCCTTGATAATTGCGTTTCATCCAGTATCTTTTCATGAAAATATTTTTCTAAGCATTCTTGAATTTTACTCCACAAAGCAGTATCATGTTGACAGTTTGGACGTTGTTAATTCTTGGATAAATTAATTCTTGAACTTGTTTTATTTAATTCTTATATCATTGTCATCATCCTCATGTTTATAAAATGTTGAAAGTCATCTGTGGCCTGTAGTGCATAGATGGACTTGGTATGATTATGACTAGGGATTATTCGGTATAATCCTGACCGTAATGTTACAAATGATGTGGTAAAAATCCTCATTGGCCCGTAGTGCATTGATGGACAGTTGTTGGCATGATCATGACCATTAATGAATACACGAATATCCTTGGCCGTAGTGCAGGGGTGATTCGATGATGTGAATTATTTTATTAAGCTGAGTCCCAACGATAACAGTGTTGAAAAACCTTTTAAATCATAGAAGATAGTAGATTTTATTTTCTACTTGACTATTTTAATGGATTGCTTATTCCGCTGCAGTTAAACTTGATGTTCGTTATATTTTATCAGTTTAACACTGTTGAAGGCTAATGATAATTTTTTTCTGCGTTATCTTAGTCATAAAATTTCTTACTGGGCTAGTTGAGCTCACCCTTTCTTTCACTGTTCTCTTCAGGAAATGAGAATATAGCTGGGACGAGTCGGGGAACGGAGTGATGGACCAGATGATAGTATTAGTAGTCCTCACCATTCTGTTAAATAATGTGACAATAATTGTAATGAGGACTCCTTTTAAGTTTGTATAGTCTCTAGTAGACAATAATTGTATTCAAACTCACATTTATGTTTTGTCGTATTGTATACAACAGTTGTATTAGTAAGTTGTATTTGTATTCTGAACCATGTATCTGACGACCCATGATGGGTGATGTATACCTAATTTTGGGGGCGTCACAGTTGGTATCAGAGCTTAGGGATATGATCCCTGGCTAAGATGTGAGAATAGAACTAGGAGGGGAGAGACGGAGAATTCCTTCGCTAGTATGACCTACCTAAGTTTATTTGCATGGTATTTAATTGTTCGGTCAGAATATAAGGATAATATATGACATATCAATTAACTTTTGTTTTGTGACAGTATCTGAAAATGACATCCGAGAATGTTGAGAATAGCAATGGAGCACAGGCGACTGTTGATTCACCACATATCAATAATCAGGATAATGTGCATCAGGAAGGTGACAATCCTCATGAAAATAATAATACTGACCAAATGATGAATGATTGAATGTTCATAAGCTTTATGCAGTTCATGCAACAGCAGGCGAGAGCGACTCTTATTCAAAATATAGGTGGAAACACTGAAAATTCTCAGACGGTCACCGCTAAACAGTTCAAGGAGCTGGGACCACCAGAATTTAAGGGAGAGCCAAAACCACTTATAGTGGAAACATGGATAAAGCAGATCACCAAGATATTTGATGTCTTAGGATGCTCCGAGGAGCAAAAGGTTCCCTTTGCTGCCTTTATGTTGCGAGGAGAGGCAGATTACTGGTGGGAATCGATTAAGCGTACTCAACCTGCCGTACTGAAGATGTATTGGGAGAAGTTCCAAGAGCTGTTCAATGACAAATACTTTCTCGAAAGTGTTCGACACATGAAGGAGGTAGATTTCATCAAATTGGAGCATAATTGTGACGCCCCCAAAATTAGGTATACATCACCCATCTTGGGTCGCCAGATACATGGTACAGAATTCAAATACAACTTACTAATACAACTGTCGTGTACAATACGACATAACATAAACTGTGAGTTTGAATACAAATACTGTCTTCTAGAGAGTATCCATACTCAAAAGGAGTCCTCATTACAATTATTATCACACTATTTCACAGAATAGTGAGGACTACTAATGCTATCATCTAGGACCATCACTCCGTTCCCCGACTCGTCCCAGCTACGTTCTCATTTCCTGAAGAGAACAGTGAAAGAAAGGGTGAGCTCAACTAGCCCAGTAAGAAATATTATGACTAAGATAATGCAGAATAAATTATCATTAGCCTTCAACAGTGTTAAACTAATAAAATACAATAGACATCAAGTTTAACTGCAGCGAAACCAACAATCCATTAGAAGAGTCAAGTAGAGAATAAAATCTACCATCTTCTATGATTTAAAAGGTTTTTGAACATTGTTATCCTGGGACTCAGCTAAAAAAATAATTCACATCATCGAATCACCCCTGCACTACGGCCAAAGATATTCTTCAGTATCACGACCACGAATTATCCATGCACTACGGGCCAAAGATAATCGTGTTTTCATCAATGGTCCTGATCATGCCATAAAATAATTCATCTCTGCACTACGGCCAAAGAGAATCCATAGCCATAATCATACCAAAAACTGCCCATCAATGCACTACGGGCCGATGAGAACTTTTTCCACATCATTTGTAACATTACGGTCATGATTACACCGAATAATCCCTGGTCATAATCATACCAAGTCTATCTATGCACTACAGGCCACAGATGACTTTTAATATAATATAAACATGAGGATAATGACAATGATATAAGAATTTAATAAAACAAGTTCAAGAATTAATTTGTCAAGGAACTGATAACGTCCAAATTGTCAACATGATACTGCTTTGTAGAGTAAAATTCAGGAATGCTCGGAAGAATATTTCCATGGAAAGATACTGGATGAAGCGCAAATATCAAGGATATTCCACTAATTTCATGGAGTATAGAAGTCAAAGTTTTAACCAACTGAGTATAATAAAGAATGGAATAACAAAAGAAATCACCATGCATGCGGTACTTTGCATAGACAGGTTATTCTAACAGAATAATAATAACGGAACCAGGTCAGGCGAAATTCGCACCGACAGGATGTTCCAACAGAATAATAAAGAATGGAATAACAACAAAAATCACCATGCATGCGGTACTTCGAATAGACAGGTTATTCCAACAGAATACTAAATAACGAAACCAGGTCAGGCGTAATACGCACCGACAGGATGTTCCAACAGAATAATAAAGACGGAACCAGGTCCGACGTAAAACGCACAGACAGGATATTCCAACAGAATAATGAATAATGGAACCAGGTCCGGCGTAAAACGCACAGACAGGATATTCCAACAGAATAATAGTAAAGACGGAACCAGGTCCAGCGTAAAACGCATAGACAGGATATTCCAACAGAATAATAATAAAGACGAAATAATAGAAGAATATCACCAAGTATAGGGTAGTCCGCGTATACTGGTTATTCCAGCAGAATAATAAAGAATGGAATAACAGAAGTTCTCTTCATGAATATGAAAGAAAGAATACCCTTTACGAGTACAACAAATAATATCCCTTACCTTGAAAGGAAGAGTACTGGATATAGGAGTAGTGAAGTAGCAGAACGCTTTTCTTCTCTCTCTATAATTTTCTCTCTCTAGAGTTTCAGTGAATTCGTAAGAAAATAATGAAGGAATGAGCTTCTATTTATAGGAAAATGGAATGCATAGTAACTAATCCATGAACGGTCCAGATTGATTTACTTTAATCTGACGGTCCATATTTAAAGAAAAATCTTTTAAATAAAATATAATATATTCTATTTATAGAATAACTTTAATAAAGTATTCTGTTTTACATAAAAAGATGTTTCTGTTTAATTACGTTAATAATACGAATAAAACAAAACTTCATTATCGCTAAATAATTCATATTATTAATTGACAATAATTGAATCAAACTGAGTGACTATTCATGTAAGCCTCAATAATCAATACCGTATGCTACTATGCAACCACACGTATTACTGTACTTTTACTACCGAGTAGTTCAACAGTATTAACGGTAAAACTTCTGCCGTTATTTTTATAAAATATTTTTGTCGTTTTCTCAATCCGACAATAATTCTGTTGTGGGGTCCACCAATAATTGTGTCGTCGTACAAATATTTCCCGATAAAAATAATATTCCCCGACCAATCGAATATAATATAACAACTTGCATACTTTACAAAATTTATAAATACTACCCACAACTATAACATTATCTCAAATTCACACCATAATATTTTTAAAAAAAATATTTCGAGAAAATTAAATCTTTATTCATCAAATCTGGATTTTTACAATCTCCCATCCTTATGAAATTTCGCCCTCGAAATTTACATACGTACCTGGTATGCCGAACAGATAAGGACACTTCGTCATATTCTAACTCTTGAGGTATAACCCAAGTGGTAGAACACAAATCTAGCAAATTTTGAAACTTTTGAGACTATTTTTTCCAAAACAGTCCGCTTTGCATGTTGAGGCTTTGAAAACCCTAAATTAGCTACTGATCCGTTTTCCATGAGGCTGTTTTGGTCAGTTTCTTCTCTTTTAAAAATCTGGGAAAAATCACAGAGGTACCTTGAGAAGTTATGTACATGCAGGAAAAATAACGGACACGTTTCGAGTTATATATTGTGCGTAATGACTATTTCCGTAAAGGACTCCGAAATACTAACCTTCGAATGTCTCACTGTGTATACACTGGAAAATTCCGAAATTTTTACAGTAGCTTCATATATGTTACGAGAGCATACACTGAAAATTTCAGAGTTTTCTAAGCAAAACTCAATTTATGAAAAATGGGGCAAGATTCGAGTGTTTTAGACACTTTAAAAATAGTAAATCATTTTCTAAAATTCCAGAAAAATTAGGAGATCATTGTGTGTTTATATTCTGTCAAAATCCAGAAGTTGAGAATTTTTGGAATCAGTTTGCTATTTTTCCTAAAAATGGTTAAATTAGGAATAAAAAGAAATAAATAGTTAAATGATGTCTTTAATGAGAAAAATGTGATTTTTATGCTTGAATGCTCATAATATATTATATCATGACTATGTTAGGGCATGTTGGTAATTTATAATAATAAATATTATTTATGACCTTTTATGGATATTAAATAAGGGGTTAATAAAGGATGAACAATTAGAATAAATTATTTATTAATTTAGTAAATCATTGGAATATTATAATAATATTAATAATATTATAATATGATGTTGTTAAGTAAATAAAAATATTAAGATTAAAATTTTATTAAAATATTATTAAATAATTAATAATATTAGATTAATATATTAATCCTAGATTAAAATATTATTAAAAGATTAATAATATTAGATTAAAGTATTATTATTAAATGATTAAAATATTATTAAATAATAATATTTGAGATTAAATAAAATGTTATTAAATATAATAACATTAGTAAAGGAATAAAATATTATTAAATGATTAATAATATTAGTAAGTGAATAAAATATTAGTAAATGATTGAAAGTATTATTAGTAAACCAATAATACTAGAAGGTGAATTAAATATTATCTAAGTTAATAATATTATGTGAATTAAAGGTAGTCGTTAATTAATAGTAACACTATCTAGACATGATAATGTTTATAAGAACTAAATGTAATGTATAATATCTATGTGATTACATAATCTAATGTTATGCTTTGACTAATTGAAAGATTAATTTATAGGTCTCTCAAAGGAAAATAATTTAACTGCATAGTGGATAGAAATTTAATTTCGTAGCCGTAACCTACGATCGAGGCAAGTTTCCTAACTCAAGCTCGAGTTATTATTTTCAAAGCATGTTAGTGAATAATTATTGATGATTATTCACGTCTATATTGATTATTGAAATTCGCACTTTGTGCAATTGAATTCCGTTCTACTGCTATTGAACTGTGAATTAAATTAAAGTTCTTCATTTATGAACTGTTTATGAAATAGATCTATGCTAATTGTATCAGCTAGATCAAGCATGTCTAAATTTGTTAAATCAAATGTGTTTTAAATAACTGTTCTTATTAAATTGATATAGTAAGAACTCTTGACTGAGAAAAGGACGAATTTGATTAAGGCATGATATCAATGCCGGATTATTAAGTGTTTATGCATAAATCACGAGGTATGAAAGGCTGATCCCCTTGAATACCAAAACTTATTAAGAGGTCCAGTTTAATCACTGAGCACCTTAGCAAATGTTCATGGTTATTCAAAACCACTCAGTTCATGTTATTCAATTATCGAATATTCAATTGTTGATTATTAGTTCATGTTCCTTCACAATCTTATATTATTGTTGAACATTGAACGCAATATTTCTTTCTAAGTCATGATATATCTCCCTTGTCTATATAAACTTGTGAAGCAAATTAGTTGCTTACTCTTGCTATATCATGACATCTATTTTAGTTAAGCCCGAAGGATCAAACACGAAGGACAAGGGTAAGGGCAAGATCCAGGAGTAATTTAGACTGAATGTCAATTTAGTTATTATCTGATGGAATTTCTTAAGTAAACTATTTGTATGATAAATGGTGTATTTAAAGTTAAGGTTATGGAGACCTTGGGACCGTGTTATGAGACTTTATTATAATGAACAATGTATGTTTATTATTTCGTAATAGTTATAGAATACTTATGATGATGATGATAGATCGTGAGCACCGAATCTGAGGTTAGAGGACCTGGATTTGGGGGTGTCACAGGTTGGTATCAAAGCTGTAGGTTATAAACATTAGGAATGCGAAACCTAGGTTATAACCTTAGTAGAAAACTCTTATAAAGTATGTTAGGAGATGGATTATGGAAATTCATCGAGTTTGTGTTGTACTTAATAAAATATTGTTTCATTTCATCAATGAATATATTTTATTGTAGTACTGATGTTGTATCCTTGTTTTATAGGATGCCAGGTGATAGTCAGGGGAGCCATTCTGTAGACCAGGAGGAGGTCGTTCCAGAGGAGGTGTCGGACACCTCGAAAGATGTGATGATCAGTAACCTGTTAGAGAAAAACCATGCTCAGGAGCAAAGGATTTTGCAGCTGGAGGCGGAGAATATGAACCATCAGCACATGGAGCAGCAGTATAAGGATGATGCTCATCAGGCACTGATGGAGCTAGCAGAGATGCGAGTCCAGCTAGAGCATGAGAAGGCAAAGTTCGCAGCACTGAGCGTAGAGCATCTGGCGATGCAGAGTGAGCTTGACGTAGAGATTGCCGATAAGATAAGGGTGGAGGAGGTATTTCATAAGTCGGCCAAGCAGGTGGACCTATTAGAGATTGCACTGAATGCTATGAAGGTCAGGGTAGAGACTTTAGGACTGGCATTAGACGCAGCGTATGAGGGCCAGCGCAGTGGGGCTAGGAGGGTCCACTTGGAGATAGGAGAGTCTAGTCGATCCGTTCGACGTAGAGTTCTGGAGCAGTTGCTTCCCTAGGAGCCTGTACAGGTGACCCGGCAGGGCCACCAGTGGTGATGATGTGATGACCCAGTTGTAAATAGATGTATTAGTACCTTTCTTTTTGTGTAATAAGGTTTTATGATGATGTAAACCTCAGCAGGTGTGAGGTAGTAAGTAGTTAGGTACTATCCCTATTTGTGTTGTAGGGAGGTATCATTATGAGTTAATCCCATCTTTTGTGTTTAAAATGGGATAGTAGCATTTATAAAATATACCTATATTAATCATGTAAGTCACTGAAGATTGGTGTATAAATATAAATGCAGTATTATTATGATATGTGTTGGAAAATTTTAAATAGTAAATTGTCTATTTAATGTTATGTGAATCCAGTAGATTGATTTGGGAAAATGTTCTTTAAAAACAAACTTAACCCACTAATCAGGGAAAAAGACTTCTAAATCTTGGTAATTTAAAACTCTCACATAATGATCATCTGACTGTTTAAATAAAATAGCGTGTTACATGCTAAGTAATCATATGATAATAAACCCGAGTCATGTGTTAGAATTTTGTTTCACTAGATAATGCCGCCCAGACGTGGACTGAGGAACCAAGAGATTGAAGAGTCAGTTAATAATGTAGCGGGAGCTCAACAAAACCCAATGCAAGATTTTATCAACATGATGGCTGAAGCCATAAGGAATCAAGCTCAACCTGCAGGAAATCAGGCGGGCAACCAACTAGTCAACTTTAAGGACTTCAAGGCAGTAGGACCGCCAGAGTTTAGAGGAACAACAGACCCGATAGAGGCCCAGACGTGGGTAAAGGAGATCGAGAAGGCCTTCGTTATTGCTAGAGTAGCAGAAGAGCAGAAGACAATTTTTGCTACCTACTTAATGAAGGATGAGGCTAACTATTGGTTGGAGGCCAACCAGAACAAAGCCAGAACTGGAATCGTGACTTGGGAAGCATTCAAGAAGTTATTCTTTAAGAACTACTTCCCTGAGAGTATTCAAGCAAGAATGGAGATCAAGTTTTTGGAACTGAAACAGGAGAATATGTCAGTATCAGAGTATGCTGCGAAGTTCAATGAATTGGCCAGATTCGCTCCACATCAGGTGGACACAGAGGTGAGGAAAGCGAGAAGGTTTGAAAATGGACTAAAGCCGTGGATTTATTGTAAGGTAGCGGTTTTACAAATCACATCATTCTCAACTTTGTTGGAGAAAGCTCTTATAGCGGAAGGAGGAAGCGAAGCTGTCTCAAAATACAATCGGGAGAAGAACAAGAAGAAAGCAGAAGGTGGGAATCAGAATGTTAGCAGTGGCGGTAGCAACAACAAGAAGCGGAAATGGAGCAGTGGGGATAGTAATCTAGAGATGCAGCACGGAAGTGTGCAACAAAAGAAGTCGGTGTTTGGGAACTATGGAAAGGGTCACTCGGGGGAGTGCTTGAAAGGAAAAACGGTATGTTATACATGTGGGCAAGAAGGGCATACCTCACCCAATTGTCCTAAGGTGAAGAAAGGAGGTTGCTTTAACTGTGGTGACGTGGGACATCGAATCAAGGATTGCCCAAAGAAGAAAAGCACGGATGGCGGAAATGGCAACAGGGGCAATAACACTAAGACAACCAGTGGAGGACCAGCCCAGCCAAACAAGCCTACAGCACGAACATTCAATATGACAGTGCAAGATGCCGTGGCATCCAGGGAGGTGGTGTCAGGTATAATTCCGATCAATGATATAAATGCCTATGTGTTATTCGATTCGGGAGCTTCATGTTCTTTCGTATCTGATGAATTTGCTCAAAGATTAAGTTTACCTCATGAACTATTAGAACGCCCAATGAATGTAGAAGTAGCAAACAAAGAAATTATCCCTGTAGACTGCATCTATAGGAACTGTTGTGCTAATGTAAGAGGGTTTAAGCTTAACGTGGATTTGATACCGATTCATCTTGGAGAGTTTGATGTAATCCTCGGGATGGATTGGTTATCAAGTCATAGAGCGGTCATTGACTGTAAGAAAAAGTGCGTGCACCTAAAGACTCCAAATAAGTCAAAGGTGGTATTTCATGGCAGTAAATCGCCGAGACAATCTTGTTGTCTGACGATGATGCAAGCAAGTAAGTTACTTAGGAAGGGTTGTATAGGTTATTTGGCTCACATTGTGGATACCCCCCGAGTCGAGGGTGAACTGGGTCAGATACCTATTGTAAGAGAATTCATTGACGTTTTTCCTGATGAGATTCCGGGATTGCCACCAGATAGAGAGATAGAGTTTGTTATCGATTTGGCACCAGGGACATCACCGGTATCCAAAGTGCCGTATCGTATGGCTCCGGTAGAAATGAAGGAATTGATGGTTCAACTACAAGAGTTGTTAGATAAGGGATACATTCGACCAAGCGTATCACCATGGGAGCACCAGTCTTATTCGTAAAGAAGAAGGATGGGTCATTAAGGCTTTGTATCGACTACCGGGAGTTGAACAAGGTCACCATTAAGAACAAGTACCCATTGCCCAGGATCGACGATTTGTTTGATCAGTTGAAGGGGGCGAAATACTTTTCAAAAATTGACTTGAGGATCGATTATCACCAACTGAAGGTGAGACAGGATGATGTTCCAAAGACGGGATTCAGAACTCGGTATGGACACTTTAAGTTTCTGGTAATGTCTTTTGGGTTGACGAATGCGCCAGCAGCATTCATGGACTTGATGAACAGAGTGTTTAAATAGTATTTGGATAAGTTTGTTGTCGTGTTCATTGATGACATCCTGGTATATTCAGAGACAGAGGAAGATCACGTTGAACATCTAAGGAAAGTGTTAGAGACGTTAAGGAGGGAGAAGTTGTATGCAAAGTTCTCCAAGTGTGAATTTTGGTTGCGGAGAGTGCAGTTTTTGGGTCACGTTATCGACAAGGATGGTGTTTCGGTAGATCCAGCAAAAGTAGAAGCGGTTATCAACTGGGAACAACTAAAGACACCGACAGAAATTAGGAGTTTCTTAGGATTAGCAGGATACTATCGAAGATTCATCCAAGATTTTTCAAAGATAGCATCGCCGTTGACCAACCTTACTAGAAAGACAGTGAAGTTCGTTTGGACGGAAAAATGTGAACAGAGTTTCATAGAATTGAAGAAGAGGCTCAGTCAAGCACCTGTGTTGGCTTTACCGGACAACACGGGAGGATTTGTAGTGTATAGTGATGCGTCACACAAGGGTCTTGGCTGTGTACTGATGCAGCATGGCAAGGTCATTGCGTACGCTTCACGTCAGCTGAAGGACTATGAGAAGGGTTATCTGACTCATGACCTGGAATTAGCAGCAGTAGTTTTTGCCTTGAAGATTTGGAGGCACTATTTGTATGGTGAGAAGTGTGAGATATATACGGATCACAAGAGTCTGAAGTATATCTTCACACAGAAAGAGCTAAATATGAGGCAGCGCCGATGGCTAGAATTGATCAAGGATTGTGATTGTGAGATTCTGTACCATCCAGGCAAAGCAAATGTAGTGGCAGATGCCCTGAGCAGAAAAGACAGAGAAATTACTGAAGTTGACCATTCAAGAGGAATTGGTGAAAGATTTCGAACGACTTAACTTAGAGGTTAAGTATCTGATAGAGACCAACGAGAAATTATTTACAGTGGCAACGAGCCCTACTTTACTAGATAAGATTAAAGGGGCTCAAGAGAAGGACGAGGATTGCGACAACATCAAGAAGCGGTTAGCTGAAGGGGATGAATTGAAATATAAGATTGATGGCACCGGACTGCTGAGATTTGAAGGACGAATTTGGGTACCATTAGTACCAGAACTAAGAGAAGAGATTCTGCAAGAAGCGCATAGTACGAGGTACTCGATACACCCAGGAAGCACAAAGATGTATCAAGACTTACGTCAACACTTTTGGTGGCCAAACATGAAGAGAGAGGTTGCAGAATGCGTCAGTAGATGTCTAACTTGTCAGAGAGTCAAGGCAGAGCATCAACGATCGAGTGGATTACTACAGCCTTTAGAGATTCCAGAGTGGAAGTGGGAGCACATAACGATGGATTTTATGGTGGGACTTCCAGCAACGCAAAAGGGACACGACGCCATATGGGTGATCGTAGATCGTCTTATGAAGTCGGCTCACTTTTTGCCGATCAAGATCAGGTATAGTCTGGACCAGCTAGCCAAAGTATATATTAAGGAAATTATCTCGAGACATGGCATACCGG
The DNA here is from genome assembly GCA_016801055.1 of Panax notoginseng. NCBI lineage: Eukaryota > Viridiplantae > Streptophyta > Magnoliopsida > Apiales > Araliaceae > Panax > Panax notoginseng. The sequence goes on from CM029021.1 coordinate 23,554,786, forward strand.
TATCTATTGTGTCGGATAGGGATCCGCATTTCACGTCAAACTTCTGGAAGAGTCTTCAAGAAAGAATGGGGACGCAGCTACGGATGAGCACCGCGTATCATCCGCAGACTGATGGGCAAAGCGGGAGAACAATTCAAACACTTGAAGACATGCTCAGAGCTTGTGTGATGGACTTCAAGGGTAGCTGGGAGGATCATCTTCCATTAGTAGAGTTCGCATACAACAATAGCTATCACGCCAGCATCGGGATACCGCCGTACGAAGCACTGTATGGAAGAAAATGTAGAACGCCCTTATGCTGGGATGAAGTAGGTGAACGTCGACTGTTGGGACCAGAACTGGTGTAGCAGACCGTAGAGACCATCAAGGTGATTAGAGCCCGACTGGTAGCAGCTCAAGATCGCCAGAAGAAGTATGCAGACTTACATCGCCAGAAGAGAGATTTTGAGGTGGGAAGCTATGCATTTTTGAAAGTATCTCCCTGGAAAGGGAAGATAAGGTTTGGAAAGAAAGGTAAACTAAGTCCGAGATTTATTGGACCTTTCGAGATCTTGAAGAAGATAGGCGAAGTGGCGTACAAGGTAGCTCTACCTCCTGAACTGGAACATATTCATAATGTGTTTCATGTGTCAGTGCTACGACCATATAAGCCTGATTACAAGCACGTGATATCGTACGAGCCAATTCAGGTCGAAAGGGATTTGTCGTACGAGAAAATTCCTGTCAAAATTTTAGATAGAAAGGAACAGAAATTGCGAAATAAGGTTATACATTCTGTAAAAGTTCTTTGGTGGAACAACAATGCTGAAGAAGCCACGTGGGAACTCGAAGAAAAGATAAGAGAAAATTATCCATACCTTTTTGAGTAACCTTATAAGAAATTCCGGGGACGGAATTCTTATAAGGGGGGGAGGATGTAATAACCGTGAATTTTAAGTCACCATATATGTATGTACATTATCGATTTTTTTTTAAACTTTGTGTTATATAAGGATTTAATATGTGACCACCTATGTGAAGTGGTGCATGTGGCAATTAACATATATACTATACTTATGGATACATACATTTATAGATTTCATTAAAAATGAAAGCTTTGTAACCTAATTATACATTAGGTAAGACTATTAAATAACCTAAGGGTTATGGTAATACGGAAAAGTTAGTATTTAATATGTATACTAACTTAAGTGGGTAAACATAGTATTTCAAGTGACTAATAATTTTAAACCTAATTCTTGTAAATCTAATTAGGTTATGAGATAAAGTCACATGTATAAGTAATTAAACTTCATATGATTGGAAATGGAAGCCCTAAATAATCAAATTGGGTAACATTATTAAAATTGCTAGACTATGTTTAGTATATAGCCCAAAACAATTAAAGGAGAAGCCCAAAAGAAATAAAACACAATCCAATACTTAGCCCACTTGATTAGGGGTATTCTAGACATTTGATTAATCAAAATTGGGCATTTAAAATAAAAGCTAAATGGAGGATATTATGGGCTAGAGGATCCTAAGTGGAATAATTAAGCTAACTTGTCCATTAGTAGAAATTATTAAACACAAGGACAATGTTGTCAAGCTTCCATTGGATGCCACTCCATTATGCACATTTAATCATGTCTAGCCTAATGGAAATAATAATACAAAGTTTTTACCCAATGGACAACAAAATAGTTATGGGAGGATTATTAGTGAATTGCTCATTTCATTTTGTAATCACATTTCATTCTTCCAACATCTCATTTTCTCTCCATCTTCTTCTTCTATCTTTTGCTCCCAAGCTAGCCAACTTCATAGAGAGAAAAGAGAGAGAGTGTTTTGGTTATAGAGAGAAGAGATAAGAGTGCTAGTTGTTCATGCCTCCTAAGTATATTACTTACTTTGGAAAATCAAGAAAGGTAGCAACTAAGTCAAGGTATAACTTACCTTCATCTTCTTCTTTTACTTTGTTTTGCTAGCTTGAGTTTTGATGGAGTTATGTAAAAATACTCAAGATACACTAGTTCTACATATCATCATGTATGGAACTAAGTAACTTGAGTGTTAGATCAAAGACTTAGAGGAAGAAAATGAGCATATGTTGAAAACTCTTGTTTTTCTTCCACTAAATCTTGAGTAACTCAAGTTTTACAACTTGGAATTATAATCCGTCGAAGGGGGGTACTAGATACATGAGTTATGTAGTAAACCCAAGTGGTAGAACACAAATCTAGTAAATTTTGAAACTTTTGAGACTATTTTTTCCAAAACAGTCCGCTTTGCATGTTGAGGCTTTGAAAACCCTAAATTAGCTACTGATCCGTTTTCCATGAGGCTGTTTTGGTCAGTTTCTTCTCTTTTAAAAATCTGGGAAAAATCACAGAGGTACCTTGAGAAGTTTTGTACATGCAGGAAAAAGAACGGACACGTTTCGAGTTATATATTGTGTGTAATGACTATTTCCGTAAAGGACTCCGAAATATTAACCTTCGAATGTCTCACTGTGTATACACTGGAAAATTCCGAAATTTTTACAGTAGCTTCATATATGTTACGAGAGCATATACTGAAAATTTCAGAGTTTTCTGAGCAAAACTCAATTTATGAAAAATGGGGCAAGATTCGAGTGTTTTAGACACTTTAAAAATAGTAAATCATTTTCTAAAATTCCAGAAATATTAGGAGATCATTGTGTGTTTATATTCTGTCAAAATCCAGAAGTTGAGAATTTTTGGAATCAATTTACTATTTTTCCTAAAAATGGTTAAATTATGAATAAAAAGAAATAAATAGTTAAATGATGTCTTTAATGAGAAAAATGTGATTTTTATGCTTGAATGCTCATAATATATTATATCATGACTATGTTAGGGCATGTTGGTAATTTATAATAATAAATATTATTTATGACATTTTATGAATATTAAATAAGGGGTTAATAAAGGATGAACAATTAGAATAAATTATTTATTAATTTAGTAAATCATTGGAATATTATTATAATATTAATAATATTATAATATGATGTTGTTAAGTAAATAAAAATATTAAGATTAAAATTTTATTAAAATATTATTAAATAATTAATAATATTAGATTAAGATATTAATCCTAGATTAAAATATTATTAAAAGATTAATAATATTAGATTAAAGTATTATTATTAAATGATTAAAATATTATTAAATAATAATATTTGAGATTAAATAAAATGTTATTAAATATAATAACATTAGTAAAGGAATAAAATATTATTAAATGATTAATAATATTAGTAAGTGAATAAAATATTAGTAAATGATTGAAAGTATTATTAGTAAACCAATAATACTAGAAGGTGAATTAAATATTATCTAAGTTAATAATATTATGTGAATTAAAGGTAGTCGTTAATTAATAGTAACACTATCTAGACATGATAATGTTTATAAGAACTAAATGTAATGTATAATATCTATGTGATTACATAATCTAATGTTATGCTTTGACTAATTGAAAGATTAATTTATAGGTCTCTTAAAGGAAAATAATTTAACTGCATAGTGGATAGAAATTTAATTTCGTAGCCGTAACCTACGATCGAGGCAAGTTTCCTAACTCAAGCTCGAGTTATTATTTTCAAAGCATGTTAGTGAATAATTATTGATGATTATTCACGTCTATATTGATTATTGAAATTCGCACTTTGTGCAATTGAATTCCGTTCTACTGCTATTGAACTGTGAATTAAATTAAAGTTCTTCATTTATGAACTGTTTATGAAATAGATCTATGCTAATTGTATCAGCTAGATCAAGCATGTCTAAATTTGTTAAATCAAATGTGTTTTAAATAACTGTTCTTATTAAATTGATATAGTAAGAACTCTTGACTGAGAAAAGGACGAATTTGATTAAGGCATGATATCAATGCCGGATTATTAAGTGTTTATGCATAAATCACGAGGTATGAAAGGCTGATCCCCTTGAATACCAAAACTTATTAAGAGGTCCAGTTTAATCACTGAGCACCTTAGCAAATGTTCATGGTTATTCAAAACCACTCAGTTCATGTTATTCAATTATCGAATATTCAATTGTTGATTATTAGTTCATGTTCCTTCACAATCTTATATTATTGTTGAACATTGAACGCAATATTTCTTTCTAAGTCATGATATATCTCCCTTGTCTATATAAACTTGTGAAGCAAATTAGTTGCTTACTCTTGCTATATCATGACATCTATTTCAGTTAAGCCCGAAGGATCAAACACGAAGGACAAGGGCAAGGGCAAGATCCAGGAGTAATTTAGACTGAATGTCAATTTAGTTATTATCTGATGGAATTTTTTAAGTAAACTATTTGTATGATAAATGGTGTATTTAAAGTTAAGGTTATGGAGACCTTGGGACCGTGTTATGAGACTTTATTATAATGAACAATGTATGTTTATTATTTCGTAATAGTTATAGAATACTTATGATGATGATGATAGATCGTGAGCACCGAATATGAGGTTAGAGGACCTGGATTTGGGGGTGTCACAGTGTTGAATACATTCCAAGAATTTAACAAGTACATCTTCATACGTTAAATTATCCGCTATCTCGTCTGGTTCTAAATCAATAATGTGGTTCGGGTCGTCCACATATTTACGTAACGTCGATACGTTAAAGACGTTATGAACATGCGACATACTTAGCGGTAAAATGAGTCTATAAGCCACAGTTCTTACTCGATCGAGGATTTCAAATGGGTCAATTAAATCGAGGGTTGAGATTTCCTCTCTTCATCGATTCTTGCTTCTAGAATAACGCCCTCTTGAACCTTCTTCTTCACATTCATCAGCTCTGAGTATGTAGCTTGAGCGGTTTTAACTTTATCGATTAAAGTTGATTCTAATCGTATATTCGTTATCTTCACGTGGGTCCCTAGAGTCTTTAACTCTATCTTCATCATTTGTAAGTTATACGAAATGGGTCTTTGCATTAACAACATCTCACTCGCATACGATCTTCTACTCAACGCGTCAGCTACCACGTTCGCACTTCCACGATGATATTGAATGGTATGATAGTAATCTTCAACAGCTCGAGCCAATGTCTTTGGCGTATAATACGTTCGTTTTAGTTGAAGAAATATTTAAGGGTTTAAGAAATGGGTTTTGTACTGGGGTCAATACAAAATTCGATTTCACGCTCTGGGGTAGGCTAAGAAGTCTTCAAGAATACGTCGGGAAATTTATTAACAATAGAAATATCATTCAAAACTGTGACCCTCATCCAAGACTTGGATAACACGTCACATTGATACCTATCAACTTGCCATCGTCATTCACAACGTCTCCTACGAAAAGGCTGGCTTCGGTGCATTCCACATAAGAAAGTCATCAGCGAAAGGCTTAGGGCTCTTTACTTATGGCTTGATATGACAATGATTGACTTTAGTGGTTTGGTTACTTGAATTCGCATAATAGGTTGGTTAGGAATATGAAAGCTAACAACCTTACGAAAAGCATGATGAGCAGTTAACCAATCGTTTCCAAAAATCACATCAATGCAAGTATTTTCAAAGAGATAAGATCGACAGGTAACGTGAAAGTGTTGATTTGAACAAGATTTATAAATAGTGGAGGTAACGAAGGTTTCTCCCAACTGAGTTTAAACAGATATATCAAAGTCTAACTTCTCCGGAGTTAAGTTGAAACATTGAACACAACTAGGTGAAATAAAAGAATGAGTAGAACCGGTATCTAACACGGTATAGACTTCGCAAGAGTTTATGACTAACATACCCGTGATAATTTTATTCAGGTTCCTCATCACGAAAAAAAATGCTCTCTCTTAAACTACCGGCTTTAGCTTGTCTGGGACATCCTTTGGCATCATTATCCCAGCTGGACTTGGCTTCATTATACGACAAAATCGAGCTAGGTGACCTTCTCTTTCACAATTAAAACACGCTTTGGATTGCTGCGTACAGTTTGGACGGATGTGTCCCTCCTGTCCGCATTTGAAACATACGACCGGTGGTCGTTCTTCTTCCTTTGAAACGGATGTTGGTACCGATGTCTTCACGTCATTGTTGAACCTTCTCTTCTTAAAATGTCCATTCTTATTGTTTTGGCCATGATTACCACCGAAGTGGTTACCATTTCTGGCATGTTGATTCCCTCCATGATTATTGTCACCGCTTTGATGACTTTAATCACCGGTATTATCATTTTATCGATTGCACTCTTTTGGTTGCGTTGACTCGTTATCACGCTCTACTAACTGAGCCATATTTACAACATTTGAATACAAACACAGTTTATGAGAAATCAGATATTGACGTATCTCCGGCTTCAAACCTCTTAAAAGCATCTGCGTCATTCTTTCTTCATTATCAACCAAGTGGGACGTAAATCGGGACAACTCGGTAAACTTGGCTTCGTACTGCGACACGGTCATGTTGTTTTGCTCTAACTTGATAAATTCCACCTCCTTCATGTGACGAATGCTTTCGGGAAAGTACTTTTCGTTGAACAGCTCCTGGAACTTCTCCCAAGACATCTTGAGTGCGTCAGGCTGGGTACGTTTTACAAATTCTCACCAGTAATCTGCCTCTTCACGCAACATAAAGGTGACAAAGGGAACCTTTTGCTCCTCGAAGCATCCCAAGACATCAAATATCTTAGTGATCTGATTTAACCACGTCTCCGCCTTAAGTGATTCTGGCTTTCCCAAAAACTCCGGTGGTCCCAACTCCTTGAATTGCTTAGCGGTGACCAACCGTGGATTGCCATTGTTTCCTCCTGCATTATGAACAGGAGCCGCCTTCGCCTAATGTTGCATGAATTCTAAAAAGCTCTTAAACGTACCGTCGTTCGTCAATTGATCAGTGTTGTTGTTTACAGGAGGATTATCTCCATCCTGTTGCACATTGTCCTGATTATTGATCTGTGGAGACTCAACGGTCTCCTGTGCTCCATTGCTTATCTCAACATTTTCAGATGCCATTTTCAAATACTGTTACAAAATAAGGGTTAATTAGCATATCACATATTATCTCTATACTCTGACCTACCAATTAAATAACAAGTAAACTTAGGTAGGTCATACTGGCGAAGGAATTCCCCGTCTCTCCCCTCCTAGTTCTATTCTCACATCCTAGCCAGGGATCATATCCCTAAGCTCTGATACCAACTGTGATGCCCCAAAAATTAGGTATACATCACCCATCTTGGGTCGCCAGATACATGGTACAGAATTCAAATACAACTTACTAATACAACTGTCGTGTACAATACGACATAACATAAACTGTGAGTTTGAATACAAATACTGTCTTCTAGAGAGTATCCATACTCAAAAGGAGTCCTCATTACAATTATTATCACACTATTTCACAGAATAGTGAGGACTACTAATGCTATCATCTAGGACCATCACTCCGTTCCCCGACTCGTCCCAGCTACGTTCTCATTTCCTGAAGAGAACAGTGAAAGAAAGGGTGAGCTCAACTAGCCCAGTAAGAAATATTATGACTAAGATAATGCAGAATAAATTATCATTAGCCTTCAACAGTGTTAAACTAATAAAATACAATAGACATCAAGTTTAACTGCAGCGAAACCAACAATCCATTAGAAGAGTCAAGTAGAGAATAAAATCTACCATCTTCTATGATTTAAAAGGTTTTTGAACATTGTTATCCTGGGACTCAGCTAAAAAAATAATTCACATCATCGAATCACCCCTGCACTACGGCCAAAGATATTCTTCAGTATCACGACCACGAATTATCCATGCACTACGGGCCAAAGATAATCGTGTTTTCATCAACGGTCCTGATCATGCCATAAAATATTTCATCTCTGCACTACGGCCAAAGAGAATCCATAGCCATAATCATACCAAAAACTGTCCATCAATGCACTACGGGCCGATGACCAACTATGACGCCCCCAAAATTAGGTATTCATCACCCATCTTGAGTCGCCAAATACATGGTATAAAATAGAAATACAAACTTAATTATACAAATGTTGTGTAACATACGACAATATATAAACTGAGAGTTCTAATAGGAATATTGTCATCTAGACAATATCCATACTCAAGGAGTCCTCATTACATTTATTGTCGCACTATTTAACAGAATAGTGAGGACTACTAATGCTATCTTCTGGACCATCACTCCTTTCCCTGACTCGTCCCAGCTATATTCTCATTTCCTGAAGAGAACATTGAAAGAAAGGGTGAGCTCAACTATCCCAGTAAGAAATATTATGACTAAGATAATGAAGAATAAATTATCAATAGTCTTCAACAATGTTAAACTGATAAAATACAATAGACATCAAGTTTAACTGCAACGGAATAAGCAATCCACTAGAAGAGTCAAGTAGAGAATAAAACCTACTATCTTCTATGATTTAAAAATATTTTCATCAACTTTTATCACTGAGACTCAGCTTAATAAATAAACCACATCTTCTAATCATCCCTGTATTACGGGCCAAGAATATTTATTAAATCATCAATGGTCATGACTATACCAAAAAATCTCTGGTCATAATCATACCAAAAACTGTCTATCAATGCATTACAGGCCACTAAGGACTTTTACCACACCACTTATAACATCACAGTTCATGATTATACCGAATGATCCCTGGTCATAATCATACTAAGTCCATCTATGCACGTAAGCCAAAGATGACTTCCAACATAAAATAAACATGAGGATGATGCCAATGTTATAGGAATTTAATTAAACAAGTTCAAGAATTAGTTTATCCAGGAACTAATAATATCCAAATTGTCAACATGATACTTCTTTGTAAAGTAATAGTTAAGAATGCTCAGAAGAATATTTCCATGAAAAGATACTGGATGAAGCGCAAATATCAAGGATATTCCACTAATTTCATGGAATATAGAAATCAAAACTTTAACCAAATAAGTATAATAAAGAATAAATGAAACTGCAAATGGATTTTCACCAGCCATGCGGTAATTCACGTATACATATCATTTCTGTAAGATCTCAACTTTTATAAATAAAGATGAATTTTCTATAAATATCATTTTTGAATATTATGAAGTTAATTTGATATAATGTTATAGTTGTGGGTAATATTTATAAATTTTGTAAAGTACGCAAGTTGTTATATAATATTCGATTGGTCGGGGAATATTCGTTTTAACAGGGAATATTCGTACAACGGTACAATCATTGGTGGACCCCACAATGGAATTATTGTCGGATTGAGAAAACAACAAAAATATTTTATTAAAAATAACGGCGAAAGTTTTACTATTAATACTGTTGAACTACTCGGTAGTAAAAGTACAGTAATACGTATGGTTGCATAGTAGCACACGGTATTGATTATTAATGCTTATGTGAGAAGTCACTCAGTTTGATTCAATTATTGTCAGTTAATAATATGAATTATTTAGCGATAATGACGTTTTGTTTCGTATTATTAACGTAATAAAACAAAAACATCTTTTTATATAAAACAGAATACTTTATTAAAGTTATTCTATAAATAGAATATATTATATTTTATTTAAAAGATTTTTCTTTAAATATGGACCGTCAGATTAAAGTAATCAATCTGGACCGTTCACGGATTAGTTACTATGCATTCTATTTTTCTATAAATAGCAGCTCATTCCTTCATTATTTCTTACGAATTCACTGAACTCTAGAGTGAGAAACTATAGAGAGAAACTATAAAGAGAGAGAAGAAAAGTATTCTGCTACTTAACTACTTCCTTGTTTCAGTTCTTCTTTAAAACGGTAAGGGGTGTTATTCTTTCTTATTCATAAAGAGAACTGTTGTTATTCCATTTCTTATTATTCTGTTGGAATAACCTGTATACACGGTCTACCCTATACTTGGTGACATTCTTCTATTATTCTGTTGGAACATCATGTCTGTGTGTTTTACACCGGACCTGGTTCCGTCTTTATTATTATTCTGTTGGAACATCCTGTCTGTGTGTTTTACACCGGACCTGGTTCCGTTTTTATTATTATTCTGTTGGAACATCCTGTCTGTGTGTTTTACACCGGACCTGGTTCCGTCTTTATTATTATTCTGTTGGAATATCTTGTCTATGTGTTTTACACCGAACCTGGTTTCGTCTTTATTATTACTCTATTGGAATATCCAGTCTATGCGTTTTACGCCAGACCTGGTTTCATTATTTATTATTCTGTTGGAATAACTTGTCTGTGCGGTCTATCGCATGCATGGTGATTTTTTTTGTTATTTCATTCTTTATTATACTCAGTTGGTTAAAATTTTGACTTCTATACTCCATGAAATTAGTAGAATATCCTCGATAATTGCGGTTCATCCAGTATCTTTTCATGAAAATATTCTTCTAAGTATTCTTAAATTTTACTCCACAAAGCAGTATCATGTTGACAATTTGGACGTTGTTAATTCTTAGATAAATTAATTCTTGAACTTGTTTTATTGAATTCTTATATCATTGTCATCATCCTCATATTTATAAAATGTTAAAAGTCATCTGTGGCCTGTAGTGCATAGATGGACTTGGTATGATTATGACCAGGGATTTTTCGGTATAATCATGACCGTAATGTTACAAATGATGTGGTAAAAGTCCTCATTGGCCCGTAGTGCATTGGTGGACAGTTGTTGGCATGATCATGACCATTAATGAATACACGAATACCCTTAGCCGTAGTACAGGGGTGATTCGATGATGTGGATTATTTTATTAAGCTGAGTCCCAGCGAAAACAGTGTTGAAAAACCTTTTAAATCATAGAAGATAGTAGATTTTATTTTCTACTTGACTCTTTTAATGGATTGTTTGTTTCACTGCAGTTAAACTTGATGTTCATTATATTTTATCAGTTTAACACTGTTGAAGGCTAATAATAATTTATTCTGTATTATCTTAGTCATAATATTTCTTACTGGGCTAGTTAAGCTCACCCTTTCTTTCACTGTTCTCTTCAGGAAATGAGAATATAGCTGGGACGAGTCGGGGTACGGAGTGATGAACCAGATGATAGTATTAGTAGTCCTCACTATTCTGTTAAATAGTGTGACAATAATTATAATAAGGACTCCTTTTGAATTTGTATAGTCTCTAGTAGACAATAATTGTATTCAAACTCACAGTAATGTTTTGTCGTATTGTATACGACAGTTGTATTAGTAAGTTGTATTTGTATTCTGTACCATATATCTGACGACCCAAGATGGGTGATGTATACCTAATTTTGGGGGCGTCACAGTTGGTATCAAAGCTTAGGGATATGATCCCTGGTTAAGATGTGAGAATAGAACTAGGAGGGGAGAGACGAGGAATTCCTTCACTAGTATGACCTACCTAAGTTTATTTGCATGGTATTTAATTGGTCGGTCAGAATATAAGGATAATATATGACATATCAATTAACTTTTATTTTGTGGCAGTATCTGAAAATGGCATCCGAGAATATTAAGAATAGCAATGGAGCACAGGCGACTGTTGATTCACCACATATCAATAATCGGGATAATGTGCATCAGGAAGGCAACAATCCTCATGCAAACAACAATACTGACCAAATGATGAATGATAGAATGTTCAGAAGCTTTATGCAGTTCATGCAACAGCAGGCGAGAGCGGCTCCTGTTCAAAATGTAGGTGAAAACACTGAAAACTCTCGGACGGTCACCGCTAAACAGTTCAAAGAGCTGGGACCACCGGAGTTTAAGGGAGAGCCAAAACCACTTATAGCGGAAACATGGATAAAGTAGATCACCAAGATATTTGATGTCTTGGGATGCTCCGAGGAGCAAAAAGTTCCCTTTGCCGCCTTTATGTTGCGAGGAGAGGCGGATTACTGGTGGAAATCGATTAAGCGTACTCAACCTGCCGCACTGAAGATGTCTTGGGAGAAGTTCCAAGAGCTGTTCAATGACAAATACTTTCCCGAAAGTGTTCAACACATGAAGGAGGTGGAGTTCATAAAATTGGAGCAGAATAATATGACCGTGTCGCAGTATGAGGCTAAATTTGCTGAGTTGTCCCGGTTTGCGTTCCATTTGGTGGATAATGAAGAGCGAATGACGCGAATATTTTTGCGAGGTTTAAAACCTGAGATACGTCAACATCTTATTTCTCATAAACTGTGTTTGTATTCAGATTTTGTGAATAGGGCTCAGTTAGTGGAGCGCGATAACGAGTTAACGCAACCAAAAGAGAGCAGTCGGTAAAATGATAATACCAGTGAGAGCAGTCATCGAAGTGGTGACAACATGCGTGGAGGGAATCAACAGGCCAGAAATGGTATCCACTTCGGTGGTAATCAGGGCCAAAATAATAAGAATGGTCATTTCAAGAAGAGGAGATTCAACAATGATGGAAAGACGTCAGCACCAGCACCCGTTGTTAAGGAAGGAGAACGACCACCTATCATATGTTTTAAATGCGGAGGGGAGGGGCACATCAGTCCAAACTGCGTGATGCCGTCTAAAGCATGTTATAATTATGGAAGAGAAGGTCATTTAGCTCGATTTTGTCGTTTACCAAAAACAAGTTCAGCCAAGATGGAGACACCAAAGGCCGTCTCAGAAAAGTCAAAATCGGTAGTGCAAGGGAGAGCATTTGTTGTGACCTCCTAGAAAGTAAGGAACCCGAATGAGGTCATCACGGGTAATCTTATCGTAAACTCTAACGAAGTCTATACTTTATTTGATACCGATTCTACCCATTCTTTTATTTCTCCTACTTGCGCTCATCGATTAAATTTGACTCCGGAGAAATTAGACTTTCACTTATCTGTTGAAACTCTATTGGGAGAAACCTTCATTACATCCACGGTTTATAAGTCTTGTTTGATTCAAGTTGGTACCCACACATTACCTGTCGATCTTATTTCATTAAAAATAATTGCATTTGACGTGATTCTAGGGATTGATTGGTTAACTACTCATCATGCAAAAATTGATTATTTTCGTAAGGTTGTTAGCTTTCATATTCCTAATCGACCTATTATGCAAATTCAAGCAACCAAACCATTAAAATCAATCGCTGTCATCTCAAGCCATAAAGCTATTCGTTTATTGAAAAACAGATGTCAAGCTTTCTTAGCTCATGTCACGGATCTAAACAAAAATACGTCAGTTTTGAATGATATTTCTATTGTTAATAAATTCCCTGACGTATTCCCTGAAGAACTTCCTGGCCTACCCCCAGAGCGTGAAATTAAATTTTGTATCGACCTTGAACCCGGTACAAAACCCATTTCCAAAGTCCCATATCGAATGGCTCCTATTGAACTTCAGGAGTTAAAGATCCAACTACAGGAATTGTTAGACATTGGCTTTATTCGTCCTAGTACTTCTCCTTGGGGTGCTCCTGTTCTATTCGTGAAGAAGAAAGATGGAAGTATGCGACTTTGTATTGATTATCGGGTGTTGAATCATGTCACCATAAAAAATAGGTATCCATTGCCACGTATTGATGACCTGTTTGACCAGTTGCAAGGAGCACAATTCTTTTTAAAGATCGATCTTCGTTCTGGATATCATCAGCTGAAGGTTAAAACTGAGGATATTCCAAAGACGACTTTCAGAACTCGGTGCGGGCATTATGAATTCCTAGTCATGTCCTTTGGATTGACTAATGCTCCTGCTGCCTTCATGGATATGATGAACTGGGTATTCAAGGAATATTTAGATCACTTTGTGGTCGTCTTTATTGATGACATCCTTATTTATTCCAAAAGCCGTGAAGATTATGAGCAACACTTGAGGCTGGTACTCCAAAAGCTTCGTGAATACAAGCTTTATGCCAAGATGAAGAAGTGCGAGTTCTGGCTGGAGGAGGTAGCATTCCTTGGGCACGTAGTATCAAGTCGTGGAATATCTGTTGACCCGGCAAAGATTGAAGCTATTCAAAGCTGGGAGCAACCTAAATCAGTAACCAAAGTACGTAGCTTTCTCGGTTTAGCTGGTTATTATCGGAGATTCGTGGAAGGATTTTCTCGAATCGCTACTCCATTAACTCAGCTGACTCAGAAAGATACAAAGTTCGGTTGGAGCGAAGAATGTGAGAAGAGTTTTCAAGAACTCAAGAGGAGACTCATTTCAGCACCTGTTCTAACAATACCATCTGGCTCGGAGGGATTTGTCATCTACAGTGATGCTTCGAGCAAAGGGTTGGGATGCGTTCTCATGCAACATGGAAAAGTCATAGCCTATGCATCAAGACAACTCAAGGAATATGAGAGGAATTATCCTACTCATGATCTAGAGTTGGCAGCTGTTGTCTTTGCACTTAAAATTTGGAGGCATTACTTGTATGGGGAGAAGGTGGAGATCTTTACGGATCATAAAAGCCTCAAATATTTCTTCACTCAAAAGGAACTCAACATGCGACAATGACGTTGGCTTGAACTGTTGAAAGATTATGATCATACCATTCAATACCATCCTGGAAAAGCGAACGTGGTAGCTGACGCATTGAGTAGAAGATCATATGCAAGTACGAGTGTGATATTGTCAACACAAAGGCCCATTTTGTGTGGCTTACAAAGGATGGAGATAGAGTTAAAGACTCCAGGGACCCATGTGATGATGGCGAATATACGAGTAGAACCAACTTTAATCGATAAAGTTAAAGCTGCTCAAGCTACAGACCTGGAGCTGATGCGTATGAGGAAGAAAGTGCAAGAAGGTGCTATGCCGAAAGCAAGAATCGATGAAGAAGGAATACTTCGAGTCAACTCCAGACTTTGTGTTCCTAACAACCCTGATTTAAAGTATGAAATCATGATGGAGGCGCACAACACACCGTTTGCAATCCATCCTGGAAGTACCAAAATGTATCATGATCTTCGTCATACATTTTGGTGGAGCAATATGAAGAGAGAGATAGCGATGTTTATCTCAAGGTGTCTAACTTGTCAACGAGTCAAAGCGAAGCATCAAGTACCAAAAGGTCCATTGCAATCACTTGAAATTCCAGAATGAAAGTGGGAGCACATTACCATGGATTTCGTTACCGGTCTTCCTAAGGTTTCTCAAGGTATAGATGCGATTTGGGTCATTGTTGATAGATTGACCAAGTCTGCTCATTTCTTACCGATACGAGAAACTTATACACTTGAACGTCTTGCTCGTATGTACATAAACGAGATTGTAAGACTGCATGGTATGCCAGTATCCATAGTTTCTGATCGAGACCCAAGATTCACTTCACGATTTTGGGTTAGTTTACAAAAAGCTATGGGCACGGATTTACGATTTAGTTCGTCATATCATCCTCAGACGGACGGACAATCAGAGAGGACTATTCAAACTCTAGAAGATTTATTAAGACTCTGTGTCCTTGACTTCAAGGAAAGTTGGGACAAGTTCTTACCATTGGTGGAGTTTTCCTACAACAACAGTTATCAAGCAAGTATTGGCATGGCTCCATTCGAAGCATTGTATGGAAGAAAATGTCGTTCTCCAGTATGCTGGGATGAGGTGGGTGAAGCAACGTTGCTGGGACCGGAGTTGGTACGTATGACAACAGAAAAGATTCAAACGATCCGACAACGTATAAAAACCTCACAAGATCGACAAAAGAGTTATGCTGATCTTCATCGAAAGGACGTGAATTTGATATAGGAGATCATGTGTTCTTACGTGTTGCTCCATGGAAAGGAGTTACGAGATTTGAAAAGAGAGGAAAGCTCAATCCTCGATTCATCGGTCCATTTTTAATCCTCGATCGAGTAGGAACTGTGGCTTATAGACTCGCTTTACCGCCAAGTATGTCTCGTGTTCATAACATTTTTCACATATCCATGTTACGTAAATATGTGGAAGACCCGAACCACATTTTTGAGTTAGAACCGGACGAAATTGCAGAGGATTTGACGTATGAAGAAGTTCCTGTTCAAATCTTGGATAAGAAGGAACATATTCTACGCTCCAAGGTTATACCTCAAGTCAAAGTTTTGTGGAGAAACCACGATGTTGAGGAAATGACTTGGGAGTTAGAATCTGAAATGAAATCAAGGTATCCTTACCTCTTCGACATACCAGGTACGTACCCTAATTTCGAGGGCAAAATTTCATAAGAAGGGGAGGTTGTAAGACCCCAACTTTTATAAATAAAGATGAATTTTCTATAAATATCATTTTTGAATATTATGGAGTTAATTTGATATAATGTTATAGTTGTGGGTAATATTTATAAATTTTGTAAAGTACGCAAGTTGTTATATAATATTCGATTGGTCGAGGAATATTCGTTTTAACAGGAAATATTCGTACAACGGCACAATCATTGGTGGACCCCACAATAGAATTATTGTCGGATTGAGAAAACGACAAAAATATTTTATTAAAAATAACGGCGGAAGTTTTATCATTAATACTGTTGAACTACTCGGTAGTAAAAGTACAGTAATACGTGTGGTTGCATAGTAGCACACGGTATTGATTATTAATGCTTATGTGAGAAGTCACTCAGTTTGATTCAATTATTGTCAGTTAATAATATGAATTATTTAGCGATAATGACGTTTTGTTTTATTCGTATTATTAACGTAATAAAACAGAAACATCTTTTTATATAAAATAAAATACTTTATTAAAGTTATTCTATAAATAGAATATATTATATTTTATTTAAAAGATTTTTCTTTAAATATGGACCGTCAGATTAAAGTAATCAATCTGGACCGTTCATGAATTAGTTACTATGCATTCTATTTTTCTATAAATAGCAGCTCATTCCTTCATTATTTCTTACGAATTCACTGAACTCTAGAGAGAGAAACTATAGAGAGAAACTATAGAGAGAGAGAAGAAAAGTATTCTGCTACTTAACTACTTCCTTATTTCAGTTCTTCTTTAAAACGGTAAGGGGTGTTATTCTTTCTTATTCATGAAGAGAACTGTTGTTATTTCATTTCTTATTATTCTATTGGAATAACTTGTATACGCGGTCTACCCTATACTTGGTGACATTCTTCTATTATTCTGTTGGAACATCATGTCTGTGTGTTTTACACCGGACCTGGTTCCGTCTTTATTATTATTCTGTTGGAACATTCTGTCTGTGTGTTTTAAACCGGACCTGGTTCCGTCTTTATTATTATTCTGTTGGAACATCCTGTCTGTGTGTTTTACACCGGACCTGGTTCCGTCTTTATTATTATTCTGTTGGAACATCTTGTCTGTGTGTTTTACACCGGACCTGGTTCCGTCTTTATTATTATTCTGTTGGAATATCCTGTCTGTGTGTTTTACACCGGACCTGGTTTCGTCTTTATTATTACTCTGTTGGAATATCCTGTATGTGCGTTTTACGCCGGACCTGGTTTCATTATTTATTATTCTGTTAGAATAACCTGTCTGTGCGGTCTATCGCATACATGGTGATTTCTTTTGTTATTCCATTCTTTATTATACTCAGTTGGTTAAAATTTTGACTTCTATACTCCATGAAATTAGTAGAATATCCTCGATAATTATGGTTCATCTAGTATCTTTTCATAAAAATATTCTTCTAAGCATTCTTGAATTTTACTCCACAAAGCAGTATCATGTTGACAATTTGGATGTTGTTAATTCTTGGATAAATTAATTCTTGAACTTGTTTTATTGAATTCTTATATCATTGTCATCATCCTCATGTTTATAAAATGTTGAAAGTCATCTGTGGCCTGTAGTGAATAGATAGACTTGGTATGATTATGACTAGGGATTATTCGGTATAATCATGACCGTAATGTTACAAATGATGTGGTAAAAGTCCTCATTGGCCCGTAGTGCATTGATGGACAGTTGTTGGCATGATCATGACCGTTAATGAATACACGAATATCCTTGGCTGTAGTGCAGGGGTGATCCGATGATGTGGATTATTTTATTAAGCTGAGTCCCAGCGAAAACAGTGTTGAAAAACCTTTTAAATCATAGAAGATAGTAGATTTTATTTTCTACTTGACACAAAAAGTACCCCCAAAACTCGAGTGAACAATACTAGAGTGAATAGTAACCGGGTATTTTATGACAACTTGTCTACTTTAAAAAAATTTCACATATCACCTTTAACTTTAACCTTTTATCAATTTAACCATTTACCAAAATAAAAAAATTGAATACTTTTATTTCATAAAATTCGGGGTCTCACAATCTCTCCTCCTTATGAAATTTCGCCCTCGAAATTTACGTACGTACCTGGTATAACGAAGAGGTGAGGATACCTTGAATACCTTTATCGTTGAAAACATTAAATTCATCTTTGCAATACGGCCAAAGATATTTATTAACAATTCATTTTTGCACTACATGCCAACTGTATAACCAATAATCAACAGTTCATCTTTGCACTACAGGTCAAAGATATACAACTGTAAAATCAATAATACTGAGACTCAGCTTAATTGTATTACGACCACGAATTATCCATGCATTACGTGCCAAAGATAATCGAGAAGAATATTTTCATGAAAAGATACTGGATGAACCGCAATTATCAAGGATATTCCACCAATTTCATGGAGTATAGAAGTTAAAACTTAACCAACTTAGTATAATAAAGAATGGAATAACAAAAGAAATCACCCGGCATGCGATAGACCGCACAGACAGGTTATTCTAACAGAATAATAAATAATGGAACCAGGTCCGGCGTAAACGCACAGACAGGATATTCTGATAGAATAATAAATAATGGAACCAGGTCCGGCGTAAATGCACAGACAGTATATTCTGACAGAATAATAAATAATGGAACCAGGTCTGGTGTAAAATACACAGACAGGATGTTCCAACAGAATAATAATAAAAACGGAACCAGGTCCGGTGTAAAACACACAGACAGGATGTTCCAACAGAATAACAGAAGAATGTCGCCAAGTATAGGATAGATCGCTTATACAGGTTATTCCAACAGAATAATAAGAAATGGAATAACAACAATTCTCTTCATAAATAAGAAAGAATAACACCCCTTACCATTTTAAAGAAGAACTGAAATAAAGAAGTAGTTAAGTGGCAGAATACTCTTCTTCTTTCTCTCTATAGTTTCTCTCTCTAGAGTTTCAGTGAATTCGTAAAAAAATAATGAAGGAATGAGCTTCTATTTATAGGAAAATAGAATGCATAGTAAATAATCCATGAACGGTCTAGATTGATTTACTTTAATCTGACGGTCCATATTTAAAGAAAAATCTTTTAAATAAAATATAATATATTCTATTTATAGAATAACTTTAATAAAGTATTCTGTTTTATATAAAAAGATGTTTCTGTTTTATTACGTTAATAATACGAATAAAACAAAACTTCATTATCGCTAAATAATTCATATTATTAATTGACAATAATTGAATCAAACTGAGTGACTAATCATGCAAGCCTCAATAATCAATACCGTATGCTACTATGCAACCACACGTATTACTGTACTTTTACTACCGAGTAGTTCAACAGTATTAATGGTAAAACTTCCGCCGTTATTTTCATAAAATATTTTTGTCGTTTTCTCAATCCGACAATAATTTCGTTGTGGGGTCCACCAATAATTGTGTCGTCGTACAAATATTTCCCGACAAAAATAATATTCCCCGACCAATCGAATATAATACAATAACTTGCATACTTTGCAAAATTTATAAATACTACCCACAATTATAACATTATCTCAAATTCACACCATAATATTTTTAATAAAAATATTTCGAAAAAATTAAATCTTTATTCATCAAATCTGGGGTTTCACAAGAATAATATGACCGTGTCGTAGTATGAGACTAAATTTGCTGAGTTGTCCCGGTTTGCGTCCCACTTGGTGGATAATAAAGAGTGAATGATGCAAATATTTTTGCCAGGTTTGAAACCTGAGATACGTCAACATCTTATTTCTCATAAACTGTGTTTGTATTCAGATGTTGTGAATATGGCTCAGTTAGTGGAGCGCGATAACGAGTCAACGCAACCAAAAGAGAGCAGTCGGTAAAATGATAATACCAGTGAGAACAGTCATCGAAGTGGTGACAACAAGCGTGGAGGGAATCAACAGGCCAGAAATGGTATCCACTTCGGTGGTAATCAGGGCCAAAATAATAAGAATGGTCATTTCAAGAAGAGGAGATTCAACAATGATGGAAAGACGTCAGCACCAGCACCCGTTGTTAAGGAAGGAGAACGACCACCTATCATATGTTTCAAATGCGGAGGGGAGGGGCACATCTGTCCAAACTACGTGATGCCGTCTAAAGCATGTTATAATTATGGAAGAGAAGGTCACTTAGCTTGATTTTGTCGTTTACTAAAAACAAGTTCAGTTAGGAAGGAGGCACCAAATGCCATCCCAGAAAAGTCAAAATCGGTAGTGCAAGGAAAAGCGTTTGTTGTGACCTCCCAGAAAGTAAGGAACCCGAATGAGGTCATCACGGGTAAGCTTACCATAAACTCTAACGAAGTCTATACTTTATTTGATACCGGTACTACCCATTCTTTTATTTCTCCTACTTGCGCTCATCGATTAAATTTGACTACGGAGAAATTAGACTTTGACTTATCTGTTGAAACTCCAATGGGAGAAACCTTTATTACATCCATGGTTTATAAGTCTTGTTTGATTCAAGTTAGTACCCACACATTACATGTCGATCTTATTTCATTAAAAATACTTGCATTTGACGTGATTATAGGGATTGATTGGTTAACTACTCATCATGCAAAAATTGATTGTTTTCGTAAGGTTGCTAGCTTTCATATTCCTAATCGACCTATTATGCGAATTCAAGCAACCAAACCATTAAAATCAATCGCTATCATCTCAAGCCATAAAGCTATTCGTTTATTGAAAAACGGATGTCAAGCTTTCTTAGCTCATGTCATGGATCTAAACAAAAATACGTCAGTTTTGAATGATATTTCTATTGTTAATAAATTCCCTGACGTATTCTCTGAAGAACTTCCTGGCCTACCCCCAGAGCGTGAAATTGAATTTTGTATCGACCTTGAACCCGGTACAAAACCCATTTCCAAAGTTCCATATCGAATAGCTCCTATTGAACTTCAAGAGTTAAAGATCCAACTGCAGGAATTGTTAGACATTGGCTTTATTCGTCCTAGTACTTCTCCTTGGGGTGCTCCTATTCTATTCCTGAAGAAGAAAGATGAAAGTATGCGACTTTGTATTGATTATCGGGAGTTGAGTCATGTCACCATCAAAAACAAGTACCCATTGCCACGTATTAATGACCTGTTTGACCAGTTGCAAGGAGCACAATTCTTTTCAAAGATCGATCTTCGTTCTGGATATCATCAGTTGAAGGTTATAACTAAAAATATTCCAAAGACGACTTTCAGAACTCGGTACGGGCATTATGAATTCCTAGTCATGTCCTTTGGATTGACCAATGCTCCTGCTGCCTTCATGGATATGATGAACCGGATATTCAAGAAATATTTAGATCACTTTGTGGTCGTCTTTATTGATGACATCCTTATTTATTCCAAAAGTTGTGAAGATCATGAGCAACACTTGAGGCTGGTACTCCAAAAGCTTCATGAATACAAGCTTTATGCCAAGTTGAAGAAATGCGGGTTCTGGCTGGAGGAGGTAGCATTCCTTGGGCACGTAGTATCAAGTCGTGGAATATCTATTGACCCGACAAATATTGAAGCTATTCAAAGCTGGGAGCAACCTAAATCAGTAATCGAAGTACGTAGCTTTCTCGGTGTAGCTAGTTATTATCGGAGATTCGTGGAAGGATTCTCTCGAATCGCTACTCCACTAACTCAGCTGACTCGAAAAGATACAAAGTTCGGTTGGAGCAAAGAATGTGAGAAGAGTTTTCAAGAACTCAAGAGGAGACTCATTTCAGCACCTGTTCTAACAATACCATCTGGCTCGGAGGGATTTGTCATCTACAGTGATGCTTCGAGCAAAGGGTTGGGATGCGTTCTCATGCAACATGAAAAAGTCATAGCCTATGCATCAAGACAACTCAAGGAATATGAGACGAATTATCCTACTCATGGTCTAGAGTTGGCATATGTTGTCTTTGCACTTAAAATTTGGAGGCATTACTTGTATGGGGTGAAGGTGGAGATCTTTACGGATCATAAAAGCCTCAAATATTTCTTCACTCAAAAGGAACTCAACATGCGACAACGACGTTGGCTTGAACTGTTGAAAGATTATGATCATACCATTCAATACCATCTTGGAAAAGCGAACGTGGTAGCTGATGCATTGAGTAGAAGATCATATGCAAGTACGAGTGCGATATTGTCAACACAAAGGTCCATTTTGTGTGATTTGCAAAGTATGGAGATAGAGTTAAAGACTCCAAGGACCCATGTGATGATGGCGAATATACGAGTAGAACCAACTTTAATCGATAAAGTTAAAGCTGCTCAAGCTACAGACCTGGGGCTGATGCGTATGAGGAAGAAAGTGCAAGAAGGTGCTATGCCGGAAGCAAGAATCGATGAAGAAGGAATACTTCGAGTCAACTCCAGACTTTGTGTTCCTAACGACCCTGATTTAAAGTATAAAATCATGATAGAGGCGCACAACACACTGTTTACAATCCATCTTGGGAGTACCAAAATATATCATGATCTTCGTCATACATTTTGGTGGAGCAATATGAAGCGAGAGATAGCACTGTTGATCTCAAGGTGTCTAACTTGTCAACGAGTCAAGGAGGAGCATCAAGTACCAAAAGGTCCATTGCAACCACTTAAAATTCCAGAATAGAAATGGGAGCACATTACCATGGATTTCGTTATCGGTCTTCCTAAGGTTTCTCAAGGTATTGATGCGATTTGGGTCATTGTTGATAGATTGACCAAGTCTGCTCATTATTTACCGATACGATGAGAAACTAATACACTTGAACGTCTTGCTCGTATGTACATAAACAAGATTGTAAGACTGCATGGTATGCCAGTATCCATAATTTCTGATCGAGACCCAATATTCACTTCACGATTTTGGGTTAGTTTACAAAAAAATATGGGCACGAATTTACGATTTAGTTCGGCATATCATCCTCAGACGGACGGACAATCAGAGAAGACTATTCAAACTCTAGAAGATTTATTAAGACTTTGTGTCCTTGACTTCAAGGGAAGTTGGGACAAGTTCTTATCATTGGTGGAATTTTCCTACAACAACAGTTATCAAGCAAGTATTGGCATGGCTCCATTCGAAGCGTTGTATGGAAGAAAGTGTCGTTCTCCAGTATGATGAGATGAGGTGGGTAAAGTAACGTTGTTGGGACCGGAGTTGGTACGTATGATAATAGAAAAGATTCAAACGATCCGATAACGTATAAAAACCTCACAAGATCGACAAAAGAGTTATACTGATCTTCATCGAAAGGACGTGAAATTTGATATAGGAGATCATGTGTTCTTACGTGTTGCTCCATGGAAAGGAGTTACGAGATTTGAAAAGAGTAAAAAGCTCAATCCTCGATTCATCGGTCCATTTTTAATCCTCGATAGAGTAGGAATTGTGGCTTATAGACTCGCTTTACCACCAAGTATGTCTCGTGTTCATAATATTTTTCACATATCCATGTTACGTAAATATGTGGAAGACCCGAACCACATTATTGAGTTAGAACCGGATGAAATAGCGGAGGATTTGACGTATGAAGAAGTTCCTGTTCAAATCTTGGATAAGAAGGAACATATTTTACGCTCCAAGGTTATACCTCAAGTCAAAATTTTGTGGAGAAATCACGATGTTGAGGAAATGACTTGGGAGTTAGAATCTGAAATGAAGTCAAGGTATCCTTACCTCTTCGACATACTAGGTACGTACCCTAATTTTGATGGTAAAATTTCATAAGAAGGGGAGGTTGTAAGACCCCAACCTTTATAAATAAAGATGAATTTTCTATAAATATCATTTTTGAATATTATGGAGTGAATTTGATATAATGTTATAGTTGTGGGTAATATTTATAAATTTTGCAAAGTACGTAAGTTGTTCTATAATATTCGATTGGTCGGGAAATATTTGTTTTAACAGGGAATATTCGTACAACGGCACAATCATTGGTGAACCCCACAACATAATTATTGTCGGATTGAGAAAACGACAAAAATATTTTATTAAAAATAACGGCGGAAGTTTTACCATTGATACTGTTGAACTACTCGGTAGTAAAAGTACAGTAATATGTGTGGTTGCATAGTAGCACACGGTATTGATTATTAATGCTTATGTGAGAAGTCACTCAGTTTGATTCAATTATTGTCAGTTAATAATATGAATTATTTAGCGATAATGAAGTTTTGTTTTATTCGTATTATTAACGTAATAAAAAACAGAAACATCTTTTAATATAAAACAGAATACTTTATTAAAGTTATTCTATAAATAGAATATATTATATTTTATTTAAAAGATTTTTCTTTAAATATGGACCGTCAGATTAAAGTAATCAATCTGGACCGTTCATGGATTAGTTACTATGCATTCTATTTTTCTATAAATAGCAGCTTATTCCTTCATTATTTCTTACGAATTCACTGAACTCTAGAGCGAGAAACTATAGAGAGAGAGAGAAAAAATATTCTGCTACTTAACTACTTCCTTATTTCAGTTCTTCTTTAAAACGGTAAGGGGTGTTATTCTTTCTTATTCTTGAAGAGAACTGTTGTTATTTCATTTCTTATTATTCTATTGAAATAACCTGTATACGCGGTCTACCCTATACTTGGTGGTATTCTTCTATTATTCTGTTGGAACATTCTGTCTGTGTGTTTTAAACCGGACTTGGTTCCGTCTTTATTATTATTCTGTTGGAACATCCTGTCTGTGTGTTTTACACCGGACCTGGTCCCATCTTTATTATTATTCTGTTGGAACATCCTGTCTGTATGTTTTACACCCGACCTGGTTCCGTCTTTATTATTATTCTGTTGGAATATCCTGTCTGTGCGTTTTACGCCGGACCTGGTTCCATTATTTATTATTCTGTTGGAATAACTTGTCTGTGCGGTCTATCGCATGCATGGTGATTTCTTTTGTTATTCCATTCTTTATTATACTCAGTTGGTTAAGTTTTGACTTCTATACTCCATGAAATTTATGGAATATCCTTGATAATTGTGTTTCATCCAGTATCTTTTCATGAAAATATTCTTCTAAGCATTCTTGAATTTTACTCCACAAAGCAGTATCATGTTGACAATTTGGATGTTGTTAATTCTTGGATAAATTAATTCTTGAACTTGTTTTATTGAATTCTTATATCATTGTCATCATCCTCATGTTTATAAAATGTTGAAAGTCATCTGTGGCCTGTAGTGAATAGATAGACTTGGTATGATTATGACTAGGGATTATTCGGTATAATCATGACCGTAATGTTACAAATGATGTGGTAAAAGTCCTCATTAGCCCGTAGTGCATTGATGGACAGTTGTTGGCATGATCATGACCGTTAATGAATACACGAATATCCTTGGCCGTAGTGCAGGGGTGATCCGATGATGTGGATTATTTTATTAAGCTGAGTCCCAGCGATAACAGTGTTGAAAAACCTTTTAAATCATAGAAGATAGTAGATTTTATTTTCTACTTGACTCTTTTAATGGATTGTTTGTTCCGCTGCAGTTAAACTTGATATTCATTATATTTTATCAGTTTAACACTGTTGAAGGCTAATGATAAATATTTTCGGCGTTATCTTAGTCATAATATTTCTTACTGGGCTAGTTGAGCTCACCCTTTCTTTCACTGTTCTCTTCAGGAAATGAGAATATAGCTGGGATGGACCAGATGATAGTATTAGTAGTCCTCACTATTCTGTTAAATAGTGTGACAATAATTGTAATGAGGGCTCCTTTTGAGTTTGTATAGTCTTTAGTAGACAATAATTGTATTCAAACTCACAGTTATGTTTTGAGTTTGTATACCTAATTTTGGGGGCGTCACAAATTACTTCTAAAATAATATTTCTCTTTTATGGTGTGACCTTTTAGGCTCAATATTATACTGGTAGTATAATAAATAAATTAGAACCATTCTAATATTATTTAGGGTTAAGTTCAGATGAACACTTGGGGTTTTGGCGGTTTTCCACTTAACCACCTGTAGTCAGTAAAGCAATATTTAAACTCCCGACTTTTTGAGTTGAAGTGAATAACTGTTTTCTGTCATAACTCTGTTACTTAAGTTGGATAAAGACTTAATTACCCTCCTTATATATAAACGACAGATGAGAGAACATGTGAGTGATTTCATGTTACTCTCTCAGCAACTTTCCCTCCTTTAGATATTAAGGATTCAAGTGCTGACACTTACTTAATTCCAATAAGAATTCAATTCAATAGCCTCAATTAATCAAACTCATCATTCTCTTCTCTAAGAAAAACAGGGAAAAAAAGGGAAAAAAGGAAAGAAATCCCAGTCCAAACTGATTATATGGAAGTCACCTTCCCTGCTAGCCTATCAACCTCCAAGCTAATTTCGGAAATCAATTTGGTAGCCTATCTGCATGAGCATATCTGCATAACATAACAACACATACAGAGGATCCCCTGCCTACCCATAAATAGAAACAAAAACAAACACAAACACAAATGTCCTAATTAATTAACAGATCAAAATGGTCACAATATAAACTGTGACCTGATGATACATACTACATGTAATTTCAATCACGAAATTGGAAATTACTCCAATATTTTTGCATGCAATAACACCAAAACACACAATTCCAACTAATTTTAACAAGTAATAATAATTCCAATTCAATCCAATTCAACCAAATTGTACATTGAACCAAAAATAATGTCTCTAAAAGTTCAACCAAATTTATTTTTTGTTTTCATCTTCTCATTCAACAATGTCTCTACCTCCTCTTTTGTGAACTCGATTGTGCCACAATCAGATCTTGGCCACAGCTAGATCTTGGCCACCATTTACAACTGAGAAGACTTGTTGCCTTCTGCTACTGAAAAGATCTTGGTCATCATCAATATTATGTTTATTCTAAAAGACCCACAACAAAAGATTACACATTTAAGCCCAGAACGGAAAAATAAAAAAAACCCAGATGAAGATCAATCTAAAATTAGAGAATCCATAAGGGTTTAGCATAAATCAAAACTTACAATTGAAGGGCTTGCAACCAAAATCACTGGAACCCACTAACCTTGAGATTAAATTCACTACTAAATTCACCAACTTCATCCTCAATGTCATTAACATACGGCTTTTGAATTCAAAATTGTGCAATTGATAAATCGAAAAGCTTGACCTCTGTAGGTAATTGGGACGGAGTGATATAAAAGTCATCTTTCGGAGGTAAGAGAGTGTAAGTGGTGGCCTCGCCTCTGGATACGGAGGAGAGCAGTAGCGACAGAAAGCTTCGAGATTTGTGCCTAGGATTAAGGTTTGGAGGAAGCTTTTTAGGGTTGGTTTTGCGAGAGCTTCCATTGTTCTTATTGTAACGAGCTAGGGGTTGCGACAAGAATGATATAGAAATAGTAGATAAAGAGGAAGCCATTTTTTCTTTATGGCCAAAGCTGAGCTCCAATGATTAAAGAAAGAGAAGAAGAAGAGGGAAAATCAGACACAAATGATTGAAACCCACTCTCAGACTAAAAGCTAAAGTTACACTCTCCCCTGAGTTCAGTCACAAATATTTAAGCAAAACACTAAAAGCTAAAGATGGTTCAGATCGACATGTTTGGGTCTTCTTAGATCTGCACAAAAACTGAATTGAGGGTTGTGGTTTGAGTGAGAAATGAGAGATAGAGGACACATGGAGTGAGAAATGAGAGAGAATGTAAGACCCCAAATTATTAATAAATGAAATTTAATTTTTTCTATTTATTATTTTGAAATAGTAGGGGTTGAATTGATTAATGAGGTTAGTTATGGGTAAAATGCACAAATATTTTAAATAAGCATGTGGTTATAAAATATTCATTCTTGTCGGGGAAGATTCATTTGGTCGTGGAATATTCTTCCTATCGGGGAATATTCGTACGACGGCGCAGCCTTGTGTGGGCCCCATAACAAAAAGTGATTGGATGAAGAAAACGACAAGTATAAGTTGTTTATAAATAACGGCGTAGTTGTTACCGTTAATACTGTTGGAATACCCAGTGGTTAAAACACAGTAATACGCATTGTTGCACAATAGCACACGGTATTGCACCAATTATTGATTCTTACGTAAAAAGGCACTACTCAATAATTGTTATTGTAATTACTGTTCAGTATTTTATTTTATTGATTCAATAATTGCTACATTGATATTTTATATTATTGTTGTTTCAATAATTGTCACTACACAATATTTTTTATTATCGAAACAATAATTCATATTATCTGAATAATATTATTAGATAACATTATTGGTAATGTCTAGAAAGTTCTGTCTAAAGAGAGGTTTGGTCACCTAATTGCGCACCAGTAAGGAGAAATTCTTATTGGAAAGTCCCATCTTTCCTGGGAACTGCCTGGTTGTCAGTATTGTGATTCGGTAATATTATTTGTGAATAATTAATTATTAATTTATATGATGAGAAAAATATTCATTTTATGTGGATATAAATGGAGAAATTTTTTAAAAGTGACAATTGTTGAAAATCGATATTTTATCTTTTCTGATAAAATAATATTTTATTATATTATTATAATATAATAATGATGATATTTTTACAATGAATGTGAGATATGTGAGTATATGAGGAGAAAGAGTATTTTTGTTACAAAAGTTGTTTAAAACATGTTAAACATGTCTGTTGGCCCATTTCTTGACTGAAATTTGATTATAGCCTGTAAAATCGTCCGTTTATGAATTTCGGTCAATTTCTATTTGGAATTTGGAAAAACTTTCTTCTGCAAAGTTGTATAGAATTGAATTTTCTATAAAAAATTACGAGATTCGAATTTTCTGACAAAAGGGCTATTTATTATGAATTATTGAAGTTCTGAAGTTCCGGAATAATTAATTTTGTAAGTTTAAAATATTTTAATTCACAAAAACATTTTTTTAGTGTTGTAGGC
The DNA here is from genome assembly GCA_016801055.1 of Panax notoginseng. Lineage (NCBI taxonomy): Eukaryota > Viridiplantae > Streptophyta > Magnoliopsida > Apiales > Araliaceae > Panax > Panax notoginseng. The sequence continues at coordinate 23,583,790 of CM029021.1, forward strand.
TACTTGAGTGGCTAATCTTTGACTGAAATATTGGGCGTAGAAAATTTATATAATATATAATATATATATATATATATATATATATATATATATATATATATATATATATATTATTATTAATATATTAAATTTTTTACTTTGGTGTTCTAAGCATTTTCCTATAAATAGGGTGTTTAGGATAGAATTGAAAATCACACCAGAAACTAAAGATTTCTCTCTCTTTCTCTCTCTATAATATTGAGCGTATTTTGTGAGTATTTTTATACTTTGAGTGTTGCTATACGGTGCAAGTTCTTTCAGCACTATATCTGATATTCCAACCAGAAGTACTATTTTGCTGAGGTAAGTGATGTTATTTTTTTTTCGTAATGATGTTATTCTTTCAATATCATTATGCCAAAATATTGATCTGAACTTTTTTTTATCAAATTTAAAACTTTTTGGTGTCGGAGTTACTATTCACGTATACGGCACTATTCACCTATTCACGAATATGGCACTATTCACAAAAAAATTAAATTTTTATTTTTCGTCCAAAATATCTATTATGAATACTAGCTTTGATTGTATCCAAGTTTTGATCATTCTTGAATTTTACTCCACTATGATTATTATTGAGGCATTTTTGGACGTGGATAAACCGAATTACGAATCCTTAATTCTTAATCCTTAATCCTTGTCTTTTTGTTTCACTGGATTCGTTTTCTTTAAAATATTTTTCATCATCCTCAGTCCTAAATGATGATATAACTGAATATCTTTGGCCTGTAGTGCAAAGATTAATGATTTTCTGATGAATATCTTTGGCCCGTAGTGCAAAGATGAATAGGTGTTGAGATGAACATGACCAACTGATGAATATCTTTGGCCTGTAGTGCAAAGATTAATATTTGAATCAAGATGTATATTGATTGATGTTACAGGGATAAAATATTGATGATGGACTTTTAAAATCATTGAAGATAGTAGATTTCATTCTCTACTTAACTCTTCTAATGAATTATTATTTTCGCTGCGAATATTGATTTAAAACTTGTTGTCTATTGTATTCTATTAGATTTTTCCCTGTTGAAGACTAACGATAATTTTTTTTATATTATCTTAGTCATAATGTTCTTTACTGGGCTAGTTGAGCTCACTCTTTTCCTTTTGTTCCATTTTTCTTCTCAGGAGGCGAGTATGTAGCGAGTACTAGTCGGGGTATGGAATAAAGGTTCTAGAAAGTCGTTTTAGTAGTTCTCACCATTTTTATAAAATAATGTATCAATAATTGTAATGAGGACTTATTTGAGTGTGGTTCTTGTCTAGATGGCAATATTTGTATTTAAACTCACAGTTTTTATGTTGTATTAATAAAGTTGTAGTTGTTTCTGTACCATGTATTTTGACGACTCAAAATGGGTGTTGTATACCTATTTTGGGGGCATCACAGTTGGTATCAGAGCTTAGGGATATGATCTCTGACGGAGATCGAGGAATAGAACTAGGAGGGGAGAGATGAGTAAATCCTTTGCTAGTGTGTCCTACCTAAGCTTATTTGTTGGTCGGTCCTAATATAGAGATATTATGTGATATGTTAATTGCTTAAATTAACCCTTATTTTATGGCAGTATTTGAGAATGTTGACTGAGAATGTTAACAGTGGAGTAAATGAGACCGTGGAGACACATGTGCTCACCAACGAGGAGAACGTGCAACAGGCTGGCAATGTTCCTCCTGTGAACAACACCAATGAGCAGATGATGAACGATGGGATGTTTAGAAGCTTTTTGCAATTCATGCAAAACCAGACGAGGGAGACTCGTGTTCAAAATACAGGAGGAAATGATAGCAATTCACAGTTTGTCACAGCCAAGCAGTTCAAAGAATTGGGACCACCAAAATTTAAGGGAAAGCCGGATCCGATTATGGCGGAAACGTGGGTCAAGCAAATTACCAAGATATTCGATGTCTTGGGATGCACGGAGGAACAGAAGGTTCCATTCGTCACCTTTATGTTTCGTGGCGAGGCAGACTACTGGTGGGAGTCTGTGAAGCGTACCCATCCAGCAGTACTCAGCATGTCTTGGGAGACATTTCACAAATTGTTCAATGAGAAGTACTTTTCTGAAAGTATTCGTCATATGAAGGAGGTAGAGTTTATTAGACTAGAGCAGAATAACATGACGGTGTCCCAATATGAGGCGAAGTTTGCAGAGTTGTCCAGGTTAGCACCTCATTTGGTGGAGAATGAGGAACGTATGACGCGGATATTTCTGAGAGGTTTGAAACCCGGCATACGTCAATATCTCATTTCTCATAAATTTTCTCTCTATTCAGATGTTGTCAACAGGGCTCAATTCTTAAAGTGAGATAACGAGTACGGTCAACCGAGGGACCACAACCAGGATCGACAAAAGAGTTATGTGGATCTTCATAGAAAGGACGTAGAAGTTGACATTGGGGAACATGTATTGTTGCGTGTGGCTCCATGGAAAGGAGTTACAAGATTTGGGAAGAGAGGAAAGCTCAATCCACGATTTATTGGTCCATTTCAGATTCTTGACCGAGTAGGAAATATAGCCTATAGACTCGCGTTACTTCCAAGTATGTCTCGAGTTCATAATATTTTTCATATATCTGTGCTACGTAAATATGTGAAAGACCCAAACCATGTTATTGATTTAGAACCGGACGAGATAGCCGAAGACTTAACGTACGAAGAGGTACTTGTCAAGATCTTGGATAGGAAGGAGCATGTCCTACGCACGAAGGTCATACCACAAGTTAAAATTTTGTGAAGAAACTATGCTATTGAGGAAATGACCTGGGAGTTGGAAACGAAAATGAAAGCAAGATATCCTCATCTTTTTGAAAAAACCATGTACGTACGTCAATTTCGAGGACGAAATTTTATAAGGAGGGGAGGTTGTAAGACCCCAAATTATTAATAAATGAAATTTAATTTTCTCTATTTATTATTTTGAAATAGTAGGGGTTGAATTGATTAATGAGGTTAGTTATGGGTAAAATGCGCAAATATTTTAAATAAGCAAGTGGTTATAAAATATTCATTGTTGTCGGGGAAGATTCGTTTGGTCGTGGAATATTCTTCCTGTCGGGGAATATTCGTACGATGGCGCAGTCTTGTGTGGGCCCCATAACAGAAAGTGATTGGATGAAGAAAACGACAAGTATAAGTTGTTTATAAATAACGGCGTAGTTGTTACCGTTAATATTGTTGGAATACCCGGTGGTTAAAACACAGTAATACGTGTTGTTGCACAATAGCACACGGTATTGCACCAATTATTGATTCTTACGTAAGAAGGCACTACTCAATAATTGTTATAGTAATTACTGTTCAGTATTTTATTTTATTAATTCAATAATTGCTACGTTGATATTTTATATTATTGTTGTTTCAATAATTGTCACTACACGGTATTTTTTATTATCGAAGCAATAATTCATATTATCTGAATAATATTATTAGATAACATTATTGGCAATGTCAAGAAAGTTCTGTCTAAGGAGAGGTTTGGTCACCTAATTGCGCGCTAGTAAGGAGAAATTCTTATTGGAAAGCCCACTCTTTCCTAGGAACTGCCTGGTTGTCAGTATTGTGATTCGATAATATTATTTGTGAATAATTAATTATTGATTTATATGATAAGAAAAATATCATTTTATGTGGATATAGATGGAGAAAAAATTTTAAAAGTGACAATTGTTGAAAATCGATATTTTATCTTTTCTGATAAAATAATATTTTATTATATTATTATAATAATAATAATGATGATATTTTTATAATGAATGTGAGATATATGAGTATATGAGGAGAAAGAGTATTTTTGTTGTAAAAGTTGTTTAAAACATGTTAAACATGTCAATAGGCCCATTTCTTGACTGAAATTTGATTATAGCATGTAAAATCGCCCGTTTATGGATTTCGGTCAATTTCTGTTTAGAATTTGGTAAAACTTTCTTCTGTAAAGTTGTAGAGAATTAAATTTCCTATAAAAAATCGCAAGATTCGAATTTTCTGACAAAATGACTATTTATTATGAATTATTGAAGTTCTGAAGTTCCGGAATAATTAATTTTGTAAGTTTAAAATATTTTAATTCACAAAAACATTTTTTTTGTGTTGTAGGCTACTTGAGTGGCTGATCTTTGACTGAAATATTGGGCGTAGAAAATTTATATATATATATATATATATATATATATATATATATATATATATATATATAATATATATATTATTTAATATATTAAATTTTCTGCTTTGGTGTTCTAAGTATTTTCCTATAAATAGGGTGCTTAGGTTAGAATTGAAAATCTCACTAGAAACTAAAGATTTCTCTCTCTTTCTCTCTCTATAATATCGTGCGTATTTTGTGAGTATTTTTATACTTTGAGTGTTGCTATACGGTGCAAGTTCCTTCAGCACTATATCTGATATTCCAACCAGAAGTACTATTTTGTTGAGGTAAGGGATGTTATTTTTTTTCGTAATGATGTTATTCTTTCAATATCATTATGCCAAAATATTGATCTGAACTTTTTATCAAATTTAAAACTTTTTGGTGTCGGGGTTACTATTCACGTATACGGCACTATTCACGTATACGGTACTATTAACGAATACGACACTATTCATAGAAAAATTAAATTTTTGTTTTTCGTCCAAAATATCTATTGTGGATACTAACTTTGATTGTATCCAAGTTTTGATCATTCTTGAATTTTACTCCACTATGATTATTATTGAGGTATTTTTGGACATGGATAAACCGAATTACGAATCCTTAATCCTTAATCCTTGTCTTTTTGTTTCACTGGATTCGTTTTCTTTAAAATATTTTTCATCATCCTCAGTCCTAAATGATGATATAATTGAATATCTTTGGCCTGTAGTGCAAAGATTAATGATTTTCTGATGAATATATTTGGCCCGTAGTGCAAAGATGAACAAGTGTTGAGATGAACATGACTAACTAATGAATATCTTTGGCCTGTAGTGCAAAGATGAATATTTGAATCAAGATGTATATTAATTGATGTTACAGGGATAAAATATTGATGATGGACTTTTAAAATCATTGAAGATAGTAGATTTCATTCTCTACTTAACTCTTCTAATGAATTATTATTTTCGCTGCGAATATTGATTTAAAACTTGTTGTCTATTGTATTCTATTAGATTTTTTCCTGTTGAAGACTAACGATAATTTGTTTTATATTATCTTAGTCATAATGTTCTTTACTGGGCTAGTTGAGCTCACCCTTTTCCTTTTGTTCCATTTTTTCTTCTCAGGAGGCGAGAATGTAGCAAGTACTAGTCGGGGTATGGAATGAAGGTTCTAGAAAGTCGTTTTAGTAGTCCTCATCATTTTTATAAAATAATGAATCAATAATTGTAATGAGGACTTATTTGAGTGTAGATATTGTCTAGATGACAATATTTGTATTTAAACTCACAGTTTTTATGTTGTATTAATAAAGTTGTAGTTGTTTCTGTACCATATATTTTGATGACTCAAAATGGGTGTTGTATACCGATTTTGGAGGAGTCACAGAGAGGAACGTGGTTTGAGGAAGATGAAGGGTATTTCAAACGTTTATCTGTCTTTTTTGACTGTTATAGTCCTTTCTCACGCGCTTTTGGCGTTTTGACTTACACGCATGGTTAAGTTGGATGGAAAAGGTGACGTTTTCACTTTAACTCAAAAAGTCGGGAGTTTAAATGTAGCTTTACTGACTACAGGTAGTTAAGTGAAAAACCGCCCAAACTCCAGGTAGTCATCTGAACTTAACCCTATTATTTGTAATTAATTAAACTCATTTAATTCAAATATAAATAAATAATATTTATTATACATCATGAGTGACACTTCTCAGCATATCATGACTATCCAGATAATATGAAATCAACGTTTAATCAAAATGAACATATTCCGTAAATAGTTTATCGTACAATTCAATCTTTTTAACCATACAATGTCTTCAGCAAACATAAAAATGGAATTATTGTCAAGTTTTTTTTATTTGATCATATGCATTTCGATCTTAAATTCACAACTCCATTAATGTAAATTAGAAACTCCTTTTTAATTTCCATTCACCTTGGCCAAGGAATTCTGAGTTGTCATATATCGAATCACATAAGACATTATGTGGCGCCCTCAAAATAGGTCTACACAACCCATTCTGTGTCGTCAAATACATGATACAGAATTCAAATACAACTTCATTTATACAACTATTAATTATCGTGTAAAATACGACAAAACATAGACTGTGAGTTTCAATACAAATATTGTCCACTCCCCAACTAGTCCTAGCTACATTCTCGCCTCTTGAGAAGAACAATGGAACCAAAAGGAAAATGGTGAGCTCAACTAGCCTAGTAAAGAATATTATGACTAAGATAATGCAGAACAAATTATCCTTAGTCCTCAACAGGGAAAAATCTGATAGAATACAATAGACAACAAGTTTTAGAACAACAACTGCAGCAGAAATAGTAATCTATTAGAAGAGTCAAGTAGAGCATGATGTCTACTATCTTTTATGATTTAAAAGTCCATCATCAATATTTTATTCCTGTAACACCAATCAATAATTATTTCCAACCAATAAATTATCAAAGCACTACGGGCCGAAGATAATCGTTAACATCACCAGTGGTCATGATCATGCCAAACACCTGTCCATTTATGCATGCCAAATAGAACTTTCATCAAAAACCTTTATCTGTAACATTAAAGGTCATGATTATATCAATACATAATTCCTGGTCATAATCATATCAATTAATAGCCCATCTTTGCACTACGGGCCAAAGATAACTTTCAGCGCATATAAGTATGAGAATGATGACAATGATATAAAGAATCAATCAAGTGAGATCAAGGATAAATATTAGAGATTTATAATTCAATTTATCTAGAGTTCAAGAAAGTCCAAATTCTCAACATGATAACTAATTGAGGAGTAAAATTCAAGAATGATATTCATGTATCAAAAATAATTTAGACAAAAAAAAAACAAATTTTGTCATGGATAGTACCCCGTGAATAGTATCCTGAGTGAATAGTACTCCGTGAATAGTACCCCGTGAATAGTACCCCAAATAAAAATATTAAAATTTAATAAGAAGGTTCAGACAAATATTTCAGCGAAACGATACTAGATGAAGCTCAAAACTCAAGGATATTCTACTAATTTCATGGATTATAAAAGCAATAATTATCAAAGTAAGTGTAGATTTAGGAATATAAAACGAAATAATATCACTTACATACTATAGAGTATGGAAGAAAATAATATTCCTTACGAATATTGAACGAAAATAATCTCTCTTACCTTAGTATGAGAATAAATCTGACTGGTATAGCGGAGATATTCTTGAAGAAATCTTACACTATTAGTAACACTCAAAGTATTCTTATACTAGAAAGAAATACGTACAATATTATAGAAGAAGAATTCTTTAATTCTGGTGTGATTTTCATTTCTTAACTAAGCAACCTATTTATAGGAGAATGACATGGCACTATTTAAAATCTTCACGGGTGAACAAAAATGAATTCACGGGTGAATTCGGCAGATTTTTTGATTTTTTACAATTTATTTTTGTAGCTTTCTATATCCGACAGTTATTCCGTTGACCAATGATTGTATTGTCATACGAATATTCTCCAACAAAAAGAATATTCCCCGAACAAACGAATATTTTATGACAACTTGCTTACTTTACAAAATTTGCACATATTACCCACAACTATACCATTATATCAAATCAACACCTTATATTTAAATTAATATTTAGAGAAAATTAAATCTTTATTCATAAAAAGTTGGGGTTTTACAACCTCCCCTTCTTATGAAATTTTGTCCTCGAAATTGGTATACGTAGCTGGTATGTCGAAGAGGTGAGGATGCCTTATTTTTATTTTAGATTCCAGCTCCTTGGTCATTTTCACAATATCATGGTTTCTCCATAAAACTTTGACTTGAGGTATAACCTTTGAGCGTAGAATCTGCTCCTTCTTATCTAAGATCTTAACAGGTACCTCCTTATACATTAAATCTTTCGCTATCTCATCTGTTTCTAATTCAATAATGTGATTTGGGCCTTCCACATATTTACGTAACATAGATATGTGAAAAACGTTATGAACATGAGACATACTTGGCAGTAAAGCTGGTCTATAGGCCACAGTTCCTATTCGATCAAGGATTTCAAATAGACCAATAAATCAAGGGTTGAGATTTCCTCTCTTCGTCGATTCTTGCTTCTGAAATAACACCTTCTTATACTTTCTTCTTCATACTTATCAGCTCTAGGTCTGTAGCTTGAGCAACTTAAATTTATCGATTAAAGTCGGTTCTACGCGTATATTTGTCATCTTCACATGGGTTCCTGGAGTTTTTAACTCTATCCCCAACCTTTGTAAGTCATACAAAATAGGTCTTTGTGTAACACCGCACTCGTACCTGCATATGATCTTCTACTCAATGCGTCAGCTACCACGTTCACTTTTCTATGATGATATTGAATGGCATGGTCGTAATCTTTCAACAGCTCGAGCCAACGTCTTTGGCGTATGTTAAGTTCATTCTAGGTGAAGAAATATTTGAGACTTTTGGAGTATATTAGGATGTCATCAATAAAAATAACCATGAAATGATCCAAATATTTCTTAAATATTCGGTTCATCATGTCCATGAAGGCAGCGTGGCATTGGTCAATCCGAAAGACATAACTAGAAATTTGTAATGTCTGTATCGAGTTCTAAAGGCAGTATTTGGAATGTCATCAGTTTTAATCTTTAACTGATGATATCCGGTACGAAGATCGATCTTTGAGAAGAATTTAGCACCTTGCAACTGGTCAAACAGATCATCGATGCGAGGTAACGGGTACCTATTTTTTTATGGTGACATGGTTCAACTCCCGATAGTCAATGCAAAGTCGCATACTCCCATCTTTCTTCTTTATGAATAAAACAAGAGCACCCCAAAGAGATGTACTAGGACGAATGAAACCGATGTCTAAAAATTTCTATAGTTGGGTTTTTAACTCCTGAAGTTCAATAAAAACCATTCGACATGGGGTTATGGAAATGGGATTTGTATCGAGTTCAAGGTCAATACAAAATTCGATTTCACGCTCTGGGAGTAGGCCTAGAAGTTCTTCAGGAAATACGTCACGAAATTCATTAACAACAGAAATATCATTCAAATCTGATATATATTTGTTTAAATCCATGACATTGGCTAAGAAAGCTTAACATCCGTTTTTTAATAAACGATGGCTTTATGGCTTAACATGACAGTGATTGACTTTAGTCCTTTGGTTGCTTGAATTCGCATAATAGATTGGTTAGGAATATGAAAACTAACGACGTTACGAAAATAATTAATTTTAGCATGATGAGTGTTGGGTATATTTTAAATTAAGCTCCACACGCAAGTATATGTGATCAACAAGTAATATAATGATGAATAGAGTATCGTTCCCACAGAGACAAGTATGAAATTTAATCAATCAATTACCAGCTTTTTATTAATCCAATTTTATTAAACTATTCAAATTAAAGATTGCAATTAATTAAAAACAAATAAATAAAAATCAAAACAAGTCAACCTAACTAGATACCACAAATTTTAATCAAGTAATGGAGAATTAGGCTTACAACTTCACTTTAAGTTTCACTCTGATTATCACACTTCTTTTCAGTTTAATTAACTATCTCAGTTCATAAACTAACCCCGTATTAACTTAAATTCACAATTTGATAGAATTAAGTCAAACATCCTAATTAACTAATTCACTATATCTCTATGTGAATTAAAATCAAATAAGGTTAAAATTCCAAGTTCTTTATCTGATTACATGCGATGTTAGGTATATCCCTATCCTAAACATTCATCAAAATTCTATCAAAACGCAGAATTCAAGAACACATGATATTGTGATTAGGTCAAGATTCATACATCATCTCTCGAGTTCATACAAATCCACATAAAATGGTGATCAAGCAATTCATAAATTAAATATAAATCACAATAGATGAACTGAATTGATAGTATTATTAAACTAAAACTAAAGCATGAGAATCATCGTTCAACACTAAAGATCCATTGCAAGCCTAATAAAGAATTTAGTTCATCATAGATAAATTAAAAACTGAAATAAGTAAAGAATTCATCATCCTAATTACAAATTTTGAATTGAAAGACAAAGAAATAGTAAAACACCACCCTTATCCTCGCTCAAATCTACAATTTTCATGATCTTGACCTTCCTTGCTCTCCTCCAATGTCTTCTCTGAAATTAGTGCTCCAAATTTGCTAAATGATTGTTGTCTTGATTGATAATTGATTGTTAATTAAAAAATATGTTATATCAGGCATAAGTCATGTAATAGCTGATAAAACAACCCCCAACAGAATCCCATTCCAAGCCAAAGTTCTCCCATCCACGCAGCTACAGAATTCAAATCAAAACCAAACTCCTCTCTAGCTGCGTACCCCTGCCCCAGCGGGGTTTTATACTTGTTGAAGCCCCCGCCCCGGCGGGGTCTTGGAGTTTTTCTTGCCACGTACACCTCAACCCTAGCGGGGGTTTTCTTCTTTATAAGGTCTGCCCTGGCGAGGGGTCATTCTGCAGTTGCTAATTTTTTCCCTTTTCATGCTGCTTTCTCGCCATAATGCCACCAATATGCCACCATTGATACATAATGCAACCTAAACACAAAACAAATACAAAACCAGTAAAACTATATAGAAATGGACAGAATTAACACTGTTTAAGTCCAAATTTGAGCCCAATTCATAGGTATAAAACCTACGCATCAAACTCCCCCAAACTTAAATTGTGATAGTCCTCGAGCACAATCACAATATGCAATGGAATGCAATGTACTTAACTACATGCCTACGAATCCAGTAGAAAGAAATAGATAAGTCTATCTACCCGACCTCAGAGAAATTAAGTAAACACGATAGTATATCATATTAAGGCAAATCGGTAATTTCTCAATCAATTATCAAATCTTAGACTATTATCACTGATATAGTGCGTGTGTGTTCAACAAATATGCTAACTGATATAAAGCTAAATACAACACATAATAAACCTCTTTAAAGGACTCAAACAGTTTAAACTCACGAAATCCAAAAACAAGATAGATCCGACTAAAATCAAATAGTTACCAATTTCGAGGGTCAAAACGGGATACTTATGCTTTATTTTTCGCTTACGAGGGCTTTTTGCTCTTTTTTTTCGTTTTATTATTATTGTTATTATTTCATAGCTGTGTAATGTCTAACTCCTTTAGCTTTTTAATGCTACCTTAACGAGCTTTCGACTAATGACTCCCAAACCATTTAGGCTTTAGGGCGCTAGGTGTAGAGACAATCCCCTCGGGCTTACTTACTCAAGTAACAAAGGCCACAAAACAAGACTAGCCACGATATTTATTCATACTTTTTTTTGTAGATTATATATCCCAAATTCCCCCCAAACTTAGGTTCCTGCATACTCATAGCCATCTCTACCTATTCATGAGTTCCTTTCATTCAAACTAGCACTGTAACAACCCGAATTTTTATAAGTTATTAAAATAAGAATTTAATAATTAAAATTCATATTATGAGATTAAATATTTGAATTATGTGTTTTGGTGTGAAAAAATTAAATTTTTATGAGATTTAATAGTTGATTAAACTATTAAAGGAAATAAAAGAAATTAGTCACGATAAGGAAATTGGTGGTAAGGGAAATTAACCCTATAAATATCGGGTAATTTAAATAAAGTTAAAACTATATTATGGAATAATATTGTCTGAATATAAAAACCTTACTTGGTAGTGGTGTTGTAGTAAAGTGGATAAAAGAGTTAATTCACTTAATTAAAATAGTTGCTAATTAAATTTGGTATTCTAAATATATATATATATATATATAAATATATATATATATATAAATATATATATATATACATGTCATGGTAATATATGAAAATGTTTAGTATCTTGAATGATGTTAATAAAATATAAGTTAATGGTGAGAGAAGAAAAACCAATATACTTATAAATAATTATTGTTAGAGGTTAAAAAATTGAATTAATATTTAAGTAGTGATTAGATGTATGAATTAAATAAATTGTATTGAGACAATTTATGCGAGAAAAGGAATTAAATAATTATATATTATAATTGTATGATTCATTTGATTAATTAAAATCATTAATGAAATAAATATTAATTATTTTAATGGAAAGGTTTATTTTAAGTTGAGGTGTTATGAAATAATTTCGTAATGTATGGAGTAATAATTATACATATTATAATTGTATAATTATTCAATGTAGCTAGCTAAATAATTTAGCAATAAAGTGTAGTGTGACATAGGTATCATATAGTAAAAGGAATATTAAAATTAACAAGAAGAGAGTCTAACGGAGTTAGCCAAACAAGGCTTAGAGACTCTTCATATTTTTAATGGCTAGAGACTTTTTCATTGTATAACCGATAGCTTAACTCACGTATTCTTTATCCATACGCTTATTTTGCTTAAGCTGAGAAAAGGAGAGTTTGGTGAGGGAGGGAATTCTCTGTAAGTTAGAGAAAGAAAGTTGGAGAATCAAGGAAGAAAAGAAGGATTAGGCAAGCAATTTTATCCTCTATCAAGGCTAAAGAAGATTCAAGGTAAGAATCAATTCTAAAACCCAAAACCTCTATTCTTGAGTTTTCTATAAAAGTTATTTGGTTGTATAATTTGATAAGTTGTTGAATAAATATGTTATATGGGTTGGTATAACCCATTTTATAACAACTAAAAGTGGTTTTTAGGGTGATCAAGTTCATGAAAGTATGATTAAACAAAAAGAAATTGAGTTTTATAGATATATGTACATTAAGGCTTGCTTTGGAATCAAAAATTGATGATGAATTCATGATATAATCTGAAATTGATTATAGATGTTGTTAGTATGATAAAAACAAAAACAACCCAAGTTGAACGAGTCAAAATGAATGTAAAACGAAATCGTAGTGAATGAATTCGCTAAATATGTTTAAAACATAAAAATTAGCATGAACACAAAATTTGAAACCCTTAAAATGAATTGTTAATGTTCTTAAAGTGTTATAAGTATTCTGTAGATGAGTAGTTCAGTGTT